>JAZKLR010000183.1:0-671255 GCA_037103525.1 Ganaspis brasiliensis | reverse complement strand
CATATAATTTCACAAGTACCACCGATATTCACCATTTGGCGTACGGATGCAAACTGTCATCCTTTTGCTTAAAAAGGACTAAAAAATGAGAAGGGATAAGTAGTAACAGTAGTTCAAACTCCTAAACTGTCAGCCCGAAAATTGAGTGGAGCCATTAGTAAAGATTTTAGGAACTACTGTTACTACTTATCCCTTCTCATTTTTTAGTCCTTTTTAAGAAAAAGGATGACAGTTTGCATCCGTACGCCAAACGGTGAATATCGGTGGTACTTGTGAAATTATATGCGCTTTACATTCTTTATAGTGCTTTAGTGTTTGTGAATATTTGTTGTTGAAATTTGCTTAATGGTTCACTTTTTTATATGAGCGTTAGTATTTTAAAAATTACCAAACTGTTCAAGAATGACCACCTAAAACGAAGGTATCAACGATATGTAAGTATAACAAACTTATGGATATATGGATTATGGATATAATATTCTCAAAATAAAAAAATATTCTGAATAGAAGGAGCACACTTTTAAAGTAAGAAGCATATTCTTATATTAAGACTATTTTCTTATGTCCTTAAGAATATGCTTCTTACTTTAAGAATATTCTTCTTATTTTAGAAATATTATATCCTTAATATAAGAATATTTTATTCCTAAATACGTGCCAAGAATAATTCTTAAAGTAAGAATTCCGTGTTTTCAGGAACTCTTAAACATACGGTTTTTCTCAATTTTTTTAAAGAAAACGAATGACGGTTGTTTATTTTAAGTTTTTGCATGAAATTAACCTATACGTACTAATCTTTGCGATTTTGAATTTAAATTTTTCAAATATCAATTATTTTTATTAGTTTTAAAATTATTATCATAAATATTTTAACTTTTAACACAAGTTTTCATTTCCTTCTGTCATTTATCAATTATTTTCTTACTGTTTCAATTATTTTTTTCCATCTTTAAATTATTGCTAGGAATATTTAAATTTTCAACACAAGTTTCTATTCTACTTTTGTTAATTTGCAATAATTTTCTTCGAATTTCAATTACTTTTGTCATTGTTCAAGTATTTTTGTCATTTTACGATTATTTTCGACATACTTCTACTATTTTTTCAATTTTAGAATTATTTTCAACAAATTTCGATTATTTTCTTCAAACTTCGATTATTCTCTATAAATTTTTTATCTATACATCAGCTTTCAATTATTTATATCATTATTCAAATAATTTCTTGAAATTTTAATTGTTCGATCAATTTTTTTAATATTGTCTTCAAATTTTTAATTTTATGCACCAGTTATCAATTATTTTTTTCAAATTACAATCATTTTTGTTATTGTTTAATTATATTCTTGTAATTGCGATAATTTTGTAAAATTTCAGTCATGTTCTTCAATCTTCAAATTATTGTCAGGAATATCCAAATTTTCTGCAGAAGTTTCAATTCACTTTTGTTATTTTTCAATTATTTTCTTCAAATTCCAATTACTTTTGTCATTAATCAATTATTTTCCAATTATTTTTTTCATATTTTTATTATTTTGGCTATTTTTGAATTATTCTCTTCAAATTACAATTATTGTCTTCAAACTTCAATTAATTTCTTTAACTTTCAATTATTTTCCTCAAACTTATAATTTTTTTTTAACTTTACAATTATTGTCTATAATTTTTTAATTTTTACACCAGTTTTGTTATCTTTTTGTTATCTTTGCCATTTATATTAGGGGGGGGGGGGGGTCAAGCAGTTTGTTACGATCAGCAAGAAAAAATGGCGCGAATGTATGTAATAACTTGTAACATGGGGGCGGGGGGGGGGGGGGGGGCCAAAATTTTCTGTAAAAAACGTTACGTAATATGTGAATGCTTATTTATTTTATTATCTTATTCAATTTTCTTTGTCATGAACTTTTAAATTGTTTACACCTGTTTTTAATTATTTTCATCATTATTTTTATTATTGTCACGAATTTATTAATTTCTTACACCTTCTTTAAACTTTAATTAATTTCTTCAACTTTCAATTATTTTCCTTAAAATTCTAATATTTTTTTTCAACTTTTCAATTATTGTCTATAAATTTTTAATTTTTACACTAATTTTCAATTATTTATGACATTATTCAATTATTTTCTTAATATTTAAATTGTTTCGTCAAGTTTTCAAGTAGTGTCTTCAAATATTTAATTTTTTAAACCAGTCATCAATTATTTTTGTCATTTCTAAATTATTTTTTCAAATTACAATTACTTTGGTCAATATTCAAACAAGTTTGGCATTTTAGAATTATTTTCTTTAAATGTCATTTTCTTTAATCTTTTTATTATTGTCATGAATTTATTAACTTTTGAAGATCAGTTTTTAATTATTTATGTCATTATTCAATCAGTTTCTTCATATTTTAAATATATCGTTAATTTTTCAATTATTTTATACAATTTTTCAATAATAATGTATTAAATTTTTTTTTTCACTCCATTTTTTAAAATATTTCTCATTATACATTAATTTTTTTCTAAATTTCAGCTATTTTTGTCATTTTTAAACTGTTTTCTACACATATAAATTTTTTTGATGTTTTTAAATTTTTTTTTAAGTTTTAATTATTATCTTGAAAATTCTATTATTTTTTTTTTCAATTTTTTAACTATTGTCTAAGAAGTGTAATTTTTACACCAACTCTTAATTATTTATGGCATTATTTAATTAGTTTTTTTACATTGTAATTATTTCGTCCATATCTCAATTATTGTACGCAAAATTTAAATTTTTAACACCAGTCTCAATCTTTTGTTTCAAATTTTAATTATTTTTGTCATTTTTCAATTATTTTCTTGCAACTTCAATTATTTTTTGAATTTTTGAATTATTTACTTCAAATTCCAATTATTTTATTTTAATTTTTGTCTTCATTTTTTGATTTTTAATCAATTTTTTAAATAGTTTTGTCATTTACAACTTTTTTTTTTAAATTGAATTATTTTTGTAATTATTTATTTATTTTCTTCATATTCCAATTATTTTTGCGATTTTCAAATTATTTTTTATAAATCTGAATGGCTTTTTCTGCTGGCGCCCCCCAATTTAATACCAGTAATATCAAAATCATTATTACTTATTTCCTCACTTTTTTCACTTAAAAACTTATTATTTACTCAGTTTTTTAAAAGTCATTTTTTTCACTATTTTCAATCTGCAAGTCCGCTGGCAGCCCTGCTGGTTGGATAAATATTATTTATCGATTTGTTTTATTTATTATTATAGCTTAATTTCTAAAATGTAATAAAAACTAATCGCGCGCTTGCACGCGTTACATTTTGCAAGTAATTAAATAATTAATAATCAATTTGAAAGAAACAAAATCTAAGTAATAAAAATTTTCAAAGTTATTTACTTGTTAACTAAGGTCGTTTAAACAATTTAGAAATGGTTTGTAAATGCATTCTAAACTGTATTATAACTCTAGGCAAAAATTAATTATAATTTCACAAAATGAACGAAATTTAAGTAAAGAAAGCTTTTGAAGTTATTTATTTGTTCAACTAAGATTGTTTATTAAACAAATTAAAATTGTTGGTTAGTAACTAGAACTATTTGAACATAGTTTAAATAAGTTTTGTATATAAAATATATATAATTTACTTTGCATGTAAAGTTTCTTATATAAAAATACCATGAAATCAGTTTCTCAGAAAATAATTTCTTACATTTTTAAAAGTTATTAACATTTTTTTTTTAGTTAATAATAAGTGTCTTGATTTTTTAGTACTTAATAGCGTTATAGTACAGACATTTATGAGTATTTTAAGAAAAATAACATTGAAATTAGTTCATTTTTGAGTTGTTGGCAGATGTTTTCTTTTGCTCTGACAAAAAAAATTGTTGTCAGGGAATTTCGTTGTAAAGTTAGTAAAATGTCAGGGAAATGTCAGGGAAATTGATAAACTGAATCTCGTGTCCACCCTGAATTTGCTTTCATTATTAAACTTCTGGATTTTTTGTAGTTTAGTGTTTTTGAGTGTGAAAAATTTTGCAAAATTATTCAGTATAAATTTTTTTATTTAAGGATATTTGACCCTATGGCATAACCTCAAATTAAAAATTACTTTTTATCATGAAAATAAATTAAAACAAACATTGACCTTAATAAATTTAAAAATTTTTACTAATACAATTTTCAAATATAATTATTTTGGATTAAATTATTTTGTCATTAACGCATTATTTACCACTTTGTATTTTTTCTTCAAATCTAATGAAAAATTGCAATTTTTATCTAATTATGTTAAGCAAAGGCTCATTTTGTTCTTTGGGACAATCGATATAAATCTACTCGCTTCTGTTTAAAGTATATAAAAAGAATTAATCAAAAGGAAAAATTCAAGAGGAGCACTTGTATGGGCGTAAGGACGAAAAACAAGTTTATAATTAATTTAAAAAAAAAAAATTATAAATCTACTCTTAAAATTTTATTAATAATGTTTAGTTAAAAAGTAATAAACCAAAAAAATATTATCTTTTATGTTTTGTATATTGTTTCTAAACAATACATTTTTAATGAAATTCTATGATTAGAATTATAGAGAATGTTTCAAAGAATAAAATAAGCCATTATTTCACATAATTGGATAAAAAATGCAATTTTTCATTAGATTTAAAAAAAAACACAAAATATTCAACAATGCGTGATTGGCAAATTATGTTAATCCAAAATAATTTTATTTGAAAATTGTAGAAGTAGACCTTTCTAAATTTGTTAAAAACAATTTTTATCTTACTTTATTTTCATGATAAAAACTAATTTTTAGTTTGTGGAAAGTGGAAGTAAATTTAAATTACCATGAACTGTACATAATTTTTATTTAGTGAAAGTTTGTTAAAATATGTGCATTGAGTTCAAGAAAAAAAGATTTCTGTAGGCTTTAACCAATTTGTTTTAGACACTTGGTCCAAAGATATTCAAAAGAAACACATTTATTTTCTCCTATAATACAATACTTATTTTTTCTATTAAGATCCGGAAATTTTTCTTTAAAAACATGTGCAAGCTGTAAACTTAAAACCCTTCAGAGGATTTGAGAGTAAAGCCATAAATGAAAAAATGACAGATTCCACAATATAGCGCCAGGTATCTGAGGGCTGTGGGCCTATAGTCCAGTCACTGTGCCGTGACAAAAGACAAATAAAAGCAAAAATTAGAGCATGACCAATTTTTTTTTAATCGATAGGCGATTAATTTGAGTTTTCGACCTCCGAGGGTGGCAAATTTTTTTACAATTTTGAAAAAAGAGGTGAAATTTTTTTTGCAGATAGCTTGCAAACTATGACTTTTTTATTCTCTAAATCTGAATTAGTAGTTTTCTACTATGAATTAGTGAAAAGTGAGCTACTATTGAATAGTATGAATTTTACTAATGTTTTAGTAGAAAACTACTAATTTTTAGTAGAAAATTACTAATTTTTGTTAGAAAACTACTAATTAAAATAGTAAAAAAATCTACTTATTTTAAAAGTAAAGTTCCACTATTTCAATTAGTAGTTTTATACTAGAAATTAGTAGTTTCCTACTAAATAATTACTACTTTTCTACTAAAAAGTTAGTAGTTTTCTACTAAAAATTTAGTCAAATTCGGGGCTCACTTTTCGCTAATTCATAGTAGCAAACTACTAATTTATAGCAGGGTTGTGCACGGAAACGGAACGAAACGAAAAAAAAAGTTTTGTTCCGTTCCGTGCTGCTGACTCGAAACAAAAAGAAAATTAGGTATAATAATGAAATAATTAACAATTACATATGTACAAGTGCTATTTTGAAATTATATATAAGCTCTAGTTTGCTAACTTTTTGAAAAAAATATTTTTTTTTTTTTGAATTGCGAGACAAAATGAACTAGAATGTAATTTCAAATAGACAATTTAGTTTTTATTGTTTAAACAATCTAAATTAAAAAATTCATAACATCGACATATTAGAACGAAATAAATATATTCTTTTTTTAAATTTCAAGACGAATTAACCAGATTGTCATTGCAAGTAAAAAATTTAGTTTTTACTGTTTAAACAATCTAAATTAACAAATTCATAACATCAACATTTATGAAGAAAACAAATTTGTTATTTTTTTAAATTTCAATATAAATGAACTAATTTATTAATTTAAGTAAACAATTTAGTTTTTACTATTTGAACAATCTAAATTAACAAATTCATAGTACCGACATTTTCGAACAAAATAAATCCATTATTTTTTAAAATTTCAAGATAAATGAACTAATTTGTTAATTCAAGGAAATAATTAATTAGATTTTATTGTTTAAACAATCTAAATTAACAAATTTATAACATCAACATTTATAAAGAAAACAAATTTGTTCTTTTTTTGAAATTTCAAGATAAATGAACTAATTTGTTAATTCAAGGAAATAATAATATTCCGTACACCTTCGGTGTTTGGCGGAACCCTTATAGCGAGACTCGTGCGTCCGTAGCCAAAAACCATTCCCCCCCCCCCCCCTTAACTTCTAAACTATTTGACCTAGAGGGCTGAAATTTGGTACACTTATGTATTTTCACGTATAGATTGCACGAAAAATATAGAGAACATGATTCAAGGTGATGTTCATATCGTTGTCAAGGAAATAACAACTTTTTTTTGCAAAAATGCATTAAAATGGACCATTCCCCCACCCCCCTTAACTTCTAAACTATTTGACCTAGAGGTCTGAAATTTGGTACACATATGTATTTTTACGTGTATATTACAAGAAAAATATAGAGAACATGATCTGAATTGAGGGCCATAGCGTTGTCAAGGAAAAACTGCAAATTTTCGGAAAAAAGGTTTTTTTTCTCTAGCTTTGCCATTATTTGAGCTAGAGGGCTAAAATTTGGTACACTCGTGTATTTTTGCATGCAGATTATGGAAAAATTATGTTTAGAAATAAAATTAAATATTATGAGGTCACAAAAAAAATTCAAAAAATCACCAAAAAGAGGTTTAGACCCCTATGCTAGAGCTCACCCTAATTGTCCTACAGTACCCCTCAAACCAATAAAATTTTTATTTTTATACTCAGAATTTAAAAAAACGATATAAAACGCAATTAAAAATTGTTATCACTTTTTTTTTCAAAATAATTGGAAAATTATGAAAAAAACAAAAAAAAATTTTAATCTTATACCAGGCTTGATCACGGCTGCCACAGGACCTATAATTAAGACTGTTATAAGCCCTAAAACCCTATAAAAATTTCAGGGCCTCCCCCTAAAAAAAATTCTTGATTTTTATGTTATTTATATGAAATACAAGCCTGTACCCTTAAGCAAAAGTTTCATGTACTTCAAGGTAGAAGGATTTCCATAATTTGTACGTTCTAATTAATTTTCATAATCTGTACATAAAAATATACAAATGTATTAAATTTTAGCGCTGTAGCTTAAATAGTTTCAAAATTATGAGGAAAAAACTTTTTTTTTCGAAAATTTGCAGTTTTTCTTTTTTTGACAACGTTTTGACTGTCAATCCCTATAATTTTCCAGTAATCTACACGTAAAAATACATATGTGTACCAAATTAGAGCTTTCAGTTTATTAATAAGGTACATCTTTGTTTCGTAAATGTACGGAACCCTAGATTTTGGTACGGGTGTAACTCGTACTTGCCCGATTTTTTAAATTTCAATATAAATGAACTAATTTATTAATTTAAGTAAACAATTTAGTTTTTACTATTTGAACAATCTAAATTAACAAATTCATAGTACCGACATTTTCGAACAAAATAAATCCATTATTTTTTAAAATTTCAAGATAAATGAACTAATTTGTTAATTCAAGGAAATAATTAATTAGTTTTTATTGTTTAAACAATCTAAATTAACAAATTTATAACATCAACATTTATAAAGAAAACAAATTTGTTCTTTTTTTGAAATTTCAAGATAAATGAACTAATTTGTTAATTCAAGGGAATAATTAAGTAGTTTTTATTGTTTAAACAATCTAAATTAACAAATTCATAACATCAACATTTATAAAGAAAACAAATTTGTTCTTTTTTAAAATTTCAAGATAAATGAACTAATTTGTTAATTCAAGGAAATAATTTAGTTTTTATTGAACAAACGATCTAAATTAACAAATTCATTATTATATTTGTTTAAACAAATTGTGACGGCGGCCTAATGACACGTAATGTTTCACTAGATAAATTGCTAAAACAACGTTAATTAATGTCACTAGGTAATAAGCGGTAAAATACGAACGATTAAATCGAAATATATTATTTATATTTAAATAACGATCAACAATAGATTTCCTTTACGTTCTTTTAATTTTTTTTCGAATATTTTTTAAACTTTTATAATCTTCAAGATTCGAAAATGTCGACAAAAAAAGGGGTTTTAATTTTACGACTTGAAAATATCCGAAAACGAACATCTGGTATCATAAATCTGGACCACGGGTCTCTGGGCCTTTCCGGCAATAAAACATGATATTTACTGATGGGATAACCCATAAAGGATGCAAAATAATATTGAAATCAATTTGTTTCCTTAATTTAATCAAATTTTTAGAAAAATTGAATGCTTTAATATTTTAATGAAAATAACAGAATTAATTAATTAACATAAGGATTAATAAGTTATCCTGAACAAAGTAATTAAATCTAATTCTAAATTATTACACTGTGTTACAAGAAATGACGAAGAAAAATTACTTTGAATCGGACCTAGCCTAAGTTATTCGTCATGAAAAACTAAAAAAAATGTGTATTAAATCCCCCCCCCCCCCACCTCAAAAATTTCATTTTAGAGCTAAAAAACAGTTTTTCTGCAATTTTTGTATAAAATATACTATTACTTCGTCATTTTTGGTCTGATTTTAAATTTTTTTTTAATTTAAAGCTGGAAAACAAGGCTTACTATACTTAATAGAAATTTTATGTTTCAAGTAAAATTTACGGTAGAAAAAGAGTAAAAAGTTGGAAAATTGTCAATTTTTTTCGAATTTTTTTAACTTTGGCAATGATTTACGAACCAATTTTATTTGGAATAATTTTTTCTGTACTAAATTATTTAAAGTGTATTTAATTCTACGTCGATTGAGCTTTTTTTGTTAACTAAATTGGTGATAAATTGACTGAGTTATTGCTTTTTTTTACTTTTTTTTTACTTTTTGTTAGAAAAATTATTTATAAATATAATTTGCAATAAATAAACGAAAAGATAACCCTGTGTCACTTTTATGTTTTTACTAATTCGACCTTTGAAAATGATAGAATCGAGAAACGACAAATTTGAAGTCAGGCGAGGATTAGGTCGCTGTCATGACCTACTAAATAAAAGAATTTTCGTTCTCATTTTTCATTAGCTTTAAGTTTTACCAAATTAATTACATTAGAATGTAAGTTTTTAAGTTGCTTTTAATACGGTGATAAAAGTTTAATTGTTTATATTAATGTATTAAAAGTTATTTAAATATATTATAAGGTTTTGTTTGTCTCGTTATTTATTAATAAATTAAAAACATTGAATAAAATAAAAATACCTACTCTTAGAAAATTATTAATTATACCAAACAAGTAATTTAATAAAACAAGTTTTAATTTAGCTGTCTTTTCCATTGGTATTTACAAAAAGAAAAAAAAATACCTGCTTTACCTTTTTAGACCTTTAAACCATTATTTATGGCCAGCGCGAAAATAATACAAAAATACCACAAACCCAATAATCCCATACACCAAGTTTACTACAGGTAATCCTGTAGTATATCAGTAATATTTCTATAGTATTTTCTGTAGTATTTCATAAAAGTATTTCTGTAGTTAAGTTTCGTAAGGGTTCACACGGCGCCGCCTTTGAAATTATAGACAGGCGTACATTATATTCATTATATTAATCAACCTATTTATAAAATTCAATGTTTAGATATTAATTGTAAAAATTTAATATAAAAAATTAATGTCAAGTTCCAAACATAATTTTGCTAACTTTGTACAAAAAATAAAAGTTGTTTGTTATTTGAAGTGTAATTAGCTCTATTGAAAAGACGCATTTAAAATAATTTAAACCATTCAAATGCAACAAGTACATTATTTATTGTAAATCATGCATTAATAATTTCTAAACAATTTAAATATTTTTTAAAATCTAAGAGTTGAAGGAAAAATAGTAGAGCTTATTTAGTTTATCAGAAGAATGCAACCCGACTTACAGAGGAGATGGGAAATAGATATTGTATAGGAACTGAAATAAGTGTTTCTTTTAATTTTTTAAAATTAAATAAACAGAGCATTCGATAAATATTTTATACATAACGTAAAAATTAAAGAAATAATTAAAACGCAAGAAAGGACTAAAAAAATAGTGTAATATCAAAAAAATTAAATGAACAGGAAGAAAATGGAGAAATGTTTTTTTCTTAATCTAACAAACTGTAAAAAATGTAAAAAGTAAAAAAGAATAAGTAAGTAAGTTTGTAAAAAAACTTTCAAGAAATAGACAAGATGTGAAAAGAAATTGAATAAATTTACAAAAAAATAAGTGTATTTACTTTTAAAAGTATAGAAATAATTATTAAAATTAACGTAATAAAAAGTTTAATGAATGTATAAATAAGAAAACTGTGTAATATAATATTAAATAATTTTTATAAAAAGAAGAAAATTAAAGAAAATCCTAAAAAGAACAGAGACAAATACAAAAAAAAAAATATCAAAAATACCTAAACGGAGAAAAAATTTTAAAAATGTTGTAAAAATAATCAATTATAATATAAAAATGAAAGTAAAATCTCTTAAAAATCTTGTAAGAATATTACCAAAGGAAGGATTATTGTGAATATGGAAATTAATTAATATTATTGAATTAAGATGCATTGAAATTTAAATTAATTTAAATTTAAAAGTTGGTACAAATTGGAATATGAGTTCATTGACGTTTAGAATTTATATAACTTTTAATGACTTGAAGATATACAAATCTAATATTATTTTTTGATAACTTGATACCAAAAATTTGTAAATTGTAGGTATTTTGATCATCTGTATTAATACAATTTTTTAAATTTTATAACGAATAAAATATTAAAATTTTCAAGATTTATCCACAAATTTCTGTTTTTTTTATGATTTGCGATACTTTACATGCAATATTGGACATCCGGAGAATTGAAAAGTTTTTTTTCCATTTAAATCAATAACAGCCCTGTTTATAGATTACATTTATTTTATTTATTTCAAGCAATCTATACATATATCTTTGATGAATAATTTGATCTCTGTTTCCGAACTTCTATGTAAGTCGGGTTGCCTTCTTTCTCTGCACTAAATAAACCATAAGGATTTATGATGTAACTCTTAGTATTTGAGAAATAATTTAGCAAAAAAAAAGATAAAATTTTTTCCTACATAAATTTTAATTTGTTAATTTTAAATTATGCAATTCTTTATTACAATATTAAATATAATAAACAAATTAATAATGTTCTAAAACAAGTATTAAAGTAAATTTCTTATTTCTTCAAAATAAAAGGGAGAATTTTTGTTACATAATATAAATATTATATAATTTTTTTTTAATATATTGAATGTTTTAAAAATAAAATAAATTAGTTCAAAAATTATATTAGATTAAACTACATATCTTTTAAAAATAAAATGTAAGAAACTACTTGGTAAATAAATTATATTTACTTATTTAATTTTAAATCATACATTTTTTAAACCACGTTTTTTTTCTTATAAAAAAAGAGATATACATTTATCTGTGTAGCATAAAATATATACAATTTATTGACAACATTTTCAGAAAAAACTGTCTCAAATTCGACCAATGCAGATGAAAATTCTAAACATGACAGTTAAATTTCAAAAATATTTGTTAACATGCCCAAGTTATTAAATATTTAACAAAAAAGATCTATAAAAACGATTTAGCTTTCAAGAAAGTGCAACATTCGCAGTTTACAAAATTTTTTCCACGACATTTGTAGAAAAGTTTAATTTTTGCTTCGGTCAGTAAGCACAAAGTTTCTTATTTCTGATCTAAATTTGTTAAATATTTGATAACATGACCAAGTTATTAAATATTTAACAAATTAGACCAATAAGAACGATTAACCTATCGTGAAAGTAAAAAATTCACATTTTACAAAACTTTTTCCACGACATTTGTAGAAAAATTTAATTTTTGCTTTGGTCAATAAGCACAAAGTTTCTTATTTCTGATCTAAATTTGTTAAATATTCGATAACATGCACACGTTATTAAATATTTAAAAAATTAAATCTATAAAAACGTTTTAGCTTACGAGAAAGTAGAAAATTCGCAGTTTACAAAATTCTTTACACGATATTTGTAGAAAAATTTAATTTTTGCTTCAGTCAATAAGCACAAAGTTTCTTATTTCTGATCTAAATTTGTTAAATATTTGATAACATGCACAAGTTATTGAATATTTAACAAATTTACATCAGAAATAAGAAACTTTGTGCTTGTTGACCGAAGCAAAAATTAAATTTTTCTACAAATATCGTGTAAAAAATTTTGTAAACTGCGAATTTTCCACTTTCTCGTAAGCTAAAACGTTTTTATAGATTTAATTTTTTAAATATTTAATAACTTGTGCATGTTATCGAATATTTAACAAATTTAGATCAGAAATAAGAAACTTTGTGCTTATTGACCGAAGCAAAAATTAAATTTTTCTACAAATGTCGTGGAAAAAGTTTTGTAAAATGTGAATTTTTCACTTTCACGATAGGTTAATCGTTCTTATTGGTCTAATTTGTTAAATATTTAATAACTTGGTCATGTTATCAAATATTTAACAAATTTAGATCAGAAATAAGAAACTTTGTGCTTACTGACCGAAGCAAAAATTAAACTTTTCTACAAATGTCGTGGAAAAAATTTTGTAAACTGCGAATGTTGCACTTTCTTGAAAGCTAAATCGTTTTTATAGATCTTTTTTGTTAAATATTTAATAACTTGGGCATGTTAACAAATATTTTTGAAATTTAACTGTCATGTTTAGAATTTTCATCTGCATTGGTCGAATTTGAGACAGTTTTTTCTGAAAATGTTGTCAATAAATTGTATATATTTTATGCTACACAGATAAATGTATATCTCTTTTTTTATAAGAAAAAAAACGTGGTTTAAAAAATGTATGATTTAAAATTAAATAAGTAAATATAATTTATTTACCAAGTAGTTTCTTACATTTTATTTTTAAAAGATATGTAGTTTAATCTAATATAATTTTTGAACTAATTTATTTTATTTTTAAAACATTCAATATATTAAAAAAAAATTATATAATATTTATATTATGTAACAAAAATTCTCCCTTTTATTTTGAAGAAATAAGAAATTTACTTTAATACTTGTTTTAGAACATTATTAATTTGTTTATTATATTTAATATTGTAATAAAGAATTGCATAATTTAAAATTAACAAATTAAAATTTATGTAGGAAAAAATTTTATCTTTTTTTTTGCTAAATTATTTCTCAAATACTAAGAGTTACATCATAAATCCTTATGGTTTATTTAGTGCAGAGAAAGAAGGCAACCCGACTTACATAGAAGTTCGGAAACAGAGATTAAATTATTCATCAAAGATATATGTATAGATTGCTTGAAATAAATAAAATAAATGTAATCTATAAACAGGGCTGTTATTGATTTAAATGGAAAAAAAACTTTTCAATTCTCCGGATGTCCAATATTGCATGTAAAGTATCGCAAATCATAAAAAAACAGAAATTTGTGGATAAATCTTGAAAATTTTAATATTTTATTCGTTATAAAATTTAAAAAATTGTATTAATACAGATGATCAAAATACCTACAATTTACAAATTTTTGGTATCAAGTTATCAAAAAATAATATTAGATTTGTATATCTTCAAGTCATTAAAAGTTATATAAATTCTAAACGTCAATGAACTCATATTCCAATTTGTACCAACTTTTAAATTTAAATTAATTTAAATTTCAATGCATCTTAATTCAATAATATTAATTAATTTCCATATTCACAATAATCCTTCCTTTGGTAATATTCTTACAAGATTTTTAAGAGATTTTACTTTCATTTTTATATTATAATTTATTATTTTTACAACATTTTTAAAATTTTTTCTCCGTTTAGGTATTTTTGATATTTTTTTTTTGGTATTTGTCTCTGTTCTTTTTAGGATTTTCTTTAATTTTCTTCTTTTTATAAAAATTATTTAATATTATATTACACAGTTTTCTTATTTATACATTCATTAAACTTTTTATTACGTTAATTTTAATAATTATTTCTATACTTTTAAAAGTAAATACACTTATTTTTTTGTAAATTTATTCAATTTCTTTTCACATCTTGTCTATTTCTTGAAAGTTTTTTTACAAACTTACTTACTTATTCTTTTTTACTTTTTACATTTTTTACAGTTTGTTAGATTAAGAAAAAAACATTTCTCCATTTTCTTCCTGTTCATTTAATTTTTTTGATATTACACTATTTTTTTAGTCCTTTCTTGCGTTTTAATTATTTCTTTAATTTTTACGTTATGTATAAAATATTTATCGAATGCTCTGTTTATTTAATTTTAAAAAATTAAAAGAAACACTTATTTCAGTTCCTATACAATATCTATTTCCCATCTCCTCTGTAAGTCGGGTTGCATTCTTCTGATAAACTAAATAAGCTCTACTATTTTTCCTTCAACTCTTAGATTTTAAAAAATATTTAAATTGTTTAGAAATTATTAATGCATGATTTACAATAAATAATGTACTTGTTGCATTTGAATGGTTTAAATTATTTTAAATGCGTCTTTTCAATAGAGCTAATTACACTTCAAATAACAAACAACTTTTATTTTTTGTACAAAGTTAGCAAAATTATGTTTGGAACTTGACATTAATTTTTTATATTAAATTTTTACAATTAATATCTAAACATTGAATTTTATAAATAGGTTGATTAATATAATGAATATAATGTACGCCTGTCTATAATTTCAAAGGCGTCGCCGTGTGAATTATAGTACCCGAAAATGCCGTATCAGAACAGCGCACGACAAACTATATTCTGCTACATTGTTTGACATTTTCATTGATGAAATTGAAAAAAATTTACTTTTCTCGAGAGATTGACGCGATTTAAAAACTCAAATACCAAAAACAAAAAAAGTGAAAAAGTGCTAATTAAATTTAAATTTTCACTACGATTTTCATTTTCGGAAAAAGTGTCTGGTTTTGCCGAAAAAAATTGTCAAAGTGGGAATCAGTGAGTGAAGTGTCAAGTGATTTTGTATTTCCTTGAGAGATTGACGCGGTTTAAAAACTCAAATGCCAAAAACAAAATAAGTGAAAAAGTGATAATTAAATTTAAATTTTCACTACGATTTTTATTTTCGGAAAAAGTGTCTGGTTTTGCCGAAAAAAATTGTCAAAGTGGGAATCAGTGAGTGAAGTGTCAAGTGATTTTGTATTTCCTCGAGAGACTGACGCGATTTAAAAACTCATATGCCAAAAACAAAATAAGTGAAAAAGTGCTAATTAAATTTAAATTTTCACTACGATTTTCAT
This sequence comes from Ganaspis brasiliensis, assembly GCA_037103525.1. Taxonomy (NCBI): domain Eukaryota; kingdom Metazoa; phylum Arthropoda; class Insecta; order Hymenoptera; family Figitidae; genus Ganaspis; species Ganaspis brasiliensis. Next base: position 655,668 of record JAZKLR010000183.1, on the reverse strand, counting down.
TTTCGGAAAAAGTGTCTGGTTTTATTGGAAAAAATTGCCAAACATGGAACATCATTGGAGGTTGTTTTCATCACACGAATTTCCTCGAGACACTAAAGCTCAGGAAATACTTGATTTATCAAAAGTAAGTATTTTTCTGAATCTTTATTTCAATAGAATTTGCAGTACGATGTTCTTTTGTGGGAAAAGTGTTGGACTTTGTCGCGAAAAATTCCTAAGTCTTCAAAACGCATGGGGACAGTCTTTGAGAACCACTGCTCCCCCCTACAGATTCTCTGCGGATTCTGTGTCTCCAACGGCCTTAAGCAAAAATTTTTCTTTTTTAAAACTTTTTTCACATGTAATTTAGTGCTAATGGATCAAAATTGAGATTTAACTTATTAGAAGGCGTAATAACTAAACACATGACACCTTAATTATAAGTCTACAGATTGCGTTCAAAAATTGGAAAAATTGAGGGACAAAATATTTTTACAGATTTTTAAGTATGAAAAAGGTATTATGAAGTGCAATATAAACCTAAATTGTTCATAAATATAGACACTTCATGCTTGAAAAAGGCTGAGTTATAATAATGATATTTTCACCGAAAATTATTAAATTACAGTTAACATTTTACAAAAGGGACACGCCACGGAGCTGAAATTTCAGCAGTTATAGTGCAATATAATAGAAGTTATTATATATATATATTTATGTATATTTGGTTTTCAGTTACTCTTATATATACCTTTAAAATTCACTAATACACTTCAGAATATATTTTTAATTTAGGTGTATTTTTTTAACGCCGCCAAGTAGGGCAGTTACGTAAGAATCGCCCATGCACAAAAAACCCATGTTTTTCGAACATATGTTTACAAAACTTTTTTGAACCATGAGTACGAAAAATGTTTGTAAGATTCGAAAAATTATTTTTTTCCGTGTGGGGCTCTTTTCTTATAGGTGTTAGCCAAAAATAATTATGTATGGCCTGTACGTCTGCGCTGTAGCTTTTAATTTTTTAGAATCTTACGGACGTTAAACATAATATACAATTTTGATCAATTACCAGATCAAAAAGTTTTTTATTTTTTGTAATATTTCCTTAATATTGTAGGAATATTATACGCAGAAATTCCCTAAAAATTAGAAATAAATTTTCAGGGAATTTTCCGTTCAATATTCTCTATCCATAATATACCTCTGAAAGTTATTTAACTTCCAGATAACGTTAGATTTTAACGTTCATAACGTTAAATGGCAACGTAGTTGAATGTCGATCTAACGTAAAAATGTCCGGTGTAAAGTAACGTTCCGACAAAGAACGTTATTTTAGAACTGTGCATAGACATTCGAAAATGTTCAATAAACTAATAATTTTAACATTGTGCGCAGTAGTTTTCTATCGCAAGTAAAGCTGCGCAGTTGATTTTGATGACCACTGTTATTAAGAAGCAAATATATATTATCAACAATAAAACAAACTTCAGATTTTCCGCAACCCATTCTGTGATTTTTCGAATGTCAATTTAAATTCTTAAAATAACTTTCGTTAACGGAGAACTCTTACTCCGGAGATTTCAAAGTTAGATCGACATTTAACAACGTTGCCATTTAAAGTTACGAACGTTAAAATGTAACGTTATCAAAAAGTTAAATAACTTTCAGTGCTATTAGGGATGGCAGACATTTCAATGATTCTACGAATCTTCACTGAATATTAGGTCCAAACATTCGGGAAATGTCAACCACTATTCAGGGAAATTTTAAGAAAATTTCTGGTTAACAGTTACTTAAAACACCCAACTTTTACGCCAGTCGATCAACGCAAAATGTTATGATATGTATTTACACTGAAACTTTAACTAATTTTGGGAGTTAAAAGGTGATTAGGAAAAAGAAAGGGGAAATTGCTCTCCACTGAAAAAAATTATACATGAATAAGTTCGGAACTTATTCATAAGTTTAGGTCAATAGAGAAAATTTCACGATTCTCGATAAACTTTTCTTTAATGATTGTTTATGAACAATCCGTAGTAGTTATATTAAAAAAGTAAATGCTAAAATGAATAAATGATGAGAAAACAAGATTATTATAGCAAAAAGAAAAATTAAAAAAAATTTTTAAACAATAATTGTTAAAACAATTTATTGTAAAATTAAAATACATCAAAATTGCAAGCCCGATAAATTTATCTGAATTATACAAGTCTAAAAAATTATTCTATAGTTAATCAATTGCATTAAACATTCGGTTTGTAATAAAAAAGCATAAACAATTACTTAAACCTTAATTCTGTCAAATTCACGAGCTGTTTATATTATATATACCTATTATTATTGATATGCACTGTCCGTAACTGACCTGTGCAAATCATTAAAACTCGACTGTCGATAAACTTGTTGTACTCAGGAGAGGTTTTTCTACAGTTTTCCTTCTCCACTGGCGAGCAAACGTAATATAAAGTGGTCCAGGCAAATGCAAGTACTCCTAATTTTAAGTCGTTCTGTAGACGCAAAATTACTTGTATAATTTATCAGAATTTCCACTGGAAACACTTGTAAGTGCGAAAGGCCAATAAACAAGTGTATAATTATAATACCTATTATTATTAAGAAAAGGGGAATCGTTAATACAACCAACAGCGCTTGGGTAATTCCTTTATGCCTCCCAAAAACGTGGTACCTAATTCAGTTTCAAAAGTCCCCTCCACAAGGAGAGAACGCGAGTCGGAGTCATTTTAAGCCCTAAAAGGCAAAAGCAGTGGCGGATCCAGACAAGGTTTTTGTAGGGAGTATTGCATGAGAGAGTAAGAGAATAGTGCTATCTCTCTCACTCTCATTGTTAAATATGAGGCTTTTGGATCCGCCAATGGGCAAAAGCCGATAACAGATTTACACTTAGGTATTCGGATAAAACTCGACTAGGACCCGGATAGAAGTAATTTTAATTAATTAATTATTTTAATTTCAATTAATTTAAATGGATAAGATCCTAATTGAATTAAGTTTTTATCCGAGGACTAGAATTGCCCAGGCAATTCAATAATTGCCGAGACCGTTTTGGGCAAACTGGAAAATTCATGTTGTTCATGTTCATATCATATCTTGCAGCAAGCTCACCTGAAGCTTACATGGAAGATTCGGAAGCTTACATTAAAAGCTTTATGTAAGCTTAAGGTGAGTTTTACATGTCCGCAATACAGCAAGCTTACAGGAAAAGTTCACGAGAAGCTGGCATGGTAAGGTTGTGGTAAGCTTGTGGTGAGCTTACCAGAAGATTACGGTAACCTTACCTCATGTTACCAAGTAATATTAAAATATAAAAATTATAAGTTTATTATAACACTGTGCAACATTAAAATTCTGAATCGATTTTTGAGAATCGCCGCTAAAAGTACTTGCAAAAACTAAAAATTCTGCATTATTACTTTTGTCAAATTGGTTCAGGTTTGGATTTTATGGATTTTTGGATGGATTCTAAGAAGATCTTCTTCTTCTTCTTCTTCTTCTTCTTCTTCTTCTTCTTCTTCTTCTTCTTCTTCTTCTTCTTCTTCTTCTTCTTCTTCTTAAATGGCAATCTAAATAAGGCAATTCAGTTATTCTAAGAAGATCAAATCGAGATCACCCATCCCTAGCTCAAGTTGCCACAAGCATGTGGGGCGAGTTATCGACTCCCCATTAAATCAGAAAGTTCTCTAACTTCTGCGTGTTAAGGAATAAATAAATCAGACTTTGTTTAAACAGTCACTTTATAATTTATTCAGTCTAAATTTCAAGACTGGATTTGATCGTGATTTCCACCTAACTAACGACTCGCGACGAATATCCGCACAAAGCGAAGAAGGAACAATCATGCATCGCAATCATAAAAGAGAGAAACGGTCTCGTTGTTCTGTCCTTTTCTAAGGTGCGAGCAAGAACGCTCTTACAAAATCTTAGAAACAGAAATCTACTTCAAACTCCTCACAGTACTCCCCCCCAAGTGCAACGATACCATGTCAAAAAAAAATGGAAAAGAAATAAACATATGCACTTGCTATTCGTACAAGAAAGAAATAAATCGTTTTATAAATTTTATTAAAGGGAGCTTATTTAGCATAACATTCTGGGGTCGAGAAGTCAAGAAATTTAACAGATTAAAAACGAATTTGTGTATAAAAAACCACTAAGTGACTAAATGAAATACACGTTTAAAATTCGTATTAGATAATGTCATTGTCAAAAAGATTTAACAAGATATATTAGAAGGTTATAAAAAATACATATAAAAATATAATTTTCACGCGTGATTAAAAACAAAAGGAAATAAAGTCCCATATAATTTAATGATGAGCTCATATTTTAGAATTCTATTTTTTATTTTCCGCAACTAATTTTTTCTTATTAACATATGTGCGAAAAATTTTATTTGATACAAAATCAGTCTTATCACGACTACTCGGTTGCGGAGGCAACTGAGGGTTGTGGTTAACATTACTAAAATTGGTACCAGCGTCGAAATCATTATTTAAAAAATAGGCTGGTTTCATATTCTCGACGCTTACGTGTTTTTTGCAACCATTAAAATCGATTTCGTAAACACGGTCAGAAACTCGATTTAGGACCTTGTGAGGACCTGAATAAGGACATTCCAAGGATTTCTTGATTGGACTACATTTCAAAAACACATGAGAACAAGTTGCTAAATTTTTCGACACAAAAATTTTGCTTTTATGCCGGTGTTCAACCGGAACTGGTTTAACGACACGCATCTGTTCTCTAAATTCCTCCAAAAAGAATTGTCTCTCCTCAGAAAAATTTTCTGGCAAAACGAATTCACCGGGAACTCTTAGAGTGGTGCCGTACTGATATTCAGCTGGTGATGCGCCCGAGTCCAGGACATTGGTCCGCAAACCAAGCATTATAGTTGGAAGAGTAAGAACCTAATCGGTGTTCGATTGACACATAAGAGCGGTTTTCAAATGGCGATGCCAGCGTTCAATAAGCCCATTCGATGTAGGATGATAAGGAGTCGTCCTGATCCTGCGAGCACCTACGAGATTCAACAAGGAAGTAAAAATTTAAGAACCAAATTGACCACCCTGGTCAGAATAGACAATTTCCGGACTTCCGTAACGTGAAATCCACGCACCGACAAAAGCTCGGTAAATAGTTATAGCTTCAATGTCTTTGAGAGGGACGGCCTCTGGCCATCGCGAAAATCGATCAATCATCGTTAATAAGTAACGATAACCGTCACAAACTGGAAGTGGGCCAACTATGTCCACGTGGACATGGCGAAAACGGCCTTCAGGAGCTACAAAATGAGAAGGTAATAAAGTCGTGTGTCTAGAAACCTTTGGCTTTTGACACATCAAACAGACTCTGCACCACTCCTTAATTTCTTTATTCATTCGAGGTCACACGTAACGTTAACGTATTATTCGGTCAGAGACCTTTCCTCCTAGATGAGATAAATCATGGAATAAATGAAAAATGCGTTCTCGGAAAATTTTTGGAATAAACGGACGTAACAATCCTGAGCTTGCGCAAGCTCGGAAAGACTGAATTCTGTAGGCAGAACAACAGCATCTATTCGTGATAGATAATCCGTAACGACATTCTCTTTACCAGGAAGGTGCTCGATTAAATTTGTGAATTGGGAAAGGAAAGAAATTTGCCTCTGTTGGCGAGGCGACGCTTTCTCAGAATTCTGTTGAAAAACGAAATTCAAGGGTTTATGATCTGTGCAGATCTTAAAATGATGCCCTTCTAAAAAGTAGCGAAAGTTTTGGTCGATCATGTAACCGAGAAATTCAATAGAGGGAAAGAAAAATATACATTTTTCCACAATTAATCGAAGACCAAATTTTTTAAGTCTATCAAAAACAATGTTAAGATGCTCCTCGTGCTCTTTGGGATCCGAAGAAGCTACGAGGATGTCATCAACGTAGGCGAAGACAAAGTCTAGATCGCCTCAGACGCGGAATACAAAACGCTGCAAAGTTTGGCCAGCATTTCGTAGGCCAAATGGCATGCCTAAAAATTCAAAAAGGCCAAAAGGCGTGATAACGGCAGTTTTGGCAACATTATCAGGGTGTATCGGAATCTGGTGATAAGCCACATGCAAGTCGAGCTTCGAGAAGCACGTTTTACCTCGTAGATTTGCTGCAAAATCATGCAAAAAAGGGACTGGAAAACGGTCAGGAAACGTTACAGTGTTCAGACGACTATAATCGCCGCAAACGCTCCAAGTTCCATTTTTTTAACACCATATGGATTGGTGATGCCCAAGGACTGGAGGAAGGTTGACAAACACCTGTCGCTACCATTTCTCCAAATTTGTCATTTGCTGCCTTTAACTTATCTGTTGCTAAACGTCTGGCACGCTGAGCTAGAGGAGGACCGGATGTCAGAATATAGTGATATACTTCCTGTGAAAGGAATGTTGCAGATTGTGATGGTCCAGTTATCTCAGGAAATTTGCTCAGTATGTGAGAGGCGGGCAGCTTTTTATTAATGGCACTAACGCTATGAATAGTGACGTTTTTAATAAAACCTTGTGCGTGTGAATTAGTGAGCGTGTCGATTAGTTTTCGTCTTCTTAAATCTGGCATGAGGCCATAGTGATATAGTTAATCGGCTCTAAGTATAGCATAAGGAGTGGACGCGACACGGAATTTCCACGGCATGTAACGCTTAAGACCAAAGTTGGGGAGTAGTCTTTGGTCCCCATATGCGTTTATGCGGGAATCATTCACCGCATAAAGCACATATTGAGGCGGAAGACACTTTGTCTTAGCATTGGCCGGTATTAGAGACACGTCCAAACCCGTATCAATAAGAAATATAAGCCCAGATTCTTTACCTTATACGTGCAATCTTTTGCTAGTGTGCATATCGAGAGTTGAGTCGACATGCAGCGGCAAATCTAGTTTCCCGAAGGTTTTTTACTAACGAAATTGCATGGCTTAACGCATTTGTATGCGGATTCGCAGAATTTTTTATGATAATAACAAAGATCAATGTCCTGATTTGAGGCCTTTTGCTCCCCCTTATTGAACTTGTTAAAACGTTTTTTGTAAAAAGGCGAACCTTGTTGATTAGGACGATTTTAAATTAGGGTTATTTTGAGAATTAGGGCGATTTTGAGAATTCTGAGAGGCTTCGACGCGAAAAGAAAGAGCATCAATCTTGCCTAAAAGTACGTCCATGCCATTTGATGATTAGGCCACAGCAGCACAAGATTGAATGGGATCAGACGCTTCCACGAAGCGATCGGCCATTTCGGCCAATTTTATTAAATCAGTAACCTCACTAACGGCTAGAGTTGCTCTACAAGCATTAGGAAGTTGATCCAAAAAAATTGCTTTGATTACGTCATCGGAGCATTTACCCTGGCTCAAATTTCGAATTTTGCTGAGCAAAAGTGAGGGTTTTCCCTCGCTGGAGACCTCCCATTTTAACAGTTGACGCAAGGTCAACTGAGGTTCAGCCGGAATTAAATCGCTAATGGTCATTACAACCTCAAAGTCTAGAACTGATATGACTGCATCTGCTCGAGCTATCTCAGAAGAAAGATGAGCATAGTCAAACATGAGTTTTGCTTAACAGAACCAAATTGCGGGCTCGGATCGATAAAAACCAGGTAGCTTTGGAATGCGGTAAGAACTAGCGGCCACGTGTCCCAGAGTCGGTACACCACCATTGGACCCCCCAGTAGTCGAGTCACCACGCTATTGTCCGCGGGCATTCTAGAAAAAGTAAGTAGAAAAAGAATTAAACTCAAAATAGAAAACGCCCAGATGATTTCGGTGAGCATAAACTAAAATGTCTTTGTCGTGCGAAAATACACTGAGAAGAGAAACCCAGAAATGGAAAGTAAGCAAAAAAAAAGTGATAACAATTACTAATCTTCTTGTTGAAGAAAACAAGGACGGCAGTCCCGAAATTAAATAGAAACCTGCTCTCTTAAATTTATTTATTTATTTGTTTGTTTATTTTATTATTTTTTTTTTTTAAATAAAATTTTCAATTCTCAAAAGTGCAAAAAAGAATAACTGACATATTGCAATTATTAATTAGCGTAAACAAAACAAAAGCTCACGAATGTCCTTGGAATGCCTGTACAAGCTTGTCTATGATAAGTGAATAAGTACAAGACATCATAAATTCAAGGTCAAAACGTTAATAACATTAACGGAAAACACATATATTTTCGGACGAAATAATTTTCAATAAATATCAACTGAGCTATCTATGCCTATTTTTTTTAAATAAAAACGCACCAAATCTTTGCAGAAAAATATAATATGGACGAAAGATATTTAAAATGGTCGCGACTTCATATGAGGGGCTCAAAGTAAAAGTGGTATATAATAATAGTGCGAGCAAAAGTGAGTTAACTTTTCTGACGGGTAAGAATGGGCCAGATGAATGCTGCGAGGAAAAACAGAATTTCTTTCGAGTGCGAGCAAAAGCGGGTTAAATGGCTATCCCATTTTTGCTCTTAGTCAAAAGTTGATCCGCTTTTGCTCGCACCGTGAAGTCTATAGTAATGTCGAGATACGAGCCGTCGCTACATTTTGACAATTTTACGTTTTATTCCTTTTCGTTTAATTTACTTATATATTTTAATTGTTTTAATGCGTGAATAATAGGTAATAATAATTATAAATTATTATTTTGTTAATATTACGTTCGATTCCTTTTCGTTTATTTTACTTTTATTTAATTGTTTCAATGTGTGAATAATAAAATAAGAATAAATAATAATAATAATAATAGTAAGGTGTGAATATTGATGGAATATTATCGTAAAAAGAACAGAATATTTCTTGCTATTTAGGATACTCTAAAAATAATTTAATAATTACAATTAAATGGTCTAATGGTACATTCCTTTAATAATTATTAATAATTATTAATTATTATATTGCAATGAAATATTCCTTCAATACTCTAACGAAATATATTTTATGGAATATAAGAAAACCTGAATTTTAGGAAAGTGAATGAAATATTAGTTGATATTAATTAATATTTAAGGATATTGGTAACTTTATGCAAGCTGCATAATCGCATAATTTCTTTAATTTGTCTAAAATGAGAGACTATCGTGTTTCTACATCTTCTGCATCTTCCAAAACTTATTTTTCAATCGCATAATTTTGCATAATTGACGTTCATTTGCAACATAATGCTTATATTGCATAATAAACGCATAATTAGGCCAAAACGGTGCTGAATTTAGTTTTCGACTATTGTTTTTTTTAATTTCCCGCATTTAAACAACTCAAAGGTTAAAGGACAAAAGTTTAAAAAAATCTCTTAAGAAACTCTCACAGGTTACAGCCAAAAAATTTTTATAAGATCTTATGAAGAACTTATAATTTTTCAACTATGTAAGTTGAAAATGTTTTGTTTTATTAAACTAAATTACTTTATAATAAAATAATAATTGTTCATCTATGTAAAAAGAAAGTCTTATTTTAAGGCAGAAATGCTGTCTTATTTTTAAGACAGCTTTTGCTTATTTTACAGATTTTTCTTTTGCTTTAAATTGTGCGCAAAAAAAAAATTTCAAATTTGCATAAAAACTTAAAGTTCTAATAAATTTAAAAAGGTAAATTTGTAATTATTGTAAATTTATGTTGATTAAGATAGTATTTTTTGCATAAACATTTATATAGCAAAGCTTGCTGACTTTAAGACATGTCTTAACTTAAGATTCTCTTTTTACAGTGATGATTGTATAAACAATTATGCATTGTAGGTACGTTCTAATAAATGAACTTAATTTCTTTATACAAAAGATAATTTATATAAAATTTTTAATATTTTTTTGTTGTTGAAAAATTTTTTAGTTACATTAAAAATATGATCATGTTATTTATTTATATGTAGGTAATTAATTTTCGAATATTTTTCAAGTTTTCAACATGCTAATTTTTACTGGAAAACTTTTTCATTTTTCTCGAACCTTTCATACTCTGGCTGTCGTAAGACCCCTTACCTGCATAGTTGCCGGCCAAGGTTCATAAAAAATCGGTCAAGAGCGGGTACATAGGTACTATTTACCTCTTGCACCTCTATCTAACTTTATGATTTTTTGCCTACTTTTCAGATAAGTCTTTTGCCAATCTTGAAAGGCATTTTTGGAAAGGCCATTTTAGAAATCAGTCGGTTTCCCGCTTTGAACCTGAGCACAACTGCACTTTGCAATTTCAAATTCAATTTGAAATATTTGTAAAATTTGTGTTTATAAAATGTTTTAAAGTTTGAACAGTGCCTGTAACTTGTGTGAAATTTTATTTTAATTTTAAAATGAATTCAAATACAAAAGGTACGTTAAATAATATGTTTTCTAAACAATAAATTTCATAAAACTGTCTTTAATCAAATTATAAAATTTTAATTTGGTTTTGTAGAATCAAACGAAAATACTTACAACTACTCGACTGATGGTGATAAGAGTGATGCAAGCGACGAAACATCCGAGATAGAAAACGAAGGTATGTTTAAAATTGAATTAAAATTTGAATTTTACGTTTCTTTTGATTGGTTGTTTTTTAATTTTGCGCGAAATGTCGTTTAGGTATGTGTAAAATTGAATTAAAATATGAATTTAACCTTTCTTTTTTTGATTCGTTGTTTTTTAATTTTATGCGAATGTTGTTTTTTAAAAAAAAATTAATAAATCATAATTTTGGAAATAGATCTTTATTATAATATGCATTACACGAAATGCAAGATTGAACCCTTCCCCGCCATGTCGTGCCATGTATCCACACACACATTTACTCGCAGCGAGCCGAGTATCGTCGGTGAGTGAGATTTTCGGTTTTCTCTTACTTTTTAACGTTCGGGACCTAGCGGGAACTAGACATTAAGGCCCGTTGCACACTATCCGATTCGTGTTGTACGACAAACCCTTTCCATCAGTACTTAGTAAGGCAACTGAGTGAGGAAATAGCGGCCGAGGGGAAAGTTACAATATAAAGTGAACGTGGAAAGGGTTTGTCGTACGACACGAATCGGATAGTGTGCAACGGGCCTAAGGCGAACAATTGAACCGACGTACAGTGGGGCAAAAAATGCGGCCGTGGACAAATTGACTTGTAGATTGCAGTTTTTAATATTTTTGAATAAATTTTTTTTTAAATTAAAGGTAGATAAATTTGTCATCGAACGTTCTTCTCGTAATTTAAAAAAAAAATTGTTTATTAACTATTTAATTAACAAATTGAACAAATTTTTTTTCACTTTTAAAGAGTACTATTTTCTTAAATTTACAAAAATTAGTTCAAAAATGATTTGTATTACTTAAGAAACTATTAAAAAATAGTTTTAAGCAACAGTGTTTGTTTTAAAAATTTTTTGATCTTGTTATTAACAAATAAATAAAAAAATAACATTTTAGTCGTTGTCGGTAATGTTTTTAAGATTTGTTTAAAAAATTATGAAATATTCTTTAAAAAGTTAGTATATAATCTATGACTAATTATATAATAACTAGCACCTTATTATACACAGATAATAATATTTTAGAGGATGTTGAAATTAAACTTAACAAATTTATTCGAAAATGGTTAATTATTTTATGAATATTTATTAATTATTTTATAAACAATAAATGGATTTTTAAAAACTAAGCTTTGAAACCTTAAATAATTACAATTTTATCAAATTAAGATCAAAAGAATTTTAAAAACATTGCCGAAAGCGACTAAAGTGTTTTTCTAAAACACTAAAAACACCAAAACTAAAAATTTTTCAATTTTTCACCTACTCTTACAACCACATACAAACAAAGCTTTTGATTTTAATAATATGTAATCGATTTTTTTGATTAGAAGTAGGGCATGAATTTTAAAACTTAAGAAAGTTCTAGGAAGTTTAAAAATTATTTAAAAGTTCGTTTTTGAAATCAATCAAGTGCCTATCTGCATTAGCTTTTTTAAAATTATTTTTAATCATAAATTAATAAAATTTGTAAACTTCAAAATTCTTATTTTAAATTTTAATACATTTTTAAAAATCACAAGTTTTGTTATTTCGTGATTCCAAATGTTTAAAAAAAGTTTTAGGAAAATTTAATCTGAAAAACAGATTTTCGAATAAACTGAAAACATGTAATAAGAAATAATGATTAATAAAACATTTAATCAAAATCAAATAAATTGTGTCAAATAAATAAGAAAATTTCAAAAAAATATCATCAAATGCCCAACTTTTAGACCAAGAGTCACATTTTTTTAAACGTAACATCTCGGAAATGATACACATTAAGTCTAACATATTTACTTTAAATAAAAAAGAAGATATCGTATTTTTAAATAAGAATTTTTTTTCCTTAATCAACAGAATGAATTCATGAGTATATTTTCCTCAATATTTACTGTTTGTCTTGTTATTTATTTGTAACCGCTTGTTTATATTTGTAATTCTTCTGTCATCGAGTTCAATAACTTCTTGTTATTTATAAAAGTTTATATTTCTAAATAAGTAGTTAGTTTAATTTAAGTCTGTTGCCTGGCTGGTCGTTTCAAAATGTTTTTAATTTATTTGACGTCGTACACAATTTTATTTAATATATTTTAATTGTTTGACAAGTTAAAAAATGTTTAAATTTTAACGAATTTAGGTAATTTTGTTTTTTTATACGCTATTTAACCAGTTTATGTGTTATGTGTTATAGACATTTTTATTATCTACTTAAAAAAGTTCCAATTTCAGATATATTTACAAATTCTGAGATTATAATTAATATTTTTAAAATCAATGAAAAATACGTACATGGCTTCTAAAAAAGATGGTGACGGGATTTCTATAGGTTGCAAATCATCTGTTTTCAAATAACTGTATACTGAGGCCTAAATATTCAAAACATGCATTTGATTTTCAAAAAATGCTATAAGGATTTTCGAAGTCTTTTATAATTGGTTTCAAAATAACCTTTAATAAAAATTAAAAATCATAAAATAACAGAAGTTTATAATGTATAACAAAGTATCAAAGAACTTAGTTCCAATTTTCATCACTAACAGACTTAATATATGTATTTTACAACCGAATAGGTAAAAAAAGTTAGTGAATTAATCAAAGCAACTTTAAATATCAATTTAATAAATTAGGAATAAATTTTTAAATAAGAATTAACTGTTATATTGAATTTGAATTTCTAAAATTAATTATGTAAAATAAGTAATAATTGAATTTGTAGTTCGATATTAATAGATTACAAATTTAGATAATTAAGGTTTTCATTGATTAAAAATTAAAATAATAAAAATTCTAATTATTTCTAAATTTAAAAAATTTGAATTTTTAACTGTTATATTGAATTTGAATTTCTAAAATTAATTATGTAAAATAAGTAATAATTGAATTTTTAGTTCGATATTAATAGATTACAAATTTAGATAATTAAGGTTTTCATTGATTAAAAATTAAAATAATAAAAATTCTAATTATTTCTAAATTTAAAAAATTTGAATTTTTAAATTTATTTCATGTTTTTTTGTAGATCCTTTGTCAACTGAGACAAAAAGAATTTCACGAAAAAGAATAAGGCATCCACATTTACACAAAAAACACATATTAAAAGAAAACGTAGAAAGAGGACGAGAGCGAATTACAGCGTCAGGAAGAATAATCCCAGAAATAAAATTCATCAGCCAGACTCTATGCCATTGCAATCTCGATTGTGCGACAAAAATCGATCCTATTCATCAAGAAGAAATATTCAACTGTTATTATCAACATTCAAATAGGACTCAAAAAACTATGTTAATTCGTTCGTTGGTCGAAAAAGTGCCAGTAAAATCAAGAAATAATATCAATAGACCGCTTGTACCACTAAGGAAGCGTGATTTTAGTTTTGATTATCACTTTATTGACAGTTCAGGTGTTAGAATTAAAGTATGTAATTCTTTTTTTTTCAAATGTATTAAAATTTCAAAATCTTCATTAAATTGAGCAGTAAATTCAGCTACATTAAACCCAAATGGCAGTGAACGGCGTGGAAAAGCTTCTTCTGTAAATAAAACCAGTAATATTGCAACAAATACTGTAAGATCATTCATTAACCGATTTCCAGCTTACGAGTCACATTACGGTCGTTCGTCTTCACAGAAAAAGTATTTAAGCCCGGGTCTGAACCAAGCTAAAATGTATAAAATGTACCAACAGCAATGTGACGAACAATTTATTAAGCCTGTGTCTGAGAACATATTCCGAAAGATTTTTAATGAAGATTTTAATTTAAGTTTTAAAAAACCACATTCTGACACTTGTAAGACCTGCGACGCATACAAGGCTCAATTACTTCAAGAAAATTTGTCTGATGAAGAAAAACAGGAAATCGAAAATTCGAAGGAACACCATATGTCCTTGATACAGAAAATCACAGATGAATTTAAGAGTGATGTAACGAATGCTTTAGAAGACACTGTCGTTTTGACATTTGACCTCCAGAAAGTTCTGCCAACACCTTCAATAAATATTATTAAAATAAGTAGTAACATTTTAATATTTTGAAAAAAATGCGTAACTTATGTATTTCTTCTTTGAGTGCTTGCCTTCATTTCTCAAAATAAATGAGAAGTAATTTTTTTAAGTGTCAAACATTCATAATGATTCATACATTTAAGATTTTGTAAATAATTTTGAAAAATTAAAACTTGATTCAGTTGAATTAAAATTTTAAAAAATTAAATTTGTTAATTAATTTTGAAATAATATCATTATAAGTATTAAAGTGGTAATAACAATTTAAAATATATGGGAAGCGTGAAACGGGCAAAAATGAATCTTAAAATGAGTGCGGGCAAAAACGGAATATATCTGTATCCCTTTCTTGCGCGCAGTGAGATCTTATCCCGCTTTTGCTCGCAGCCAAAAGTAATTCGTTTTTCCTCGTAGCGTAAAACTTGTTTCGTTCTTCCGCGCTTACGAAAACTTGACTCACTTTTGCTTGCACTGTTATTTTATACCACTTTTACTTTGAGCCCCTCATATAATTGAGAGAAAAACTTTGTTTTTTTTATTTAAAATTAGTTGGTACTTGAAAAACCTTCCTAATTGGAAACCACGGTAAATCAAAATACAATAAATTACTTACGCATAAAATACATGATTTGTTGCACCGACATATTATACGACCTTGGTGGTCCCGCGGCGGTAGAGGTTAAATCCAGGAACGAAGTTGTCAGAAAATTAAAAATGTGAGTCTATATCAGTAAAAGCTCAGCAGCATCTCAATCGGGATTCGAAATTCCCCGAATTATTTCCAATTTGGCTTAGAGATGCTCGTCCGAATGTCAGGCAGAAACCACTGAAAACTTTTTTCGACTTTACAAAAAATGTTGCAAAAAAAAATTTAAAAATTACTGGAATCAAGGCAAAGAGTCATTAGAGTGTAATGGGAAAAATTTAACCAGGACGTTGGAGAATATTGAGGAAAGGCGTGCTCCAAAACGTGGCGTATGACATCGTCACGTGGTCCAAATATATGTGGGACGTTCCACGTCAAACGGACCAAGGCTCTGTCCAAAATTCTAATTAACGAAAATGAACTTATTATAGCTCAAAATACTCGTAGGCTAATCCCCTTTTGATTAAAAAGTGGCAAATTTGAAAATACAAAATGGCGTCATTTCTGGGCAACGTAATAGACACTGAAATCGGAAATACTCAAATATATTTATTAATTTCTTTCTACAAACGATGCAGAAATGTTGGGTAATATGGCGGACGAATTTGACCAAATTCGTCGAATTCGCTTGAAACTTGTTTCTCGGGGGGTTTTTGGGGTCACTGATTACGAATTTGATGTTAGTTTTTCAAAATACAAAATGGCGGTTCCAATATGGCGGATGGAATTTAAAAAAAATTATTAAAAATGCTTAAAACTTGTTACTCGGGGGTTTTTGGGGTTGCTGAATACGAATCTGATATTAGTTTTACAAAATACAAAATGGCGGATCCAATATGGTGGACGGTAATTATAAAAAATCAAAAAAAATTGCTTGAAACTTGTTACTCGGGGGGTTTTGAGATTGCTGACAACGAACCTGATATTAGTTTTTTAAAATACTAAATGGCGGATCCAATATGGCAGACAATATTAAAAAAGTCATTAAAAACTCGTAAAACTCGTTATTCGTGGATTTTAGAAAAGTACCTGTTAATACAAAAACTCAGAGAGCACACTAGTTTTTTAATGTAACAAGTTTCAAGCAAATATAATCAGTTATAAAATAAGCGTCCGCCATATTGGAACCCTCATTTTTTTGGTTCTCAAATATATTTTCACGTGTAGATTACAGGAAAATTATAAAGAACATGATTAAATAGGTTTAACATAGCGTTGTAGTAGTCTAACTAGGGGTACACCTGCGCACAGTTCTGATTTTCGCCGCTAGGTGGCGCCGCAGTCAGTTATCTCCAGTGGATTTTTAGCGTTCTGTTGATAAATTACCATCGGTCGGTAATGCAGATTTCACGTGTGTTACCTTGTGTCGGTAATGCAGATTACTTACTTGCTCAACGGATATTATCCCTGGAGCGGTAACCGGTCTTAAGGTAAGTTATTGATCAATCGATCAACATGTGAGTGGCGCGAAAGAAGTCTAGCCTAAAAGTGAAAGCTGCGCTGCATCTGTGGGCGTTCGATCTCCTAAACCTGTTTAAATGTGTAAATCTGTGCAAGGGTAGTTTTGCGAGCACTTTTTTCTGAAAATGTGTGTATCGGTGTAAAGGACTATATAAAGAGCTGAAGGGATAGCAGGTTCACAGCATCACCAACTCACTCAACAAGAAGGATCTCTGGAGAAAGCAGCATGGACCAGAAGCAGCAGCAGCAGAAGCCTTAGTGGGACTTGATGAAGCCCCAGAACGTGATGGAGACCCAGAACGTGGTGGAGGTCCAGAACGTGGTGGAGGTCCAGAACGTGGTGGAGGCTCGGAAAGTGGACGAAGAGAGAAAAGAGGTAAAGGGGGAGCATGTCGATGACAGCGAGGAAAACAAGCAGATTGCCTTGGTAGACTACACGCCTTTGGAGGAGCTGGACGGCGATGAAGAGAACTTGGTGATCGATGAGTCAAGTCTCATCGCAATGGAACCAGGATTCTACATGGTGGGGGCTCGGTTATCTTCAACTACAAGTAGTGGAAGTCTGTTCCTGGACCGGAAGCATGAGCAGAATAAGATTGCCTCGTCGGAGATCCAGGAACTGCATTCAGTAAAGGAGGAAGTAGAGATTCACACGCATATACACACACCTACAGAATTTGTATATATGTTTATGTAATATGATTAAATTAATAAAAAGGAACAAATTAATAAAAAAAGAATACTCGCATAGTTCTTGTTGATTAGGTACCCTTATATGCGTAGATGTATTAAGTAACAATTTTTGTGAATAATAAGTTTAGTATTCGTTGTTGTTCACTATCACATTCGTTGATGATGCAGATCTCATTCTCGCTTCGTTGGTGTATTACTTTGTGTTGGTAATGCAGATTTCACTCTCACTTCGTTAGTGTATGCTTATATGGTAACGTTTCGGTAGGTAAAATATTGATCACTGAATGATAGATCATAGGATTTTTGCTACAAGCTTCAGCTTTTTCCCAACTATGGCGCTGAAGTTAACATTGACATGTCTTGTCGTATGCTTTCCTTATCTATACTAATTATTATTAATATAAACATTTCTTTAAATAACTCAGTAACATGAAAGTTATTCATAAAAAAATGTATGCTTTCTTATGAAATTAAATTTTCTATTAAAAAGATTTTTAAAAATAACGTTTTTCTCATGAAAGAAGAGTGCTGAAGGAAACAACCAATCAGCATTCACACAGAGTCACATATGTTGGCTCTACTGTCATATATGCTCTATTTCTGTTATATCATAATTTAAATTTAATTAAAAATAAAGTTGAATATTTTAAAATTTAAGTTTTATGAATGTTGTTTTAATAAAAAAAACCAATTGCCGAAAAAGAAAAATGAAAAGAGGGCGCAAGAGTAGCATTTTTCGAGGATGAGTCATCAAATGTGAATAATAATACTGTAACGTTTGTTCAGCACAAGTGTAATAGTATATTTGCGCGTCTAAATATTTTAAAGATAAAATTATGTCTTTAAACAGAATAAACGGAAAGCAAAGTTTGAGTGATCCTAGAAGAAAAATAATGAATTTAAAAGTGCTTTGATTTTTCTATGAAGAATCGTGGAAAATGCAGACAATTTCAGCTTTTGTTCTAGATGTAAAGACTCTTTTATCTCTTTTCTTTTTAAATTTCAAAATACATACACTCGCACAGACACACACAGACTCATAAACAAAATATGTTGTTTTAAACAGATTTTAAACAAGTGAATGAAGTCACTACGCGCGAAATATTCGCGAAATATTTGCTCAACCGCCAATAATAAAAACAAATAGAGTCACCAATGATAATAAAAGCCACAACGATGTCAGAAGGGACGTCAGGAATGACAGTAACACTAACAACACCAACAATGACAACATAAACATCAACAATAAAATCTGCAAAAACAATGATAACAAGAACATCACGAACAGCAACAACAGCAACAATAAAACCAATATCACAAACATCAACAAGGAAATCGATATCACTAACATCACCAGCATCTCCAGGATCACCGACACTAACACCACAAAAACAAAAAACATCAAGTAAACCAACATCATTAACATCAACAGCACAAAAACAAATAACAACAACAACCAAAACAATACCCAAACCAAAAGCACAAAAACCAAAAACATCAAATGAACTAAAATCATTAACACCAAAAACACAAACACAAATCACAACAACAAAAACATTACCCAAACCAACAGCGCAAAAAACAATAACATCAAGTAAACTTAAATCATCAACTCTAACACTACAAAAACAAAAAACAACAAGAACATTACCCAAATCATTACCACAAAAACCTCTAAAACCAACAACACAAAACAAAAAAAAAAACAATTGTACTACTAGAAACAACACCACCAGCATCACCACCACCAAGAACGAAAAATCCAAAATCAGGACCAATAAAAGAAAGCATCAAAATCAGGAGCATTAACGCATGAAAAAAGAAAGGTATTATTTTATAATTTAATTTTAATCTAATTCTTTTTATTTGAAAATATTTTTAATATTAATGTTTTTTTGACAGAGAGAATCAAGAAGTTCTTCTCGAGAAGAAAGAAGACCCTCATCATCGCGAGAAAGGTCGAGAGGATTCTCAACATCAGGAGGGATGTCAAGAGGACCTTCAACATCAGGAAGGATGTCGAGAGGACCTTTAACATCAGGAAGGATGTTAAGAGGACCTTCAAGATCAGGTGGAATGTCAAGAAGACCTTCTACGCAAGCAAGAAGGCGATATGATTATTATGATGCACATCGTCATCATAATGATCATTATACAAATGATCGCTCTTAACGGGGAGAAAAAAAAACAGAGGTATTATTTTATAATTAAATTTAAGTGTAAAAATTATTATTATTTTGAAAAAAGTTAAATATAGTTACTTCATCATATGATGCATTTCACGTCAACTGTACAGCAAAAAAAAATTGTGTTTAATCCTTTCCCATTTTTTGTTATCAGTTGTCTTATAGGTAAGTAATTTATCAGACAAATATTTTTAAATTATATAAAAAATTGCCCGAGAGGGAAGGGGTTAAAGTTTTGAACTTTTTGTTAAGACATTCACATTTGTTTATTTTTTGAGCTTAAGAAAATGCTAAAAAAATTTTTTGGTACATGATTTTTCTAGATTTTTTCATCAGCTTTCGATTGGCGTGGTCTATTTTAATTTTTGTTTTATTTTCACCAAAATTTTTGAAAATTAAAAATAAATTTTACTTTTTTTCGTCTTCGGGCTCGTTTTATTTATTTTATTTTATTTTAAAAAAAAGCTGAAATTTTTTCCTACAAAATATGTAATTTTCAAAAAACCGTTTTTTTTTGGTCTTTGAGAAATTTATTGTTGAAGTTAGCGTGCCACGTCAAGGCGAAGTCTCACTCTACCGCCCCGATTGTTGCTGTGCGTAGTTTGCATCATTACGTGGATATATAATTATTCTAATCCTTAATTCAACTTTTCTCTGCAGTTTACAGTGCTGACAGTGACATAAGAACAATTAAGTGCCTGCACCATAGTTCTTTTATTTTTTAAGTGTTTTTGGAAATTTACGTTTTCGCGACGTAAAATTACATCCAGCGTAGACGAGAAATCACATCGACGCTGCAGGGTCCCTTTATTACCCTCGACGCTCGATGTGATTTTACTCAGAAACGTAAATTTACGCCCTCTGTTGACGTGAATTTACGTTTCTGATTAATATTACACCCCAGTTCATAAATGCTGTCCTTCCGGTTTATTGTTAGAACAATAAACAAACAATAAACCGGGAGGACAGCATTTATGAACAGGGGTGTACATCGAGCGTCGATGTAAAATTCCCTGGTCACATTTTTACAGTGTGATAGATCAAAAATGCCTCAAAAGGGCATAATTTGTCACACTTAAAGACCTATAATTTCGAAAAAAAATATTGTATTAACTATTATTGTTTTCAAAATATAGAGCCTAATATAATTTTAACACACATAATTCCATACACACATAAGCAAGACATTTTTAAAAACATCATTTTTGACATCCTGAGTTTAAAATATGTGAAGATATTTCAGAAAATCTCAATCGATTCTGTGGAGGTAAAACAATACTTTCTCTATGAGAAAGCAATATCAAAAAATTATCAAAAAAATTTAAACATAAAAAATAAATAAAAGAACTATAGTGTAGGCACTTAATTGTTTTTATGTCACTCTCAGCACTGTAAACTGCAGAGAAAAGTTCAATTAAGGATTAGAATAATTATATATCCACGTAATGATGCAAACAGCGCACAGCAACAAGCGAGGCGGTAGAGTGAGACTTCGCCTTGACGTGGCGCGCTAACTTCAACATTAAATTTCTCAAAAACAAAAATACGGTTTTTTGAAAATTACATATTTTGTAGGAAAAAATGTCAGCTTTTTTTTAAAAATAAAATAAAAAAAAGAAAACGAGCCCGAAGACGAAAAAAAGTAAAATTTATTTTTAATTTTCAAAAATTTTGGTGAAAATAAAAAAAAAATTAAGTAGACCACGCCAATCGAAAGCTGATGAATAAATCTAGAAAAATCATGTACCAAAAATTTTTTTAGCATTTTTTTAAGCTCAATAAATAAACAAATGAGAGCGTCTTAACAAAAAGTTCAAAACTTTAACTTCCTCCCTCTCGGGCAATTTTTTATATAATTCAAAAATATTTGTCTGATAAATTACTTACCTATAAGACAACTCATAACAAAAATTGGGAAAGGATTAAACACAATTTTTTTTTTTGGCTGGACAGTTGACGTGAAATCCATTATATAAAAATATGTATTTAATGAAAAATTTTACCTTATAGAGAGAATCTGGAAGCTCCCATCAGGAAAAAAGAAGAAGAGCAGAAAGAACATCAGTAACAACAGTAACAGCAACAGTAACAACAGCAGTAACAACAGCAGTAACAACAGTAGTAACAACAGCAGTGACAACGGCAGTAGCAACAGCAGTAACAACGACTACAAAGGAAGGAACAATTGCTGCGGGAAGGACACCAGAGATGTTGGAGGATGGAGAGGTAAAACTGCTCATTTGTTCGTTCTGTTTTTTTTGCTTGTCAACAAATTTTTGAACATCTTGTTGTCTATTTATGCACACTCTAACATTTGAATACCTTTTCTACTTCAGATTGAAAATAGCGAACTGGAAGTTACCGATTATCATCAAATTAGAACACTATCTCCAATGCTGTCTCCTATAGCATCGCAGTCCTGTGAGGAGACGAACTTACTAATAAAAAAAAAAGAAAACTTCTCTCTAGTGATGACATTTTAGACAGTTTTCTTTTTGATTCTTTCTGAATGTCTTAAATTCACTAATTTCTTTAAATTTTATTTAAATATTTTTATTTTAGGTTATTAATTTCATTTTCTCTTTAATTTTTATAATTACTCTTTAATTATTCTTGACATTTGACCATTTTTTTACTGTAAAATATTTTCTATAATATTTAATTATTTTAATTATTTTCTAATTTCTAGTTTAATTGTTAATTACTTTTATAAATGTATATAATGTACAATATTTAATGATATGATTTACAATATATATATATATTTAAAATTATTTCTTTATCTTTTACTAACCATTCATCAATATTACTTATAAATATGGGTTGGGTAATAATAAAATTAACTAAACGTTTTCATTCTTTTACATTTATTATAATTCTATTGTCTTCATATCCTATATTTACAAATTTTCTAAGGTCATTCAATATTATTTATTATTTATTTATTTATTTTGAATAAATTCAATAGTATTAAAAGGTCCTCCAAGGTATTTCAACAACAATTTCCTTTCACTTGCTGCTTCTTGCAATGCACAGTAGGCATCATTATTTTCAGCAATAATAGAAACAAACCTTGGTGGTAAAAAAACATTGTAACTTTCCTCTAATTCTATAACAATTCTTAGTCCGTATTTCGTTTTTGCTTGTCTTACATGAGTCACTGCATAGTTGACTTTCACTTCCAAGTCTGATAACTTCCTTGAAGGTAGGAATGGATCAATTCGTCCAACAACGTTGATTTGCTGAATTTGCTCCATGTTGTTTTCTCAGAAGATGACATGCAGGTAACCTGGAGATAACTCTGGCTTGAACAAGACTTTGAGGTGACTCGGACTTAGGTCGAAAATGATCTAGAGGTGACTCTGGTTTCACTCTCAGAAGAAGTCCTTAAGATGACTCTGGCTTGACTCGAAGAAGGTGACCTGGAGATGACTCTGGCTGGACACTGAGACGAAGATCCTGAGTTTTTTACTTTTTAACATCATAATCTAGTCTTAGTATAATAGTATAGGAAGGAGAGGTATGTAATTGAATACACAAATTATTAAATTTATAAATACATTTATTTGTTTATTCAAAACAAAATTTAGATTGCTCATAGTAGTTTTTAAGGCTATCAGTATAAATATTACTAGTTACAGTAGAGTAACATACAGTAGAGTAACATAGTAGCATTATTCACTGCACAATTACTTCTGAATAGAATATGATGTGTACATATATGAGCTGATGTTTTTACAAGTTTTTTAAATGAAGGACAATTAATATCTTCTAGATTTAAAACATTATCAATATATCGTTCAAGATATCTCTTCTTCTCCAAACCTTTAACATAGACTGTCCGTGCGCCGGATAATTGCTCATGAACTATAAGTTGTAATTCTTCATAGGAAATATCTCCAGATGTCCATTTGATGCCATGATAGTTGTGCATCAACCATAGATTTTCACTCTTATATCTTCCAGGAAGTGAACTCCAGCTGCAGGGTGGTTCGAACAAGAACACCATTGGTTGAGCATCTTCTTCTAGCGGTAGTATCACCAGCTCTTTGAAGATAAATTCATTGTAAGGTTTTTTGAAGCCTTGAACGTCTACTATGAACTCCATCCTCGAACAGAAATAAAATTCTACTCAGGAACACTACTTATATACCCTTCAGTCAAACCCCTCCACTTTCTCCACAATACCGCTGATTGACTTATATTGTACAATGCGATCATGGATGACTAAGCAGTATGCAGTTGTCTCCTCAGGCATATTGCTTCTGGTTTCAAATTCCAAACGTACATCGACCGATGTCTGCTTCAGGAACTCGTTTTGTTTTGAGCAGTCAATAACAATTAAAGGTGCCAATGATTTAAAATTTGACCTATTCAGTATAGGTTCGGAATCTCTTCCATAGTAAGATGATTAAAAATTAGCATACATATCATATAATACAGAATACTGATTATTATTATAGTTTAAATTCAAATTTTCTCCATATGGAAATCTTATCCATATGGATAAGATTGTAAGTTTAAAAATAATTTTACAGTTATGAGGTCACAGTGATCAAAAAGACATGCAGACACTTCCATTTTATTTTTTATTTTAGTTTGAAATCCAACAATATCATATATTGGTTTCTCTAATTGAGTTGAAGATTTAATTTGCCACATGACTTTTGTACTTAAAGGAAGCAATGGATACTCATACATTTCCCATGATCTAAAACTCATTGAAATTAAAAGATCATTCTCAATAAATTTCAATAATTTAATTTGATTATTTTCAGATGGTATAACATATGGTACCATTCATTCAATATTATGAATCATAAATTTAAATCCAGGAATAAGTGGTCCATTGAAAATAGTAGAATCATAATCACTACGCGATCTTATTAAAATAAGTTCATGTTTAGCATTGGTAACAATTTTCTTATAATCTTCAGCAAAACCAAAAATTATACTCAAAGGAATTATTACATTAAAATAACCATTTATCATTGACACTCTTGAATTCAATTCAAATTTAACAAATCCAGCATTTTCTGTACGATTAACTTGAGATGGTGTTAAAGATACTAAATTTTTCATAGTTGTAGAGTGTCCAACATACTTGCATCGATCAATCTCAATACCATTTAATTCATAACAAATTTCATCAAACAAATAAGCTTTAGCATTATTTGTAAGTTCAACATTCTCTGTGAGAACGGTTTCATCATCTTTACATAACTTTCCAAACATATGTAATGAACTGTTGTTTGGTAAAATAGACAAATCTTGATTTTGTGCTACAATACGGATTTCATCACTATTATTAAAAGTTGATAATGCAAATGGTTGATGACTATGAATCTCATAATTGGCAATGGATTCATCAAAATTCACTGCAGTTGGAATGCTGAGAATGTCTTCCATTTTTCTTATAACAACTACACATGAAAAATAGATAAAGTTGATCTCTTCTTTTCCTCTTCCTTTTTCTTATTTTTGAATTTTCACTTGTAGACGGAGTTATTTCAGGAACAGTCGATTCTGAGGTGTTAACACCTTCTGAGTTACACTCACACTGACCTTCTTTGCACATGTTGGTTGACTTTTATAATTACTCACAACTTTTTTTTTTGGTTATAAATGATACCCATTACACTGACTTTATATGTAAACGTATTGTTATTATTTCTCCTCTAAAATTAATCAAGTCACCGTCCTGATCTACCGTTGAATATTATATATTGTCTTCACGGCGATTGGAAGGTAAATGATTCGAGCTGCAACTTCAGTGATCTTATATCCTGGTGGAACGACAGGAAAGAATTCATGTATAGTATGAACTTTTTTATTATTTATATACGCTCCAGTTGTAATATCACATTCAACACGTATAGTATTCACTTTTAATATAGATACAGGTAAATCAGATTCATGATTTTTATTAGCTTTCAGTTGACGAGAAGCAAATCCTAATAATTTACCAATAGAATCTTCCGGAAGAAAGTTTATGTCACGATTTGATTTAATGTGACAACCTAATGTATTGCTGTTAGGTTTAATAGTTAATGCAAACTTATTTGGCAATTTTGCTTTTATATATGATTTAGTATCTTTAATTTCATAACTTTCTGTTGGTATAGTCACTACATAATTATTTTGTAAAACTTATTGCAACTTTTATCAATGTTGGGAATTGAATTAAATGTAAACAGATCAACAAGTCCAAGTACATAATTCTTGTCTTGTGAGAGCTCAATTGGTGGGAAATAAGTAGTTTTGAGAACTGATGAGTTTCTCGTTAACGTTAAAGTAAATGAGTCATTCATGATTGACATCTGTTTTCATACTGATGCTTACAACTTTATTACTTGCTCTTATATAGACTAAAACTGTTTATAATAATAAGTTAATTGCATAGAAACTTCAAGCATAAGTGTCCGCATATGAATGTATCAAAATTTTGATATCGCTCATGATTATATTTTATATAGCTACCAACACCTAAGTGGACAATGAGATCTGATGGTGGTAAAAGATTTCCAAAACTATCAAAGTATCCAGTTTTATTGTTAATCTTCTTATATGCTACCCAATGAGTTCCAGGTCCTTCCTTATTATCAAGATTAATAATTGCTGATTTATATTTATAAGGTCCTGTAATAGGTAATTCATTTCGCATCAATACTCCACGAAAATGAGATATATTCATAATTTTAGCATATTTAAATAGATCAAAGTCAGTTAGTGAACGGTGAGGTAGCTTCAAAATTAGTTTTTTTTGAGTCATTTTCTTATTTGTCAATCCTTTCCCTTAATACGGTTGAATATAAAGACCAAGTTCTTGTCGATAAGGTTTTAAGTGTAAACCTTTTCCCAAGACAATAGCCTCCATTGTTTGATTCTGTCGTTGAGCTTCTGAAAGTTGTTTCTTGGCTGCATTGCATCATTTACAGCTTTTACTATACCACCAACCCCTCCGCTAAGAGCTCCAAGAGCACTAAGTCTAGCAAAAATTGGAATAAGTGGTAAAATACCACCAACTTTTCATGGTACAGAAAGAATTCTAGGTGTTGAAATTTTAGATTTACCACCAAACTTTTTTATAACTTTCTGCGCACCAATCATAGCTGTTTTACTAGTATCCATAGAATTACCGTTTGACTTCATACATTTTTTAGCAGCATGAACAACTTTATTTAATGTAAAATCATTGCAAATGAATGATAAAAAATTAGTAGTAGTCACAGAATTACATAAACAAGCTGGGCGGAATTATCAACGTCGTAAGGTACAAATACGGGGGATGGATGAAACATGGCAAGCAGATTTAGTTGAAATGATACCTTATTCTAAAGTTAACAATGGTTTTAAATATATACTCACAGTTATAGATATATTCTCAAAGTATGCGTGGGCTATTCCAGTCAAAAGTAAATGTGGAAAAGATGTTTCTGCAGCTATGAAATCTATACTTTTAAATGAACGTGTTCCAAAAAAATTGCATACTGATAGAAGCAAAGAATGTTATAATTCCCAATTCGAGAGTTTGATGAAATCTTATAAAATCATATTATATTCAACTTATAGTAATTTAAAAGCTTTAATTGTTGAAAGATTCAACCACTTTTGGAAAAGTTAAGGCCAGGTTCCTCCAAAAAACGTGTTTTTTTTAAACTTATTTTGGAAAAGTTAAAATTAAATTAAGCAAATATGTGACGATGTAATTTTTATTTATTTTATAGTTTAAGTTTATATTATACTTTAGAAAAAAATATTATTTTAACTTAAAAAATGTAAACAAGAGAAGCTAGTAATAAATAAGGTAATAACAATTTTAAATTTAAAACATTGTTTATTTTTGTAAACCTCCTTCATATGTACAGGTTATATAATACAATTATATATACTAATACTGTCCAATTCCTTTCTATACTTTTATAATGACCCCAAGCAAGGGTATCTGTACTATTAAGCAATAAGTAACGTTTATCATCAAAGGGACTTAATGCTATTTTAAACTGTTTCACAGTTTCTACTTGATGTAGCCAAAATCTAATTATATGTTGCGTTCTCGTTTGAATCATAGATTTCTGTAGATATTCTACATAATCATCAAAGTTAATAGTTTTCTTAACCACACTTGCCTTTACACCTTCAGCTTTTTTCGCAAAATCTTGTCCGTTAACTCGAATGCTATACATTTTACTTCTCAGACCAATAAATTCAGTAATTATCTCTCCATTACATTCATCTTTCATTAATCCCACTTTTTTCTTGTTGACTCGAGGAATATTATATACATTATCTTTCGCATAATCTGAAGTGTCAAACTTGTGAATATCATCATTTATATAACTATAAATATCTCTATTTTTTAATTCATAAATGAAACTATCAGCATAAGTGTACAACAACATAAAATTTTTACCATATTTTTTTAACATAAATTCATAATGAAAATCATTCATAAGTGTCTTGGATAAATCAAGTATTGCAAACCCAACGTATATAGGTTTGTTGAGCACTATTTTTGTTTTTCAAAGCTCAATTGCCACTAAATTTTTATTAAAAATTGATCTACTATGAAAATTAGGTTTAGATATGAGAGCTTCAACGCCATATCTACCACCCCATTTTGTAACAAGTTTCACATCAACATGATTTCGCACATTCTTCATAGTTTTACCGTAAACTGCATTATTTATTAATTTAAACAAGTTTTTTTTAAACTCATTTTTAGCGTCTTTTCTCATGGAAGTATTAAAGTCGATGTAAGACTTGAGCCAAGTTTTTTGATTGAATTTAAGTTTTCTATGAATTTTCACTAACGTTAGACCATTTGAAAGAGCTTGTTTTAACACTCGATAATGAATAATATACTTGAGTTTATGGGACATAGTGGTGAGAAGTTTAGTTTGCTTTGACGTTGTTGTTGGTGGGTTTGAGTGTTCTGAACAAAAGGAAAAATCACTGACTATCATGTATTTCTTAAGGATATTCAATATCCACTTCTATAATGTACCCAATAGGTGAGTCATCAGGAATATTAAAATCAGAACTGTTATTCAAAACAGGAAGCCACTCAAATCCACCATATGAAAGTGGTTGCATCATACCCCATCCATGGAGATTGTTTGCATCAAAATACATTATATATTTAATTTCATCATTTAGGTTAAAATTTTTCATGTACATATTATTAGCCTTTGCATATCGGTTGCAACATTGGCTTATGCCTCCTCTTATACCACGTTCAATAAACAAAAATTTGTCAACATCAGTTATGAATTCTAATTTCATCTTAGTGTAATTCAACATTGCATCCCATGTAAATCCAGGAGTTGTATAATAATGAGCAGGATCAAGATTATAAGCTCGCAAACATTAATTTCGAAAATTTTCAAAGACATCTGCCAATAATAGTATATCAGTTTTCATATATAAATCCACATATTCACCAAGATTTTTACATTGAAATGTAGACCATACATTTTGAGCATGACAATAATCTTCACCAGAGATTGTACTATCATTGAGAGAGCTATAAAAATTTTCTTTTTTGGGTAATGTTAAATCTTTTAATTTATTTAATGAATTTATGTATTTATAAGGTAAAACACCTTTGCGTGTAAGTAACTTTATTTCAGTAGCAGTGATATTAGTAAACACTGAATTGACAATTTTGTATTCTGTTAGATATGATGCTAGTTTTTCTAAAGAGCTTGCCATAAATCTAAAGGAATCTATGAAACGAAATTTGATTTCACTATTCTTTATTCTCTTTGTAAAGGAAATATATTTTTCCTTGTTTATTGGAAGCATATCAATTTTCCCTTCAAATTCATGTCAAATATCTTCAATTATAAATGATCACGAACTTTTTTTTCTTGATAAGATATTGGACCTTTACAAATATGGCAGATAGCAGCATTTACAAAAGCTTCAGTCAGCGCGGTTGACAAATGTTCCATTAGGATTGGATTTTTCAAAATTAACTCTACACGTTGAGCCAACACCAGTAACTCCTGTGCAAACCATATGGCAGGATTTACATCTGCTGGGCTCGAATAATATCCTGATAAAGAATCATCATAACTGCACTTCAAATAAAATCCAATATTAAAAAGTTCATTATTTTGTACTACTTCAGTTTTACAAGTTGTCTCACCTTTAACTGGCTTTAAAAGACACTCACAGTCAGCGTACACAACAAATGGCACTTTTTCCTTATAAGAATAGTTTTTAAATTTCACAAAATTTTGACCTGGTTTAGGAAGAATTACTTTACACTTATTTAATTTGTAACATTCACCTTCATGACGAGATAACCTCTCTGCGCTTGCAAAGTAGTGAAGTCATCGATCACAAATATGTTTTTTTCCATTATGTAAAGATAATTTACGACTCACGAGGCGAGATAAATCCTTGATCCATACATAATGAAAATTATTTGATGTATTCACATTTTCAGCATCTTCATCAGCTTCATCATCGTCATCATTTTCATTCTGATAGTTATCTTCAATCCTTAATAAATTAATATGTCTTTGTTTTTTATCAGATGTAAGATGTATGGGAAAAGTATTAAATTTTGAATTCCGCTTACTCAAAGCATAAACATTTATAGAAATATCATTTTGTTTTTGAAATCTCATGATATCTTTAAGTGAAGCTGGAAATTCTATTCCACTCCAATTTAACTCATTTTCATACTTGTAGTAATTGGAAACACGTTGGGGGTCATGTACATCTGAATGTAAAGCTGATAAAACTGCCCACATAAATCATTTATTATCATTATTCCGAACGTTGATGCAAGCTGTCTTCGCTGTTATGTCCATAACCTATATTAAAACATTATATTTCTTTATTATGTCATTTCTCGTAAATCATATTGAATCATAATATATGTAACCTTATAATGGTACAAGATAGAAAACCATTCAGTACTTGTATGCGTAGAAATTGCTTAGGGAAAGAGGAATAACAGTCTTACATTCTAAAATCATCAAGGACCGGTGAAGCGAACACCCTACAAATCAGAGTAAGAAGAATATATCGGATAAATGGTACTCGACAACAGCCAGAAGTTACATAGGGTGCGATGACCTATATTCATAATAAGGCGGAACCTGCGTTTGGGCCTTACGTTTGGGGAGGAGAAAGTGTTGCAAAAAGAGGGGTTTCG
The DNA here is from genome assembly GCA_037103525.1 of Ganaspis brasiliensis. Lineage (NCBI taxonomy): Eukaryota > Metazoa > Arthropoda > Insecta > Hymenoptera > Figitidae > Ganaspis > Ganaspis brasiliensis. The sequence goes on along the minus strand of JAZKLR010000183.1, from coordinate 625,034 downwards.
ATATACACTAAGAAGGGAGCTGATACTCAAACTATGGGTTTGAAACTAACAGAAGGGATTTAGTACACAAAAAGGAATAAAAAGAGCGTTGATACTCAAAAACTAGGTTTAGAACTAAAGGAAGGGATTTAGTACACAAAAAGGGAACTACCATGTATTAAAAAGCTATAAAAGCAGGCTAGACCAGCTCAGTGGACAGTAATCATTATCAACAGAATAACCATCAGTCCAGTCTTGATCTTAGAAACGGAACGGAGTTAAGTTATACTAAGTCAAGAAACAGTATTGAAATTAGTGAGTTCAAAATCTAACATCAGTTCGAAACCAGTTAAAATAAACAGTAATCCAGAACCAGTGGAAGTTAACATCGAATTAAGTTAAATTCAAAATTCATCAACTCAGTTAGTTTACTCGAGAATCGGAAGAAGAATTCAGTTCAAGTGATAAAAAGCTATTCAAATCTTAGTGAAATCTCAGTTTCATCTCGAACTATAATAGCCGAGAGGGAACCTATAAGCATTAGCATCCCTTCAAAGACTTTCTTCAAATATTAAAAGTGTAGTGCGATTAACCCCAACACCAGTTGCAATCTTGTGTCAACAATCTACCTGAATAAGTCCCAACTACGAGAGCTACACCTAATCGTCCACTCGAAGCAGCTGAAGACCACTATCTCCGCCATCTACACGCAAGATAAGGATCCTCACGGATTTTAAACCATTCACAAACTTTTTTTCTCTTTCTTAAAGTAAGACTCAATTTTTAATACATATTTTCATTTGTAACATTTTCTCTCTTGCCAGAAATAAATATACTCTTTAATAACCTAGCTTGCTCATTGACTTATCCTCATACCAAATCAGATTCCCACCGAAACTGATTTAAAACGAGGAAATTAGGGAAGATTAGAAAGGACTTCTACATCTGACGTAACAGAAGCCCCTTTTAATTTTTGGTGCATCGGTCCGGGAAACAAACAAGTCAGTGATTTAAAACTCATAGAATATTTTTTTTGAGTCTTTTTCTTCAATGCATCAATCAATTTAAAAATTCTTTTTATCAAACAAATCAATAAGCAAACTAACTTAGTTAACTGAAAAATAATTAACGCAAAAATAAATTTCTATAAAAAAAAGAGAGAGAAAATATTCTATTTATAATTGTACATAATTCGTAATTGCAAGGTGCGTTCATAATAATAAATCATAGAAATTTATTTATGAATAGGGGTTCGAGTCCTCTTGAAATTTACGGTATAATCTGTACAAACTCTTTTTCTCTTTCTGAAAACCTTTTTTTAACACAAGTTGTTTCGTGTCATTTTTAGAAAATTGAAAATATTTATTAACAGTTTATGACAATTACATTTTATTTTTTATTATAAAATCAAATATTATGCAGTACAAATTTCATGTCTACTCCAAATAAAAACAATACTGTTTCTTCACACTTAACTCGTTCAAAAATAAAAGAAAATCCAAATTTAACTCTAAATTCAGGAATCCCTAATAATAAATCAAAACCTCACACTAGTACACCAAGGTATTCTAAAACAAATCCTAACCTTACACAAAAAGAAATCCATTCAGGATTTATTTCTGCCCAACTCTTTGACAGCGACGACAATACAAATAGTGATAATAGTGATAATAGTGATAGCGAGGAATTAACAGCGGAAAAAACCTTAATAGAAAGTCATTTAATCGATTAAGAAGAATTTGGATTTAATCAATCTCAGTCTAATTTTAATAAAACTTTAATAGAAGAAATTGACAACATTTCAGAAAGTTAAATTTCTGATAATTCTGAAAATCTTGACTCTAGAAACATATCCGTACCAAACAATCAACAAGTCTCCTTACGCGATGCTTTAGAAACTATACCATTATTTGATGGCAAAAACATACCATTATCAATATTTATCGAGGGTTGTGTAGAAGCAAAATCCATGCTCCCAGAAAATGTGCAAGTTGAAAAAAATCTAGTAAAATTAATTCAAGGAAGAATTTCGGGAGAAGCAAGGAAAATTATATTAGGGAATAGTTTTAACACAGTTTAAGAATAAGCAGAGAGATTAAAAACAATATACGCGCCGGCCAAATCAGTTTACCAATTACAAGGGGAGCTAGGGGCAATGTATATGTGGGAAAATGAAAATGTAGTTTCATACGGTTCAAGAATCGCAGAAGCGGCAGAAAGAATTCTAGATGCACATAGAATTAATAATGAAAATACAGTAGATGCAACATTTAAAACAGGGTTAGAAGAAACTACAGTCGATTGTTTCACGCGAGGATTAAGACCAGAATTAGAGTTAAGAGTAGGCACATCAGATACATTTAAAGACGCAGTAAATAAGGCAATAGATGTATGTCCAAGATGTTGAAAACGCCATTTTCTTTTTTTAAAAAAACAAAAGTTGTGCCAAATTGTGCTAGATTTGTGCTCTATTGTGCCGTAACACTCTTTTCAAAAAAATCAAAATTTGACCCAAAAAATTAAAAAAACATATTTTTGACCTAGAAACGCCATTTTGTTAAAACCACAAAATAAAATCTGTGCTAAGTACCTCAAAACCTCCACAAAATTGTGCCGCAAAAAGAATTTAAAAATATTCAAAATTTTTTTCAAAAATCAAATTTAAAAAAAAAAATAGAAATGCCATTTTTAAATTTCAAAAAACAAAATAACGTAACAACTTGTGCTAAGAAAGTATAAAATTGTGCCGTAAGACATTTTTTAAAAAAAGTCAAAAATAGAAGAATTTTTGAAAAAAACTTAGAAATATTTTTGGGTCGGAAATTTTCAAAACACAAAATTTCGAAAAAACAAAAGTTGTGCTGAATTGTGCTAGCTGAGCACAATAAAAAAGCGTTATAACACTTTTCGATAAAATTAATATTTATTCCAAAAAAGTCGATTTTAGGGAAATAGAAACTTTTTTGGGTCGGAAATTTTTTTATTCGTTTAAAATTTTATAATTATTTTTTAATTTTTGCAATTATTTTGTTCGATTGTGTATTAATCTGTCCATTGTTAGAATTTTGATTTCAATTTAAAGTATTTTTTCAAATTTCAATTCGATTCTTAAGTTTTTAATTTATTTCTTCAAGTTTTTATTATTTTCTTGAATTTCAATTATCAAGTATTTTCAACAATTATTTCTATAATTTTCTTATTTTTTTAATTTTCTAATTAAAATTTAATCTTTATTGTTTAATGTTTTAAACAATTCTTCTAAAATTGTTGAATTGCTATAGCGCGCGTTAATGTTGCTAGTATACATCATATTTAAATATTTACAAGAATAACGTTATTTGTTAAAAAATATTAATTTGGTATTTTAGGATAAGAAAACACGATATTTCATACTATTTAAAAAGTGAAAACTGTTAAGACCATTTTTAAAATCTTCAATTTTTTAATGTAAAAAATCTCTATGCAAAAGTTATTCAAGATGTTAGACATGCCCTTAAAAAATTTTTTTTACCAATTTACCTTTTTTCTTAATATATTAATCGAAATAATATAAATTTATAACATTTAATTTCTAAAAAATTTATTTTTTAAGACTAAAAATCGATTTTTTTATAAACGGCTCGACGAGTTTCGCTAAAAGTTCTTTACACGCAATTTTTACACTCCTAAGTCGAATGGAAGACAAAAATTTAAAGTAAAAAAAGTGGTTGTGTAAGGAGGAGCGGGGGGTATGGTTTAAATAGCAAAAAAACCCTTTTTAAACATTTTTTTTTTTTTTTTTTTGACGAAACTACTAAATATTTTTTAATCCTTTTATTACAACATTATTTAGTAACTTATTTCTTAAAAAAAATCATTAATTTACTTTAAAAGTTACTAAATAATGCTAAATCTGAATTAGTAGTTTTCTACTATGAATTTGTCAAATTCATGGCTCATTTTTCTCTAATTCATATAGTAGAAAACTACTAATTCTTAGTAGAAAACTACTAATTGAAATAGTGAAACTTTACTTTTAAAAAAAAGTAGATTTTTAAACTAATTTAATTATTGGTTTTCTACTACAAAAATAGTAGTTTTCTACTAAGAATCAGTAAAATTCTTACAATTTTAATAGTAGCTCACTTTTCGCTAATTCATTAGTAGAAAACCACTAATTCAGATTTAGAGAGCAAGTTCTTTATATGGCTGTAACCGACGATCTTAAAAAGTTATGTAAAAATAACTAAATTAATTTTTATAATGTAATTGAAACCGCGCATAGAAGAAAGATGTCATTGGTGAAAAATAAATTTCGAGAAAAATGGGAAATTGTGAAATTACTTATTTTTAAAAAAATAATGGCTGAAAACGTTTTAAATTAAAGTACAAAAAATTAAATATATTTCTGCACGGAAAGAAATATTTTGCATTTTTAGCATGAGAACACTTCATGCTCTTTCTGTTAAGGCGTTTGCTTACCTATAAAAGTAAAAATTTATGCATTGTAAGTATTAAGTGCTACCATAGAAAAAATGTATGGTTCGACCCAAAAAAATTTTTACTTCCCTAAGATTGACTTTTTGGAAAAAATATTGATTTTATCGAAAAGTGTAATAAGACTTTTCTATTGTGCTCGGCTAGCACAATTTAGCACAACTTTTGTTTTTTCGAAATTTTGACTTTTGAAAATTTCCGACCCAAAAAAGTTTCTATTTCCCTAAAATCGACTTTTTTGGAAAAAATATTGATTTTATCGAAAAGTGTTATAGGACTTTTCGATTGTACTCGGCTAGCACAATTCAGCACAACTTTTGATTTTTCGAAATTTTGTGTTTTGAAAATTTCCGACCCAAAAATATTTCTAAGTTTTTTTAAAAAATTCTTCGATTTTTGACATTTTTTAAAAAATGTCTTACGGCACAATTTTGTACGTTCTTAGCACAAGTTGTTACGTTATTTTGTTTTTTGAAATTTAAAAATGGCATTTCTATTTTTTTTTTAAATTTGATTTTTGAAAAAAATTTTGAATATTTTTAAATTCTTTTTGCGGCACAATTTTGTGGAGGTTTTGAGGTACCCAGCACAGATTTCATTTTGTGGTTTTAACAAAATGACGTTTCTAGGTCAAAAATATGTTTTTTTAATTTTTTGGGTCAAATTTTGATTTTTTTGAAAAGAGTTTTACGGCACAATAGAGCACAAATCTAGCACAATTTGGCACAACTTTTGTTTTTTTGAAAAAAGAAAATGGCGTTTTCAACATCTTGGACATAATCAGCATCAAAATCAATCCAGAAATTATACACAAAATCAATTCAAAAATTCATACCAAAATCAAAGACAAAATCAGTTTCCATATTAAAATAGATATCAAAACCAACAAAAAGAACAAACACAACAGCAAGTACCAAGTACAAGTAGTCAACCAACAAACCCCACTTTTAAAAATCAAAATATATCATGTAACTATTGCAAAAAACCAGGACATGTCATTAGCGAATGTAGGAAAAGAATGTATAACAATGGCCAACAACAAACCCATGTTTCAGATGAAAATTCGGGAAACTCCAAAACCCTGCCTCAATAGGATGCTCTGAGGACAGATGTGAAGAATTAAACGCATCCAGTAACAATGAATTTCCAACTAAACATATTAATTTAGCAAAAACAAAGTCAATACCATATGTTCGAATAGAAACTGATGGAATAAATGCGCCAATAACTATGATGATTGATACAGGAGCAGGACCTAATTTATTAAAAATTCAAGCAGTCCACCCAGATTTAGAAATTGATAAAAATAAATGTCTTAAATTGACAGGAATTAATGAGCATGCAGTTTACACTTTAGGACATATAGAACTAAACATTTTCGGCGTCCCTACCATTTTCAATTTACTGTCTAATGAAGTTCCAATAGAACATGATGGCATATTAGGCACAGAATTTTTTGTCAATAATAAAGTTAAAATAAATTACGAAGAAAGAAATTTAGAAATAAATCAACAAAAAATTAACTTCGAATCAAAAGATTACTTTACAATTCCAGCAAGATCAGTTTATAACGTTTATGTTAAAATTTCAAATAAAGATAAAAAAATAGGTTTTATACCCAAACAATCAATAGCAGAAAGTGTTTTCTTAGGTAACGCCGTAGTAGTAAATCAACAAAGAATAGCATATTTAAAAGCATTTAACACTCGCAACGAAACGATAAATTTACCAATCCTTAATGTAGAATTAGAAGATTTTAAAGAATTAAAACATGAAAATCAGAAAAATAATTTTAAAAACAATAACGAAAATATTTTAATTAAAGAAATAATTAATACATTTACAACCAATAATAAATCTAATACAATTTTTAATATCACGGGAACTGACAGAGTAAAAGAAATAAAAAAGTTACTTCGTTTAGAACATTTAAATAAAGAAGAATTAGAACACGTAATGAAATTGATAAATAAATATTCAGGTAGATTTCCTATCCCTGGAGAATATTTAGAAGCAACTGATTTTATTAAACATAGAAGAATAACTACCGATGATACGCCTATTGTAACAAAACAATATAGATTTCCACCAGTTCATAAAGAAGAAATAACACGTCAAGTAAATGAATTGTTAGAACAAAAAATTATTAAACCTTCTGATTCACCATACAATACACCTATTTGGATAGTACCCAAAAAAGACGATTCTCATGGAAATAAAAAATGGAGACTGGTACTAGATTTTAGAAAACTTAACGAACGCACAGTTGGACAATTTTATCCTTTGCCTAATATAATCGACTTGTTAGATCAATTATCAAACGCGCAATATTTTTCCGTCTTCGATTTAGCTTCCGGTTTTCATCAGATTAAAATGGATCCGAGAGACGCGCATAAAACGGCATTTTCAACACCTTATGGCCATTACGAATTCGACAGAATGCCATTTGGATTAAAAAATTCACCAAGCACTTTTCAAAAACTTATAGATCAGGTGTTATTAGGTTTACAAGGAATCGAATTATTTGTTTATTTAGACGACGTAGTCATTGATGCAAACACATTAGAAGAACACGAAGAAAAATTTTCAAAATTTATGGAACGTTTACGAATTGCAAACTTAAAACTGCAACCTGACAAATGCGAATTCTTACGGTTAGAAGTATGCTATTTAGGACACATAATTGATCAAAATGGAGTACGACCAGACCCTAAAAAAATAGAAGCAGTACAAAAATTTCCAATTCCAAAAAATGTTAAAAATATCAAATAATTCTTAGAACTTTCTGGTTATTATCGTAGATTCATAGATAAATTTTCAAAAATCGCTAATCCTTTAAATGAACTTTTGAGAAAAGATGTACCTTTTCTTTGGACAGAAAAACAACAAATAGCATTCGATACTTTAAAAAATAAACTTTGCGAGGAACCACTTTTAAAAAGGTCAGATTTTTCACAACCATTCATTTTAACAACAGATGCTTTGTAGTAGGAGGTTTTGTAATAGGAGGAATATTATCACAAGGAAAAATAGGGAAAGACCAACCAGTTGCATATACTTCAAGAACCTTAAGCGAAACAGAAAAAAAATACGATACTTACGAAAAAGAAGCATTAGCAATTATATACAGTGTTCAACATTTTCGACCATATCTCTATGGAAGAAAATTTACTTTAGTAACGGATCACAAACCTTTGGTTTGGTTCCAAAATTCTAAAGATCCATGTTCGAGAGTTACAAGATGGAAACTGAAATTAGCGGAATATGATTTTAATGTTGTCTATAAAGCTGGTAAAATAAACGTCAATGCTGACGCTTTGTCTCGAAATCCATTTCAAGAAGATAATGAGGAAAAATTACAGACAATAAATCAAGAAAATTTACCTGAAATTGAAACAAATATTCAAGAAGTTATTTAGGAATTCACTCTAAGAAGTGTCCAAGAAGAAAATATTAGGAAAAATGAACAAGACGTTCATTTCAACGAATCTTAAGAAAACACAAATTCGGAACAAGAAAAATTATTCCACATATAAAGAGATAATCTCTTTCTAATGGTTAACAAAATTATATCTGAAAATCAAAATACATTGCCTAATGTCTGCAATGTCGTTACAAGACAACAAATAAAAAATGAAGAAACAAGGAACAAAAATTAAGGAAATAGAAAAATCGAAATCTTAGAAAAATCAAACAATTATGAAGAAAAGAAAAAGAAACGAGGAAGACCAAGGAAAGAAATTAATCTAAAAACATCCTCTATAAAAAAGTAGAGGGGAAGACCAAAAAAGTTATTTAATAAAGAAATCAAAAATCAAACTCGAAAGAAAAATAAATTTTATAATGAAATCCATTCTGACGAAATTATGTCAGATCCAGAATATATAAAACAAAGAAATCAAGAAGAAGAAAGTGAAAAGCAAACTCGAAATCAAAAGAAATCTTATAATGGAGTCTATTCTGACAAGGTTATGTCAGATCTAGGGAATATAAAACAAACTCGAAATCAAAAGAAATCATATAATGAAGTCTATTCTGACGAGGTTATGTCAGATCTAGGGAATATAAAATAAACTCGAAATCAAAAGAAATTATATAATGAAGTCTATTCTGACGAGGGTATGTCAGATCTAGGAAAAGTAAAACAAAAACAGAGAACTCAACAAGAAGAAGTTGATCTTGGTTATGAAAATACAGATTTAAAATCATCAGAAGAGGAAAATATTTTAGAAGAAAATAAAAATTGTACAAACTTAAATAAAAAAGAAGAAAAATATATAATTGATTGTAGAGATCAATTACCAATGCGTAAAGATAATTTTACGTACTTTATTTCAGTTAACGAAGAACCTAGAGATAACGGCTCTAGATCCTTAGCAAAACGCAACAAATTGCCCAATTTTGGAAAGCTCCAACTGGATCTAGCTGAAAAAGCGAAAAAAGGTGCATTTTACAACACTGCCCTTCCTATTGAAAGTGAAATAAAAGAAAATATCTCCAACACAGTAAAAATTATAAAATCATCAATTATTTCATTAAAAAGAGTAGCTGAAGCGTTAAATTTAAAAACAATAAGTATAGCAAAAACGGCTCAAGTAAATAATGTAAATTGGGAAGAAATTTTGTCAATATTTAAGTCAGTCTTCGAAAATTCAACTGTAAAAATAATAATTTGTAACGGAATTACGAAATATCCTACCAAGGATGAATTATTATTATTATTATTATTGGGAAAATATGAAACCTAATTTTCAAAAATATATCCAAAATTGCCTACAATGCCAATTAAAAAAATTAGTATGAGTTAAAACGAAAGATCCAATGATAATAACTGATACGCCAGGTACAGCATTCGAAAAAATTGCAATGGACATCGTTGGACCACTTCCTAAAACTAATACAGGAAACGAATATATATTAACCATTCAGGATAATCTCACGAAATATTCTTTAGCAATTGCACTTCCAAATCATCAAGCTAGCACAATAGCTGACGCATTTATAAAAAAGTTTATTTGTATTTATGGATCATCTAAAGGAGTTTTAACAGACCAAGGAACCGATTTTTTAAGCAATCTTATGAAACGTTTAGCAAAAAGATTTAGAATTCGACAGTTTAAAACAACAGCCTTCCACCCCAATCTAACGGATCACTTGAAATGTCCCACTATGTTTTAGGGGAATATTTAAAACAATTTATCAATAAAAATGAAGAATGGGAGGACTGGTGGGAACTCGTTATGTTTTCTTATAATACAAGTATTCATGAAGGCACTAAATGTACTCCGAACGAATTAATATTCGGAAAGTTAGCACGATTACCATCCAGCGATCCACCATTAGAACATGAAAAATTAGAAACATATGTGACTGTCCATGAGAAAACGTGCCTTAGCTCCCAAACGTCAACTTTACAGGGTGAGTGTTTAAAGTTTCTGCAATGCATTGGAAGTCAATGTAACGTGCCTACGCTTCTTGCTTAATTACACCAAAATTTCTTTAAAACAACAATTTTTTATTTTTGGAAATGAAAGAGCAAATAGTCATCTGTTGGTTGGCATTAAAAAATCAAAATATATTTTTTGGAGCTAAGGCACGTTTTGTCATGGACAGTCACATATGATCAATACCTTACAGATTTAATAACAAGATTGCACGAAATGAGAAATATTGCAAAAGAAAACCTAATATTCGCTAAAGAAAAATCAAAAATCAAATCCTAAAAACTTGAGGTTCACCGGAAACTCAAGAGTAAAAAAAATCTCTTTCGGTCCCAAAATCATAAAATTTCTTATTTTAAATATATTGGGAACGCAAGAAAAACAAATAAGTAAATGACTAGAAAACAAAATAAGTTTTGTTCATATAAAAAAAGCATATATCTATTTAGTAACATTATCATGTACATTTAAATTCAACTTAAGCACAAAAATGTAAATCAAAAGTGAAAATTATGCATTATTTTATTTTCACTATTTTCATACCATGTAGTTCAAATTCAAATGTAGCATGCTAAGTCAAAAGTTCTTTAAAAGTTAAATATTTCTGAAACACATTTAACTATGAACATGATACCCAAATCAATAAAAAAAGGAATGAATGCAATTAAATTATAAAAGCAAAATTTTTTTTTTCAAATTAAAAGAATATAGATATACTCAGGTGAAATATACATAAATGTCTTAATATGTTGTAAAATATAAAACTCATTATACGCAAAAAAAATTTTTTTCTAACATAAATGCTTGGAATAATAATTAAATAGGTAATTATATGAATAATCAATGTATAAATCATTTTTCTTTAAATAAATAATTACAAAACAATATGTTTTACATGCATGAGTATCAAAGAATAAAATTTTGTATTAATGGGAACAAAACGCTTAACAAACTGTAAATAAAATACGTCGGTATGAATGGACATCAATTTTCTTCCTGTCTTTTATACAAAAATCATAAACAAAAAATGTGAAAAAAATAGTATATGTATAATATATTAAAATTATCGCATCATGTTAGAAATTATAAAATACTAACTTTTAAATGCCAATCAATTTGATATTACAAATACATAGATAATGACACAATTTACGTCGGAAATATGGAAAAATAAATTAAATGAAGAGAATATTCAACCTGTTTTTTCGTCTATACGACATCCACAAGGCAACATTGTAGAAAGAATTCATAGGGAATTATCTAGATTTTTTAGATCTTTAATTATAAAAAAGAACAATTCATGGTGGAGTTGGGTAGAAATAATAAAAAATTGTATGAACGAAACTCACCACGAAACAACTGAATTTACCCCTATAGAATTACAATTGAATAAACAACCAAAAAGAATGTGGGAAAAATGGTTAAAACTTCCTCCAAAACCTGATAATAAAACTTACGAAAAAAAATTAGAACTCGCGTTTAAAAATATTTGCAAAAAAGGAAAAAATAGAGCAGAGAAATTTAATCAAACACATAAATTAACAGAATTTCAAAAAGGTGATAAAGTACTGATAAAATTATTAAATAGATCAGACAAGGAAAATAAAATAATCGCGAAATTTTTGCAAATATATGAAGGACCGTACGAGATTAAAAAAGTAATAAATAAGGGAACATTCATCATTTGGGACCCAGGGAAAAATGAAGAAAAAGGACAATTTCATTCACAAGATTTAAAAATTTATATTCAGAGACAATAAAATATTAGTGAAAATAAATGAATAAAAATCAAGTGAAAAACTGTTAAATTAGACAATTTAAAAACAAGTGTAGTGAAAATAAAAGAAAAACAAACAATTAGAAAAATATAAACTAAGAAAAACAATAACAGTGAATTATAAATAATGAAAATGAATAAATAAGAATTAGTAATAGTAAAATTTTTGTAGAATTAAGTAATATAGATATATAAATATGTTTAAAAGTATTTTAGTAAATAATAAAATAAAAAAAAAAATAAAAAAAGTAGAGGTATAAGTTTAATTTAGAAGAATCAATTTTATTATTAATATTTATAAAAAATAGTTAATTGACAATCCAATTTATAAAATTTTAGATTTGAATTTCGTGTAAAATTAAAATGTCTCTAAGAGATTGAAATTATTGGTTTTCAAAATTTTATAAATATCCTATAACAGTCAAGGATAAATTTGTGAAGGCCAATAATATTTTGGATTATCTTGCTAAAGTTGCAGTGACAAGAAAAATGTATATAGCGAATGCAGGGGAAGAATATTATCAAAGAGAATTTGAAGATCTTGAGGAAGAGGATTCTTGTCAGGAAGACTAAATTCATAGAAATTAATAAACAAACTTATTTATAATTGCAAATACTGTTTAATTTTTTTTTACCCTTTGCCGTTTTGAATGGACGAGTAGTTTGCCACTTGTGTCAAATTCCGCGTTCATTCAGGGGGGCATTGAAATAGTGATTTCAGAAACAAACAAAAAAAATCCATATTTGAAATATTTTTTTTTTCTTAAGATTTATAATTAATAGCAATCAATTATTATAAAATAAATACATAAATTTTTATAAAATAAGAAATTGATGTATTTAGGGGGGCATTGAAATGGTATTTCATGGTTTAAAAACCATTTCAAAATAATCTTAAAAAAATAATGGTAAATAGTAATAAAAATAAAAATATTAATTAAATAGAAAATTTAAATATAAAAAAATATTGGGGTTTGTTGGGATCGAGCTCTGGACGTTTGGGTTGGTGGTCCGATGGCTTGTGCGTCCTGGCATGCAGGATGTTGAAATTTGTAGGGAAAATTGAAATGAAGAATTGCTACTTAGATTTTCAAAAATTCAGTTGATATAATTAATTTTGGAAATAAAATTTATCAGATTATTATTATAAATAATTACAAGAAATTAAATAAGAAATATAGTTAAGAACATATTTTGATAGAAGATTTAGTATTTCTAAATAAAAATCGAAATATAATGTTAAAAGTTGAATTTTGTAGAATAAATAACTGAATATTGAAAATCTGAGAAATAGTTAATTGTAAAATGGTAGAATAAGAAATGAGAGAATGATTTAAATAGAAAATAAGCGGAATTCATTGATAATTATTGATATATTAGAATTAACATGAAAAAGTGCAAATTTTGCAATAATTATAAATAATTATAAATAAATATTAGTTGATAAAATTAGTAAATAAGAAAATTCACAAAAGTGAATAATAGAATTAGTAAAATATTGTTTAATAATTAAGTAATAGTGTAAAAACGTTTAAAATTAAATAAATTGGATGGAATTAGTATTAATAATAAAAAAATTGATAATACAAAATAAAAATAATTAAAAATAGGAAAGGCTAAAGAAAATGACGGAAGTACGATAGGTTTAATTATTAAAGAATAAACAATAAATCAATTTTAAAAGTTCAGATAGAGTTTTTTATAAGAAATAATAATTATATAACAAATAAATTTATGATAAAATATAGAGTAGAAAATATAGAATATTTAACAAGAAAGAAGAATTAAATTATCAATCTTTATAAGCGTTAAAATTAAAATAGAAAAACCGCGGAAATTGAAAATTTTGACAGTTGTAGCGGTTATCGAACTTTCTGGACGTTTTTGGGGGTAAATCAAGGGTATATAAGGAGCTCATTTGCATGGACTCGTCCTCTTGATTTTCATCAACAAAATTAGTAAGAACGACGTACTTGGCGTCACAGTATTTTAATGAGAGAGTGGTTTTGTTGATAAATTCAATAAAATATTTTATTTTATTGAATTTATTATTGGGAATACAATTTTATTAATAATATCAAACAAATACAATAATATAAATAGATACAAAGCGTCATAAAAAATTAATTATTTATTTATTTATTGAGGAGTACATAGTACAACCTCAATATTTATTTAAATAATTGAATTATTGCGAATAATAATTTGGAAACGGAGTTTTTCCAAATTATTGCTCAAAATAAATTTCTGTGTTTGTTGGGTAATAATTAGTGGATTATTGATGAAGGGTTTTATTAATTTTTGTTAATATTTTTAAATAGATAAATCGAGTTTTGGAAATAAAAGCAAGAGAGATTGAAGGAAATATTTTTGAGGAAATTGGCTAAATAAATCAAATCAAGTAGGTCAATGAACTTTATTTTTGTTTATTTTCTAATTTAAAGGTAGAAGCTTCATCAGAAAAATAATTCTATTAATTGTAATGTTAGATAAAAGTTTAACTGTTTTAATAATAATTTTATTTTATTTTTATATATTTTTTATTTTTGTTAATATCATAAAATCAATGATGATCTCACTAATGCTTGTTATATTATTTAACAAGTATCACAACTGAGATTATTAATATTAACAAACTAAATTTTTAATTTAATATAATTTTAAAAGTCGATCAGAAATAGAATAGAAATTGTAAAGATAGTAATTAAAAATCAATTTAAATTCAGTATGAATAATATTTCAAAAGATAGATAATTACTACAGGTGGCATACATATAAATATTTTCCTTTTAAATTTGAGATTTATGGGTTTAAATGCCCATAATTTGGACTACTTTCTATCTCTCTCTAAATTCTTGCGATAATAGTAAGCAAATGAGTCACTTTCTTAGATAAAATTAAATATTGTGAATCCCCGGAAGGAACAGAGATAGGAAGTATGCTTCATTGTCTTGATACCCCACAGGATTTGACTTATTCTAAATCATCGGTTTCAAACTCTTTCATCATTGTGTCAAATATTATATTACTGTTGCAAGTAGCAAGTGCAGCTCAGGAGGAGGTATGATGTTTATGATTTTCGCAATTTTATTAAAAGCGTCTTGAAAAACAGGATAATTGACACAATTTTGATAGTTTTTGGCAAACTTTTTAACAAAACAATTTTGTTTAAAGTTTTCGAAATTTTGCGAGATATTTGCTATGATAGTTTATGAAAATTAAAATTGGTCGTGGATTCAATAATACATGGATTAAATACAAAGTTGAACATCAAGCTGAGAAGAATTCCACATCCTTTTTCAACGCTGTTTATGAATATAATAATTTACATGTGTAATAAAAATCTTAAAATGCTTCAATTAATCTTCATGTAAAAATTATAATACAAGAAATTAAGTTATAGAATAAACTTATTTACTTTGGAAATATTGTGCACAATTTTTTCTTTTTTAAAATATTTTAATAGCTTTTATGATCATTTTTTGATTAATTAAAGAAAAAAGTAAATTCTATTGGAAATTTCTTACTGATTAAATTTGCTAACATTCTATTTTGAACAAAGTTAACGACAAAAGAAATAATTTTTTATTTTTCGCAGAAAAATTTCCCAATCTTTTTTTAATTTAAAAAAAAAAGTTTTAAAAAAATCGGCCCAATACGCGATTTTAATTCCTGTTGATATCAACTCAGTAGATACTGCAGAAACGTTTTTTTCAAGATTTGGAAGAGGTGTGTGTCAAAGCCATTTAAATTATTTCATGATCACCGTGGCCAGTGCGCATTGTTACAAACTGTAATAACATGGTAAAATGAACATTTTTGTAAGTTGCCTATTGGAAAAAGTAGATGAACTTTAAAGTCTGTACGACGATGAACGAAGTTTTCTCGGTATCGTACTAATATAATAGAAGATTACCATGTACAATTTTATAAATTCTGGGAGAACTTTAAAACTCTTTATTCTCAATAAAAAAGTAAATTTTCACAAAACTTTTTTAAACACTAATTAATTGAAAGATTTTCTGACAGTATGTTAAATAATTATAACCCCCCCCCCCCCCTCTCAGTACCTCCAGAAAATGGTATTTTAAAGTATGAAAAATTGAAAACTTTCTGAACAAAATTTGTTACATTTTATAAATATTTTAAAGAGAAAAATAATAAAATTAAATACATTTTTAACGTTTTTATTAGTTTTTATATTCAATAATATAAATTTTTCTATTAAATTTCTTAAATTTCAATATTTAGATTCAATTTGAATATTCTTTTCTATTATTGGTCATTAATTACAATAATAATGGAAAAAACCAATTTTAATCGATATTTTACATAATAGTACTTTTGCGGAAGTGCACTAACAATGCTACAGTGTAACGCATGCGCAATAATAAAACGGATTTCTACTAAAATATACTTCTAAAAAGCAATTTATTTTTTTGAGGCAAAGAAAGGGCCCCATTCATGACTTTCCCTGTGAGGTACAACCATTATTAATATTTCTCTTAAATAACGTGCAACGTGTTTCTCTCTACATGCACCTCTCTTCTCTCTTTTAAGCTACCTGCCACTTCATATTAGGATAATTAGACGACGGTTGTCTTAAGGGCCATCCATTAATTACGTAACACGTTTTTCTAAAATATCAGACCCCCCTGCCCCCATGTAACACGTCGTTACATACATTAGCGCCAGTTTTTCTGCTGGTCGTAACAAACTGCTTGACCCCCCCCCCTCCCAAGAAATGTTACGTAATTTATGGATGGCCCCTAATTATACGAACATTTTTAAATTATACCTACCTTTCTTATCTCTCTCAATCTTAAACTATTTTCAATCTTCGTTTTTCTCTATACCGTTCTGAGTAACATTTTTGCGTTACAAGCCCATAGCTAGATTTTATTTTTATTAGAACAAAGAAGGACGTTTAGATTTTTCCCCTTTCAATTAAAAAGTGGCAAATTTAAAAATACAAAATGGCGTCATTCCTGGGCAACGTAATAGACGCTGAAATCGGAAATAAGCAAATATATTTATTAATTTCTTTCTTCAAACGATGCAGAAATGTTGGGTAATGACATATTTTAATGTTTTCGGACTCGCTGATTGCAAAACTAAAGTCAAAATTTCAAAATTCCAAATGGCGGATCCAATATGGCGGTCGAATTTGACAAAATTCGTCGAATTCGCTTGCAACTTGTTACTCGGGGGTTTTTGGGGTCGCTGATTACGAATTTGATGTTAGTTTTTCAAAATACAAAATGGCGGTTCCAATATGGCAGACGGAATTTAAAAAAAATTATTAAAAATGCTTAAAACTTGTTACTCGGGGGTTTTTGGGTCGCTGAATACGAATATGATGTTAGTTTTACAAAATACAAAATGGCGGATCTAATATGGTGGACGATAATTATAAAAAATCAAAAAAATTGCTTGAAACTTGTTACTCGAGGGGTTTTGAGATTGCTAACAACAAATCTGATATTAGTTTTCAAAATACTAAATGGCGGAGTTACAAGTTTCAAGCGAATTTAATGAATTTTAAAATAACCGTCCGCCATACTGGATCCGCCATCTTGAATTTTGAAAATAAGACTTCAGATTCTTAATCAGCGACCCCGAAAACCCTCGAGTAACAAGTTTTAAGCGGATTCAATGAATTTTAAAATAACCGTCCGCCATACTGGATCCGCCATCTTGAATTTTGAAAATCAGACTTAAGATTCTTAATCAGCGACCCCGAAACCCCTCGAGTAATAAGTTTCAAGTGGATTAAATGAATTTTAAATTAACCGTCCGCCATACTAGATCCGCCAACTTGACTTTTGAAAATAAGACTTCAGATTTTTAATCAGTGACCCCGAGAAGCCCCGAGTATCAAGTTTCAAGCATTTGTATTAATTTTTTAAAATTATCGTTCGCCATATTGGATCCGCCATTTTGTATTTTGTAAAACTAACATTAGAATTCGTATTCAGCGACCCCAAAAACCCCCAAGTAATAAGTTTTAAGCATTTTTAATATTTTTTTTTAAATTTCGTCCGCCATATTGGATCCGCCATTTTGTATTTTGTAAAACTAACATCATTTGTATTCAGCGACCCCAGAAACCCCCCAGTAACAAGTTTTAAACATTTTTATTATATTTTCTAAAATTCCGTCTGCCATATTGGAACCGCCGTTTTGTATTTTGAAAAACTAACATCAAATTCGTAATCAGCGACCCCAAAAACTCCCGAGTAACAAGTTTTAAGCGAATTTGAAGAATTTTGTCAAATTCGTCCGCAATATTGGATCCGCCATTCTGAATTTTGAAATTTTGACTTTACTGTCGCAATCAGCGAGTCCGAAAACATTAAAATATGTCGTTACCCAACATTTCTGCATCGTTTGAAGAAAGAAATTAATAAATATATTTGCTTATTTCCGATTTCAGCGTCTATTACGTTGCCCAGGAATGACGCCATTTTGTATTTTTAAATTTGCCACTTTTTAATTGAAAGGGGATTAGCTTACGAGTATTTTGAGCTATAATAAGTTCATTTTCGTTAATTAGAATTTTGGACAGAGCTCTGGTCCGTTTGACGCGGAACGTCCCATATTTATTATAATTTATATAATCGCTTACCTAAGAGAAAAATTCCCTTCCGCTGGGAATCGAACGCATGACCCTAACACTAACAGTCCGCAACCCTAACCAACTATCTACGCAATGCACGCTGCAGCAGTTGATAAGAAAGTTGAAGAAATTCGTACTACATATTACACACAGAGTAACACTGTTAAATGTAGATAATTAATTTATAATATGTTCTACTAATAAATTGTATTTAGTAAAATGGTGTTGTCTCCCAATAATAAACATAATTATTTTTAGCTTAGATAAGAATGAGTGAAATATTTTTAATATATGGTTCAAAATATTATTTGTTGAAAATTAAAATAACAATTGTAGCAACACTTACACATATAATCAAAAATAAGAACATCTAATTAACTAAACCTTAATGACGCAAATCATATGTTTTAATCTTATCTGTCATAACAAGAATCTGTTAATAAATAAATGTGTTTTATAAACTAAATAAATTATATAAATTGTGTCTCATTTTCTCAGTACAACAGGTTATGGGCCCAGACTGAACTCGTCAATGGGAACTTGTGCACAGAATTTGAATGCACAGAAATTTCGTGAATGTTAAAATCGTTTATAAGATACTATAACATTTCTTATTTTCAAGGTTTAGTCTTGTAAAAATTAAAAATTGGTTTATTCTGTGAATGTTTTTGAGATCATTCCAATTAAATAAATGAAATGAGTCATACAAATGTGAAAATAGAGACATTAACGAAAGAAAATTTTGACACTTGGAAAATCCAAACAAAAGCACTCTTGATTCGAAACGACTATTGGGGTTACGTTTCCGGTACAAAACCAAGACCTGAAAATGAAGCAGATATCTCTCAGTGGGATGTCGCTGATTCAAAAGCTATGTCAGATATAATTTTGATGATGAGTCCAAGTGAATTAAAACACATTAAAGGATGCAACACCTCAAAAGATGTATGGACAAAACTACAAAATGTCTATGAATCACAAGGACCAGCGCGAAAAGCAATGCTACTTAAAAAATTAATTCATCAAAAAATGAATGAATCTGATGATATGCATGATCATTTAGCAAACTTCTTCGAAACAGTTAACAAGTTGGAGGACATGGAGATTCAAATAAACGAAGAATTGGTAACTATACTATTACTATACAGCATACCAGATTCATACGAATCTTTTCGAATTGCTATAGAATCACGTGAAACTCTTCCTACGCCAGAAGCGCTAAAAGTTAAAATGCTTGAAGAATTTAGTTCTCGAAGAAGAAGTAAAAATGATAAAACATCTGAAGCTATGATGGTATTTAAAACTCAAAAAAATAATGGACATCAACATAACGATCCAAAATCTTTCAATAAAAATGAAGAGAGAAAAAACAAAACGAAAATAATATGTCACATTTGTTCCAAAAAAGGACATTTCGCTCGTGACTGCTGGTTCAAAAAACAAAATAAAGATGAGTCTTCTAAACAGGCCGAAGAAATTGCAATGACGGCTGCACAACTTCGAGAAAATCGTTGGTGTTTGGATTCTGGTGCAACCTCACATATGTGTCCGGACAGCAAGAAATTTGAGAAAATCAGTCAATCAACTGTCAGCAGTGTGAGTTTAGCAGACGAAAATTCATCGACCATAGAAGGACTCGGAACCGTAAAATTACAAGTAAATAAAACTACAATAATCAAATTAGAAAATACTCTTTTAATTCCTGATTTTCATTCAAATTTATTATTTGTTTCAAAAATAACAGATCATGATCTGGTAGTAATTTTTAGAAAAGAGGAAGCCATTATTATAAATCCAAAAACCGCAATGGAAATAATTACAGCTAAACGCGAAGGGGATTTATATTTTATTAACGAAGTATCCGAAAAGGCTACAGTAGCAGAAACGAAACCAGGAACCATTCATGATTGGCATATAAAATTTGGACATCTAAATCAAAAGGACTTAAAATTTCTTTTTCAACATAATAAAGTTCATGGAATGGACATAAAAGGCAAAGAAGATTTACCCCCATGTGAAATATGCATTCAAGGTAAGCAAGTTCAGACTGCTTTTCCAAAAGAAGGCTCTCGAAGTTCACATGTTTTAGATTTAATCCATACTGATATTTGCGGTCCAATGAGAGTAAATTCCTTAAATGGTTCTAAATATTTTGCAACCTTCATAGATGACAAGACTAGATTTTGTGAAATATATTTTTTAAAAAGCAAAGACGAAATTTTCGAAAAATTCAAGGAATTTAAAAGTAAAGTCGAAAAACAACTTGAAAAGAGTATTAAAATAGTAAGGTCCGACAATGCCAAAGAATATTGCAGCGAAAGATATACGAATTTATTTAAAGATGAAGGGATTCAACACCAATTTACAGTTGAGTATACACCTGAACAAAGTGGCGTAGCAGAACGTCATAATCGAACTTTAGTTGAAATGGCTAGGTGTATGTTACTCCAATCCGGACTCCCAGAAAGTTTTTGGGCTGAAGCAATTTTAACTGCCTCATATTTTCGAAATAGATGTCCATCTCGAAGTCTAAATGGAGAAATTCCGTATCAACTTTGGACTGGAAAAATACCTACGGTAAAATATTTTCAAGTTTTCGGATGCAAATCATACATGCTTAACAAAACCAAGAAAGGAAAATTCGATTCTAGATCCATTGAGTGTATTTTTGAAGGATATTCGACAGAATCAAAGGCCTATAGACTGTGGGATCCTCAGGCGAAAAAAATTCGAAAAAGTCGAGATGTAAAATTTATAAACACTGTCCATGCATCAACGGAAGACATTTCTATAATCGAAGAAAAAATACTTTTAAGGTATTAGTCGCGTAAATGCTCCCGCAAAACTCCCGCAAAATAAAAAGAATATTAAATAAACTTTTATATCAACTCACTTGCTTCCTTGTGACCTCTTCTAATGTAATATATGTAATTTTCACGATTTTGATTCATGTACTAGAAGTTGTCATGATGTATTGCTGACACTTTTACGACATTTTTCAATGAAACCATGTAAAAATTAAAAATTGCGAATTTTTAAATTGTTGTATTTTTTATACGGCGTGGTCAATAAAGTTAATTTTTTTTTAAAGGATTTATTGTATCTGAATGCGTAACTTAGTAGTTTTATTTGAAAATATGACGACTTGTTTTTATATAAATGAATATAAGAGACATTTTTTATATGCATTTAGTGCTATTGCATGTAAAAGGTATGAACTTTGAATTTATATTTTGAAGCTCAGAAGTGGTCAAAATTGATAGGATAGATCTCATTTCATAGATAAATACCTCATGAATACAGATACAAAGTTTTAAAAAAATCTGACGAAAATCATTTTACGCGACTAATACCTTAAAACAAAAAAGATTAACGGATATTAAAAATCAATTTTCTACACAGGATCAAAATATTAAAAAGATTCAAACTTGTTTAAATCGAAATAATTTAATCTTAAATTCTAACGACGCTAATCAATTCAAGCGAAGAAAATATCAACAGAAATCAAGAAAATAATCAAATTGCCAGTATCAGCGATGACGAAGAAGAACTTTTCGATACAAGTGAATTTGCCGGAATGGTGCAACTTCTAGATCCGAAGACAGCAAAAGAGGCACTTTCTTCTACCGAATCTAACGATTGGAAAGACGCTATGTTTACTGAATATAAAGCCTTAAGAAGAAACAATACCTGGATTTTAGTAGATCGTCCCAAAGATCACAAAGTCATCGGTTCTAAATGGGTTTTACGGACAAAATTCAACATTGATGGTTCAATAAAAGGGCGAAAAGCAAGAATAGTTGCCAAAGGTTTTGCACAGGAAGCTCATGTCGACTATCATGAAACTTTTGCACCTGTTTGTAGACCTGAATCTATTCGTTTTACGATGGCTTTGGCAACGGAATTAAAAATGGAAGTGCATCAATTAGATTTTGTCAGTGCTTATCTAAATGGTGAAATCGAAGAACAAATTTTTATGGAATTACCAGAAGAACTATCAAGAATTTTGATTGAAAACAATGTACAGATTGAAGAAGAATTTAAGAATAAAATATGTTTATTGCGCAAAGCTATTTATGGACTGAAACAATCTGAACGTCAATGGTATACCAAGTTAGATGACAAATTGAAAGAACTGGGCTTTAAACCTCTTGCTTCTGATGAGTGTGTTTACATTTACAAAGATGAAAACCACTGTACGTTAATTGTGATCTACGTTGATGATATCATCTTATCATCAAACGACAAAGAAAAAATTAATGAAGTTAAACAAGCCCTTTCAAAAGCTTTTGAAATGAAAGATTTAGGTAAAATTCATCACTGCCTTGGTATCCAGTTCTATCAAGATTTGAATAAAGACAAAACTCACATTAGACAAAAGAAATACATTCAAGAAATTCTAAAAAGGTTCAACATGGAAGACTGTAAGCCAGTCTCTACACCGATCAACCCTGATATAAAACTCTCAAGAAAAATGTCTCCCAAAACTGAAGAAGAGATAAGAAAATATGAAAAAATTCCCTATCGACAAGCAATTGGATCATTAATGTATCTAGCTACTTCTACTCGTCCAGATTTAGCTCATGCCGTGAGTGTTTTAAGACAATTTAACGAAAATTACGGAGAAGAACACTGGAAAGCAGAAAAACGGTACTGCGTTATTTAAAGTACACTGAAAATTTAGGACTTACGTTTAGAAAAATTCAGAAACAACGGAACTATTCTGTGACAATCAAAGTGCTGAGAAGATGTCTAAAAATCCAGTTTTTCACGAAAGGACTAAACACATCGGAATTAGATACCATTTTATTCGTGAGCTTATTTACTAAAAAGACATCGACATTCGTTACTTGGAAACAGAAAATATGCCAGCCGACGTACTCACTAAAGGGCTTTCTACTCCAAAACACGAAAAATGTGTCAAAAGTTTTGGGTTAATGACATAGTCTCAATAGCCATTTTCATTGTCTACAATATTTTTTAAGGGGGAGTGTTGAAAATTAAAATAACAATTTGAGCAACACTTACACATATAATCAAAAATAAGAACATCTAATTAACTAAACCTTAATGACGCAAGTCATATGTTTTAATCTTATCTGTCATAACAAGAATCTGTTAATAAATAAATGTGTTTTATAAACTAAATAAATTATATAAATTGTGTCTCATTTTCTCAGTACAACATTATTTATAGCGCAAAATAAAAAGTACAATAATAAAAAGATCTTATATGATCGTGGGCTGTATACTCTGGCAAATAAAAAAAAATTGTTTAATATTTAAATGTTTTGAGGTTAGGTTATAGACTATTATTTCTTCTCTTTTTTTAAAAATAAGTTTAATAACTGTTTTACAATTAGAGTTTTTAATCACAAAATTGAAGTATTTTAAAAAACCCAAACAAAGTTTGTAATACACTGAAAAACTTTATAGATTAAAAATTTGCTTACCTCGCAATTTAATTTTAGTAAACTGACTATCAAAGTGGAAAAAAAAGGTCACTAGATAAAATATTTTATTTAATATAAGTTTATTTACAATATATATGATTTCTTTTTTATTAAAATTTAGTAGTCAGTCGATCAAAGCTGCACGCATGCAAACGAACATTGCTCGTACATTTAACAAAAGATAAGCTTACGTACAAATGTACTATCATCTTTAAAAGAGATTCTACTTGAATGAAAATCAATTATGTTCCTCGAAAATTTGACCTGATTAATAATATTTAATCTGACATATTTTGAAATTTTTGGGTGTGTGTTAAAAACAATGTTTCATTCGAAAATACTGATCTCACAAGTGGTAAGGAAATTATTGGATACGTTACGTCGGTTAAAGCGAATGTTATTTTATCTGTATTTTAGGCTAAGATGTATGTTGTAACATAATTTATATTATGTAAGTTTTAATTTTACTTCAATACATCCAATAATACATTGTTGAAGGTAGCAGTGAGGTTAGATTAGCTGTCATATGGCGATTCGACGAAGTATTATGTTTCCGCTCTATACTTTTTCTTTCTTTTAGGATAAAATTTTAATCAACAGACTACTTAAAACTGAATGTTCTTTTAGTCAAACCATGAATTGTACATTTTAATAGTTCAACATGATATCTAGAGATTGGATTATCTACAATTAAAAAAGTCAGTATTTTCTTAAAATTTATATCTGTAGCTATCGTCTAAACTACAAACTTTCACCTATGATGAAAAAAAAAACAAAATCCTTGTAACGGTGCGTTACAAATAGTTGGGGAAGAAAGGGCGATTGTCGTCGGCAATTACCGAAGAGGGCCGAACGACAATCGTCAAATTTAGGGAAACGCGCGGGATCGCGATTTCGTCGAGACTCACTCTAAATTGTACCTTCGAGCTAAGTAGCTAGTTTTAGAAAAACCCCTCAAGTCTCCCTGGTTGTGTCGCATTCGTTCCTGGTGTGAGCCGTTTGGAATTCGTCGGAGTGTTAAATTCCTGGATCATCGATCAATGTAAGATTGGTATAATTAAATACGTTTATTATTTATTATTTAAATGTGTTTCCTCAGTTTCCCTTAACTTTCCTTTTCCTAAGAAATAACCCTTATTTTCCGGGCAAAGGGTTATACCTGGCGCCCAACGTCAAAGAAGTCCACAATTAATTTACTAATTAATTATTAACTCTCCAAAACCCGAAATTAATGCCAAAACTCCCGATTAAAATGGTGACATTTTTCCTAACCTAAAATTCAGTCCCAGAGAAAATGTGGTGAAAATGTGTAAAGAATGAATGAAAAAATTGAATTTATTGTTAGAAATAGTAATAATAAATTGGAATGAAATAGATTTAAGTGATTTAATTGAAAAATAAGAGAATTGAAGAGAAAAGAAAGAGAAAAAGAAAGATTCGAAAAAATAGAACGAAAAGCCGGTAAAAAGTGAAAAATAAGTGCGGAAAAATAAAAGTAATAGAAGAAAATAAGTGAAATAAAAGGAAAGTAGGAAAAAGTTATTTTGTAAGGAAATTGAAGAAAACGTGGTCGCATAAAAGTTCGAAATTCGCGAAGGTCGCGTGTGTTTACAAAAAGTGCCGGTTGATCAGATAACGATCAGCTGAGCGTAAATAGAACGAATTTCGGAAAAAAGTAAAATAAGAATTAAAATCAAATAGAGAAAAGAAGTAAAATCCAGAAAGTTAAAATGAAGAAATAAAATTTAAAAGATTTTTAATGAAAGTAACAAGAAACAAAGGAAAAGTGTAAAAGTAGTAAAAGTAAAATTTTTCGAAACAAAAAATGAAGAAGAATAAAATAGAAAAAATTGTAGAAAATAGTTAATAAATAAATTGTAGATAAGTTTGGTTTTAAATGATAAGGAAAGTGAAAATAGAATAAAAGTGTAGATTTGAGAAAGTAAAATTTTTTCTTGTAAGACGAAGAAAATTTTAAAGTGAAAGGAAAATAGTTTAAAATTAAAGATATTGAAAATTTGGTTGTTGAATGTTATGTCCGACCCATCCATAACTTTTTTTTGTTAATAAACCGATATCAACATTTCAATTAGTACTGAAACAGTATTAGCAGTAAAAGTGGCGCCTGACACTAGGCTGCCGTACTTGCAGGTAGACAATTAAGCTCGTATAAAATGCAACCTATTTTGATTTTAATTTAATTGCAATAATTTGATTCAAATTTTAGAAATGAAAACAAAACATATGAGAGTAGCTCAAATTTAACAAGTTCTAATTATTTATTTAATAAATCTTGTAGCAACCATGTTAGAAATTACAATATGAGTTTAAATTATTCAAATTAAGTAACTTCCTTCCTTATGAAAGAAGTTAAAATGATATTAACTATGCTCCAAGGATAAATTGACAGAAGGTGTTTTAAATTCAGCTCCAATGAGAGATCGAAGCTATAAATCGATACAGGATCGTTCGTGCTAACGCTCGCATCTGGCTAAAGACACTGATGGTAATTAATTCTTTTTCTTAATGGTAACAGATTAACATTCGAATCACGGTAAAATAGCGCGCTACAATGACTTTCTTAAAGACATAAATATGAGTTACCATCATGAAATAAACGAATTGATTATCATAAGTAGGTTCAAAGAGCAATTATCATAAGTTAATTAGTTATCATAGGTTTGAATATTACAATCTCATTATGGGTAAGAAGATTTAAATATCGCAATAAATTCTCAAAATCATCATAGGTTATAACAGACAATAGAAAATAACATATAAAATAAGGGATGAAACCGCGATGATTGCTCAGTACAAGGGCCAAGTATAAGCCAGTACTGGCGTAAGTGATGGAGTTTGTAAATTAAACGATAATTGCTATAAGTATAAAATATTGAGATCGTTTTTAGACACCCCTATTCACAATGGCATAAATTAATGTGATTGATCAAATAAGTCGATAAATCATTTGTTTTAATTGATTAATTGAAAATTAATATGAAATGGAGCAAAAGCGCGAGTCTACGAACGGTCTCATATGACAATAGTACGTGACTATTGACACTTTTGCATGAGAACGTGTCAGTTGACACTTTTGCATGAGATCGTGCTAAAATAACATAAACTAATCCCCGCAAATAGCGAAAATCGTCTTTAAAAGAACACGACGCTAAATGGAAGGGGTCGAATACACCAGAACCTCCGTCGAGTGAGCATAGATTGTCGTACGGCCCGTCGGACTACCAAAATTGTGAACTTTATATCTGAATCGAGTCAAACGCGGGTTTAAGTGTCAAATTTAAGAGTACCGTTTTGAATTGTCAGTGTCCGTCGTACAAATTCTTAATTATTGTTAAATAAATTGTGAAGTGTAATTCTACGGACTGACAAAATCTATAACTTTATAATTTCATTGAATTGAACCTGTGTTAAAAATTCGATCTCTAGAGTATCGTCTAAAATTGTTGGTGTCCGTCGTTAAAAACAAAACAATTGTTAAACGAACTGTGAAGTGTTGTTCGTCAAAGTTGTAAGCAGCAACGTAGCAGCATTCAAAATCGTTGTATTTTCGATTGCTGCTCC
This sequence comes from Ganaspis brasiliensis, assembly GCA_037103525.1. NCBI lineage: Eukaryota > Metazoa > Arthropoda > Insecta > Hymenoptera > Figitidae > Ganaspis > Ganaspis brasiliensis. The sequence continues at coordinate 597,707 of JAZKLR010000183.1, read as the reverse complement.
AATCGAGCGATTGAACATCCAGTTCAACTTTCAAAAGGAACATTAAAAACTAAATGTAAGTCTCTATATCACTAATAATATTGAATATCGAAAAACAAAGTAAAAACGTATACCGAAAGGCAGTCATTTAAGGACTAATGAATAACGGATAAATATTATTGTATGATAACGAATAATGAATAGCAAATAACGAGTATCAATTGTAATTTACTCTAATCTTGTACTTTTTATAAACTTTGAATTGCTTCTGAATAAATAAGATTAAATTCAGAATATATTGTGAGTTTTCTTGCTTACGGAGTTTACCCGGTACTGGCTAGCCACCGTCCTATAAAGAAGTACTCATTTCACTCCTAAAAATCTAATACTGAGTATATTAATTTTGAAGTTCCATACTACAAGAACAATAGTAAGTATACAAAGAATAATTTAACGAAAACCCCATAGGTTTTATAAAGTGAACGACCCCTAAAAATAAATATAAAGACTAGGTTCTACTTAGTTGGTTAAGCTGTTAATACTCCTGATATATTCGGTCCTTTGCCCGAACGTAACAGCTTGATTTGGTGTCAGAAGTGGGATTGACACTTTAGTTAAATAAACAATTGATATTCGTTAAAATAGTTTTCATTATTTGTTAATTCAATTAATAATAGGTGTAGTCAAAATAGTATCCTTTAAGAACAAATTGACGCAGTATTGAAGCTTTTATTTCAGCTTTCATGTATTTTGTTGCATTGGTTTTAAATTGTATCTAATTTTGATTCAGTTTCTAAAAGTGTTTTATTTGCTATAAATCATAATACTTGTTTTAGATTCATGATTTTGGTATGATTTTGGTAGTACTAAACGTTTTGCTGAAATTAATTAATTGTAATACTTGAAAATTAATTAAAGTGATATTAGTTGGGACTTTTAATTTGTTTGATTTAACAATTCAAGTTTTCCATTTTAATTACAGATTGGAAAATTAAATCAGTCATTTAACTTAACTCCTTAATTCATTTAAATTTTAATAAACACAACTTGTTTAATAATTAATCTAATTTCATTAAAGTAATTTTCATATTGCACTAATTTTGTTATAATATTAGACGTCATTTGACGCTATATCCTAAAGTTAAGATTTGATACTTGTAAGTTGTGTTTTCCATTTAGTTTGGAGGTTTTACTCAGCCAGCTATCTGGAAGATTCTAGTACAATTAAACTAAGGGTTAATGTAATTTTTAGTAACCATAGAATTCATTTCAAACAAATTCTTATAATTTATTAATATGTGCAGTGTCTTCGGATGATTTTCTTTTTAAATCTAAGTTACTTCATTATATTCAAAATTCGTGATAATTTTGAATTTCATTGGCCCTGTTCTAGAGAATTAAAATATGGTATTCGGAATGTGTACTTTCCATTAATTTGAAAACTTGTGGAATCAAAAGATTCAGTGGAACTATATTATATCAAATCAGTTTTAAGTCACACTATTTAGAGGTTTGAGTGAATTAAAAGAATTTTAAATTCCTAAGTATTACATATATATTGAATCTTGATTTTCTAAAGTTAAAATATTACACCAAACCCGAAGGGTTGTGGTTCCAACAATTAAAACCTTACTTAATAGAATAGAGAGTAAATTGTTTAATTGTGGAAGTCTTTGTTTAAATTTTAACTGAACTAACTTCCTCAATATATTAATTAATAAAAATAATATCACTTTTAATAATTAAAAAAAAAAAATTAACAATTATACGTAAAATACAACCCAGTAATAAAATTTAAAAGTTGTTGTACTAATGTCATCTAATTTGTCTATCAAACATCAAAAGAAAACTATAGTCACTATATACTCAGATTGTTTGAAGAATAAATTGGGTGATTTTGTTTATGATCCTACTTTAACCATAAATTTAGTAGAAAAGGACTGTGTAGAAAGTTTTATGAAAATAAATTACTCAAAATTGTGCATAATACAGCAAAAACAGCTGATAACAAGTGGTATTGTTCTAATTCCAATATTAGACAAAACCGTGCCTTTTTACGTTGTTAGTACAGGACAAGAATTAAGGGTAGCTGAAGTCGTAGGGCACCCTTTTATGAGCGAATTTAACCTATAAGAATCTAGCCTGATAAATCCAAGCAACGACAATAAGGTGTTTTGTTAACAATTTATGTTTGTTCATTGTAATGAACTCGTTTATTAATTTGCTGGAAAACGAGTACTTTTGTGCTGCACTTTGGTGTATCACATTTTGGTCCTATGTAATATTTGGAACTATTGTGCTAATGCGGTTGTTTAACGCACTAGAAAACTAAAATTTAGTAATACAGCTTGTTCAAGGAATGTATGTTTTTGCGAACCTGCCATTTAAAAAGGACCTACATCCCAAAGTACGCTTGAGTTCACAGGATTTTAAGGAATCAAGAAATTTATTCATAGCAAGCCCAGTTGCCACCATAAATCTAATCGACGAAAAGAAATTAGCGAAACACGTGAAAATCAATAAATCCGAGTCTCTCTTTTTAGATCAAGATACCTTTTCCACGACAGGAACAGTGCGGATTTTGATTGCTAATCATTACGTCATTTTTCATACAGTTAAATCAGAACCGTCTGAAATAACTGGAGTATTGGGAATACCGTTTTTGGGAACAAATCCAGACAATTTTACGTTGTAAACTTAAAATAAAATTCATTGAAATTCGTTTAGAAATTACCTAAATAATAAAAATTTTACATGATTCATCCTACTCAATTATTGCGTGATCAATATTTATTGATTTGGTTCCTAATAGTTTGGATCTACATAATTCTAGGAGCATTTTCCTTATTGTATTTACATAGAGCCCTGCTTAACTTAAGTTTAAGGCCTGAATGATTTTCATTTTCATTATTTTATGTTGCGACGAATAGACAGCCATTGTTTTTCCAGTAACATTAGTTTATTTTTCGTTGGACACACAATAATTATTTAAAAGTCTAATTATTGATTCATCAGAAAATTATAACAAATAAATAATTTTGATTATGAAAATTTCAAAAAATTGATAAATTGAAAAATTTTTAAATAAAAAATTATTGTTATTAACCAACAATCAGGTATATAAAAAAAAAAAAAAATATCCAAGCCCCTTAGGATTCGATCCCAGGACGGTAGGATTGCGAGTCCAGCGGGTTGACCACTGTGCCATTGAGGCTTCTTATCAGTTGCTCGAACTGCATATATAAGCTACAGTGCGAGCGAGCGAGTCATCTTCTTAAGGAGAACGGCCACAGCGATCGCGGAAGAGCCACGGGACTTCCCCGGTGAACGAGAAGGTCACGTGCCAGAGACTTCAATGCGTGGTTAAGAGAGTGCAAAGTAGTAGGGATAATAGCTGCGTCTCTTTCTATACCTACTGCAAATAAGGAAGCAAATACATCCTCTCAACGGAGTGGAATAATTCAATTAAAATAATATCTCACGATTATAATTTTAATTACGCTTGGATAAATAATTAAAAAGGTTAACTTTTTAAGTTAAGTGAAATACTATACCATAAAATTTCGCAAGTCTTATTGTAGTTAAGTTAAAATTCAAATAAGACTTTAATAAATTACAAACAAAATGCCTGGAGATAGGACTAACCAGCACAGACCTAACAAGGATGGTTCCGTTTCAGGAACAATAGACCGAACATTAAATGATGCGATTGTCACGTCTATGGCTGAATGTTTCGCCTTACAACAAGGCGTTATGAATATCCCTTTTTACGACGGGAAAAACATACCCGTGAGAGATTTTATTCAGGACATCATAAATGGAGAGTCCAGTGTACCCGCAAATTGTGAAGCTCAATTCATCAAAGCAGTGTTATCCAAATTAAAAGGTGCTGCCAGAGATAGTACCCATGGCAAAGTTTTCAACAATACTGAACAAATTATTCAACATTTAAAACAACGATTTGCACCACGCAAATCCTATTCTTGGTATTTGCACGAGATGTCTACAATTCGAATAGGTCGTAATGAGAGTGCCAGCGAGTTTTATGATAAACTAACTTTATTGATGTCAGGAGCACAAGCTGCCTTAGAAGATAAATATGGGATGGAAAAGGCGAAAGGGATGATGGAACCGTTAACGGATTGTGTATTGGAGGCGTTCATTAAAGGTCTTCCAGATGGAGTTTCCAGTGTAGTAGAAGCAAGAGGAGCTAAAACGCTTGAAGGAGCGCTGAAACACGCGCTAGAGTTTGAATACACACATCATTACCAACCAGCAAACTACAATAATGCTTATCATTTTTCGTGTTATCAACAAACTAATGAAAATGGATCTCGAGATAGAAGTCCTAGTCCTCATGTGAGATTTTCACCCCCCGTACCAGCTCCTAGAGATTATTCTCAATCACCAACCCCCTCAGGTATTTTAAAACATCCTTATGGACCACCCCCTTCCACTTCAGGTTATTACCAACCTCATCAATATTACCCATATCATCCACCGTATAATCCATATCCTTACCACCAACCATCCCAACCTCAACAACCTTATCAAGGATATTCCTATCCAGGAAATAGGACACCTCCCCGTTCTCAATCACCAGTTACAAACAATGATAAGAATTTAAACTTAAATTCTGCTCCTCGTGCCGACGCGACGACGAGTTTAGACAAAACAGACCAGCGTCAAGCAAATGTGAGGATACTCAAGAGACAAGAAAAATTCTTGTCGCAAGAACCAACCAAGAATCACCAGTGATAGAATTATCCTCCCCCTGTTTCATAAACTCTAAGGCAAATTTTCTCATTGATACAGGAGCCGACGTAAATGTTGTCAAACTATGTATGCTTGATCCGGAATTACTAGTATCAGAAGATGAAGCCATTCAAATAGCTGGATTATCCCCGTTCACCATTTCAACCCTAGGGACTGTACAAATAACCCTAGGAAATTCATTGATTACTTTTCAAGTAGTTTCATCGAATTTTCCGATAAATTCGGATGGAATATTAGGCAGGGATTATCTCAGACAAGAAAGAGTTGAGATTTCATTCTGGCACAATTCAATAATCACTTATTCCGACCCTATTAAACCAATATTTTTCGCAGATAATGAGTCAGTAAGGGCAAGGGATGCCTTGGTCGAAAATAAGGCTAATCACAAGAACAAATTACTTATTAAGGCTAGGACAAGACAGGTCGTTCCGATAGAAGTTCTCAACAAAGAAATCAAGGAAGGATATCTACCATTAATAGGAACAGTAAAAGGAATTTTTGTTGGAGAAGGAGCAGTCACTAACCAAAATGGTGTTTGCCATGCTTTAGCCATAAATACGACTTCAGATGACGTCAGTTTGGATGTACCACCCCAAGAACTAATACCTTTTGAGTATTACAACCTACCAGGTGAAGATTCAGATGAAGAATATTCCGAAGATCCTGCAACTCCTCCTGTTGATAGAACATCAGCTATTATTGAATAATTACAACTAGAGCATTTATTACCGGAAGAAAAAGATCATGTCATACAACTAGTAAAGGATTTTCCGGAAAATTTTCATCTTCCTGGAGAAGCTCTCACTTCTACCCCTTTAGTGAAGCACACAATACCAACAATAAATGAGGTACCTATACATACGAAACAATATAGATTTTCACCCTCTCAGAAAGAAGAAATCGATAAAGTGATAGAAAGAATGAGATCGGAAGGAGCAATAGCACCTTCATCTTCACCTTACAACTCTCCTTTATTAATTATTCCTAAAAAGATTGACGCTAGTGAAAAAAGAAAATGGCGTATCGTGATCGACTTTAGAGCTCTTAATGAGAAAACAATAGGGGATGCTTATCCCATCCCTTGCATTGCCAGCATATTAGATTGCCTCGGAAAAGCACAGTATTTTTCGATATTCGATTTAGCGAGTGGATTTCACCAAATAGAACTAGATCCGTCAGATAGAATAAAAACAGCATTTTCCACGATTAATGGGCATTATGAATATATCAGAATGCCTATGGGATTAAAAAATTCACCTGCAACTTTTCAAAGACTGATGGATTTGGTCCTATTAGGATTACAAGGAATAGAGTTATTTGTGTATCTAGATGACATAGTTGTCTATGCAAATGACCTTGAAGAGCATGATAAAAAGGTAAGAAGACTATTTGAAAGGTTAAAAGAAGCTAATCTCACTTTACAGCCGGAAAAATGCGAATTTTTGCGTAGAGAAGTGATGTACCTTGGCCACATCATTAATAATGAAGGTATTAAGCCTGATCCGAAGAAAATAGAGGCAGTAGAAAATTTTCCCACCCCTAAAACACCCAGAAATGTGAAACAATTCCTAGGATTGGCTGGATATTACAGGAGATTCATCAAGAATTTTTCTGCCAGGGCTAAGCCTTTTACTAACTTGTTGAAAAAGGAAGTTAAATTTTCATGGGGTTCTAAAGAAGAAGACAGCTTCAAGGATCTTCGATCGGCCTTGTGCAAAAGTCCGATTCTTCAACGTCCTGATTATGATAAACCATTCACGCTAACAACGGATGCTTCAAATTACGCATTAGGCGCAGTATTGAGCCAAGAAAAGGATGGAATAGATTTACCTATTGCTTATCTATCCAGAGTGCTCAATCCTGCAGAAACAAACTATTCAACTACTGAAAAGGAGTGTTTAGCTGTATTACAAGCAGTACAACATTTTCGACCATATATATATGGAAAGAAATTCACTCTAGTGAGTGATCATGAGCCTCTTCGATGGATTGCAACCATTAAGGATCCAGGACAGAGACTAATAAGATGGCGTTTAAAATTAAGAGATTATGAATACGAGGTCAAGTATAAACCGGGCAAATTGAATTCGAATGCGGATGCATTATCCAGGAATCCTATTGAAGCAACAGAAGATTGCGAACCTGCAACTCTAGACCTTGCAAATCAGGATTCAGAAGAAAAAATAGTCAACATCCTGATGCATAGTAGACAATCTACAAAATCTAAATTGCCCGTGAATAAACCTACAGCCAGTCGTCTAACAAGGAGCAAATCACTGTCTGGACCTTCTGGCAAAGGCCTTCCATCGACCAGCAAATCTGCGCAATCTGCAACATCGAAACCAACAACATCAAAATCTGTCGTAAAGGCTTCAACTTCGAAAGAAAAACTAGAAGAAAGTTCAATAGGAGGAAGATTGCTTCAAAGAAGAAAATTAGGAAACAAGCCTAAACCAGCAATTATAGAAGAGGATGATGAAGAATATGGTTCAGATCACGAGACAGATGCAGATTTCAATCCTCCACTATTGAGGAAACGCAGAAGCGTACTGCCCAGTCTAAATCTGCCTCCACTATCTTCATCACACTTTAGGGGACCCAAAAGCGCGCCTCCAGGTGTATCAACAACGCAAGCAGAGCTATTTGAGCCCCAAGAAGAGGAGCCCAATATGGGAACAAATCAACAAGAAGTAATGATAAGCCCACCTATGAGTGAAAGTGATGAAAGCTCAGAAGAAGAAGAAGAAGAAGAAGAAGAAAATGTCCTACAACATTCAAAGAGCCCGGAACCAAAGCCCAGGAAAGAACTTGCTACCGAACTGGAAGAGGCATTTGCCAAGTTAAATCAATCCATATCTTAGCATCAAGATTGGATGCAAGATCCAGAATTAGAGCCTAGGGATTGGCCGGTACATTCGGATGGAGATGATGATCCAGAAGTTCATGAAGCAGCAAATTCCATTGTTACAGGAACCAATAAAGAATTTGCAAAGAAACTTGATGATTTATTGGACTGGGCCAGTATTGGTTTAACGGAGTTGGAAGAAGAAGCTCGATTACCAGTATATGAAGAAGAAAAAAAAGGCGAGTTAGGATCTGAAGAGGAAGAAGAAGCTCCCTCTTCAATACTTTTGCCTCCTTTGACCCCATCGCTTGCAACTAAAGGAAGAAAAAGTGTGACTTTCGACCATTCAACAAAGCAATTGGAAACACCTTCTAGCTTCCATCGGCCTACTGCAGTATCCACTCCATATGTAGCTCCAAGGAAAATTGAATCAGCGATGATGGAGAAAGACAACGCTTCAGAAGACGAAAATGAAATACAAACAGTGGAAGTAGCTACAGAAGAGAGTATGGGTAGAGAAGAGTCCTGTGACGACACTAATCAAGACTGGCAAGCCGGAGTACACACTTCAATAAGTAGTATTCAGCCAGGTTTAACTTACGATCAAGATACAGAGGACACAAACTCGAAATTCACTTCTAACGTGCTAGGAAATAGAGAAAATTTAACTTATCTCAGAAATAACTATGTGCACTTCTTATCTGCTGATTGTGAGTTCACATCTCCCATAAGCAGGTTATTAGTTGACATAGGAGCGATAGAACCCCAAGAAATGAAGAATAAAAATCCAAAAAAGGGGCAGTTACTAATCACTCCAAGAGGGAAATACAACATTTATACATTGGTTGTGAAGCACAATCATTTTGATGAGTTAAAGAAAGAAGATTTGAGAATTGGACTTCTAAACCTTAAGGCAACATTCCAACGTGAAAATGTTAAAGAAGCACGAATATCACGCTGGGGTGATTTCACAGACTCATTGGGAAAAGGAGAATTATTAGCATTAATACATTCCGTTTTCCAAAATAGCAGCATTAATATTTGTGTATGCTATGGGCAAGTTTTACTCCCTGAAGAAAACCTTAAGGCAAACATAATTAAAGAATTTCACTGTAGTAAGTTTGGAGGACATAAAGGAGTCGTAAAAACCTATAGACGAATCCGCGAAAAATTCTATTGGCCAGGAATAAAGGATCAAGTGACCGAATTTGTCAGGAAATGTCCTATATGTCAGGAGCAAAAATTGGTTCGAGTAAAAACTCGAGAACCAATGTTAATAACAGACACACCCCTCGATGTATTTGATAAGGTATCATTGGATACTGTTGGAAAACTACCTATCACTTCCGACGGAAATTGTCACATATTAACTATGCAGGATCATTTGTCGAAATATTGTATAGCCGTAGCTGTACCGGATGTCTCAACAACAACTATTGCTCATGCAGTAGCAACAGAACTATATTCTAGATATGGATCCCCTAGAGCGATTTTAACAGACAAAGGTGGGTGTTTTATAAGCAAACTGATGAGAAAATTGTCCAAAATCTTCGGCGTTCAACAAGTGACAACGTCCGGATACCGGCCCCAAACTAACGGCGCGCTCGAACGAAGTCATGCCGTATTAGTAGAATATATCAAGAGTTACGCAGAAAATTACGATGATTGGGATAAATTACTCCCGTTTGCTATGTTTTCCTACAACACATCGGTTCACGAAGCTACTAACTTCACCCCTTTCGAATTAGTATTCGGGAGAACAGCTAGGACTCCTAGTTCCTAGTTCCTCAGAAAGAAAACTCGAAACCTACAATTCATACTTGTCAGAATTAATAAATCGACTTATAGAAAGTAGGGATCTAGCAGCAAAAAACTTAATACTTGCAAAAGAAAAATCGAAGATAAATTATGACCGTCATATAAAAATTTTCCCCGGAAAAGTAGGAGATAAAGCGTACGTAATAAAAGAGACTAAGTCAAGTAAATTTGACCCGCGTTACCACGGCCCTTATGAAATAGTAAATCTTTTAGATAAGCACACTGCTATTTTGATAACCAATGAAGGTCACAGGTTTCAAAAACATGTAGACAAGTTAAAACTTGCCTATTCATAAGTAATAACATGAAATTTCTTTTTTTTAGGATGACTACATCGATGATCAACACCCCAGCACTCAAGGCAGAAATAGTTACAAAAACTATTTTTCCAAAAGGAGACTTGCAAAAAATTAATTTCCATAAAGGGACGCTAGAAGAACTAGCAGCCGAATATGATTTGGATAAACCAAAATATCAAATTCATAGTGAAACGGGCTCCTCTCATGATAAAACATATTCCATGAAATGCAGTATTGTTGATTGGAAAAATGATAATGTTTTCTCTGTGATAGGGGATGAAAAGAAAACTAAAAAGCATGCAGAACATTCGGCAGCAAAGAAAATATTACTTATGTTGCATGATACTAATTTTTTTGGCGAAGAAAAGAATTTTAAAAAAACTAGCAAATTATCATACGTCCTCGCGTTAGATGATCCACACACGCTAAAAATTAAATTATATAAATGGGAAAACTGTTGCGAGCTTTGTTTTTGACGAGGGCACGTTAGCGATAAATGTAAAAATACAATAAAAAACAAAAATTTTATAAAACAAGAAAATGTACATGAAGTCACTATGGATGACACTTGGGAACTTCCAGGAGCATTTCTTAATTTAAATATTAACGTTGATACGCGTCATTAAGTAATAGTAATCTAAAAAACCCTTGTTTTCTAATAAAATCTTAGCACATTAATGTTCTAGCTATTGTTCTTCTTTAGTTAAAGTATAATTAATTAAATTAAAATTGTAAAACTTATAATAATCAGATATTTAGGCACAAAAAAGATGAGATGTAAAAATTTGTTATTAATCACTAATATAGTGAACTCTATTATACCATAGTATATAGTAGTGTTTATTAGTTTAATAGTGTCTAGTGTCTATTATCTTTTAATAACAAACAAAATAAATATATGAATAACTAAAAACAAAATAATAGAAAGACGAGAGAATGAAGGGTGAGGAAATGGTGGTTGCCTTCATCTTTCCTCTTTCTATAAAAATTTAAGGTAGGAAATAAACAAATAATTACAAAATACTCCTACAATGAGTCATATGCTAAAAAATCATTAAAAACATAAAATTGGGCACCAAAGTATTAATTATGTTCGAATGGCAATTTAACTATCAATATACTACCACTTTAATCAAATAATATTATAATATATCATTTTACCCAAAATAGATTAAATAAAAGTTATAATTTAAGTCAATTTTCCCAATATAATCCATCAAATTATTACTTAATTAATGTTATTGTATAAATAATCCTAAAATTTCTTTAAGAAAATATTATATAAAAATAAATATTCTAAGAAAACCAAGTACAATGAGTCATGTCATAAATTGTTTTTCTCTAAAACATAAGTATCTTCATAAACACACACGAATGGCAAAATATTATTATTCAATATATATACTAAATAATCACTATTACTATTTTAATCAATCTATTTTAACAATTAATACACATTATTATAAACTAACTAACACAAAAATCAGACTAGTATTGATATTGCTAGAAATTACTTTACAATTTTCTTCAAGATAATATAATAAAATTAATTAAACTTAAGAATTAAATAATCATGATACCTAGCTAATAGTGAAAACCAAATAGTGGTTACAGTTCGGAGCCTAGTTATAATATGCATAATATTAGAATTCTAATTACAAATCTATGATTCTCACCAAATAATTAAATATTCTAAAATAATAAGTTGACGAAACAACACATAACTATTTTAGTATATGTTCAAATAAAATCAATTATATACATAAATAATAAAGCATCATTATTATTATAAACATTATAATTATTCAAATAATTACTATTATTTTACAAGTATTTTTATTATTGTTCTTATCGACAATCACGTTATTTTATTATTAACTAATATTATCACTAATAATACCAATAATATTATTTTATTAACATTGCTATTATCCACAAATTTCTATTATCGTTTTAATTACTAACAGTAGAAAAGGCTATGACAGTCAAAAGAAATCATATATATATATATAAACTCCATAATGAGCAAAAGCGCATGGGTTAAGACATATTATAAACTATAAAAAATAATAAATAACGGAAAATAGAATCTAAAGAGAAAGACCTACCAGAGAAAACATTATGCAAATAACTCGATCACATCAAACTAACAACTAACCCAAGGAACAAAATAGCATTTTGTTTCTAAATTTCATCGAAAATATACTAAAGTAACACAATGTTTACAGATTGGCAGTTAAAGAAAACAATGAACATACCAATAATCGGTTGGATTCTCGACGCAGTTGACTATGCATGGACATTCATCGAACTTGCTATGATTTTACTAGTACTCGTTTTGGCCAAATATATGTATAGCTTCCTCACGCTATTAAAAGGAAGACGTCAACGAACCAGCAATAACCCCACAACACAAAACAAAAATTTATTCAATTTACCAATAACCAAACTTTTAGAAGAAGGAACATCAGGAGAAAATCAAAAATAGCATGGATTTTCTCAGCTAAGGACTGATTAGTATTGCTTTTTCAACTAATCAAAAACGACGACGACGAAGCAATAACGTACAATTGGTTTCAATATTCCATTCCGTTCCAAATTTTCATTGAGGACAACGAAAGTTTAAGGAGGGAGGAGAGACACCAAAAACTAAAAAATTTTCAAATATCAAATTTCGAATTTATGGATATCTACAACAACCCAAAATACTAAAACAGGGCAAAAACTACATGTAAGAAGACACAACATGGGAAAATCACTAATAGGATGGGTTTTCTCGGCTAAGGACTATATAGTATTGCTTTATCAACTAATCTACGAACGATTACCAATAAAGGAAAGACCAAATGTTAACAACAACATCCAGAAACTAACAAAAACACCCAAAACTCCGAGAAATTGGCTCCATCGACTACCATCACGTAAGAAAATTGAAATAACCACCTATCAAACACTGTTAAATAGAATTAATAACTATTTATAAATAAATAAATTTATTTAAATAAATAGTTTAAAACTGTTAAAAATTTAAATAAGTTTATTTAACGAATCCTATAAATGTTGATAATCGGCCTAAATAAAAAATGAGTTCTATTCGTTTTATTGTCCAGGAAAGAATCTAATCGCATTATTAATGATCAAGTGCAGAATATAATAAATAAAAATTTAAATCTGATATATTTAAGCAATCACTAAACAAATTAATCAATTTACATGCAATTGATCGTAATATGCGGTTGGATTTCACCTTGAACGTAACTAAGCGTAAGCATATGGGTGCATTGTGGCCGACCGTTGCCTGGTCAGACCGTGAGGTGAGAGAGACGCACTTATGGGTACGACTATGTGCGTCTCACTCGCTTTCGCGCTGTCCTTTGAGATTGCTTTTAGGCTGATTGTGTTAACTAAACGGATAAAGATTTCTAAATGGAAATTACCGCTGTTAAATAGAGTTTGCCATGAATTATGTCAGAAATAGTAATAATAACAAAAGGTTATTATTATTATTATGAGAGTAAATTTTGATGTTGTTGGGAGTGGTATACGTGAAATACTGCACTTATTGCAGAAATACAGACATCATTTACGCGAGAAATTTCGAATTACGCACGATTTCGCATTTCTGGTCGGACCGCGAGAACGAGAGAGACGCACTTATGGCTACAGCTATATGCGTCTCACTCGCTTTCGCGCTGCCCTACACGATTGCCTTTAGTTTGATTGTGTTGAATGAACATACAGTTAGATAATTACATGCTTCTTCCTGCGTATGAGTATGTATTAACGGTCTCTTCAATTTTACAAAAGAATTTACAATTTACAATAAAATCATAAATGGTATTCGAATCATGGTCAATATTCAAGTTTAACAAAATGTACATGGTAACTTACGTATATCACGCTTTGGAGAGCATATTTGATGCTAACTTACAAAGGGGCAAATGCCCCTATAGATGATGACGTAGTGCATTACACGCACTTATTAAGTTTTTATTTTCTGGATGCGATTTCGTCGACAGCGGAATTATGTTTTTGGACTTAACTCTCATAATTGGCGATATGCTGTTTCTAATATTATTATTAGTGCTATAATGGTCAATCAATGGAGTTTTCGCTTGTAAGCATGTTATATCCATACGTATGTATACGACCAGCCCGCGAGAATGAGAGAGACGCACTTATGCGCGCGGCTATATGCGTCTCACTTGCTTTCGCGCGGACCCTTGTGATTACCTTTAGGTTGATTGTGTCACTTGAACAGTCAGAAATTTTGAATGTAAATTACCATTGTTAAAAAGATTGTTAGAATAAATAATATATATTGTTATAAATAATAATAATAACAAAGAATTATTATTATTGTTGCCATTATTCGTGAGCTAAAATTTTATTGAATATTCAATTAATCACTTTGTTCTAAACTAGTTGTTTGGAGTTATTACATTTATCACATAGATAAATTTAAATTCAAAATTTCTTACACAAGGTATTTTAGAAGAAAGATGTAACATACGTAAAATACTCTACTTATTGTAGAAATCAAAATGTAATTTACGTAAGAGATTGCGAATTGCGCATAATTTTACATCCATGGCCGGTGCGACTTCAGTCCGCGGGAACGAGAGAGACGCACTTATGGCTACAGCTATATGCGTCTCGCTCGCTTTCGCGCTATCTTCGCGACTGCCCTTAGGTTGATTGAATTGGTTGAACATCAGTGTGGGTGGATGCGTGCATCTATTTGTACGCGTGTACACGGACATATATATCCAGAGTTACTTATATAATGATATTTAATAGAATAAACGTAAAATACGTATTTTATTTTGTGAAATCCAACGTAATTTACGTGGGAGATTCCGAGTTATGCGTGATTTTGCCTCAATGGTCAGGCGCGAAGCGAGAGAGACGCACTTATGGGTACGAATATAGGTGTCTCGCTCGCTTTTATACTGCCTTTATGGTTTAATCACGGGATATCGAAATGAATAATATCGATGTTTAAACATTATATCGTTTAAAAACGACCACCAATACATCGTTTAGCACAAAATATCGATCATGCGCTAAACTAGTCATTTAAATAATGACTCATTATTTAATGAAAATAATGAGCAAGAAAACAAAAAATGTTCTAAAAAATTCTAAAAATTCTAAAATTATTAAATTCAAAATTCATCCATATCTATAAGACAGCTCAAGATGATCTCACGTCAAAATACTAGTTGACTAGACGATATTAACAACTAATTTTATATGGAAGATTTTGTCTATCGAAGACAACGTAAGCTGACTCCATTGTTTATTTGTAAACGTCAAAAAGTGTCTACATGGTTGGAAATTTTTGCGTAAGACTGACACACGTAGTATTTTGTCCGCGGGTTTCCAGCCATGTAGTTACACAAAGGCGAAGTTGTTTGACTTACCTTTAGTAAAAGGGTAGATTATGAATTATCAGCAAAATCAGGATAATCGTTGTCAAAATTTTTGGTTAAAACAAAAGATTAAAAGGGTTATGTGTATACAAGTTAAAACTAAGTGATAAAATGATAGTTCAGAAAGGGTATAAAATTAGGATCACATTTTATAATTTCTAATATTGTAAGTCAAAACATTTTCTTTGGAGCATATGACAATAAAAAAAAAATCAATGGAAATAAAAAGAAATTGAAATAGAATTAAATTTTGTTGCTAGTAAAGTTATGTAAATTAAAACAAAAACAAAAATAAACAAAAAAAAAGGGAAAATAAGAAAAGTTAAATTTTAATCAAATTATCGCAAGGTCAGAGGCATTGAAATGTTGATATTCGTTAAAATTGTGGGAAAGGAATACAGAAATGAAAAAAAAGGAAAAGAACACATCTTAGGCAACAGACTCATATATTTTCAAAATTTTACAAAGGTCTGTGCATGGACGGACGTATCCGGGTGCACATGAGAAGTATGCGCATGATTGTAAAAAAAAAAGGGGAAGAAAAAATTTATATATATATATAATAAGGATAATAAAATGAATACGACAAATAAAAATGGAATGCACATTCATGTTCGGCTCAATCGCTAAGGACGATGATTTCATCGTCGGCCGGGAAAGACCTTTTTATGGCACCACAGCCGCATCTGTATAGGTGTGTGCGCACACCTATGTATTTGCCACACAGGCAGAAATTCTGTTCCAGATCCGCCTTATCGCTGTAAACAGACAAGAAGAAGAAATTAGATACAGTAATGACATGTGGGTGAATATTGAACGTAATAGTGCTATGCGCTCAATAATTCCTCCAAATTCACAGATCAATTTAAGTATGTTTTCATGGGTGAATGGGGAGCAATGAGAAAACCAATAAGATACTTACGAGGCACTCTGAATGAAAGATTCCGTCGGAGAAGGGGTGTCAATCAGGAAGCTCCGCACCAATCTATCCAGCATGTCCCTAGTGCTGGCTGCTCTCTCTTCATGAATCGCCAAGTCTTGGCGCAGTACGGACTCTTCGAGGACGTCACACGGCACCCAGGTTGAAGTGTCCGGAACCCTCGATGTTTTGAGGGGCTGCACCTTTTTCTTTGGCCTTCCCCTTCCCCGTTTCTGGATAGGTCTCTGTGCTGCTGCTCGCTCCAGATTTTTACGAATGCATTCTACGAATTTTGCATGAACACACCAAGCTGAGATTGCCATGAATACTCGTGCCAGGAAGTTGACGTGAGGCTGTTGTCTCCTCCTGCGCCCCTGAATTAAGCACTGCAGAATGCGATCTCTGGGCGGAATGCGCTCCCCATCTAGAAGCAAAATAAAACAGATATTATACACAACATTTTCAATAAAGTAAGAAACAACACACCATTCACGTCACGCAGTATCAACGTTATAACCCCGACGTATAAAAAAATCTTTATTGTGTAAAATTAGTCGTTTTAATCTCAAAGAAGAAACACGGATTAACACACCCCGACGTCGCCAATCGAGTTCATGAACCACGGAAAAATCAGTACGCGAGAGGGTTTCAGTGGTCAGTTCTGCACACAAAGAACGCAAAATTTCAGCTGAATTTTTCGAACGCACGGGCCAAAAGGACACTTTAAAAATCTCCAAACGTTCTTCAATCTCAACTATTCGTCGTTGTATTGCTTCGGATTTGGAGACCGCCTTTGAAATTTCAACCACTTCCGGAGGATTCAATGGATTGTCACTGGTATTTGGCACTTCCAGAGGATTCAATGGATTGTCACTGGTGTTTGGCACTTCCGGAGGATTCAATGGGTTGTCACTATTGGTGTTTGGTACATCCGGGGGGTCCGGTTCACAAAACAAATCAAGATCGAAAGAATCAATACATTCCGAAAAAGATTCGTTAAAATTAACGCCATCCGTCATGTTTTTATTGTTGAACCACCCCGCGCATCAAACTACTGAGCAATTATACTAAAGTAAAATGAAACTTACCAGATTCGCGGCAATCCACAACCAATGGGAGGGGGTGAACTTCGTTCATTTCCTCCTCAAATATCATCGTCGTGGTGTCACTAAGAATTGAATCTCCACTCATGGACACGGTTATACTGGCAAATAGTTGAGAAAGACGTCATCCCGACGCAAGCATATCTTACGAAAATCACTGACCACAGCAAAAAGGGATGAATACAAAGATAAACAAACTTTCAACTCCCGTATGTGTCACTGGGATCACGTCCGCACATGCAAGGATCATTTAAAAAAAAAAAAATTTATATTTTGGGAGAATGTTCCTTCCCAAAATTTTATAAAGTCAAAATTGTGTTTATGTGCATATCTGGGTTACTAACCCCTATGCACATACACTCAACGAAAAGAGAATTTGCACTCCATGGTCCACAGAGGACTGTGAACAATTTAAGGAGGGAGGACTGTTATGTCCGACCCATCCATAACTTTTTTTTGTTAATAAACCGATATCAACATTTCAATTAGTACTGAAACAGTATTAGCAGTAAAAGTGGCGCCTGACACTAGGCTGCCGTACTTGCAGGTAGACAATTAAGCTCGTATAAAATGCAACCTATTTTGATTTTAATTTAATTGCAATAATTTGATTCAAATTTTAGAAATGAAAACAAAACATATGAGAGTAGCTCAAATTTAACAAGTTCTAATTATTTATTTAATAAATCTTGTAGCAACCATGTTAGAAATTCCAATATGAGTTTAAATTATTCAAATTAAGTAACTTCCTTCCTTATGAAAGAAGTTAAAATGATATTAACTATGCTCCAAGGATAAATTGACAGAAGGTGTTTTAAATTCAGCTCCAATGAGAGATCGAAGCTATAAATCGATACAGGATCGTTCGTGCTAACGCTCGCATCTGGCTAAAGACACTGATGGTAATTAATTCTTTTTCTTAATGGTAACAGATTAACATTCGAATCACGGTAAAATAGCGCGCTACAATGACTTTCTTAAAGACATAAATATGAGTTACCATCATGAAATAAACGAATTGATTATCATAAGTAGGTTCAAAGAGCAATTATCATGAGTTAATTAGTTATCATAGGTTTGAATATTACAATCTCATATGACAATAGTACGTGACTATTGACACTTTTGCATGAGAACGTGTCAGTTGACACTTTTGCATGAGATCGTGCAAAAATAACATAAACTAATCCCCGCAAATAGCGAAAATCGTCTTTAAAAGAACACGAGGCTAAATGGAAGGGGTCGAATACACCAGAACCTCCGTCGAGTGAGCATAGATTGTCGTACGGCCCGTCGGACTGCCAAAATTGTGAACTTTATATCTGAATCGAGTCAAACGCGGGTTTAAGTGTCAAATTTAAGAGTACCGTTTTGAATTGTCAGTGTCCGTCGTACAAATTCTTAATTATTGTTAAATAAGTTGTGAAGTGTAATTCTACGGACTGACAAAATCTATAACTTTATAATTTCATTAAATTGAACCTGTGTTAAAAATTCGATCTCTAGAGTATCGTCTAAAATTGTTGGTGTCCGTCGTTAAAAACAAAACAATTGTTAAACGAACTGTGAAGTGTTGTTCGTCAAAGTTGTAAGCAGCAACGTAGCAGCATTCAAAATCGTTGTATTTTCGATTGCTGCTCCAATCGAGCGATTGAACATCCAGTTCAACTTTCAAAAGGAACATTAAAAACTAAATGGAAGTCTCTAGATCACTAATAATATTGAATATCGAAAAACAAAGTAAAAACGTATACCGAAAGGCACTCATTTAAGGACTCATGAATAACGGATGAATATTATTGTATAATAACGAATAATGAATAGCAAATAACGAGTATCAATTGTAATTTACTCTAATCTTGTACTTTTTATAAACTTTGAATTGCTTCTGAATAAATAAGATTAAATTCAGAATATATTGTGAGTTTTCTTGCTTACGGAGTTTACCCGGTACTGGCTAGCCGCCGTCCTATAAAGAAGTACTCATTTCACTCCTAAAAATCTAATACTGAGTATATTAATTTCGAAGTTCCATACTACAAGAACAATAGTAAGTATACAAAGAATAATTTAACGAAAACCCCATAGGTTTTATAAAGTGAACGACCCCTAAAAATAAATATAAAGACTAGGTTCTACTTAGTTGGTTAAGCTGTTAATACTCCTGATATATTCGGTCCTTTGCCCGAACGTAACATTGAAAATAAATTTAGTGAAAAATTATAAAATTAAAGAGAGTGGAAAAAGAATAAAATTTTAAAATTGAGAATTGAATGAAATTTTTATCTTAAACAAAGAAAAATTTAAATTGTGAAAAAGAAAATAAGTTAAAAATAAGAAAATAAAATTAAATAATTAAACGTAGTGAAAATTTTTATGAAACCAAGAATAGTGAAAAATTATAAATTAAAAATTTGGAATTTAAGAAAATTTGGAAAGAATAGTTGAAAGGAATAGTAGAGCTCAAGTGTTGACAACTGAAGGTCAAGGTCGTTGGTTAAAGTTTAAAAATAAAATTAGTTTGAAAATAAAAACTGAAATAAATAAGGAAATACGAATGAAAGATTTTAGAATATTTTAAATTAGATTTTATTTTATTTCGTGGAAAAGAATTAAATGTAAAAAATCTAGTTTAGATAAAGGTGATATATTTTAGAAGGAAGTGGAAAATAATTTATTTTATAAAGTGAAGAAAAAGTGAAATTGATTAAAATAAGTTAATTTTCTTACAATTCGACAAATTGTGGAAAATTTGATTTTATTGTAATTGGTGATTTCGGAAAATTAAAATTAGTGAAGGATAACGGATGTTTGAAAATTGACAGAATTTTCAAAAGTAAATATTTCATTTCGAATAAAATTTTAATACGCGAAGAAAAAGTGGAATTTAGTAAAATAAATTGATTTTCTCACGATTTGACAAATTGTGGAAAATTTATTTTTGTAATAATAGCGTTTAGAAAAATAAAATCAAAATGACCGGTAAACGCCGATTGAGACCACGAAAGGGGGAAAAACAAGAAGAAAGCCTCAAAAATAGTGAAAATTTAGGAAGTAATGAAAATTTAGAAGTTAAGCGTGAGGAACAAAACGCGGAATTTCAAGAAAATAAAAATAAGAACGATAGTGACGAAAGTGATAGTTCGAAAACGGATGGATTTTCGGATTGGTCTGAAATGGCAAATAATTTCAGACGGGAAAACATAGAGTTCGAAAGTAGTAGAAAAGAAAAGGAAAGTTTAGAACAAATGAAATTTTTAAAAGAAAGTGTAGAAAGAAAGGATCGGTTAATTAGGGAATTAATGAAAATTAATCCGCAAAGTGATTTAAG
Source organism: Ganaspis brasiliensis (assembly GCA_037103525.1). Taxonomy (NCBI): domain Eukaryota; kingdom Metazoa; phylum Arthropoda; class Insecta; order Hymenoptera; family Figitidae; genus Ganaspis; species Ganaspis brasiliensis. The sequence continues at coordinate 577,202 of JAZKLR010000183.1, read as the reverse complement.
GGAATTAAAGTTAAATGAAACGGCCCCTCAGGAATCGGACACGGGAAAAAACCAGTTTAGAAAATTTTCGGTACCAGGAAAATTTTGTAGTAATAAAGAGAGTAGAAAAGATAACGAAGGTTCAAAGTTATCAGAAGCAAGATTAACGGTTAAAGTAATCGATTTAGAAAAGGAAGAATTTGAAAAGAAAAGTGTTAGAAATTTAGGCGCGAATAAAAAAATATTCACGGAAAAGGATAAACGACTAGAATATAAAGAAACGGAAAAAAGTTTCGATAGTCGGTACGACGGTAGCAGTCGGGAAACGTATGAAGTAAATTCTTTCATTGGGACGAATGAAAGATTATACAAAGAAAGAAAAGAATTATTAGCGTATGATGAATTTTTAAGTCGTGAAAAAGAAAAAATTAGAAGGAAAAATAAATTATTAGAAGAAGAACATAGGCAAATGGTAAAAGAAAAGTATAAACCGGTAAAAAATAATTCTTTAATGGCAGATAAATTATATGAAAAGGACAAATTAGAAGAAAAATTAGAAAGTAAATTTCGATCAGAAAAAGTTTCAAGGGAAAATCAAAATAATTTGGGAAAACAAAATTTTGGTTTCAATTATGATTGGCCGAAAGATGATGATAGAAATAAACAAGGAGGTGATTTTCGATCTGACGAATCGAATCAAGCTCCAAAGTATAGGTCAAATCAGGAAAAAGAAAGTGAAAATTTTGGAAATAAATTTCAGAAAGATAACTTGTATGAAAATTTAGGAAAAAATTCAAATGAGAATAGGTATAGTGGAGAAAGTAGGCAGCGATATCCTGTTTTTGAAGGAACAGAAGGAAATCAGGAAAATAGAAATATTTTGACGAATATTTCTGGTACAATGTTTCCTTTTCGCATGGTACAGACACCGTTTCAAATCATGTCAAATTGGCCGGTTCGATTTCGTAACAGCAAAGTAGACAGTCCAGCACAATTTCTGGAAGACTTGTTCAGATTCAAGAAAGGATATCACATATCAAATTGTGATATGCTTGAGAATTTGGATGCAGTTTTTGCAGAGGAAGCTTTGGAATGGTATAAAATTTCCAAATATGGCTGGAGATCGTTGGAAGATTTTAGTGAAAAATTCATCAGTGTATTTCTGGATGAAAGGTATTTCGAAGAAATTTCCAACAAGATTAAATTTCAAAATCAGAAAAAGGATCAGGATATTCATTCTTTTCTGACTGAAATTAGGATGCTGTTTATGAAATTGTTTCCGAGAAAATCTTTAGAATGGGAACTTCGCAGAGCTTACGAAAATTTGAGAATTGAATATAAGTTATATATTAGAAGAAGAGATTTTGAAACTTTTGAAGAGTTAGAAAAATTAGGAAAAGAATTTGAAACTGAAATAGCAAAATCGAGAATAAGAGGACAAATTTTAGAGGTGTCAACGGATAGAAAACGAAAAGTAGAGGAAAAACAACAAAGTATAGGAATTCAACAGAAAAGAGAAAATGAAAATTTTAGAAGTTTTGGAAGAGGAAGAAAAGTTTTTACTAACTTTCCGAATTTCCAAAATTTTAATAGATTTTCAAACTTTAGAAATAACTATCAGAATAACAGGCCGAGAATAACATTTCCGGAGGAAAATTTTTCTAATACTGGAACAGAACAATCGAGGCAAAAAGCGATTGAAATGAGTTCAAATAGAAACGAGAAAATTCCTGAAGAGAAACAGAAAATGGAGAGTAGGCATCCAGGTGCACGGGATGCAGAGAATCCAAATTCTGATTTTACGAATCAGAAAAACGGAAAATGTTATTTGTGTAAACAAATAGGGCATTTTAAACGAGAATGTCCGAGGTTGGAAATGAAAGTAAAAAATTTCGAAAGATCACAAATTAAATGTTATTTATGTAATGAGGTAGGTCATTTTAAAAGAGAATGTCCATTGTTGAATCAGGGAAACGAGTAAAGGGGGTGCTTGAGACGCAAGTATCTCCAAGAGAAAGTTTTTTACCAGAGATAGACACTATAGAAAATGGAGATAATAGATTTTTTGTAAAAATAAATTTTGAGGATAATGAATTTACAGTTTTAATAGATTCTGGAGCAACACATTCGTATTTGGGTGGAAAATTTATAGAAATGTTAAAATCTTATAGTGTACAAATTATTCCAATGAATGTTAAAAAAGTGAAAGTTGCGAATGAAAATTTAATGGATATGTTAAGAAAAGTAGAAATACCAATTACTATTGGTAATTTGAAGAAAAACCTAACATTTCGAATTGTCCCAGGTTTAGGAAGAAAAGCATATATAGGAGACGATATGTTAAAAAGATTAGGAATGGGTTATGATTATGGAATAGAGAAATGGTGGCTAAAAGATTTACCACAAGTTCGGTATAAAATGAACTTTGGAGAATTTGAAAATCTAGAAACACCAATAATGGAAGAAATAAGATGTAAAGAAGTAGCAACTCAAACGGGATGGTCAAGTACACAAAGAGAAAATGAGGAATTAAATTATCCAGAAAAATTTATAAATAAAAATCTACAGTTTAAAAAATTCAAAGATTTTGGAAATAGAAAATCAAAAGAAGAAAAATTAAAAGACGGTTTAGTTAAAAGAATTATTTTAAATGAAAAGAAAAAGGAAATTCCGAAATTAATGGAGATTAAATTTAACAATAGATTTGAAATACTGAATACGATAATTGGGTGTGATGAATCAGATCGGGACTCGATTGACTCATCTAACGACTCGGTTAGTAGGTCAGTAGGACGAAACAGAGATAAGAAGAAAATAAAAGAAAGACAGAATATTATACAGGAAAATAAAAATAATTCGAGAAATGAGAAATCATCGAATATTGTGAATTTAAAAGCCAGAAAAGAATTCAAATTTAAAAAGCCTTTGAATATAAATTGGATTAATTTTAAAAATAGAGCAATTTTAAATATTAATATGACTGGAAAAATGTTGAATGAAAATAAAATTGAAGAAAATTTTGAATTATTGGATGGAATTGTTGAGCTTACGGAAAGTCAACAGGAAAGATTGGATAAATTAATAAAAGAAAAAAGACTTGTTATTAATGGAAAGCACCCTGGAACTACGATGACAGAACATGTGATAGATGTTCAAGGTCATGAACCGGTAAAGCAGAGATATTACCACGTTTCCCCCAAGATTAAAGAAGAAATCTGCAAAGAAATTGATCGCATGCTGGATGAGGATATCATCGAGCCAAGCAGCAGTGATTGGTCCAATCCAATTGTCATGATAAAAAAGCCAAATGGATCGTATAGGTTTTGTTTAGATTTTCGTAAAGTGAATAATATTACGAAAAAAGACCTATATCCAGTCCCCCTGATGGCTGAAATTTTGGATATGCTACGAGCAGCCAAATACATATTCAAAATTGATTTAAAGGCAGCATATAACCAAATTCCACTAAGTAAAGATTCCAAAGCAATAACAGCCTTTATTGTTCCCGGAAAAGGCATGTATCAATTTAAGAAGATGCCTTTTGGATTGTGCAATACCCCTGCAACTTTCCGAAGGCTTATGGACAGGATTATTTCCCCAGAGTTAAAACCACATGTTTTTTGTTATCTAGACGATATAGTCATAGTGTCGAAGACGTTCGACGAACATATGTATTATATCGAGCTAGTGTTAGAAAGACTAAAACAGGCAAGTTTGGAGATCAATGTGGAAAAGTGCGAATTTGGCTGTGCTGAAATCAAGTATTTAGGTTTTGTCGTGAATGAGAAAGGGCTGCAGATAGACAACGACAAAATAAAACCCATAAAAGAATTTCCGACACCAAAAACGGTCAAACAGCTACAAAGATTTATAGGATTAGCATCATGGTATAGGAGATTTATACCACATTTTTCCGAAATTATTGAACCACTTCAGAAGCTTTTGAGGAAAAAGAATTTTTGGAAGTGGGGAGATGAACAAGATGAGGCGATGAAAAAGATAGTTACGTTGTTGACTACAGCTCCTATCTTAAGTGCGCCGAATTTTGAAGAAAAGTTTCAGCTGGAAACTGATGCAAGCAATTCAGGCTTAGGTGCAGTTTTAAGCCAAGTAATTGATGGAAAAACTGTGGTAATTGCTTATGCGAGCAAGAATATGAGTGAAGCTGAAAGAAGGTATACAGTTTCGGAAAAAGAATGCTTAGCTGTAGTTTGGGCTATTAAAAAGTTTAGACCGTATCTGGAAGGCTACAATTTCACTGTAGTAACAGATCATCGAGCGCTTTTGTGGTTACACAATTTGAAAAATCCAACAGGTAGATTGGCAAGGTGGGCATTGGGATTACTGGAATATAATTATGAGATGGTGTACAGAAAAGGAATATCTCATGTAGTTCCAGATGTTTTGTCAAGGATTAATGGCCAGGAAAATTGGGAACAAATGTTAGAAGAAATTGTGGAAACGGACCGAAAGGATAGTTGGTATGAAGCGAAGATGAAAGCAGTGAAAAACAAGCCATTTGAAAATGAAAATTGGAGAATTCGAGATGGACAGTTGTATTTCCACAGACTGGATCCATTGAAATCGGATTTGCTACCAGAAACTAATCCTTGGAAATTAGTTATTCCAGAAAGTTTAAGAAAGCAAGTAATGCTGGAAAACCATGACAACATACAGGCAGGACACATGGGTAGAGAAAAAACATACCATAGAATAGCAGATAATTATTTCTGGCCTGGAATGTATTCTGATGTCCTAAAACACGTGAAAATGTGTGAAATTTGCCAGAGGATAAAGGCAAATAACCAACCGAAGATCAGATTGATGGGTAAACGCATTATTGAGGAACCATGGACGATGGTTGCTACAGACATAATTTAAAAATCTACCACAATCTAAAAATCGCAACAGATACATCTTGGTATTTGTAGATCTGTTTACAAAATGGGTGGAAATAGTTCCCATTAAAAAGGCCGACGGGAAAACAATTGAGAGTGAATTTCACAAGAAAGTGATTTCCAGGTGGGGAACACCTCGAATTCTCTTATCAGACAATGGGACGGAATTTGTCAATAAGTCGATAAAAGAATTGGCTCAAAAGTTTGGCATTCAACATATGACAACGCCGAAATATTATTCACAGGCAAACCCGACGGAAAGATACAACAGATCAATCAAAACGGCGATAAAAGCATATCTCGACAAAGAGCATAATTTGTGGGATATTAACATCGAAGATCTTCAATTTGCTTCGAATACGAGTGTCAATGCAGCAACGAAATTCACACCAGCTTTCCTGAATTTAGGAAGAGAGCTTCAGTCTTTACAAACTCTGAGAAGAGAGATAGAAGGAGAAGACGAAATTGAATTTCAAGAAGTAGATAGATGGACAGATCGTCTGCGGAAACTGCAGATTATAAAGGAACAAGTCCAGAAAAATTTAAATATAGCGAATGAAAAACAGGCTGATAGATATGATGGAAATCGGCGAAAAATCGAATATAATGTTGGTGATTTAGTGTTGAAAAAAGACAGAACATTATCGAATAAAGCTTCGGGAATTGCGCAGAAATTAAGAAAAGATTACGAAGGTCCATATAAGATTGTAAAAAAAATTTCTTCAACAGTGTACGAACTGGGGAAAATAAGAGGAAATTCGGTAGGAAATTGGAATGTAAATGATTTACGAAAATTTTATGGTAAATGATCAGGGAAAAAATTAGAGAATAAATGAGAGAGAATGTCTTTTCTATTTTACTAATAAAAGATAGTGTAGTAAAACAATTTTTGTATATTTTAAATTTCAGATGGAAAAGTGGACAGAAAGGTTCGAGAGAGAAAAAAGAGAGATAGTAAGAAGAGAGAGAGTGCTTTTCGAGGAAAATGTCGAAAGGTTGGAATGGGAGATTTCGGAGAGAAAAGTAGAGTTGGAAGAAAAAGAGGAGGAATTAAGGCAAATGAAGGAGGTTCTGAAGGATATTAAAAGGACAGAGAGGAAATTGGAGGAAAAGGAAGAATCGGAAGATAGCTCAGAAGAAAGTGGTCTGAGTGAAGCAGCGGGAGGCTTGGAATTACTAGAGTTGGAGGATGAAGGCATCGGAGAATGAGAAGAAATTCAAGAAGAAAAAAGGGAAAAAACTTGGTCTTGGGAAAAAGAGCAAGAAATTTTTTATGGAATGAAAGAATATAGATTAAAGACGCAGGACAGAATGGAAAGACAAGCAAGGAGACAAAAGAAACAAATAGAGAAGGAATGGCAAGAAAAGAAAAAAAAAGATAAGGAAGAAGTGGAGTTATGAAAACTAATGACATGGGCAGAAAAGAAAAAAGAGGAAAAAAGAAGGGAAAAGGAAAAGGAGGAAAGTCAGATGATAGAAGAAGAAAGAAAAATGAAAGAAAAGAGAGAAAAGAAAATAATGAAGACGGGACGAAAATTAAAAGAAAGAAGAGAGGAAAGAAATAAAAGAGAAATAACTGTAAAGCCATTCGCAGAGTCAACTAGTTCTACGGAAACAGAAGAATAGTGAGAAAGTGAAAAGGAAATTTATTTTTAGTTTATATCAAGAAAAATTATATTTTTAAGTTAATTTTGAAAATGGGAAAAAATTATATTTTTTAGTTAATTTTGAAGATGAAAAAGATTATTTTTTTAGTTACCTTTGAAAAAAAAAAGATTATTTTTTAGTTTAGTTGGTAAATTTGTAAATTTCCAAAAGAAATGGAAACCTAAGGCATAATACATTAAATAAAAATTAAGCAAATGAAAAAAAAAAATTTGTATTTATTTCTTGTAGACTACAAATGACAGAAGTTTTATTTTGTTTCTGTTTAATTTTTTTGGATTTGCGTTTTGAATTATTTGGTTTCAGATGGTCGAAAGAATAATATCATGGAAATGCCGTTTTTGCGAGAAGGACGTGATCAAACAATTATATTTATTCCATTATGAATTCTGTGAGGAAAGACGAATACAAGGAAAATTTAAATTCTTGTTGCCAAGCAGAGATGGAGCAAGATTTAAACCGGCCAATTGGACGCAGAAAAAAGAGAAAATAGGCGAAATATTAAGGAGAACTATTTTTGACAAACAGGTTTTTGTAAAAGGAAATAGGGATGCGAATGATGGAATGAGTGAGAATGAAGTGTTGATGTTGGATACAAACTACGACAAATTGTCAGGGTATTAAACCTCGTCCCAAATGGGGGAGGGGGGGGGGGGGTGTAACGGTGCGTTACAAATAGTTAGGGAAGAAAGGGCGACTGTCGTCGGCAATTACCGAAGAGGGCCGAACGACAATCGTCAAATTTAGGGAAACGCGCGGGATCGCGATTTCGTCGAGACTCACTCTAAATTGTACCTTCGAGCTAAGTAGCTAGTTTTAGAAAAACCCCTCAAGTCTCCCTGGTTGTGTCGCATTCGTTCCTAGTGTGAGCCGTTTGGAATTCGTCCGAGTGTTAAATTCCTGGATCATCGATCAATGTAAGATTGGTATAATTAAATACATTTATTATTTATTGTTTAAATGTGATTCCTCAGTTTCCCTTAACTTTCCTTTTCCTAAGAAATAACCCTTATTTTCCGGGCAAAGGGTTATATCTTTAAATCATGTCGGATAGTAAAATTGAGGGTTAACTTCAAGCAAATATCTTGCAGCAATAAACAATTAAAAATAAAAATGATTTTTTAGCACTTTTAAATATGGATTTCCTTACGAGAAAGTATGATAGGAAATTCCTAAAAAGCCTATCTTTATTTTTCTGTCATTATTTTCGTATAATGTTTTCGCGATGATAGAAAAATAAAAGGAAAAAATGATAGAAAAATAATAAAAGGAAAATGATAGGAAAACGATAGAAGAAACATTATAGAAAAATCGGGCAAGTTCGAGTTACACTCGCACTAAAATCGAGGGTTCCGTACACAAAACAAAATAATTTTTAATATATTTGATACTATTAAATATATAATATATAAATATATTATACATATAACATATAATATAATAAATAAAATAGAATATATAATGAATTTTTTATAAAAAATGGACCACCCTCCCCCCCTATCTTCCAAAATATTTTACTTAGAGAGTTCAAATTTTGTACAGGAATGTATTGTCTGGTGTAAATAACATAAAAATTATAGAAAACGTGATCGTTATTGCATTTTTAACGAAAAATCCAGAGATTTTAGCAAATATCCATAAAAAATACTCAAAAATCATTTTATTTCCTTAACAACGCAATGATCAAATTCTACAATCATATTCTCTACCATTTTGATGTAATCTACACGTGAAAATACATTTGTGTACCAAATTTGAACTCTCTAAGTCAAACTGTTTCGAAGTTATGGGAGGGGGGATACGGTAATTTTTAAGCATTTTTTTTAAATCGTTGGTTTTTGCTTAAAAACACTATGATAACGATCTGCAACAAAGTTCTCTATAGTTTTTCTGAATTCTATATGGCAAAGTACATATGTATACCAAATTTCAGCACTCTAAGTACAATAGTTTGGCAGATATGGAGGTGGCATTGTACACTTTTAGTGCATTTTTGCTAAAAAAATGACCGTATCCCCCCCCCCTTATCTTCCAAACTATTTGACTTAGGATTCTAAAATTTGGTACACATATGTAGATTTACGTGTAGATTACAGGAAAATTATAGAGAAAGTGATGATTATAGCACTGTCAAAGTTATAACACTAAATTATGGCCCGTTTGTTAAAAAAATGCTCAAAAATATTGTTATTTCCTTGACAACGCTATGTTCAACACATACAATCATGTTCTCTATAATTTTCCTGTAATCTATACGTGAAAATACATTTGTGTACCAAATTTGAACTCTCTAAGTCCAATAGTTTGAAAGATCAGGGGGGGGGGGATACAACCATTTTTTAACATTTTTAAAAAAAAATCTTTTTTTTTAGCTTAAAAACGCTATGATAACAGCCTGCAACAAGGTTTTTTATAGTTTTTCTGTAATCTACACATCAAACTACATATTTGTACCAAATTTTAGCACTCAAAGTACAATAGTTTGGCAGATGGAGGGCAAGAATGATACACATTAAACGAATTTTTGCTAGAAAATGACTTTATCCCCCTCTTACCTGCCAAACTATTTGACTTAAAGAGTTCAAATTTGGTACAAAAATGTAGTATCATTTGTAGATTACAAAAAAAATATAGAGACCGTTGTGGTGATAGCGCTGCAAAAGAAAAGGCAAGAGATTTCAGCCAAAAAATATCAAAATTTCTCAAAAATCTTGTTATTTTCTTGACAACGCTATGTTCAACCCCTAGAATCATGTTCTCTATAATTTTCCTTTCATCTACACGTGAAAATACATATGTGGGCCAAATTTGTACTTTCTAAGTCAAATAGTTTGGCGGCTAGGGGGGGGGGGGATACGATTTTCGACAAAGTCTTGCCAATAGGGTTCCGTGCGTACACTTGTGGTGTACGGAACCCTAAAAAAGGGTTTTATTTGCAAATTTGTTACTAATAATTAAAAAAAATTAAAAGATGATGGTTTTGATTCTTCTAACAAAATTAATTTAGTATATACTTATTACGAACTAAATACGTAGTTGTATTTTACCACATGATTTGTGTACTAGTAACTGTAAAAGAAAGTAATTGTGATTGCAAAATAAAATGAAAATATAAAAATAATTATATTAACCTACTTAACAACTTTAATTACGTAAGCTACTTGTCGTATTTTATAAAAAATTTTGGAAACAGATTTTGGGGGAAGGGGTTTTGAACTTGGGTTCGACGCATGCTACCTAACGAAACCTTACACTTAAACCCACTGAGCTATCTCAATTAACTTCTATAAAAAGAAAAAATCTTTCTCTTAACCCACAAGTCCACCTTATGTGCTTAACTGGAAAATAAGTGAAAAAGCAACAAATTTAATTCCCAAAGGAATTATTATCATAAAACCTTTTACTTTAAAGAAGACGGATAATATATAAAGAAATAAATAGTTAATTTATATAAGGAAACATAAAAAACTGAATTCTAGTCGGCTTCAGTAGAGTTATATACCTTGTCGGAATTTCCTTTTTATTTGGAAATTCCAATCGGACATTCAATTCAGAGTAGAAAAATAACTTAGAGATCGCAACTCTTGCAATTATTAATTAATATCAACGTGTTAGTTTGAACGTGAAGAGGTCAGCAATTCATGATTGGCAGGTGCGCGCTCGAACATCCGAAGTCGAACTAATCAGAGGTCTCCGTTTCTCTTTACAGTTTCCGTTCAACATGTCGAGAAATAAACAGTTAAAGCTTTTCTTCTCTTACCGAAAACTTGTTTTCTACATAAAATTTATATCAATTTTGCCCTTTCGCTAAAAAAACTTTCGATAAATAATATTATGACCCTCAAAATTTTAATTCAATTTATGGTAAGCAAGAAAAAGAACGAACACTTCAAAATTTGTTAATATAATAAGAATTTTTTTTTATCCCACAGGCACAAACATGGCGCTTTTAGATGCCTGTAGGCAGGGTCTAAACCAGGGCCTTTCAACCTAGCCAGAATGTGCAAATCGGTGCAAGGCGGCTTCCACCTCCCTATCCGCCTGCAACGAGTGCGCATCTCACAGCGCACCTGGCGGTTTTCCTCTCTCGGCACTTTCAACAATTCCACTGACTCATTTACCTGCTTGTCCATGCTTGTTTAGTCCACGTGCTTGATTATTGTTCTAAAATCCAATGAGTTTTTCGTTTTATTCTCTGTATTTTGTGTTTTTTAAACTTTATTCCTTTTTTAAAACACTTTTTATATGTATTTTTTGTTCTTTTATTTTTAATTTATATTTTTAAATTAGTTTAAGCTCTCACTTGCGAAAGTCTATTTCGCTCTATTACTTTTCTGCATTTTTGTTTTCATACTTTGTAGATCTTTTTACGGCAATGTCGCAAAAAAGATATTCTAATTCTTGCTTTCAGGCCCAATGCGCACAATGTGAGCAGTGTGCGAGTAGTAGTAGAGTCGATGTTAGGAAGGGGAAGAACAGCGTGAGCGGAGAAATAGGTTAAAAGGCCCTGGTCTAAACGCATTCATTTGTTCGACCGGGTAAAAATGGCTTCCATTTTTTCCCTAGGGAAAAAATGAACAGCTGATCCATGCATTTTTTCCACCACAGGGCAAAAATGGCCGCCATTTTTATACGGTCAAACAAGTGAATGCATTTAGACCCTAACCTACAAACATTTAAAAGCACCAAGTTTGTGCCTTTGGAATAAAAAGTATCGTAAGCAACACGGGTTTAAAGTCAGTCCAATTTGTTTACAATGATGTTTGTGTACGAGTTTACGTCTCGGGCTTCGCCCTCGACTGTCACTCGTACACAAACATCAGCGTAAACAGATCGCTGCCCTTAACCCCTTGTTGCTTAATATACTATTATATTCGACTTTCATAGCCAAACGTACCTTTTGGGCTAAGAATATCTTTCAAAATATTAATTTTAATTAAATATTAATTAATAATTATTAGGATTTAAAATTTTTCTGTCATTTTCAGGCTATTCAAACTTTTTTAAAAAATCCCAAACTCTTTCAGTTTCTGTAGCGATACAGCTAACATTCTTACTTAAGATAAAATGTCATTTAATTATCAGACCGCCCTAAATCTAAACTAAACTATTATGTAAGAAAGCCAGTATTTTAAAAATTAAGGTGAAAAAAGTACCAAAAACAACATTAGTTGATTACACCTTGTATTAAATAATAATAAAAGAAACAGAGGTGCAGAAGTATGTTTAAAAAATAGTTAAATTTAACGTAAGAACATTTAGTGGCTCTGAAAAGGGCCGATTGCACCGTCCGACACGATTTTTCACACACAAAAAAACCAAACATTTTCGGAAACTAGGACCAAAAAAAAAAAATACCCGTATCTGGCCGTTTTGCTAGATCAAGTCGTTTGTGGCTTTTAGGGGTGAAAACAACCCTTAAATGAAAAGTATCATGATCTTTTTGTAAAAAATATTAATTTTTTATAAAACTTGATATCTAGGGGTTTTCGGGCTCGCTGATTACAAATCCGATGTAAGTTTTTCAAAATTCAAAATGTCGGATCCAATATGGTAGACAACTTTTTTAAAAATAGATTCAATTTGCCTGAAACTCGTTGCTCGGGGGTTTCTGAGGTCGCTGATTACGAATCTGATGTCAGATTTTTAAAATTCAAAATGGTGGATCCAATCTGACGGACAACTTTTTTAAAAATAGATTTAATTTTCCTGAAACTCGTTACTCGGAGGTTTTTGGGGTCGCTGATGACTAATCTAATGTAAAATTTTCAAAATTTAAAATGGCGGACCTCATAGAGATGAAGATTACAAAAAAATTTAAACATTTCCACAATTGTGTCTTTGCATATTGGACATTCTTTTAATAACGAAGCAAACTTTGTAGTAGGTAAGTATATTCGATAATGGGAAGCTTAAGTTAGAAAAATAATTAATATAAAGTGATTGTTTAACACTTCTTTTTAAAGTAAAAATATCAACGATTGACATTAATTTGATATATATACTATTTTCTTTAGCTATGCAACTGAATATCAAAATATAAAAAATGTCATTTGTTTTTTGTTTGTATAGCAGAATTGTGAGTGTTCTTGAATAAAAATGGATTGTCCTAAACGTAATTCTTTTTTTTATTTTCGCCATATTGGATCCACCATTTTAAATTTTGAAAATCTGACATCAGATTAGTCATCAGCGACCCCAAAAACCTCTGAGTAACGAGTTTCAGGAAAATTAAATCTATTTTTAAAAAAGTTGTCCGCCATGTTGGATCCACCATTTTGAATTTTAAAAATCTGACAACAGATTCGTAATCAGCGAACCCAGAAACCCCCGAGTAAAGAGTTTCAGGCAAATTAAATCTATTTTTAAAAAAGTTGTCCGCAATATTGGATCCGAAATTTTGAATTTTGAAAAACTAGTTATCAAGTTTTATAAAAAATTAATATGTTTTACAAAAATATTTTGTCACTTTTCATTTAAGGGTTGTTTTCACCCCTAAAAACCACAAACGACTTGATCTAGCAAAACGGCCAGACACGGGTATTTTTTTTTGGTCCTACTTTCCGAAAATGTTTGATTTTTTTGCGTGTGAAAAAAAAAGTTAATTTTTGTCGGACGGTGTTGTCAAAAATAAAAATAAGCAGAGAACCTTACCGCCGAAACCGTAAAGAGTACGGCCTTGACGTTTCAGAGCGTAGTCACCATGGCGGTGACTGTTTTCCTTTTACGTGTTTGGTGTAGGTAGGCAGTACTACAACCAGTTATTAATTAACAAAAGAATTGTTATAAATCACGATGTTACAAGGCAAATTAAAATAATCTTTATAATACCTTTATGAACACATTATTCCTAAATATTATTAATTATTTATTTAACAAATCAGAAATCCCACTTCTGACACCATTTCAGCTGTTATGTCCGAGCAGAGCGAGGCTATTTTAGTCAGAAATGTTAAGTATGAACTTAACAAAATCAATAAAATAACAACTGAACAACTAGACCTAAAATCTAATCTTTATATTTTTTATTAATGGGGACCATATATGATATCAGGCCTATGGAGCCCGTGTTAAATAAACAATAGAATGCTTCCTTTAGTGAATATAAGAGTTTATTAATAACAATTTTAAAGTTATATGAGAGTATACATATTCATTATTCGAGTACAAGCCGTGTCAATTATAGGATAAAATCTGTTAGATTCTATAGAAGAATCCGTTTGAATAAAAGAATTTATAACAATCTACAAATAGTGTATAATAATTTCGAACGAATACAATAAGGAACTTACTTATAAATCGGTATTAGAGATGATTCTGTTTGAGACACGCTAAGCGTAAGTGATACAGGCGTGCCGACGCTTGAATTCTGGCCCAACGCTGGTACAGGAAGATTATGGTTTTTGAGTTCGTTTTTAACAATCAACTGCACTTTACGCTCGAATATTAACATCTCTGACGATTTGTTGGAGTTTATGGTGTTTGGATGTTTAAACTTCTAGCTTATTATTATGAGTCAGTTTTTATTTTAAACTGCCAAACTTGCGCAGAAACTGACTTGTTGTTAACTTGGGATTTGACAATAGTGCTGAACTATAACCGACATTGACAACACCACAAACACACAAAACGTATATAACGGTTATAAGAAAAAAATTTAATTTAAGTCGTATAAAGGTAAACACACTTTACGACTGGATAATGAACGTCACTGTCGCGCTGTTTAGAACTATGGTATTTGCCTGCCCTTTATGAACTTTGCCTCAAAATTGCGTGTTTTAGACTACCAAACTTGCCTAGAAACCGATTTACCAATAGGCCTAAGACGCGCTCAGAACTTTAGCCAGTACTGGCAATACCGCAGCTAAACAACACTTCAAACGACGGGTCTAACTCACAACGTGCACTATAAACAGCTCACAAGAACGATTGACAAACATAATTTGCTCGTCGCTGATATTTAAGGAAAATCTTGTCGTTGGAAGTGGCCAGATCGATACAGCATGGGGGTAAGGTCATGACAAAACGTCTCAAGGCACGTTCGTTTCTGACAAAATGTCCCAAGGCACGTTCGTTTCTGACAAAACGTCCCAAGGCACGTTCGTTTCTGACAAAAAGTCCCAAGGCACTTACGCTTCTGACAAATCTATCTTTTAATACGTGTTCATACAATCCTTTAAAATTCGTGTGCACGTGGATTATTTTAATATCGAATTTCAATACTTATGATATTGATTTGTTTGTTATGGATATATTGGAAAATCAATTACAATGTTTAGCCCTACTCATTATTCATATGGGGGATTATTTCTCAAGTGTCACATGTCCGAAAAGCAAGTTTATTCTATCGGGGTGAAACTTGGACAAAATGTTGTCCTATTGAGTAGTATAAATACAAAAATAATATTGACTATAGAAGAAATATTTAGCGTGGGGAAGGGATTGAAATTTTTGACTTTTTAAAGGAAACTGTTTACTTTAATAATTTTTTGTTCTTATAATTTAAATTTAAAAAATTCTTGTAATACCAGTTTCGATAGATCTTTTTACGCTCTTTTGATTGGTCATATTGTTTTTTACAAGAAAAAATTTTTTTAACCTTAAAAATGGAAAATAAAAATAAAAATGACTTTTTCTTCAAAAAGGATTTTTTTTATTTTTTTTTTACAATTTTTCTAAATGAAAGCCCTACTTTTTTCCTATAAAAAATCTTTGAAGTAAAATATTGGATGAGGACTCCTAATAATCTCTGGATTTACATGATTGAGATTGTCATTACTGGAATGCCTGCATTACGTTCACTAAAAAATTTTGAAAAAAAATTTTGAACAAATTAAAAAATGTTTGATATAAAATTATTCCGAAAAATAAATAAATATGATTAAAAAAATGAAGATTATATTTATACGCATGTATTAAAAATCCTGGATTTTTTAATATCTGAGTTATAATCTATTTGGCAAGTCTAGTACGTCTTGTACGCTTTTTATCTTTTGGGAAGTGATCACATTTAGTGTCCAAGGAATACTTTTTTAACTGCAGTCTTGCATCTTTAGTTGGTATAAATGCGTGATATTGTATTGTTCCTTTGACCGTCTCTGCTGCATCAAATCTACTTTTAAGTTTTTTATCAGTTATTTTTTTATCTTTCTTGCTACTAAAAAAGATTTCAGTCATTTGACAATATTTTTTGCCCAAACGAATAAATATTTTAATAATCATTCCTAATTTAAATACACGCTATATTTAAAACAAATGAAGGCAAGTTTTAAAGCCAAAAAATATTTTTCGTTTAAGGCAAATTAGAAGAAAAATTTTTGGAAAGTTTGTTTGATTTAGGAAACAAATAATAAAAACTCCTAATGTTTATATTATCTTAACGACGTTAATCTTAGCTTATTCCGCTGTCATTATCATACTATTTTTATTAATCCTATGTTTATTTCAAATCTGCTAATCTACTTTTAGTGTTATCATTCTATTATTGAGCATAATTAAATAAATTTTAAAATTAATTAATTAATTATTAATTAATAATTAAAAGTAGGGCTTTCATTTAGAAAAATTGTAAAAAAAAAAATAAAAAAAATCCTTTTTGAAGAAAAAGTCATTTTTATTTTTATTTTCCATTTTTAAGGATCAAAAAATTTTTTCTTGTAAAAAACAATATGACCAATCAAAAGAGCGTAAAAAGATCTATCGAAACTGGTATTACAAGAATTTTTTAAATTTAAATTATAAGAACAAAAAATTATTAAAGTAAACAGTTTCCTTAAAAAAGTCAAAAATTTCAATCCCTCCCCCACGCTAAATATTTCTTCTATAGTCAATATTATTTTTGTATTTATACTACTCAATAGGACAACATTTTGTCCAAGTTTCACCCCGATAGAATAAACTTGCTTTTCGGACATGTGACACTTGAGAAATAATCCCCCATATGAATAATGAGTAGGGCTAAATATTGTAATTGATTTTCCAATATATCCATAACAAACAAATCAATATCATAAGTATTGAAATTCGATATTAAAATAATCCACGTGCACACGAATTTTAAAGGATTGTATGAACACGTATTAAAAGATAGATTTGTCAGAAGCGTAAGTGCCTTGGGACTTTTTGTCAGAAACGAACGTGCCTTGGGACGTTTAGTCAGAAACGAACGTGCCTTGGGACGTTTTGTCAGAAACGAACGTGCCTTGAGACGTTTTGTCATGACCTTACCCCCATGCTGTATCGATCTGGCCACTTCCAACGACAAGATTTTCCTTAAATATCAGCGACGAGCAAATTATGTTTGTCAATCGTTCTTGTGAGCTGTTTATAGTGCACGTTGTGAGTTAGACCCGTCGTTTGAAGTGTTGTTTAGCTGCGGTATTGCCAGTACTGGCTAAAGTTCTGAGCGCGTCTTAGGCCTATTGGTAAATCGGTTTCTAGGCAAGTTTGGTAGTCTAAAACACGCAATTTTGAGGCAAAGTTCATAAAGGGCAGGCAAATACCATAGTTCTAAACAGCGCGACAGTGACGTTCATTATCCAGTCGTAAAGTGTGTTTACCTTTATACGACTTAAATTAAATTTTTTTCTTATAACCGTTATATACGTTTTGTGTGTTTGTGGTGTTGTCAATGTCGGTTATAGTTCAGCACTATTGTCAAATCCCAAGTTAACAACAAGTCAGTTTCTGCGCAAGTTTGGCAGTTTAAAATAAAAACTGACTCATAATAATAAGCTAGAAGTTTAAACATCCAAACACCATAAACTCCAACAAATCGTCAGAGATGTTAATATTCGAGCGTAAAGTGCAGTTGATTGTTAAAAACGAACTCAAAAACCATAATCTTCCTGTACCAGCGTTGGGCCAGAATTCAAGCGTCGGCACGCCTGTATCACTTACGCTTAGCGTGTCTCAAACAGAATCATCTCTAATACCGATTTATAAGTAAGTTCCTTATTGTATTCGTTCGAAATTATTATACACTATTTGTAGATTGTTATAAATTCTTTTATTCAAACGGATTCTTCTATAGAATCTAACAGATTTTATCCTATAATTGACACGGCTTGTACTCGAATAATGAATATGTATACTCTCATATAACTTTAAAATTGTTATTAATAAACTCTTATATTCACTAAAGGAAGCATTCTATTGTTTATTTAACACGGGCTCCATAGGCCTGATATCATATATGGTCCCCATTAATAAAAAATATAAAGATTAGATTTTAGGTCTAGTTGTTCAGTTGTTATTTTATTGATTTTGTTAAGTTCATACTTAACATTTCTGACTAAAATAGCCTCGCTCTGCTCGGACATAACAGCTGAAATGGTGTCAGAAGTGGGATTTCTGATTTGTTCAATAAATAATTAATAATCTTTAGGAATAATGTGTTTATAAAGGTATATAAAGTTTATTTTAATTTGCCTTGTAACATCGTGATTTATAACAATTCTTTTGTTAATTAATAACTGGTTGTAGTACTGTTAAACAGAAAAGAAGTTTTTTTGAAATTTTATATAAATTTTAAAGTAATTTCCAGAAATTTTGGGAAACGCGTTTCGGCAGATCTAATAAAAGTTAGTCTTCATATAATTAACATTTACACTTTAAAATAAATCAATTAAAATTTTAGACACAAAAGAAAAATTGATAGAACAATGGCTCATCGTTCTATCGCTAAAAAAAACTTTTTACTAAAATTAAACAATGTTTTCAGAAAAGGAATGGAAACTTCCTTTTCCAATTCATTGGAAATCCATTCATTGGATGGATCATCACCGCCAAGGAGTATATTTGGACCTTTTTGGAAATACTATTACTTCTTCTAACAGCTATAGTTATCAAATATCTCTACAGTTGTTATATAATACTCAGCAAACGATATAAAAGAAGAAACAACACGCCAATGATTTAATGCAACCAAAATAATGACAAATTCAAAAAATCGCACCAAGAACCAAGCAATTGTCCGACTTAATAGGCCATGCATCACTGTCTGACGAGTACCGACAGTTACTACTGCGACAAGATGGCTAGTCCGCTCTGTCAGACTCGATCCTTCATGCATCACTGTCTGACGGAGTGTCGACATCCACTACTGCGACAAGATGGCTGGTTCAAAATTCACCGATACAGAAGATTTGAAATTAGTAACGACAAAGCGCTCATAAAAGTAAGAAACACTATCAATTGAACATACATTTCAAAGCATTCTAATATTGATTAAAATTTAATTATTTCAATTAATTAAATTAATATAAATTATTTAATTACCATTATTTAATATGAAGATTAAATTCGACTAAATGAATGTTCAATTGAAATGACTCCTTTAAGGCAATATTAATTTGTCTTTAACATATTAGGTTATGGTAAATTAAAGGCTAAAAGAGCAAATTAATTGAACACATCAAGTATTCCAAAAATTTAACAAATAGCATTATATACCTTATTAATAAAATATTGATTAATAAACTTATAACCTAATAAAAGATATTGTTTTGAAGAGATGTTTCATCAATAAAGAATTGAAACGTACCAGAAAGATTACAAATTGAAAAGTTCATAAAGACAGAAAACACTCCAAATGAAATATATAAAATCTTGCAGTATAGATGATAGCAAGAAAGTTTGTATATTCCATGCTTTCTAAATCTGGAATTGTACACAACATAATTATGCATAAATGTTATATCCTTTTGCATTAAAGTTTAAACATGTGTTGCCAAACAACAAGAATTTATAATCAATATTGATGAAAAGTATTGGAAATGTAGCTACATTATTTTGCTTCATTAATAATACAAGATTATTAGTGTAACAAGTTAATACCTCAAAATAAAAATTTAGGCAATCATTAATACAATAACGTGTAAAGTAAAAAAAAAATTAAATTTATTTCTCAGCTGTAAAAGCTCTTATTATCGTTTATTATTGAGAACTTTTGAAAATGACAGTAGAATAGGGTGGCTTTAGATCAAGATTTTGATTGGTCGAGGGGCGTGGCTTAGGGGCGGGGCTTGGGCGTTTGGGTTTATGGATCACTAATCAGATTGTTCCAGGGGCGTGGCCAAGAGTGGGGAGTGGGCGTCTCAGTTTTTGGATCAAGATTCTGATTGGTCTAAGGCGGCTGGATCAACGTTGTGATTGGTTATTTTTGTGGGTGTTTTTGGGGTGTGGTAATTAGTTATAGACCACAATGGCGGCGTGAATAGAAAAAGTAACAGGTGTTAGGAAAATAGAAGATGGTTAAAAGGACTTTGGTCCAGGAGTGTGAGGGGGGTGTGGTGACTAGACAAAGAACAGGTGTTGAATAGAAAACGTTTGGGAGCTTGAACAGGTGGAGCACCCAAATAGTAAGTATCCCCCACATCGTAAATTTTCAAGACTGGTTTTAAGGGGTTAGAAATATTAAATTGGTTTTTTGGAAAAAATTTAAATAAGAAGAAAGTAGAAATTGACATTTACGTGCGTTTATTATAATAAAAAAGTTACCAATACATAATTTGTTATAAATAATAGTAATAATTATAAAAAATGTAGTATGTAAGTTACATAAGATATGCACATGGATGTTTAGGTTCACATGATTGTATACAATGTTCAAATTGTGAGTGTAGGTTACACGTACAGTTATTGTTTTGATTAATTTTGTTTAAAATTCTTTTTTGAAAGTTAAATACTAAATTATCATTGTTTAATAAATTATTGGTAAAAAGTAAATTAAAATCATAAAGAGAATAACCAGAACACATGTAATACAAAAACATAATGCAAAATTGGCCACAAACACTCGAAGAGGTACTCTGATGTTGTTTGATATTCCATTGGAAGAAAGTGCTGTTTCTTCGTAAACAATCCAGATGTTGAGGAATAAAAGGCGGTAGACCATAGCTGTCGTAGTACGTGGATTCTCCGTTCCTTGCGAGGTACATTGCAACCCAGTGGGTACCAGGCTTTGTGTGGTCATCGGTGTTGATAATAATGGCAGCAGGTTTTGTGAGAAATGTTGGTATTTTGTCAGCAGGATAAACTCCAACGGTGTGTGTCTCTATTAGTCGAAGAGACTGTCGGATTTGAAGGCTGTTCATTATTTTGTTCTATTAGGAACTTAGGGATATTAAAAATTAACAAAACAAGATATGTATAAAAATTGTATTTATGAATTATTGTAAAAAGCATTACATTACATATAAAGAATAATGTCCTATATAATTTTGAAAAAAGTATAAATTATAATGCACGACGAATAGCGCTGAAAATACCTTGAGCAATATAGTCGTTGTACACAAAAGTGAGTTCGAGAAATACAATATCAAAATGAAGTTCAATGAATGTTTTTTCTTATTTTGTTTCGACTTGTTTTTTAAAGAGGTCGGATTTAATATGCAAAAGTTCTTTAATAAAATCATAATTGTGAAAAACAATTTTTTCTGATAAAATAAAGTCAGTAACACATTCAATTAAAGAAACTGTACAAATTTCGATATTTTTTAACAGACGTTCTAATCTACGGAAGCGTTCCTCAACACCCACAATAACATTTTTTAGTCCTTCAAACGATGTTTTTTGCATCACTATTGTAGGCGTGTAAGTTTTGACCCTCTTTGATTCGTCAGTAGTGATATCTTCCTCAGCAACAGTGTCGAAAATAATAGCTTTAGATCCATAGGCACTCGAGAACACAAGACGGTATTTTCCCAAATCAGCACCATGCTGATATAAGGGAGACACTGTGTTTGAATCCTCAAAATACGAAGAAATAAGATCAAGTCGTTCTTGAAGGGCAGTCCACGTTTTTGAATCAAAAGTGATCCCTTGTGTTGAACTGCTTAAAAGTTTAATAACTGGTTGCGCAGAAGAATAATCCGGCTGTAGTTCAACCCCGACAAGAATCTTTTTTGTAAACGAATTATTTAATGCGTAGATGCTTGGTAGTAAAAGAGGTAGATTTTTTCTCTTTGGAGTGTCATCTCGAGTCATGAAAATTCGTTTTGCAACAGACCTTGTAATAGTTTTTCTTGGTGATGTTATAAGAGGTATGTTGTCAGTAAAATCTGGTGACAGTACTTCAGCGTCATTGTAGGCTTGCGACATTTTGAAGACAGAGTTTACACTTTGAGATTTGTAAACTAACTGAATCAAAAGCATACCTAACCCTTATTTTATAGAAAAAATCCTTTGGTAGGGGTAAGAAAAATGGGGGTAAAATTAAAAACACATGCTCTTCCAGGTGTATAATATGTGTTTTAATCACTTATTATACCTACACTCAGCAACTGTTTCTGTAAAGTGTTAAGGTAAGTGTAATAAAATTGATTGTTTATAGTTAAATGTATAATGTTAAATAATATTATTTCAAAAATAAAATGAAGTTTATTTTACATAAGTTTAGAAATGTAACAGATGGTAAACAGTTTTTCTTGGTGATGTTATAAGAGGTATGTTGTCAGTAAAATCTGGTGACAGTACTTCAGCGTCATTGTAGGCTTGCGACATTTTGAAGACAGAGTTTACACTTTGAGATTTGTAAACTAACTGAATCAAAAGCATACCTAACCCTCATTTTATAGAAAAAATCCTTTGGTAGGGGTAAGAAAAATGGGGGTAAAATTAAAAACACATGCTCTTCCAGGTGTATAATATGTGTTTTAATCACTTATTATACCTAAACTCAGCAACTGTTTCTGTAAAGTGTTAAGGTAAGTGTAATAAAATTGATTGTTTATAGTTAAATGTATAATGTTAAATAATATTATTTCAAAAATAAAATGAAGTTTATTTTACATAAGTTTAGAAATGTAACAGATGGTAAACGAGAGTTTGTTAATGCGTTTAATGGTTTTTAAAAGGAATAAAATAATGGTTTTGAGGAAAAAGCGAAAATAACAGAAAAAGGGGGATGTGTCTAAAGTATTGCGGTTTGTAATAAAATTAGCTCTAGACTGTAACAAAAGTAAAAAGTAACAGGTGAATTTTTTTACGGTTAATAATTTCGGTGAATGTCGAACAAAAAGTACAAGCATAGATGTCTATTAGACGAGAAATTAAATAACCGAAAAAACATAAAATGTGTAAGTTTATGGAAATGTATTGTCTTTTCTTGAAAATGGGGAAACGGACAAAGAATCTATTGTAAGCGAGCTGGTCGTAACTTACAGTCAAGCCATCCCTTGGTCACTCAAATTGAAAGAGATGTGAAAATCAAGTCTCGAGTGTGACAGCGTCTCAAGACTATGCATGGCGTAGTCACCCTGCTTTTTTTAAATTTTCCATGTGTTTTAGGAATAGAATGAACCTGTAACCTAGGAACTAGTTTTACGAACACAATGACATCTATATAGGTCCTTTTTTTTAAAAGTCTTATAGACACTGAAAATTCACAGTTTTCTCTGAGTAGTCAGGATGTCGACACCTCAAGAGGTTTTAATCGCGATCGAAGTTTTATCGTCGGGTTTAAGTAGTGAGTTGTGTGAAAAAGTTTTTTGCACTTTATTGGAAGAATGTGAAAGTCACCAGCTTTTACAATTGGCATTAAAAATGCCAAAAAATTTGTCAACTCTTCGTGTAATTCAAGAAGCTTTAGAGAAGAGATGCTACTACGATAAATTATTTTTATCGGAATATATAGGTGTGTGTTTGTTTAGTGTGGTGAAAAAATAAGTGTATTGTTTAATATATTTTCAATTTATAAATAATTGAAAAAAAGTGTTTAAATAAAGTTATTAAAAGAAAAATTGTTATTTTTTAGATCATATCGATGGAAATATGGATGTGAACGATTCGTCAACGGAAAGAACTTGTGACATGTTGGTTGATAATGATTGTGATAATGAGGATGATGATGATGATGTAATATCAGAGGCATCAACTATTATAGCTACAAATCGTCAACAAGACATGAATGTTGAAACAGAGGTAGAAATAATAGCTGTGGTGGAAGAAGATCATGTAAATGACGTAATAGAAAATAATGAACAAATTAAAGAAACAATAGCTGTGGTGGGGGAGGATAATGTTAGACGTGTCATAGAAATTAATGAACAAGCGGTAGTAGTGGAAGAAGAAGAAGAAGAAGAAGAAGAAGAAGAAGAAGAAGAAGAAAGAGAAAGAGAACCAGTAGTAGTACCTATGCTGGAGGAAGCTGTTGTTGATATTGTTAATGATAGTGAAAGTGATGAAAATTCGGTCGACGAAGAAGAAGAAGAAGAAGAAGAAGAAGAGAGAGTCAGAAACGAGTTGTTGCAAGATATTGTAACACCAAGTGAAGATTCAGGGTTCGACACAGAATCACACACGGTATCAGAAGTGTCAAACGACAGTTTTTTAAATGAATCTCGCGAAACACTTGAGGACGAAGATATGCAAAATATACTGTTTGAAGAAATTGCACGTGCACAGGCTTACCAGCAACAACAACAAGAACAACAACAAGAACAACAACTGCAACAACAGCTCCAACAACAACACCCCCAACAACTTCAAGAACAACAACTACAACAAGAACAACAACTACTACAACAAGAACAACAGCAACAACAGCTTCAACAACTACTACAACAACAACACCAACATCTCCAACAACATCGACAACATCACCAACAACAACAACAACAACAACAACAACAACAACAACAACAACAACAACAACAACAACAACAACAACAACAACAACAACAACAACAACAACAACAACAACAACAACAACCGTTGCAACAACAACAACAACAACAACAACAACAAGTTGATGATATAGAACCTGTATACATGCAAGCGGGAGGCAGCAGGGCTGGATTATCAGAGTCAGGTGAGAGTAGGTTTTTTTGTATAGAATGGGAGAGACCTTTGTTTATCCAAAAATTTAATTTCACGGGTTTGAGTGTCGGTTTAAGATTAAAAAATCCACCTAGTGGTAGGGCCGTTGCTGAAGACATACGTTATCTCGAAAAAGCGATTTATGCTGTATTTAATTATGTCATGCGTAATGTTGAACCAGATGATATGACCTTAATTGGTTTCAATTCTGATCATATCAAATATAGTAAAATATTAGAATATCGCAAAGCGAAATTTTATACGGTTGATTCGCTTTGGGGATTAATTTATGCTATTGTACAAAGTAACGAACAATTTCGGGTAGATAATTCTTTCACCATTAATGTTCAAAGTGTTAAAGATAATAGGGGTAGTGGGGGACATGCTGTACTGTATAATAATAGACAGGTTAGTAAAAAATCCATTTTGAAAATTAATAGTACGGATAATCTTTGTTTACCTAGAGCGTTAGTTGCAGCTCACGCTTACGTCGAACGAGGGCAAATACGGAAAGGTGCATTACAGACACAGTGGGATAACATTAGACACGCTTATAGAAATCCTCAGCTTGAAAAAGCAAAGGAACTTTTGAGGAATGCTAGGGTCGAAGTACCTGCAGACGGTTGTGGTATGATTGAAATAATAAAATTTCAGAAATATTATGCTATAGAAAGAGTTGCCATAATTGTTCATGATTTTACCAGTTTTGGTACCGGTAAAAAACCTTTATATTATAATGGTACCCGTGAAGTTACAGATATTGGTAAAACCGTTAAATATAATTTACATATAATGTTTTATCCATCCGATAAACATTATGATACAATATTAAATTTAAAGGGGCTTGCTAGCACAAATTTTTTCTGTGTACCGTGTAATAAAAGTTTTAAATTTCCAACTGGTCACACTTGCACAAACAAGTGCAACTCTTGTTTGTCAACACCGCCTTGTGAAACGAAGGGAGAGAATTCAGACATTCAAGAATTGCAGTGCGACCTATGTAAAAGATTTTTTTACGGTCTGAATTGTTTTGAAAAACATACTGTGAAAGGTTCTTTTACACCGCAAAGTAGTGTTTGTGAGAAACTACGAATTTGTGATGGTTGTGACCGGTTGGTTAATCATGTAACAGAAAATAATCATGAATGTGGCCGCGGTTTTTGCAAAGTTTGTCTGTGCAAACGCTATTACAATCATGACTGTTACATGGCCCCTATAAAATGCCAAAATAAAAAAAATGAAAAGCCTGTAAGTCTTGTTTTTTATGATTTTGAAACTCAACAAAATAAAATTATGCCAGGTACAGAGAATATTAACATACACAAGCCTAATCTATGTGTGGTACAGAGAGTATGCACTTTGTGTATAGACGAGGAAAATATTAATGTAAATTGTGACAAATGTGGAAATCGGCAGATTATCTACCAAGGCTCAAATGTTGTTTGTGATTTTGTAAATCTTGTCACTGAAAAACAAACTACATTTGAGAGTATTGTGTGTATAGCACACAATGCTAAAGCGTTTGACGCACAATTTATATTAAAATTTCTAGTCGAAAAAAAAGGTGTGCAAACTAGACCTTCTGTAATAATGAATGGTACAAGTATCATCCTTATGCAGATAGGTCAGACCAAGTTTATTGATAGTTTGAATTACCTTTATTTACCATTAAGTGCTTTACCCAATGCATTCGGTTTTGTAGACATTGTGAAAAAAGGCACTTTCCCGCATTTATTTAATATCCCAGAGAATAGTGAATGTAACGATGGCGAAGGGTATAAGGGTCACATACCTGAGGCGGTCTTTTATGCACCAAACACAATGTCTGTAAATAAGCGTGAAGAATTTTACAAGTGGTATGAGACACTATCGAAAGACCCAAATTACGTTTTTAATTTTTGGAGTGAGTTAATCGATTATTGTGTCAATGATGTCACAATTTTACGTCTTGCTTGTGTGTCTTTTAGAAAAATATTTTTTGAACGTGGTGGTTTTTGTCCTTTTACAAAATGTGTAACGATTGCATCAGCTTGTATGACGTTGTTTCGAAAAAACTTTTTGTTAAAAGACACTATAAGTATACCTCCAAACAAAGGGTATCGTACAGCCAATAAACAGTCTAAGAAAGCAATAGAGTGGTTATTTTGGATGGAACACACTATGCGTAAAAATATAATTCATGCCGGTAGATGTCGTGAATATAGAACAGTGGAAGGAAAACTTGTCGACGGATACTATGAAGACCAAGGTATTCGACACGTTTTAGAATTTCATGGTTGCTTTTGGCATGGTTGTATAAAATGTTTTACTTTTAACAGAGACCAGAAGTCTGGAAATAGAGACAGTCCTGCTGTTAAGTATGAACGTACAAGGGCAAAAACTGAAAAGTTGCGCTCGGCAGGATATATAGTAACAGAAATATGGGAATGTGAGTTTGACCAGTTAAAAAAAGAAAATAGTTATTTACAAAATTTTTTAAAAAATAACGAATTTGTTAAAGAAACACCATTAAATCCTCGAGATGCATTTTTTGGGGGCCGAACAGGTAATACTGTTTGTTTTTATGATGTAAGAAATGACGAGAAAATATTTTATATAGATATTTGCTCTTTGTACCCTTATATATGTAAAACAGGTAAATTTCCTGTGGGTCATCCTGAACTTTACATTGGTGATGAGTGCAAAAAATTTTTAGGTGAAAACTTAACGGATTTTTCATTCGTCGAAGGTTTAGTGAAATGTCGTGTATTACCACCTCAAAAATTATATCACCCGGTACTACCAATACGTATGCATTCAAAGTTGATGTTCACATTATGTCGTACATGTTGCGAATTATTGCAACAGACAGAATGCGAACATGAACCTAAATTACGTGAAATTAAGGGTACATGGGTGTCTGAAGAACTGAAAAAGGCTATAGAAAAAGGTTATAGATTAATTAAAGTTTTTGAGATATGGCAGTACAAGACTGTTCAATACGATTCTAAAACACAAAAAGGTGGTCTCTTTGCCGATTACATAAATATGTGGTTTAAACTCAAACAAGAGTCAGGGGGTTGGCCTCGTCAATGTGTAGACGATGTGTCCAAACAACTCTATTTAGACGAGCATTTTAAAGTTGAGGGTGTAAAATTAAATCCAAATAATATAATAAAAAACCCAGGGCTCAGAAGTGTTGCGAAATTATGCTTAAATTCATTTTGGGGTAAATTTGGACAAAGAGAAAATTTACTTCAAACTGAAATTGTAGAAGAACAACAGCGTCTAATGGAGCTGTTGTGTAATTCTCAAAAAGTTGTTCACAATATTTTACCTGTGAATAATGATGTTTTGTATGTAACGTATGGAAACCAAGAGGGTACATCACAGACTACATCATTTACAAACGTAGTAATAGCTTCTTATGTGACGGCGCAAGCAAGGTTAAAACTGTATTCATATCTTGAGAAATTGGGTAAACGTGTTTTATATTACGATACAGATTCTTGTATATAAGTAGAACATGTAAATAATAATAAAGAATATAAACCGGAAATAGGGTGTTACTTGGGACAAATGACAGATGAATTAGAGCAGGAATATGGGCAGGGTAGTTATATCGAAAGTTTTGTTTCGGGTGGACCTAAATTTTATGCTTATAAAGTTGTTGACAGTAAAGGTAATAATAATCACTATACATGTAAAGTCAAAGGTTTCACACTAAATTATGAGAATGGTAAAAAAATTAATTTCAACAGTATGAAAGAAATGGCTAGTTAATAAAACACAAACATTTGTAAATATTTCATCTCGAGTCATACGACGAACGTCATATCACGAGGTGGTAACTTGTACTGAGAATAAAATTTGTAAACCTGTAAATAATAAAAGACGTTGTATTGAAAATTACGAGTCGGTACCATACGGTTATATAGAATGATTGTAGAATTATAAATTCAGTAAAAAAAGAAAAAAATATATCTCTCTCATTCTGTGCGAGCCTTTCTCTCCACTTGTTTGTGATATTTGCAGAAAGTTTTTATTTGTTAGTTGAAAAAATTAAAATTTTTAAATACAAAATGTAAACTTTTGAATTAGTATATTAAATACTAAAATTTTGTTTCAGCAAAAGTATCAGCGGCCAAAGTACCACCTGGAAATATGAACCCGAGGGGTACAGTAGACGATTGGACATGGTATGATCCGTTGAACACTGAGAAAATGAGAAATGACTGAGTACTGTCCAGACAGGAATGGTTCCTGTCCAAATAAAAATTTTTAATTAGACAGCACTCATTGCTTTCTAGACATGAACCATTCGTGTTTGGAAAGGACTCAGTAATGTCTTGGACATTAATGAAATGGACAGTAGTGAACCCTGTCCAGACAGGAGTGGTTCATGTCCAGACCTGAATGATAACTCTCCGATGGTGAAATTAAAAGAAGGTTAATTTGTAAAATGTGATAGACGTTATTCAAAATAATTGTATATAAGTAGCATAATAAAAGGTTGTCAATAGAAGTCAATAGAAAGTACAGTGAAATTAATAGAATGTTAGTACCTAATCTTACCATCAAAATGATTTAAGATGAAATCCGAATGAAGTAATGAAACAATTCACACAGAAATTCAAATGGGATCTCTTTCATCCTTTTTAACCTTTACAGATATTTGAGAATACACACAAAAAGATAAGAACACACGTATAACTTTCTTTTTATATTTAGACAAAACTGCACTGAGGGATTGAAGATTTGAATCTTTATAAAAACAAAGTTGAAATTTTATTAATTACAGGTTAGAAAAAAACGTACTTTTCTAAATATTTCAAATGTTTTATTCAAAATTTACAAAAATAATAAACCTTCAAAGACTATTTTTTGTGAGCAATCTCTTTTATTAACTTTTCTAAGAAACATACTAAAAATCGTAAACAACATTTCAGACATCAATATAACCTTTCTAGCGTTCAGTGTGATATTTAGAAAATTCATATGAAGCATATGAAATATTAGGAAAAACTGCGTTTTCCCCTAACCTGTAACATTACGCATTAAAATTTCAAAGATTTTTATAAACATTAAAATCTTCAGTCCCTTAGTGTGCCCAAAGAAATGTTGTAAACTTTTATTTTAAAAATGAATGTTTTTTTAAAAAAAACCTTACTTTGTAATATAAATAAAAGAACATGTAAACAGTTTTTCCGGATATAAAATAAGATTTACACGACTGTTCTTTACTTTGTTGTATCTATTCTTGAATATCTCTTTCTATTAACACTATTAAAACCTTCTATTATGCTACTTATAAACAATTATTTTGAATGACGTCTATTACATTTTACAAATTAACCTTCTTTTAATTTCACCATCGGAGAGTTATCATTCAGGTCTGGACATGAACCACTCCTGTCTGGACAGGGTTCACTACTGTCCATTTCATTAATGTCCAAGATATTACTGAGTCCTTTCCAGACAGGAATGGTTTATGTCTAGAAAGCAATGAGTGCTGTCTAATTAAAATTTTTTATTTGGACAGGAACCATTCCTGTCCGGACAGTACTCAGTCATTTCTCATTTTCTCAGTGAAGGACTATTCACACGATAGATTAGTGTATCAAGACATCTTTTTGCCATGGGACGGGTCATCAACCTCATCTATAGAACAATAGTAACTCGAAAAAACAATTCGAGAATTTAGAAAAAATCTGTCCAAAAAAGTTTTAATTTAAAAATTTAATTTTTAAAAAAATTTTAATTTTTAAATTTTTTAAAAAAAAGTTTTAAATTTTTTAAATTTTTTATTCAACTTAACATTTAACTTTAAAGACTTTTTGTATTTTTAAAATTTAATTTTTCTATTTTATTTTTGCACGAAATAAAAAATAATTTCTTTTAATGTATATATGTATGAATTAAAATTGTTTAAATAAAATATATGGTAAAAACTCTAAATATTTATGTACAATATTTGTAAAATAAAAGACAATTTATTGTATTTAATTGTTTCATAAATCCTTTTATCCACAAAATTTTTTGATAAAAATTATATAAATTAATTTCTTCAAATATACACAAATAATTAAAAAAGATAATAATATAATTTTATTCTCTCTTGAACAATTTTGTAAAAATCTTTAAAACTAAATTTTAGAAAGCATCTTGAAAACTTCATTATACAATTTAATTTAATTTTAATTCTTGTAATGAAACACTAACTTTTCTTTGAAAGAGAAACAAAACTTTGATACATTGTATACATATATCGATATAAGGAAGATGGAAGCACACCACTGGTAAGAAAAATAGTTCTACTACACAAACACAGAGGCGGCGGCGGCGGCGGCGGCGACGGCGGTCCCGGGACGCGGTTTAAGAAGCTTTTAAAAACGCGCGTTTCAAATTTATTTGAGCGCTATTAGCTTAGTGTTAATTAAAGCTTATTTGGCAGATTGCTAGCGATTTTTATGTTACAAGCTGAGAAATAATTACAAGCTGATTCTTTGCTGCTAGCTAGTAACATTTAATTATTTATTAATAAACTCAAGAAAAAATTCATTACTTTTGAATGTACTCTATTGAAATGAATTTTATAGAACGTTTTTATTTAAAATTATTTTTAATATAATTTATTTTCATTTTATCTTCATTATATTTTAATTATTAAAAATACTTATTTCTTTATCTTTATTATTATAATTATATATTTTATAAACTAAAAATTATTTTTGTTTTACAATTCTAACAGAGGTTTTCAACTAGTTTGCAAATTATTTTACGCATGCGTTTAATAGCTCTGTTATCCTATATAAAAAGATCAATTTTGTATTAAACTTGTAATCGAAGAAATGGACTCTCGTTGGAAACATCCTTTTACTTCTATGGTTTGTGGTCCAACAGGCTGTGGCAAGACGTTTTTCGTAAGAAATTTTTACAAAATAGAAATTTAATGTGTGATGTTATTTTTGAACGAATTATTTTTTATTATTCTGAATGGCAAACAATCTATACGGAATATGGTCGAGAAATTGAGTTTAAAGAAGGTTTACCACAAGCAGCCGATTATTCAAACGATACACGTCCAAAACTAATAATCATTGACGATCTTATGCGAGAATCTTCGAATAATACAATCATAGATCTTTTTACTAAAGGAAGTCACCATAAAAATTTAAGTGTTATATTCATTTCACAAAATCTTTTTCATCAAGGTCATGGCCAGCGTGATATTTCTTTGAATGCTAATTACATTGTTGTTTTTAAAAATCCAAGAGACAGAGCCCAAATTCAACATTTGGCTAGACAAGTCTGCCCTGAAAATTCTCGTTTTGTTCAAGAAGCTTACCATGATGCCACTTCTCAAGCTCACGGCTACTTACTTTTCGATCTTAAACAAACAACACCAGACAATTGCCGTTTTAGAACAGCTATTTTTCCTTCAGACCCCTACCACTATGTTTATATACCATCAAAAGGTATAAAATCAAATAGGAGTGCAGCTTGTGTGCCAGTTATGCAGCTGTAATGAAGTCGAAAACACGTAAAATTATAGGCGACAAAAACATTGCAGCGTTGCGCGCCTTGAGTCTTTTAGACACTCAGCAACGTTCTGCTATTCTTAAACAAGCCAATGTTAAGCTTATAAAATGTATCTGTGAATGTGCTTTAAATATTTTACATGGAAATGTGCCCCTAAAAAGTTGTGAGAAATTAAAACTTAGAAAACACAGGCAAAATCTAAGAAAATTGATTGAAAAAAAAGGTACTTGGAAAACTAAAAAGCAATTTATTATTCAAAAGGGTAACGGTTTTTTACCACTTTTAATAGCGCCTATCATAGGGTCTTTACTTTCTAGTATCTTTTCACCACCAGCAGCATCATCGTAAAAATGTATTGAAATGGAACATGCTAGAAAAATGGTTCTTGTCTCTAACGATCGTTTAGAACAAATTAAAAAGCAACAACAAACACAAAATCAACTTAAAAATGATACAAAACCTTTTTTATCAACCACACAAACACCAGGTAATACTTTGAGCAGACTTGATTCAGAAATGAGCAAAATTTTATACTCACCATTTCTTAATGATGAGCACGAAAAATGGCGTTTGTACCAGCAAGTATTACAAAAATTTTTATATTTTACCGAACAAACACGAGATCCCCTTCCATCTACAATAATAGGGTCTAAAAATGATAGTAAACCTAACAACGAAGATGAAGGCCGAGATACTGTAGATGAAAAGATTTTACCAGTTGAGGATATAATTGCTACTATCCCTAAAACATATAAAAATAAAGGTGTTCTTTTATTGGAAAAGCTACAAAGCCCTAATAACCAATCACGATTCTATTGGGATAGAACAGGAACTGTTTTTATCGATGGGTTTCGTATTGAAGGTGCAAATATTATTAATCTAATTAATGATGCTCTTAGATACAGGAAATCATCCTCAGTACAAGGTAGAAATGATTTCTCAAAATTTTTACAACAAATTAATATACCAAGAGAACTCGTTGGCAATCAAGAGTATTGGAAAGTATCGCCTCTCAATGTAACGACACCTTTAAGAAAATCAACATCTTTTAACAAAAGAAAGGTTAAAAAAAAAAATTCAAAAAATAAAGTAGAAAAAAATTTAAACATTTATGAGTCCCTTATCACGGATGATGATACTACTGAATGGTCGACAGATAACGAAGAAGAAAATAAAAAACCTAAAAATAAAAGTTGGATTCCATTTTCTCTTTCTTTTAAATAAAAAAAAAGGATAATGGACGCTCTCAATAAAATTTACTACAATCCGGCGCACCCTGCTTCCTATTCTGGGGCAAATAAACTTGTAAACTTTGTGCGTAATAAAATAAATCGAAAAAATGTTGTAGATTGGCTAAAAGGAGAAGACGCTTATAATTTACATAGACCTACCCGAAGACGTTTTCCTCGAGCTTTCTATAATATTGATAACATTGACGCTTTGTGGGAGGCTGATTTAGTAGATGTACAATCTTTGAAAAAGTACAATAATAATTACGCATATCTACTAGTTGTAATTGATGTTTTAAGCAAGTTTGCATGGGTTGAACCATTACGTAATAAAACAGTGATAGAAGTAAAAAATGCTTTTGAAAAAATTCTTAATAAAAACAATAAGCGCTCCCCAGTCTGTCTTCAAACAGATAAAGGAAAAGAATTTCTTGGTTCTAGTTTCCAAAAATTTTTACGTGATCACAACATTAAATTTCGAACTGCTAGAGATCCAACTGTAAAAGCAGCTGTTGTAGAGCGTTTCAACAGAACATTGAAAGAGCGAATGTGGCGTTATTTTACACATAAAAATATACATTGTTTTATAGATATTTTACAGGACTTAGTAACAGCTTATAATAACACCCATCATTCTAGTATAAATATGCGACCATCTGACGTTTCCATACATAATTTATCTATAGCATATGCCAATATCCGAAAACGATTTCCAAAAGAAAAATATGCTATGAAAAGGTGTAAATACAGCGTCGGCGATTTAGTACGTATCAGTCGAGCTAGAGGTCTCTTTGAGAAAGGTTATGAAGCTGGATGGACTGAAGAATTATTTATTATTACACGTGTTATAAACTGGAGAGTGTATTCACCTACTGTCTATGAACTTAAGGATTTAGGTGGAGAAAAAATTGATGGTGTTTTTTACGAACAAGAATTAGCAGATGTCAAAAATAAAGATTTACAGAACGAAGAATTTATTATTGAAAAAGTTATTCGTACCCGGGGGCGTGGTTCTAAAAAACAAGCTTTTGTAAAGTGGACTGGTTATCCAGACAAATTTAACTCCTGGTTACCGTTTTCTGATTTAAAATCTTTACAATGAATAAAGATCAATTTTACGTTATCCTACCTAATGATAGTAGTATGAAATACTTTCCAGATAACACTATTACAAATTTTACAACTCAACTACCTCAAGAAATACGATTACAAGGACGATGGTCTGTTGCAATTACAGAAATTCAATTTCCTCGATCTTTTCTGCATATACGCACAGCGCCACTACTAGAAAATAGAATAGTGCTTTTATCAGCACAGCAAAAAAATAAACCAGCTATACCAAAACAAAACTATGATTTTTTCAACGAAACGGAAAATAAGGAACACAATGGTCGCTCTGTTTTAGAAAAACATCAATTACCAATAAAAATTAAAAAACAGTCTACTTTTTTTGACAAGTGTCAATCATTTAGTAAAGAACCTGATTATGAAATTTTACATGGTGAATGGCTAAAACCAATAGTATCCTTTTTTCCACCTGGTATTTATAAGGATATTCACACCCTTGTGTATGCCATCAATAATGCACCTCTTGTAAATCAACATTTTCAAATGGTTTATGATGAGAAAAATAACCGTTATGTGCTTTTAAAAAAAATCTGCACAGAAAAATGTACCATACCAGGCCGCCATTTTCTAGTAGTCAGCAGAAAAATTTCAAAAATTCTAGGCTTATGTAACTTACATACTACATTTTTTATAATTATTACTATTATTTATAACAAATTATGTATTGGTAACTTTTTTATTATAATAAACGCACGTAAATGTCAATTTCTACTTTCTTCTTATTTAAATTTTTTCCAAAAAACCAATTTAATATTTCTAACCCCTTAAAACCAGTCTTGAAAATTTACGATGTGGGGGATACTTACTATTTGGGTGCTCCACCTGTTCAAGCTCCCAAACGTTTTCTATTCAACACCTGTTTTTTGTCTAGTCACCACACCCCCTCACACTCCTGGACCAAAGTCCTTTTAACCATCTTCTATTTTCCTAACACCTGTTACTTTTTCTATTCACGCCGCCATTGTGGTCTATAACTAATTACCACACCCCAAAAACACCCACAAAAATAACCAATCACAACGTTGATCCAGCCGCCTTAGACCAATCAGAATCTTGATCCAAAAACTGAGACGCCCACTCCCCACTCTTGGCCACGCCCCTAGAACAATCTGATTAGTGATCCATAAACCCAAACGCCCAAGCCCCGCCCCTAAGCCACGCCCCTCGACCAATCAGAATCTTGATCCAAAGCCACCCTATTCTACTAATGACCATAAACAGTAGTTTATTTAAAAAAAAAATTATCAATTGTAACTTTACAATAATATACCTACGTAATATGACATTTACATAAGAAAATAATAAGATATAGTCGACAAATTATAATATTAAAAGTATCTAATAATAGCATCACTCGATAATAGTAATAATAGTAGTAAAATATGTGTATTCTTGAAAAAATTATAAAGATATGACATTTGTATGGTAACATGACTATAGTGTAGAAAGTAGAACTATATTGAAGAATTAAAGAAAAGGTCTGTTAAAGCTAATCATAATGATTCAAATTATAAAAAAAAAATCAATGTATCAGTATTCTAACCACACCAGAAGAATAAAAGGACGAATCCTCGATCCAGATCACTTCGGGATCCAAAAAAGACGAAAGTTCCACCATCTCAAAATCCCCAGCAAAAGGATTTGGAGCCTCTGCCACCATCGGGTGCTCCATATCCCCATTTTGCATTCTGTAAAAGAAAGAAAATCATAAAAGCGTTGGGCCAGAATTCAAGCGTCGGCACGCCTGTATCACTTACGCTTAGCGTGTCTCAAACAGAATCATCTCTAATACCGATTTATAAGTAAGTTCCTTATTGTATTCGTTCGAAATTATTATACACTATTTGTAGATTGTTATAAATTCTTTTATTCAAACGGATTGTTCTATAGAATCTAACAGATTTTATCCTATAATTGACACGGCTTGTACTCGAATAATGAATATGTATACTCTCATATAACTTTAAAATTGTTATTAATAAACTCTTATATTCACTAAAGGAAGCATTCTATTGTTTATTTAACACGGGCTCCATAGGCCTGATATCATATATGGTCCCCATTAATAAAAAATATAAAGATTAGATTTTAGGTCTAGTTGTTCAGTTGTTATTTTATTGATTTTGTTAAGTTCATACTTAACATTTCTGACTAAAATAGCCTCGCTCTGCTCGGACATAACAGCTGAAATGGTGTCAGAAGTGGGATTTCTGATTTGTTAAATAAATAATTAATAATATTTAGGAATAATGTGTTCATAAAGGTATTATAAAGATTATTTTAATTTGCCTTGTAACATCGTGATTTATAACAATTCTTTTGTTAATTAATAACTGGTTGTAGTACTGCCTACCTACACCAAACACGTAAAAGGAAAACAGTCACCGCCATGGTGACTACGCTCTGAAACGTCAAGGCCGTACTCTTTACGGTTTCGGCGGTAAGGTTCTCTGCTTATTTTTATTTTTGACAAGCAATCGGCCCTTTTCAGAGCCACTAAATGCTCTTACGTTAAATTTAACTATTTTTTAAACATACTTCTGCACCTCTGTTTCTTTTATTATTATTTAATACAAGGTGTAATCAACTAATGTTGTTTTTGGTACTTTTTTCACCTTAATTTTTAAAATACTGGCTTTCTTACATAATAGTTTAGTTTAGGTTTAGGGCGGTCTGATAATTAAATGACATTTTATCTTAAGTAAGAATGTTAGCTGTATCGCTACAGAATCTGAAAGTGTCAGGGATTTTTTAAAAAGGTTTGAATATCCTGGAAATGTAAGAAAAATTTTAAATCTTAATAATTATTAATTAATATTTAATTAAAATTAATATTTTGGAAGATATTTTCAACCCAAAAGGTATGATTTTCTATACCATAAATTGAATTAAAATTTTGAGGGTCATAATATTATTTATCGAAAGTTTTTTTAGCGAAAGGGCAAAATTGATATAAATTTTATGTAGAAAACAAGTTTTCGGTAAGAGAAGAAAAGGTTTAACTGTTTATTTCTCGACATGTTGAACGCAAACTGTAAAGAGAAACGGAGACCTCTGATTAGTTCGACTTCGGATGTTCGAGCGCGCACCTGCCAATCATGAATTGCTGGCCTCTACACGTTCAAACTAACACGTTGATATTAATTAATAATTGCAAGAGTTGCGATTTCTAAGTTGTTTTCCTACTCTGAATTGAATGTCCGAGTGAAATTTCCACTTGAAAAGGAAATTCTGACAAGGTATATATCTCGACTGAAGTTTATGTGTTAGGTTTCGTTAGGTAGCATGCGTCAAATCCGGGTTCTAATCCCCGTCCCCCAAAATTTGTTTTCAAAATTTTCTATAAAATGCGACAAGTAGCTTACGTCAATTAAAGTTGTTAAGTAGTTAAATATAATATTTTTATATTTTTATTTTATTTTGCAATCACAATTACTATCTTTTACAGTTACTGTTACACAAATCATCTGGTAAAATACAACTACGTATTCAGTTCGTAGTAAGTATATACTAAATTAATTTTGTTAAAAGAATCAAAACCATTATCTTTTAATTTCTTTTTAAATATTAGTAGCAAATTTGCAAATATAACCCTTTTTTCTATAATTTTTCTTCTATCG
This sequence comes from Ganaspis brasiliensis, assembly GCA_037103525.1. Lineage (NCBI taxonomy): Eukaryota > Metazoa > Arthropoda > Insecta > Hymenoptera > Figitidae > Ganaspis > Ganaspis brasiliensis. Next base: position 539,342 of record JAZKLR010000183.1, on the reverse strand, counting down.
TTTTCCTATCATTTTTCTATCATTATTTTTCTATCATTTTTTTCTTTCATTTTTCTAACATTGCGAAAAAATTATAGGAAAATAATGATAGAAAAATAATGATAGGCCTATTAGAAATTTCCTATCATACTTTCTCGTAAGGGTTTTATGTATAAAAAGACTGCATGTGTTATAAAAATATATTTTAATATGAAAAATAAATTCTTGAAAATGTGAAAATAAGCCCATACTGATCTCTTAATTACAACATGGTAATATTTTATATTTAACAATATTTTTGGTTATGTGTGTATGAAACCCTAAGGGCGAACATAGTTCTTTTGTCTCATAACCAACAATGGCACAAGTTACATAAGCCCCAGAATCGGCATAATGTGAGACCCCCAACCTAAGACAGTCAATATTGGCACAAACATTGGCCTTTACTCGTGAATCCAATGTTCGCAATACGATAATCGGCCGAAGTTACAGCCAATGTTGAAAGCCCAAATATCAGCTAGACTACATAGAGTCAAGCAACGGCCACGTTGGCTAGCTCGGCAAACCCTGCTCGGGATGTAGTTCGATGAAGAATATTTATACCAAGTTCCATGAAAATCGGTGAGTTGCAAGTGGGTAGTGTTACTTGTGAGTAAAGTTTCCGTGATTTTGTTGTGTGCGAAAATATCTTGCATACAACCTAAAAGTGCTTTAAAAGAAGTTAACCTACAAAGGATGGTGTAGGTTTACGAAATACTAACAAAACTTTTGATTAATGTTTTTGTAAAAAATACGTTTATAAAACATTATTTTAAAGGATGTCAGTTTATTAAAATCCATAATGTCTGATCCAATAAGGCAACGATATTTTAAAAATCGATCGGATTGGTTTGAAAATTTTTCCTCGAGGGTTTTTGGGATTGTTTATTACGAATCTAAAGTACAAATTTCAAATTTTTAAATGGCAGATCCAATAAGATGGACGTTATTTTTGAAAATCGATTGTATTTGTTTGAAACTTGTTACCAGAGGCTTTTTTGGGTCCCTAATCACGAATCTGATGTCAAATCATATATTTTGTTCCTTTTCCTCACTAAAAGTTCAGAAATTTAAGTTACATTATTTAAAAATTGCAAAATTAAGACCTCAAATCCTACTAAGAAACAAATCTAAAGTAGCTTAGCATATTCAAGTAATACGTTTGCCATATTGCATCTGCCGTTTTGAATTTTTTATATTTGACATCAGATTCGCGATCAGCGACCCCAAACACACCAACCCAAATGAAACAGTCCCGCAGATAAACAATAAAAAAACTGCAAAAAGTCTACGGAATTTCTGTAGAAAATTTGCGGAAAGTTTACGGGAATTCCGCATACTTTCTGCAACCTTTTCTTATGTTTTTGGGGACTGAGGTCCTATCACGTAATTTTAAAAACCAAACCGAAAACGATATCGAAAACGCAAGTTCGATTTTTAAATTTTTTTGTGAAATGTCAGTTTGACTTTGTGATTATTATGATCATTGTTTATATTTTGAAATTGTCGCGATAGTATTTGGGGTTAGTAGAATTTTAAAAGCTTAATAAATTTATTAACTAAAAATATATTAATAAATTAATGTGCAAAAAACTAAAAAAAGAATACTAAATATTGAAGTGTAGTGATAGAAGAAAGAAGAAAACTGGAAAATTCAAATGTATACTCAAATAAGAAAAAAAGGTTAAGTAAAAAATTATAAATTAATTATTAAATTAGCAAATAAAAAATATTTTTAATTGTTTTATAAACATTGTAAAACGATTAATAATATTAATATTAATATAAACGTTAATTAAGTTATTAAAAATATATATTTAGTACTCATCTTAAACTATTCTTTAAATTTACATTTTCTTTTGATTAGTTAAATTAAGTAAATAAATAATGTGATATATTTTGAATGAAGAAAATGAAAATTTATACCCTATATAAAGTATATACTTATTTTACTTTTTTGTTGAATAAACCGCATTTTTCAATTTAACCTACAAATTATATTTTTTATACTAATTTTTATAAACTAAATCTTTTATAATTTAGAAAGGTTACATTCATTTATATCAATAATATTTTTAGTTCTTAGATTATTAAATTTTATTTCGGTCCCGAACAGCACCGGATGTTTCAGCAATATTGGCAAGTTTGAGACAAGGCATTTTTACCTTGCCTCAATCTTGCTAATATTGCTTAAACATCCGCAGCTGTTCGGGGTAGTACGTTTCCAGTATGAAGTAAAATAAATATATATTTAAGAAAATTAATTTTTAAAGTAGGTTTATTATCAATATTAAAAGTTGTAAGACTTTAGTGTTAATTAAATTTGTAACCTAATAAAAATTAAATAGGTTGAAATTTTAATAAATAAAAGTTTACATGAATGTAAATTGAAATTAATTAAAAATATAACAAAGGTTATATAAAATTAAATTGTGCTATTTAAAAATTACATTAAAAAAAAGTTTATATTAAGTAAAAATTACAATTATTCATTTTGAAGGATAGCTTAATGTAAGTACTAAATATATAAATTATAAATATAAATTGATTTAATCTTTCTTAATTATAAAATATTTATCGGGATGAAGTCTAAGTGGTGTGTTTTAGCACCAAAATGAATAATCTGGTGGGGGAGATTGAAAAAGTTTACCTGATTTATTTATTTTTACAAAAAACTTCAATTTTTTAACAAATGTAAATAAAGCATTTTTAATTACTTTTTTGCGCCAAAAGTACTTCAAACAGTTAAATATTAACTGCAATCGCACAATTATAATAAAACTTATAATAACAACTGTCATTTTGACAGCTGTAAATAATTTCAGAGTTGTGTACTCAAGCGCAAGGATGGGAAGTAACGTACAATTTATGTGCAAGTGTGTTCACTGTAGTTCACACATAAATACTGAAGATTCTGGTCAAGTGTGAAGAGGGTATTTTTTGAAAAATGATAATTATTATGCAACAAGGTTGACAAAAAATTGACCTATATGTTTTCGAAAGTTTTTTTCCTCCTCTTTTCAGTGATACAACAAATTTTTAAAAATTTTAAAAATTTAACCTATTTTTTCAAAATTTTTTTTTTACTTTTTTTGAAAAAAGACATTTTTTTCTTTTTTTTTCTTTTAAAATAAAGCTTACTATGTGCACTTTCAATACACGCTATAGAGAAAATGTCTTTTTTCTTTGTTTTTAAATTATTAATTAAGAAATTAATGAAAATTAGTAAAAAAATAGTAAAAAATGAAATATTGAACAAACAAATAAACTTTTTATAATTTTGGGCATACTAACGTAAAGCTTATCAAATTTTATATCTAACAAGCATAACTTGAAGTATTTTTGATAAATGAATGCTAGCAAAATAATTAATTAAATAAAAAATGTGTATTTATTTAGTATTTCAAAAGTGTGATGTATGTTTAGTATCGACTGTGAGGTTAATTATTCTTCAAAAAGATATTGCACATCAGTTTTATTTCAACAGTCATTTATTTAAAACATTTCGTAATTTTTTTAAAAACATAGACATGTTTCGTTCACCATACGGTGAACCTCCTCAGTATTTACTATACACCTAATAATTATAATAATATTATAAGTTATAAATGTTCTGTCTTTCATGCATAGATAAACATACAAAACAAAATAATAAATAATTATACTCACATACAACGTTAAAATAAATAAACAATAATAAATAAATAAATAAGACGATATAAAAATTATATACTATATCTTTATCTACTATTCTTTCTAAGCTTTTCTTCGTAACATTAATATATTCATTTAATTTCTTAATAAAGTGTATGCATTCTTGAATTTCTAAGTTAAACATTTTTATTTTAAGTTTAAAAGTAAATTTATCAATGTTCTTTGATTTTTTTACGTTTTTAAATTTTAGGTTATTTATAAAATTATTGATGAGATGTGTTGGAAGATAACCTTTGTTTCGGCAACGAAGAAGGAACCTTAGTTTATTCTTAGTTGTTTCCACTTTCGTCCTGTTTTTAATCCATATCTTCATCATATCAAGTGTATAGTTTTCATATATTCTCCTTATTTCATCAAAAAAGGCCATTATCGATTATATTTGGATATATGTATCCCGTAAATTTCAAAAGTGTGATGTATGACGAAATGTTTTAAATAAATGACTGTTGAAATAAAACTGATGTGCAATATCTTTTTGAAGAATTTATTTAGTATCCATTTATCAAAAAGACTTCAAATTATGCTTGTTGGATCCGCAATTTGATAAGCTTTATTTTAATAGCCCCAAAATTACCAAAAATTACCCCGCCCTCTTCTACAATTTTCATTAGAATTTCATAATAACTGGTGGTTTGAGAACTGACATAGAATACTACATTTTTTGCAAATATTAGCCTTTATTAGCCATTTTCATTTTTTCGATTGGTACACTTGAGAAATTTTGCCCCTTATATTAATCAAAAAAATTATTAATCCTTTTACAATATTTATAAAACAATTATTAATATTTTTTATTTAATAATTTAATAATTAATTTATAATTTTTTTATAAGCTTTTTTTATTTCAGTATTTTGACTTTTCCAGTTTTTTTGTAACGTGGTATTTGTCACGTCCCAAGATTCGCCTTTAACTGGCAAGATTTTTACTTTGGAACAAGGGTCTAAATACCTAAGAAAGAGCACTGTAATTATTGACTATTTGTTTTATTAATATACTTTATTCATTTCTTTGTTTTATGATCGACTAAATTATTTAATGGACAAGAGGGAAAATTTCGTTCGTATTTTGAATTAAACTTCGCGCCAATCGCCAGAAGGAGACAGCTGTCGGAGCACCTAAATCGACAGTGGGTGCCTAGTTTTCAGAGTGCCACAATGGTTCTAGAATTTTTGATTTTTTGGTTGTTTGGCACCACTTGTGGACTCTAACCTCAGAATTTTGGAAAGATGGTTTTTCTTATGAGAATTGACTGTTTTGAGCATCTCTTCTCAAGTTAAAATGTATTATTCCGGTGCATGGAATGACAGCTGCCGGGGCTCTTCAACAACTAGTCTCTTCAATGGTTTTTCGACTCGGCTGACGTACGGTCACGTGACTGAAGCTGAAATTACGTGATTGGCTGAAAGAATCGAAGTCAAGAAATACTGGCGGTTCTTCCTCACTCTTGTTCCAAAGTCTTTACCAAACAAAAGGAAATTCAATTCTTTTGACATATATTGTATTATTATATTGTTTATCAATTAAAATGTATTGCTAACATGGCAAAATCACTTTCGGTAAATCCGGAAGAAGAGGTGAGTTTTTTTGGTATCTAATTAGTGACCGTGTAGAGTAAATTTCGTTTGTATAATTAAATTGACACTTTGAGGTTAGGATCCCGGGAATAACCTAAAGTCGAAAATTTAATAGTGCTCTTTCTTGCTCGGGATTAGGATTAATTAAAATCTTCTTTTTTTAAAATTGAAAGATTCTCGTATAGTTCGGAATACACTGCGAGGGAAATCTCTGTCTTAGTAAAAGATCCTTTATAAAAATTAAATTATTATTTGTTTCTTAAATTAAACATTTTTGAAATGTACACGATCGAAACGTGAAAAGTGCTCATAGCGTCTCATCCGGCCAACGAGTTTTACACCATCAGATTATTAGAACTTTTTAAATATAGATTCTTACAAATGTTCAATTTGTTAACAACTAAATCATGCAAAATATCCCATTTAGTAATAATTATACCCATATTTATATAAATTATCAAAATAATTAATTCAATATCAATAACAAAATAAGGGTTAAGTAAAATATTGTATATTAATTATACTATTTAATAAATTATATTAATAATAAAATATAAAAGAGGGATACGAATTTTACAAGTTATAAAATTATCAAATAAAGTAAATTTTACTCTTAAAAATACTTTTAAAATTATTATAAACCCCTTAAATTTATTAAAATAAATTTGTAATAAACAAATATATTCAATAAATCCAATACATATAAAAAATTTAATATATAAAAATACAATAATATAAGGAAGTTGTATAATCTTTTCAATACAGATTATAGATTATTTTTAATTTTTATCAATTTTATAAATAATAATCCTATTACATATAGGGAAAACGAACAACCTCTATCTAGAGACGGTTAATAAAGTTATCTTTAAAATGAAAAACGTTAAATACTGTCCAGTATAATTTTGCAAAATTGGAAATTTTAATAGTTTTACTTTGTAACGAGTCTCTATTATTTAAAACTTACACCAGACTCGAAACGCGAAACTCTTATTTTGACTTTTCACCCCGGAACAAGAATACAAAAATCCAACACTGGACCAAAGGGGAGATCCTCCAAATCCACGGATTGGTGTAATATCCGCTCGGCAATGCAGAAAATCCAATTTAAATAAAACGAGTAGGTTTAAATTTCAAGCAAACACACGTTCTCACTAGTTCGTACTTTACTTTATTTCGCCGCTCACCCTTTTACACTAAGAATTTCCCCAATAAATCTAAAACTCCAATTTATAACTCTTCCGAGCGCGTGGTCCCAACAAGAGAAGTACTTCCTTCGTAATGGCCGTGACCTAGTCCCGAATTCGATCAGCCGGTCGATCCCCTCTTCCTTGCGTTCTTATTCCTATCTCCGTCCTTGTCCCTCAGTCCTGTAATTGGTCCCTTGATCCAAGAATCCGGAAACCTACGAAAACGCTCGGAAAACGATGCTGACCTCACGCAATTGATTTTTCATTGGACACTCGAGCCAACGACCAAAACCACACGCAGAAAAGAATAAGAGAAACGATAGAATTCAAGACTAAAGAGAAAAGAAATACTCTTTACAGCCTTGAATATTCTAACTCTAAATTATATCTTAAAAATGAAATAAGTAACGATTCACAACGTTACAATTCCGCCCCCTAGGCCGATAATGATTTGAAAATAAATCAAGATCGCCGAAACATTTAATACCCCTTATTTCATAAAGAAAATAAAAACTCTGACCATTATGATCAAACAAAACGAATACTTTTATTGTTCTCCCTCAATAAACTAAGGCTTTTCCCGGAAACAACAAAAAACGGAATGACAACCCGCTTTCCGGGAAATAACAAAACAAAAAGAAACTTAGAACCAAAAATGGAAAGAAAAATATCAACAAATCAAAAAGAATAAAAGAAAACTTCTCTCTCATACGCAGATCATCTCTATCACCACATCACTTATTTTCCCCCTCTCTCTTTCTCATTCCAAAATTGGGCCACCGCCTCCTCTGATGGTTTCTCTTTGTCCGACATTACTCACGCAGATACTCTAAAAACAGAAATCAACATATTAAATAAAACAATTCTTATTTTCCAGTAGCTCGTGGAGGGAGATAGCGTTTCAAGTCCGAAACATGAACGTTAGCGACTCTACGCGTATTTTCCGCTCGAAGCATATATACCGATTGTGAAAGTTTTTCAATTATCTCGAAAGGACCCTCAAATTTCGGTGCTAACTTCGCTGAAAATTTCTGACTCGCGTTCGATAGTTTATGAGATTTCCATAGAACTAAATCGCCAACGCTAAAATTTGCTTCACGCTTGTTTTTAATATAACACCACGTTTGTTTCTCACGCTCCTCATCAATCAATCGCGCAACTAGATCTCGTAACGCATCCAGTCTTTTTAGTCGATCCGCCCACACTTCCGGATCGATTTTAGTTACCGATGATTTGTTCTCAACCTCTCTGCGCAAACTCTTTACAGGCTTAGGGTGTCTACCATAATTTAAAAATGCCGGAGGCATTTTCGTGGTAGCCTGAGTTGCTGTATTGACAGCGTGCCTAAACTCGTGCACATTTTTGTCCCACTCTCTGTGGTCAGCGCCCACATAAGTCGCAATCATAGTCTTGAGAATCCGATTGCTTCTCTCGACCGGATTGGCTTGCGGATGATAGGGAGGAGTTGTCAGATGACGCACGCCATACTCTTCCAGAGTCTTTTTAAAAAACTGATTATAAAACTGATTATTTATTTATATAAATAATTCCATCCCATTATCAGTGAGCTGGAAATTTAGAGTTTCCCACCTAAACAAAATCAATTCTTCGAACGCTCGTGCAATTGATTTGCCGTCAGCCTTTCTAAGTGGTTTGACTTCGATCCATCTGGAGAACAAGTCTTGAAATACCACCAGATACTTCCACTGACTTTTACTCGGTGGAAACTCCATACAATCCGCTGCCACTACTACCCACGGTCTCTCTACGATTCTCTGACCCATTAATCCTTGCGCGCCCTCTTGTGACACTTTGTGGAGCTGACAGTTTGGACACGTTCTCACGAAGTAATGTACATCGTTCCAGACTCCTTGCCAATAATACTCTCTCGCAACTCGGTAGTAGGTCTTCTCGATCCCAAGATGTCCCGCTGATTTTTCAGAATGTGCATCATTCATAATTCTCTCACGATATTCCGCTGGTACCACTAGTTTCCACCCATCTTCGTCTCCGATGAATGGCATTAATAATGGATCACTTCGAAAATGGTACATTCGGCCATCTTCCACTTTCCAGCCTGGAAATCGTTGAGGAAATTTCTCGACTAACTCACGCCTTTTTATATACCATCCGTCAGCGATGTCCTCAAACGCTGCTACGTCATCAGTCGCTTCCTCGAACATCCTGGACAATGCATCAGGGACATGATGCTGTGCTCCAGCTCTATGGATGATATCAAAGTCCCACTGCTGCATTTCCAGGGCCCAACGCGCTAATCGACCTGAGGGTTTTTTCAAGTTCCTAAGCCACTTTAACGCACTGTGATCAGTGATCACTTTGTACTTGTATCCCTCTACATAAGGTCTTAGCTTTTTGATCGACCATAACAACGCTAAACACTCTTTCTCGGTCACGCTATAATTTTTCTCTGGCGCAGATAATGCTTTGCTGATAAAGACAATAGGATGTTCTCCATCCTCTGACTCTTGCGTTAGCACCGCGCACATAGCAAACCCACTGGCATCACACTGAATGGTAAACGGCTTCGTAAAATCTGGTCGAGCCAACACTGGAGCTGAAGTAAGTTTCAATTTCAACGCTTGAAACGCTTCCTCTTGCTCTTTTTCGCATTCCCACGCTTTATCTTTTTTCAATAATTTTAACAAAGGTAATTTTAACTCACTATCATTTTCAATGAAACGTGAGTACCATCCGACCATTTCCAGAAATCGTCTTAATTGTTTTAGATTTTGAGGTGCAGGATAATCTAGAACTGGCGCTACTTTCTCTGGATCTGGTCTGTTACCTTCGCTATCGAGAACATATCCCAAATACGCTACTCTGGAACATCCGAACTCACACTTCTTAGGATTAACCACTAATCCGGCTGACGCTAATCTCTCTAATACGAGTTTGAGCCACTTCTTGTGTTCCTCCAAATCGTCAGTGACAATGATGATATCATCAAGATATCCGAACACTACAGGCTCAAATTCTGGACCAAACAGGGCATCTACCAAACGCTGAAACGTCATTGGAGCGTTTGTTAAACCAAATGGCATTCGATTAAATTGCCACAGTCCTGACCCAGGAATGGCAAACGCTGTATACTTTTTACTCTGTTCGACCATTGGTACTTGATGATACGCCTGCTTCAAGTCTATTTTTGAGATAAAACGCGCTTTCCTGAGCTTGTCCAAAATTGAATCCATGCTCGGCATTGGATAAGCGTCCCGGACGGTCACTTTATTAAGATCTCGGTAATCTACGCAAAATCTTAATGATCCGTCCGCCTTTTTCACAATTACTGGAGCACTGCTCCAATCACTCGCTGAACGCTCTATAATCCCCTTCTCGTGCATTGTCTGGACTTCTTGTTTTGCCCAGTCAAGAATTGCAGGTGACATCCTTCTTGGCCGATGTTTGATCGGCCTGTGATCTGTAACGCAGATATTGTGTTCGGTCATAGATGTCAGTCCATGCTCTTCGGTTTGTGTTTCGGTCTCCCCATCGTTGCTCTGATCAATGTCTGCAAACTTGTGCCATTCTTGTTCGTTTATTCTCCACAAACCTCTTTTAGGCCACAGCTGGATATCCATTTCACGGAAGAAATCATTGCCCAGGATAATGTCCTGTTTTGTAGTGTCGACCGCTTTTAGTTCCAAGGAGCTCGAAATGCCATCAACATTGACCCACAAACGTAATTTCCCAAGAGCACCACTTACACCACCAAGTACACTCTCAATGGCGGAGTTGGCTGGTTTTATTCGATCTTTATATAGTTCGAATAGTTTTCGTCCGATAATGGAAACTGTGGCACCAGTATCCACCATCGCTAAATAAGAGCAACCGCCGATTGCTATTCTCATATAGCGTCTATTTTCGTTGGTTGTCCCATCTAGCATCTCACTCTCTACATTTTGATCAACTGCATTAGATGCAGTTTCTCTCCTCCCCTGGACTTCACGTGCTGATGCACCATCAGCACTGACTGTCCCACACGCTTCAGGGCCCACTGTCCCGTTCACACGCTCAAAAATTCCATTATTTTCCCCTGATGCAGGTAGCGTTTCATCGACTGACGTATCCAACGGCAGGCTCACGCTATCCTGAGTAACCTCTACAGGTGTCCCATCTGTCCCACCTGTCACTCTCCATGAAATCCTTTGAGTGGACTGTACGTTCACGTCATCATTGACCAACTCATTCATTATCTCTTCATTAATCCCCTCGTCAAGATTTTGTGAACTTGTCCCACTCTCTGGTTCAATGGTCACACTCGCAGAAATTTGTCCCCGTTTATTAGTAGAAGGTTCATCTTCATTATTTTCACTATATTTCATAGCTACTAATGAAGTGAATGCTTCTCTCTCCCCGGTTGGGGTTGTTCTGTCCCCCCCCTGTCTCGTTTCCCAATATCTCACGGATCACCACACAATTGGGACAGTATTTGAAAACCGCGCCTTGTGTTCCACACACTTGACAATAGCGGTTCTTTGGCTGTCGAGTTCTGGGACACTCCGCCGCATAATGTCTCTGCTGATTGCAGCGTCTGCAAGTTCGAAGACTACACTCAGCAGCACGGTGTCCCACCACGTTGCAATGGTAGCATGCGCCTAAAAATGGACGCTGACCTTGCATGTTAACACTAGAGACAGCAGCTCGCGGCATCTGCTGCCGTGGCGGAAACACACGCTGATTTTGTCCCATCCTGGGAACCACTGGAGGGACACTCATCACTGCTTGTGCGTAGGTAACTGGCACGATAGGTGCTGGCTGGAATGGTCCCTGCTGAGACGGCCTAGGTGTCTCCAATCTTGTCCCAATTTGTCCCATACGCATCTCACTTGTCCCCACAGTTCTGAAAGCGTCAACACTTGCTTGTTTTGGTGGACCTGACGCTTTGGCATTGTTTTTGTTCCCCTTCTTACTTTTGGACTTTGTCCCACTCGGTTGTCCCGATTCTCGCGGAGACTGGCTGGAATCTGAGGACGTCTCCTCGATCAAAGCATCCAGCTTTATTACTCTCTCCGTTTTAGGAGCAGCGAACGGAACCTTCATCTTGTCCCTGGAGGGGGGTGGTGCGTAGCGTTTGTCCACCTCCTTGATCTTCTCAAGGCGTCTCAACACACGCTTAAATTCAGCCACTGTGGACACACTTTGGTACACGAACTGACGCCTATATTCAGGAGTGAGTCCCTCGAATTCAATTTTTAAAAATTGCTCTTATGATATGGGACACTTCATAAGTCCCATAATTGTGCGGAGTCCCAGCATGTACCCGGACACCTTTTCCCCTTTTGCTTGCGTACGCTGTTTTAACTCAGCAAGCAACTTTTCATCTCTCATGGACGCTGAGAACTCACGCTTAAATACACGCTTAAAATTTCTCAGCGACGAGATGTCTTTTTTGACAACGCGATACCACCTGCTAGCGGTACCACGCAAAACACTGGGCAAAGCCCCCAAAATTTCTCGATCCGATAAACGATAACAATCCTGGCAGTCATTTAGACGCTCTAGGAAATCGTCCGGATCCTCTCTCTCGCTCCCAGAAAATTTTATCTCCCACTCTTTAAAACATTTGACTGCTCTATAGTCAATTCCACGCGGGGGACCGCGCTGATACCTTGGTTTTTCTCGGTCAGAGAAAAGGTCGGATTCTGACTGATCGGACGAGTCAGAATCACTAGAGAAGAGCTGAAGTGTCGACCTCGGTCGACTCCGTGTAGTCTTCTCACTCACGTCACTTTTATTCACCGAAGGTGACCTCGCACTCGACCTTTTCTCTGAGGAAGCTCTTCGCTTCTTATTCTTCTTTTTACCAGGCGACCCCTTCTCTTCCATACTCAATTGCGCCCATTCTTCCTTCTCAGGTGGCACCAGTGTTATATTCTGTTCTGGTGGGGGTGGGTGTGGACGCACTCGAGATTTGGTAGTTGGAAGTTTTGATGACAACTTGGAGGGCCTAGGGGGTAAATTTACTAGGGAGTTTTTAGGCAAACCGAGATTTTCGCTGGTGGACATTTTATAACCTGCTTGCCGGTGCTGATAAAGCATCGACTGCAAATCCGTGCTCAACTACAGACGTGCCCTCTTCTCACGCAAATATTTCACGTTGGGGGACATCGTGGCCGACATTACTGACCCACCCGGCCCTGAGAACACGGTTGCGCCCGGGGTATTTTGCCACATTCCCGACGTCACTGACGGCGTCACGGGAATCGTCGTGGTAAATGACGTCATTGGGAATGCACTTACTGTCCCTGTCACGTTAGATGACGTAACACACACGCTAGTCATCACAGACGATGACGTCGTCATGGTACTCGGCCCCGGAAAGGTACTCGGCAGTGTCACGTTTGCGGCTATTGAAGTCACGGGCACACTGACAATATTGATTTGCTCGCGAAACAAATCATTTAATTCCCCCTCTTGGGGTCCACTATTCGTCGATTCACCACCCGCATTCAGATCACTCGCCGATCCTAAGTCCAGTTCCCCCACTCTCTCTTTAATCAATGCCTCAATGAGAAAAATCGATTTTGACTCGGCCGAATCGTACATGTCATACCACGGCACGTTTAATGATTCCGGAAAAATCAATTTTATTTCCAACCGTAAAAGTCTTTCGCGGAGGACTTGGAGTGAGCCTCTAATGCTGCACTCTTGAGCTGTCGATTCCGCAATCACTTGGTCCGGCGACATTCGCCTAATCCCGTCCCACACTTGACTCACTTGATCGGTCTTTCGAAATTCTAACAATTTTCGCCGATACCCTTCCATTGCGAGCGATTAAGAATTTCGAAAATTAAAATAATCAAAATGTCTGACACGACACTAAATTTTTCCACGAGAAAGAAAAATCTTTTAAATTTCTTGTAAACTACACACAAGTTTATAAACACCCGTTTTTGATTTTTAAATCGTTACACACGCAGAAATTCCAGTATTGAAATCAATGGTCAACTGGACTGGGGGAGGTAATCGTAAGTACCGCCCCTCAATAACCGAAATCTCAATCCGAAATATTTTCGCGTCGGTTCAAAAATCGAATAAATCAAATAATTCCGAGAAGAAAAACAAAATTCGAAAATTCACTTTCTTAATAATAATTTCCGACCAGTCACAAAAGGTGCGACCGAAAAAAAAAAAAATTTTCACTCTTAAAGAAAAACGAAAATTACACGAGGTCTCACTCGCGCCAAAATTCGTCCGTTGTGGTGACGAAATATCGCGAAAACTGGGGGAGGTAACTACCGTTGGTTTCCACGATCACCTGTCACACGCTAAATTCGAGAAAGAAAATTTTAAACACAAATTTCATTAATCAATTGCCAATTCAAAAATCAAATTAAACATAATAAACAATTTCCACAATTTGAAAAAAAAAATCAATACACAATTTATAAAATGTTCCTGGTAATAATAATTCTGCTTACAGAACTATTTGAATTCTCTTTGAGAAAAAAATTTTTCACACAAATTCTACTCATTCAAGAATTTTCTGGGAAAATGAAGAAAATCACTTCTCAGACCTCGGCAAAATTTTCTGAAATTACTCGAAATCAGAACTCAATTCGCCATAAATTAATAATTTTTCACTACTTCGCGAACACGTGGTTAACGAAAAAAAAAAAGAATCTTCACGTCAATTGAAAGGAATCTCTGAATTTATTCTCACACGCTTCGCGAACTAAAAGTCTCGAAAATTTTCCACGGAACCAAGTTAAAACTTAACGCAATTTCTCTACTCGAACGTTTTTCATTTTTAAATCAGACCGATTTAAAATCTGACGATCATTAACACTTGAAATTTGCATTTTTTTTTAAAATTCTTAGCGACTTTCAATTACTTTGATTTCTTTAAAATCTCGGCACTAAATTTTATTTTAAAATTCACTAATCACTTTTTCTAAACTCTCAGTTTTCATAAATTATTAAAATCTCGTTAATTTAAAATAATTTGCTCACGCAGAAATTTCGAAAACTTAACGTCCATTTGACGTCACTTCCGAGCACATGTTCGCGAAAAATTTGTAAAAATCGGAATTTAATATATTTTCCAATTCTAAAATCATGAAAAATGCGCGAAAATCGAGAAGCTTATTACAAAAAATTTATTTAAAAAATTTTTTTGTGATTTATTTAACGAAAATTCGTCATAATGGCACACTTTCGTTTCGCGCACTCTTTCCCGAACACGTTTTCTGCGATTTCTATATTCCGAAAAAAAAAAATTTTTAATTTTTAATACAGAACTTTTTACTTGTCATTTTTCAGAAAATTTTGTTTCTGAAATTGTACCGGCTCATTTTACCCGTACGCTATCTCTCTCCTCACTTATATTTTATTTTATTTTTGATTCCTCACGCAGAAAGTTGTGTCTCATGGATTTAAAGAATTTCCCCACAAGGGATGCCAATTGTAACGAGTCTCTATTATTTAAAACTTACAACAGACTCGAAACGCGAAACTCTTATTTTGACTTTTCACCCTGGAACAAGAATACAAAAATCCAACACTGGACCAAAGGGGAGATCCTCCAAATCTACGGATTGGTGTAATATCCGCTCGAGACACAACGAAGTTTAGAAAATATACTTACCAACGGCTTTCCGCTGCAGAGAAAATTCACCACGTGTTGCCGGCCTCGGCAATGCAGAAAATCCAATTTAAATAAAACGAGTAGGTTTAAATTTCAAGCAAACACACGTTCTCACTAGTTCGTACTTTACTTTATTTCGCCGCTCACCCTTTTACACTAAAAATTTCCCCAATAAATCTAAAACTCCAATTTATAACTCTTCCGAGCGCGTGGTCCCAACAAGAGAACTACTTCCTTCGTAATGGCCGTGACCTAGTCCCGAATTCGATCAGCCGGTCGATCCCCTCTTCCTTGCGTTCTTCTTCCTATCTCCGTCCTTGTCCCTCAGTCCTGTAATTGGTCCCTTGATCCAAGAATCCGGAAACCTACGAAAACGCTCGGAAAACGAAGCTGACCTCACGCAATTGATTTTTCATTGGACACTCGAGCCAACGACCAAAACCACACGCAGAAACGAATAAGAGAAACGATAGAATTCAAGACTAAAGAGAAAAGAAATACTCTTTACAGCCTTGAATATTCTAACCCTAAATAATATCTTAAAAATTAAATAAGTAACTATTCACAACGTTACAACTTAAAGAAGAATAAGTAACTTATTTTTGTGTTAAAAGTTTAAATATGCTTTTTTAAGAATCAAAAGTGAATAGTTAGTAGTTTTTAATTACGAAAAAAAATACTGGACAGTATAATTTTAATAATTGTAATTGTAAATAAATTTTTAAATAAATAGTGATAGAAAAATTATTTTTTATAGCAAAAGTTAATTTTTTTTACTTTTAGTGCATCATCTTCATGAAATAGATTATTATTTTGAAACCCACTCATTTTCTTCCGTTTTTGATATGCTGCTCTGGTGGTTTCGCTTCTTGATAATGGATCAATTGTAAATCAGGGCCGCTCATTAATGTAATATCTTGTGACCTTTCTTTTGTTGTTGATTTCCTGCAAAATAAATAAATAATATTAATTACGTTTTATTATCTTTCTGTTTTATTATTATTATTATTGTTATTATCATTATTTAGATTAATCTTTATTGCTTATCTTTTTCTTAAATCTTTAAAAGTTTTAGAATATTACTTTAAAGTATTATAACTTTTAACACAGACAAAGTTATAGATAGGAATCCAAAGGTAATATCATCATAATTTGGTGATTTTTCTTCAAAATTTTGATAAGACTACAGCATCTGATGAGAAATTTCTTAAGAATAGAAATTTTTTATTGCAATATTTTCTGAAAAAAAAAGAAGAATTATTATTTATTAGAATTCTTTCTAATTCCAATGTACATTAGCAGTCATGGATTTAATAAGAGAACTTTTAGGAACGACAAGAATATGATTAATTATTTCTATAAAACATTGTTTAGTTTATAGTAAGATCAAAACTAGTTGTAGTTTAGTTAAATTGTTTAGCCCTAAGTTAAATACAAAATGTAATTTATAGTATAATAAAACTAAATGTAAAAACCTGAATTTTTGTAAGTATTAAATGAAATTACCATTATTAATTAAAAAACAATGAAATCCTTCTTTTAATTAATTATTTATTTACATTTATATATTACATATTAGGTTAGGACAAATAGCAAGCATATATATTTTAATAATTTATAATTTTATTTATTATAATAAACAATAAGATAAAATATAATTTAAAAATAAATTGACTAACATATTATATAATATATAAATTATAATTATGTTATATTATATAACATAAATTAACTACATTATGTTTTATAATTATAGATTTGAATAAATTTAAAAATTAAATAAAACGTTTAATAAAGAAATTCTTAAATGTATTAATTATGGACATTAAGAACTTAATAATAACAACTAGAATTTGTCAAAAAATTATACGATTCAGCTTAATGCTTAAAATAATGATGATGATATTTTACCATTTTTATTTTAAAAGTATATAATTTGAATAAAAAAAAATTTAAATTATACAAGACATTTTTAAAAATATTAAATTTAATTCTTTATTTATTTACAAAACTGATTAAATTAATATTAAAAAGGATCTTTTAAAATTATATTATTAAGGTAATTATTTATTATAAACAATACATAATTTAAACAAATTGATATGATTATTTAAATGTAATAAAATATGTGTAAAAACAATAACCTTACTTTTTTGAAAATGTTTAAACATAATTAATTTATAAAAACTTACTAATATTATAACTGCACACTGTGTACATATTCATCAAATTTTCGTCTTCCTCGCATTTTAAAATTATTTAAAGCGCCACACTTTATTTAAAATTCGTAATTTATTCAATTTATAACCTTTTATTTGAAAGCGTGCACAATGTAAACAAACTACGTGACGTATACACTTCACAGCTGGAACTGTTTGAAACAGAATAATCCCGCGACGTTGTTTCTTCGGTCCGCCGTCGGAGGGCTATTATTATTCTGCCTCACAAACGAAATTGTACTCTTAAGTTTTATAAAGGAACGAAAAATCAGTATTTTAAAATGACAAGATACAAGACATCTTTTCTTTACCAAAAGATAAAAGGGAGTCAAACTATTATGAATGGTTATAAACGACCTTACTATTAATATGTTTTTAAAAATATTTTATTTTAGACATTTAAAAAAAATTTTTTTTAGACATTTTTAAAACTAAAAATTAAAATTAAAAATATAATAAATAAAATTAATTTAATTCATGAATATAAAATTTTTTAAAATTAAAAATATGAAAATTTCATTTTTTCATTTTTATTGCAGAACATGAACTTACATAAGAATTTACCTAAAAAATTACATAAGAACTAACGTAAGACCTTTTGCCAAATGCACACGTAAGATCTTAGGTAATTTCTTACCTAAGAAATCACATAAGAACTAACATATGTTACTAGGTAAGATCTTACCTAAGATCCTACATCAGTTCCTACGTAAGGTTTTTAAATAGGGAATCCCAGTCTCTGTTTTCTAGTGTGTCAAAATTCACCAAAGAAAAATGCCGAGAAAATATTAAGAGGTTAGTGCTGCCTCTCACTCGCAAGCAAAAAAAAATTTTAAGATTGAAACGTGCTCAAAACGCTTTAATTTTGAATGGCTTTTTCCAGCTTTTACTAAACAAATCATTTTGCAATATCTGGCCCCACGTTGCACAGTGGGACCAAACTGGAATTTACTGTTCAAAACCGTCTAGAGCCTTCATTTTTTAACCGATTTGGCGAAGAGATTTGTCGAGCCCGATTTTTAAATTTTTATTTGTTTATATTAATTTGTTTATTGCAAAGTTGAACAAAAGTAGCAATTTTTAAGAAAATGTTACCTCCAGCTTCTATAATTAAACGATGCATGCTAAAAACTATTTAAAAACACACCTAGAGTACTCCCTTGAATGTAAAAAAATGACACAAGTGAAAATTTAAATTTTATAAACAAATTATGTTAACAAATAATTAAGGTTACAACAAATTGTTAATGTTAACGAAGGCTTTGTTAGATTTCGATAAAATTGTGTACTCGGGGGTTTTTGGGGTCGCTGATTACGAATCCGTTATCAGTTTTTCAAAATTCAAAATGGCGGATCCAATATGCCGGACGACGTTTTAGAAATCAATCCAATTTGCTTGGAATTTGTTACTCGTGGGTTTTTGGGGTCGCTGATTACGAATCCGTTATTAGTTTTTCAAAATTCAAAATGGCGGATCCAATATGGCAAACGACGTTTTAAAAATCAATCCAATTTGCTTGAAATTTGTTACTCCGGGGTTTTTGGGGTCGCTGATTACGATTATATCCATTTCATGGACATTTCGCTTCTAAGTAAGCAAAATAATTTGCTTTCTCATAAATGAAGCAATACATTGTTAATATAAAAGGAAATTCAAGAAGTTATTAAAAAAAATAAAAAAACATGAACTATTTTAGAAATGTTTGATCAATTATTATAAAAGTTATATAAATCAATCGATTCGTTTTGAAATAAGAAATATGATTTTTGTATTTAATAAGTCGTATTTTTAGCATGGAAAAAAGTTTTGGCAAAATACGATTTTTTTCGATGAAAAAAGGTAATTAAAAAAATTTTGATAGGAGATTTTCAAAAATCCCTGTGTTCAAATTTATATCTTCATGAGCTTAAGAAGTCATTCAAATTTTATTGAAATCCGATGAAGCGATCTCGAAATATCCTGGCTACAGAAAACGCTATACACACACACACACACACACACATTTAGACTATTTTTGAAAAGTCGAAAATCTTAACGATCACAAAGATTCCTCCATGAGTTTTTGAGGTCGCTGATTACGTATCCGTTATCAGTTTTGCAAAATTCAAAATGTGGGATTCTGTATGCTCGACGACGTTTTGGAGAATCAATCTAATTTGCTTGAAATTTGTTGCTTGGGAAGTTTTTGAGATCGCTGATTACGAATCCATCGTAATCGTTAATTTGAAAAGTATACGATTGAAACAGCAGAACATTTTGTGAAACTTTATCCGTGGTATTACATGCCAGTCACTGTACATAAAATACTCATGCATAGATCAAAAGTTATGGAATGTTTTCACCTTCCAATTGGCCAGTACGCTGAAGAGGCAGCTGAAACTCGCAATAAGGCCTTAAAACGATTCCGTAAGTTTAATACTAGAAAAATTACCAGAAAAGCTGCAAATGAAGATTTAAGTCGCAAATCGCTTATTAGTTCAGATCCCCTTATAGCATATTATCGGCAAATCTTACTCAATAACAAGGCGTTTGATGACGAATAGTTAAAAAAACTTTAACTCAGTTTCTTTTTGCGTATGCGCCCATTATATTTTAAAAAAATGTACAAGGATTCGTAATCAGCGACCCCAAAAACCCCCGAGTAACAAATTTCAAGCAAATTAGATTATTTTTTAAAACGTCATCCGCCATATTGTATCCGCCATTTTGAATTTTAAAAAACTGATAACGGATTCGTAATCAGCGACTCCAAAAACCCCCGAGTAACAAATTTCAAGCAAATTGGATTGATTTTTAAAACGTCGTCCGCCATATTGGATCCGCCATTTTGAATTTTGAAAAACTGATAACGGATTCGTAATCAGCGACCCCAAAACCTCCCGAGTACACAATTTCATCAAAATCTAACAAAGCCTTTGTCGACATTAAAAATTTGTTGTAACCTTAATTATTTGTTAACATAATTTGTTTATAAAATTTAAATTTTTACTTGTGTCATTTTTTTACATTCAAGAGATTACTCTAGGTGTGTTTTTAAATAGTTTTTAGCATGCATCGTATAATTATAGAAGCTGGAGGTAACATTTTCTTAAAAATTGCTACTTTTGTTCAACTTTGCAATAAACAAATTAATATAAGCAAATAAAAATTCAAAAATCGGGCTCGACAAATCTCTTCGAAATTTTATACTATTTCATTGAAGATAAAGAAAAGTAAAATCGGTTAAAAAATGAAGGCTCTAGACGGTTTTGAACAGTAAATTCCAGTTTGGTCCCACTATGCGTTGGGGCCAAATAAATATGGTCATAAATTGATTTTTTTTATTTATGATAAAAATTGTGATTTTATTTGATTATTGGTTTAATTGTTTATTAAATAATTGAATTATACATTTTTTCCCCTACGAGAACAAGAGTCAAAGCAACTCGTTTGGTGAATATTTACTCGGAATTGTTAGGGTTTAGTCACTGTTTTGAATTGACAGCATTGTTTTGTTTGCAACATGGATTTAGGATTTTAAAGTTTTTGATTAATGGTTGCAGCAATACATATTTAGTAAAGCTTACCCTATCTTTTAACTGTGTTTTGTAAAACTTGTTGCTGATTTTATTAAAGAAATTTAAATTAATGAAATTTAATTAATTGTTGATATTAATAATAATTTATTATTAATTTAATTTTTCTGAATTTTGACATCAGATAGAAATTTTGGCTGCCTTTTGCGCCTTTCTCAGGATCGATAGTACCTATCCCGATTAATAATTTTCTTTTGAAAATTTTTGTTTTCTTTTGTAAAGTTTTTAGATTCTGAAATTTTTTTTTAAATTTCTTAGACTTGTGAAATTAATTGATTTCTCGGAACTGGCAGTGACTATAAAATTTTGGAATCTTGAGATAATAGTTTTGATTTTGTTTCATTACATTCGTGAAGATTAGTTTTTAAAGTTAGTCACTGACCCTTTCATTGTTATTGAAACTTGTTATTAAGATTTCTTTTTGTGTTTCGGTATCAGCTAGAAATGTCGGCTGCCTTTTGCGCCGCATTTTGAATCTTAGGATTTCTCAGAAATACTTACCAAAAATAATTTTTTTTAAGAGGAAGCTGTTGTGACCCTTTTGATTTTAACAAATCGATGAAAAATTTTATTGACCTATATTGACTCACTTCATTTTATTTACGCATTTTGCTAGGCGAGTTTGGAAGAATTTTTTTTACGCTTTGAATAAGGGTTGACATTTTTTGTTGCGTGTTTCGAGATTTCACCCAATTTTGTAGTTTCGGTTAACGCATTTAGATCGGTTTTATTGAAGTTATCGTCAATTCTTTTGCGTGTTTCATTGATTACATTGTTACGCCCGTAACTTAGCTGGTTGCATTTTGTTTTATTTCGGGATTTTAACGAGGATTTAAGATGTCGGTCACAGATGATTTTCCGGAAGTAAATACTGGAGAGGACTCCCGCGAGATATCGGAATTCTTTGAAGAAACTAATTTTGACAAGTCTCAACTTGACTCAAGTAGTTACCAACCTGTCATCAATACCAACCTTACGACCACTACCGATGTAACGACCACCTTGACCGTTAACACCGTGATGACCACGAATGGAGGTATTAGTGTATCATCCACCAAGTTCTGAGAATTCCTTATTGCCAGAATTCGCTTATCGTTCCGAACCCGTGAAACCCAATATCCCTAAAACACGAATTTTGGCCGTGGCTGAATTAGATGCACCACCCGCTGAAGTAATAGCAACTTTAGCCGTGGGCACGGGACTAGCAAAATCTGAGGCAAATAAAAATCCTGGTGCTAAGAAAGGCAAGAATTCCCCTAAAGACAAGGGCCCCCCTAAGCCCGGGGATAGTCAGCAGTCTTCTGCTGATAAGCCCCTACAAAAACAAAAATCGGAAACCCAAGACGAGTCAAACCCGGAAATCTCGAAAGTGAGCTCGATAAACCTTAAAGTAATTTGCCGAAAATGTAACTTGCATGGCCATTTCCAAAAGGTTGTGCTAGTCTTGTTTGCTATGGTTTCAAAACGGTTGGTTATACGATCAAGATTTGCCCTCATTGCGCGGGAAACGCGGGAGAGAAGCAGTGAATCTGGTCAACACTGCCTCTCAAGACCAAAGGACCGTTAAAATAAAAGCTTCCCAATTAAACGACACAGATTTTGACGAGATCGTCCCGGTCGAACAAGTAAGCTCCATTATCGATTCACCTGATTTTAAGGGAGTTACAAAGCCGACCGATCTCGAATTTGATTCTTTGCTAAAAAGAGAATTCCCGGAAATGATAGCGGTGGATCCTAATACAGAGCTTTATGGTAGTAATATCTCAACTATAGTTGAAGTACACGCTATCCCGGAAAATGACGATGGTGCTTTCAAAGATATTTTAACGCTACCGACAGTGACCAAAGTTCCTAAAATAGATAACTCAAAGTTTTCCTCACAGAGTGGCACAGTTCTTTCGATTGCCACTGCCTTAAGAGTTGACAGCACAAGAGTTTTGGTTTAAGATGCTGATAGACAAATGGAGCCTGTGCAGGAGGGAGTTAGTGGAATTATTGAATCTTCCGAAGTAGCCCATCGGATTCACGAGCTGAGATTGCTCACAGAATAATGAAATCTGCCGGCTTGGCACTCGATACCTCCCGAAAGTCTAAAATTCTTTTAGCTAACAATTCGTTAGATGATATTTCAGGTTTCATTGTTCTTCCGATAACAATCGACAAGTTTACGAGACAGTGCGAGGTTAGGGTAGTAAATAGTCTTAGTACTGAGATGATCCTTGGGTTAGACGCCCAAGAAAGTTTTGACATGTATATTAGCGCTAGGTTGAAACAGGTATATATACCGGACGATTCTGCGACACAATACCCTCTTAAGGTTTGCTTGGTTGAAGAGGAGATTTGTTCCGAAATTGTCAGTTTGCAGGAGTCGGAGAAGAATGAATTAAACGTGTTTTTGAAAAAGAAACTCCGACCCAAGGTGCCAGGAGAATTGAGTGCTACTCACCTTGTGCAGCATACTATTAAGTTAATAGATTCAACTCCGATTAAAGAACGTTACCAAATCGTTTCGCCTAAGATTCAGGAGGCAATGCATGCTGAAGTAGATCGCATGTTGGAAGAAGGAGTGATAGAGCCTTCAAACAGTGATTGGTCTACTCCTGTAGTAATGGCGGCTAAGTCAAACGGACCGTATCGACTATGTTTAGATTTCCGAAAGCTTAATGCAGTAACAGTTAAGGACGCCTACCCCCTCCCTTATATGTCGGACATCCTTAAACAACTGACTTCCGCGAGATACATTTCCAAAATCGATCTTAGTTCTGTCTTCAATCAGATACCACTTGACCCTGCTTGCCGCCCGTTCACTTCTTTTGTGCCTCAAGGTAAAGGTTTCTTTCAGTTTCGTAGGATGCCGTTCGGGTTGTGTAACTCTCCACCCACTTTCCAACGTTTAATGGACCTCACGTATTTTGTTATCTCGACGACATAATTGTCGTGTCCAAAACTTTCAAAGAGCACCTTTATTGGCTTGAGAAGGTTCTAGACAGGATCGAGAAGGCAGGCCTCACTATTAATCCCGAGAAATGTGAATTCGGTTACTCCGAGGTTAAGTATTTAGGATTTATCGTTAATAACCAAGGGCTAAGAGTTGATCCTGATAAGATAGCTTCCGTCATGGATTACCCGATTCCGAAGAACGTTAGGCAATTGCGTAGATTTATGGGTCTAGCTTCCTAGTACCGCAGATTTATTCCGGAATTCGCTAGGGTCGCTGAACCTTTAACTAGGTTGTTCCGTAATAATGTCAGATGGCATTAGGGAGAAGAGCAAAGTGAGTCATTTAATTGGTTAAAACAGGCTCTCACTGAGGCTCCAATCTTGGCCTATCCAAGATTTTATGAGGCTGAAGATCACCTCTTTTGTCTTCAGACTGACGCTAGCGTCATCGGCCTCGGCGTAGTCCTCACGCAGGAGCAAGACAGTCAGGAAAGCTTGAAGTGGCTTAATAGTTTACAGAATCCAGCCGGTAGATTAGCGAGGTGGTCACTCGAGCTGCAGGTTTATGATATGGAGATTATACACCGAAAAGAGGCTCTACACCATATTCCGGACGCCCTATTTCGGTTCTATGAGGACGAGATCGTTCAGCTTTCATCGATTTCCGAAACTGAAGATTCTTGGTATATACGCCGATTTAATGCAGTCTTAGAAAGACCAGCAGTTTTCCCTGACTGTAAAGTTGAGAATAATAAATTGTATCGTCACCATCCGGATAAAGTGACAGACACTATGCTACCTGACTTGGACGCATAGAAATTGGTTCTTCCGTTGGAGCTCAGAGGTCAAGTTTTAATCGAAGCTCATTCCGAACCACAATCTGGCCATCTCGGTGTCGACAAGACCTATGGTTTGTTAGATTCTGTGATGATTGCCAAAAATGTAAGGTCGCTCAAACTCGTCCAGCTGGTATGATGGGAGAACGCGTCGTCGAGCAGCCTTGGACCGTGGTCGCTAGTGATGTTATGGGACCTTTTCCAAAAAGTAAATCAGGTTACCGTTATGTTTTGGTCTTTCAAGACCTGTTTATCAAATGGGTCGAATGCGTCGCTATTCGTACAGAGAACGCAGAGACCGTTCGGAAAAATTTCCTGGATTTGATTGTCTGGAGATGGGGAACCCCCGAGGTGATTCACACTGACAATGGTACCGAGTTTAATAAATAAATTGATAAATAAATTGATAGGTCAAATGTGTAAGACTTGAAGACCATGATTGTCACGTATTTGTACGGAAATCACAAAGACTAGGACGTACACCTTTCGGAACTGCAATTCGCCTATAATACAGCGCTTCATGGATCTTTACTGGTATCACCGGCATTTTTGAACCAAGGAAGGGAGCTCGTACCGTACCGAAATTTGCGAAAGGACTTCGAGAAGAGCCTGCCGCATGCAGCACCTAACTCCTCCGAATGGTTAGCCAGAGAAAAAGATTAGGATTGGTCCGCGATATGGTTCGTTGGAACTTGAGCCGTGCGTACGAGTCTCAGGCCAAATATTACAATGAGCGTAGGCGGAATGTTAGTTTCAGGCTAGGAGATTTAGTGTTTCGAAAACAGCGCGTCCTGTTCGACAAGGCTAAAGAAATTTCGGGAAAGTTATGTTCCGAAGTATGATGGTCCATTTAAGGTTTCACGTCGTCTATTGACCGTAGTTTATAACTTCTCCACTATACAGGGAAAATTTGTGGGGAAAGAACACATTAGATTTCTTAAACCGTTTTTCACGCTCGACAATGAATGTACAGGTCTTCTCAGATTCCGAGACAAAGATTATTAGCCCGAGGCCCCGATTCCGAGCTAAATTAAAAGTTACCCGATAGAGACTCTCCCGAGGAAGGGGAGACTGGTGGAGATCCGACCAGAAGACTGCGTCCCCCCACCTCCGAAAATTCGTCCCGTCAGTGATAAGGAGATATTCTCCGAATTTATGTGGGAACGGCTCCGCAGGGAATCAAACGCTGCTGCCCGAGGCACCGCGTTGACTAGGGAATAGTGGTCAAAGGCTGGCGCCCCCAAACCCCGAGTCTACAGGGGTCCAATAGCCAAAAAGTGTTGGGCTTGTGGGATGCCCGGCCACAAACGTCCCGAGTGTCCTAACCCACCGCCCGGTCCCCTTTGCTATGACTGCGGAGAAAAGGGATACACCAAGAGGAGTTGTTCCAACTACAGCGAACTCTACCTGAGCGACGAAGTTCTAAGTGGACGGGCAAAGGCGCAGCTGGACCAATTCCTGTTGACCAACCCGATCTACATCCGGCAACAAACAAACAAAATTCATGACGCCGGGTGGAGAAACGGCACGAGCCGGAAACTACCTTCGGACCTTTCCGAACACCTGCATTTCGACTAATTTTCTTTTTTTGGTGATCCCGAGATTAGACTAACGCTCACTACATTTTATTTTTTATTGTTGTTGATTTAGGTCAAATCACCCCTAGTAGTTTAGCTAGTCACACACGAAATGGAAATGTATGGTCTGTGACTAATAAATAACCTTTATACCGAAAAATAAAGTTTTTTTTTCCTTTTCTAAGCTTGACTTTTGTTTTCTTTGAAATGGTTACCCCTCTCTTCGACTTCAATCAAGCATGCAAAATCACACAAAGATTAGTTCTTTTTTTTTTTGACTCTGTAGTTTCTAGAGAGTTTTCTTAGCTGATTACATTGGTAGGACATTGATCTCTAGTTTATGCTCTGAATTCTAGTGTGGTAATCTAGTTATAAAATGTAAATTCAATTATGTTCCGTCTTGATCCAACTGCAAGTGTTTCCCATGTATTCAGACCAGATTCACGGTTTCCTTTCGTTTTGTTTTGGTCACTAAAAAGTATCATGAGATTCCAAGGAGACTTACAACGGTTAGTTCCCGGCAAGGCGGGGGATGTTGTAACGTGGTATTTTTGGTCAGTATTTTGAATTAAACTTTGCGCCAATCGCCAGAGGAAGACAGCTGTCGGAGCACCTCGATCGACAGTGGGTGCCTAGTTTTTAGAGTGCCACAATGGTTCTAGAATTTTGGATTTTTTGGTTGTTTGCCACCATTTGTGGACTCTCACCTCAGAATTTGGGAGAGATGGTTTTTTTTATGAGAATTGGTTGTTTTGAGCATCTCTTCTCAAGTTAAAATGTATTATTCCGGTCCACGGAATAGCAGCTGCTGGGGCTCCTCAACAACTAGTCTCTTCAATGGTTTTTCGACTCGGCTGACGTACGGTCACGTGACTGAAGCTGAAATTACGTGATTGGCTGAAAGAATCAAAGTCAAGAAATACTGGCGGTTCTTCCTCACTCTAGTTCCAAAGTCTTTACCGAACAAAAGGAAATTTAATTCTTTTGACATATATTGTATTATTATATTGTTTATCAATTAAAATGTATTGTTAATATGGCAAAAGCACTTTCGGTGATTCCGGAAGAAGAAGTGACTCTTTTTGGTATCTAATTAGTGACCGTGTAGAGTAAATTTCAATTGTGTAATTAAATTGACATTTTGGGGTTAGGATCCCGGGAATAACTTAATGTCGAAAATTTAATAGTGCTCTTTTTTGCTCGGGATTAGGATTAATGTGTAAAATTCAGAGATTTTTCTCAGATTCTCCCTGGTATCATTGTGTCGGGTTTTAAAGTGTTTAAAAGTGTTTAATTGAGACAAAAGTCGTCCTCTTTAGAAACATGTGCTCAGGAAAAATCGTTCAGGTGACACTTCCGGAATAAAATCTTATTTTTATATTGAAAGATTCTCGTATAGTTCGGAATACACTTCCAGGAAAATCTCTGTCTTAGTAGAAGCTCCTTTATAAAAATCAAATTATTATTTGTTTCTTAAATTAAAATTTTTTGAAATGTATGAGATTTATTCTAAGAACTTATACAGTACAATAAAATAATTTTTTTTCAAAGTTTTTTTTTATTTATTTTAAAAATGGCGTTAATTAAAACCCTTTAAAAAAATAAACCTAAGTGGTATGATGGATTTCTACTCTTCTATTTATCTAAAAAATAAAAACCATGAAATTTATTAAACAATATAAGTTCTGTTATGTCCGGAACTATAATAAAAAAAATATTGAAAATTGACAAACTGGCGAGCTTTTGGCATTCAAACTCTCAAAACAAGCTCCTGTTTTATTTATTTTCAGATGAAAATATTCAGACTTCAGTGTTTGATCTTACAGAATTGGGCCTAGCTCGAATTTGCGACTCGAGAAAAGTTGTCAACTCAATTATCACGGGAAATATGAAGTGGCGTGTTTAGCGAGCGCGTGGTGGCAGCACCTCTCGGTGGCCAATTTCTCAGCTGCTCGCCACGCGTCTCTCGCCATGTGATCAGAGTAAAAATCTAATCGGTTTTAATAGCACCATTTTTTATCTCTTGTATCACGCTTTTAGCGTTTTTGGTATTTCTCACGGTTGTTCTCAAGGTGTTTGTTATCAAATAAGGTTATGTTCAAATTAATGTTACAGCGTTTCTCATTTTTGTAAAGGTTTTTGTCTCAACTGTGTGTTCTGTGAACTACAAATCAAACAAAAAGACTCAAGGATAAAAAAAACTGTGTGCACGCGTGTGTGTGCGGAACGGACCCATACTGAAAGGAACTTATCATAGTGTTGATGGTATATATACCGCCTTGTGATAATTCTCAGTGCTCGCCATCTTTTCTTGGCGTCTTCCTTCTCGCCGCTTTCGCTCACCATCGGCGGTGCTTGGCAGTGTTCGCGACTTCTCTCTCTCAGAATCTTGTTCTCGCTACCAACCATACTCGGCGTGTAGGTAGTAGTGCGCGGTTCTCACCACACAGACACTGCTCTCTTGGTCTTTTTCTCTCTCCGATCCACTTCTTTCCTTTGACTCGACTCTCTGAGCGGTCTGTAGTTTTCTTTATCGCTTGTCGCTTTGTTCTCATTTCTCTCTCCCCGTGTAACGTGACAGCTGAGAGATGTCTACCACGGGTGATCACTTGGGAAGCGACGACGAAAAATTCAAGGATGCTCCGGAAAGTAATAATTCCAAGTAAAAGGACAAACCGGCTACGGAAAACCTGGATAAGGACAACCCTTTCAATTGGGCGGAGGACAAGCAGGACTACGGCAGGACCGAGCCTAGAGGTTCCCTCTTGGGCGAATTCGAGAAAATTCGACAAGTCAGACCAGCCCTCAGTGAAGGAGGGTGGTGCAAAGCGGGTCGAATACGCAAGCTCTTTGGCCAAGGTAGAACTCAAGGACGCAGCTCAACTCACTCGCTTGCGTTTTTCTCGGATACACTCAATGAGGCAAAGGAGGGGCGCACATACCCAAGGATGCAGTGTTTCTGTAAATCACGGCCGATGCTCTTTAAGAACACTGGACACAGTTCTCGCGCGCTCACGATCAGCTGACAGATGGTTGCTCAGCTAAGTTCCTTAATTACCCCTACGGGCTAGGGGACGTTTATGACAGGGGCTTTCATGCATACATCGATGCAAAGACTTAACTGCTGCAAATTCCATAAAAGGCCAAGAAAGTGGCGCGCCCTCCATCTGCTCCCACTGCTCAGAGTCAATCAAGGCGGACCCTACTTGACATTTCTCTCTCCACTTTCTCTGGGGATTATCAAGAGTGGCTTTCATTTAGAAACCTCTTTTTGTCAATGGTCATTGACAATATGGAAATGTCTTATGTCGAGCGAATGCACTATTTAAGAACTAGTCTCACTGGGGAGGCCGCAAGGCCCATCTCTAACATCTCCCTCTCTCAAGATGCATTCGCTGCGGCGCGGCATAGGAAACTATCGTGGGCCCGTATGAAAATAGAAGGCTCTTAATCTCATCTCAAATAAACCGACACTTCTCAACAACGGTCATCTCATCTCGAAATTCAGAAGGGCTAAACTCTCTCATCAGTGGAACAACGGAAGCTCTCAACGCCCTCAAGGTTCTTAGAGCCCTCATTGATCAATGAGATCACCTCGAAGCGTCTCTGCTTCAACTGTCTTGGGCGGCACAGTGCAAATGTGTGCCAATCTCAGAAGTGGTGCAACAATTGTGATGGGAAACATCACACTATGATTTATCAGCCAGACGGGGTAAGCTCATGAATGGATCAAGGAGCTTCTCTCAATCAGAGTCCCTCGGACCATCAATGATCATCAGAAGCTTAAGGAGCCTCTCAAGCCGCTGCTCATTCAACCAATGCGGATTGACCATTAGGGCTTTCTCATGAAAATAGCCCACATTACTCATTTTTACTGAAACCAATTACTTTCGAAATAATTGCAAAAAACATAAATCACTTTAAATGTGCCCAAATACCCACATTATATCAATATTAAATTACCTATAGCCGTAAATACTTTATTACATTACGTAACATTACATTCATTGCGTACTATCATGTATTAATTACGAAAATCATATTTAAAAAAATTGTGAACTTGATCCTTTTTATGACAAATACTAAAAAAACCAACAGAACTATAGGTTTTCCCACCGTTGTCTACATTCGACTTTCAGTGTGGCACCCCAACCCCCCGGTATTTTGTACAAGACACGATGGAGGATGTTCGTGGGCAAAGACCCCCTAAACAACAAACCTACACAAAAGATTACACAAAAATAAGTAAATTACGTTACAAATAACGTATTATATACTTATGTAACCATAGACTGTGTCTATGGTAGTTGCCAGTTTTTTTGCTTTTTTCGAAAACTATCACGGAGGAAAATTTGAAATTAAAGCTGCACCAAGACGGTCGGCTGCCCTCTTTTCTTTGGGAGACATGCGCACTCCAATAAATACATAGAAAATACAGTAGTAAAGGTCTTGGGTGCGCATGCCTTCCACAGCTAGTGCATTAGATTTCACCAGTCAAAAGTTTGGGAGAGATTCGCTCTCAAAGATAAGAGAGATGCCTCTCAAAATTTTTCCCCATGTATAGATTTTTTTGAAGTAAAGGAAAGAACATAAAATGTGTATTTCAGTTAGACTAACAACTTTTGTGGAAACTATTTTTCGAAATTTTGCGTATTTTTTTAGATATTTGTCAAAATTCACAATTTTGTAGTGTTATGATAATTCATAACATAATTAATATTAAAATAAATTAATTAAACTTTATTTCGAATTTCCTCACTTGGAGAAAATTCGACTTTACACCCCTTCGCCATTTTTCGAAATACGGAGGAAATAAACTCACTTTGTTGAAAATACTTATAAATTGCTAAAATCAAAGAACAGCAAATAAAAGACACATTTATTTTATTAATGACAAAAGAAAAGAATGCATGAAATTTAATGCACACGTGAAAGATATAAGGAAATTTTAAGTTTACTTGTGATTTTCGGAGTGACTACTCTAGATTATGCTAGACTTAAATCAATGGCATGCGCCAATTTTTACAAGCGTCACGAAATATGTTATTGTTAAATGAGCATTAGGCACTTGCAACCTTTTACCAAGATTGAGTGGCAGGCATAATCGCAATTAATTTGATTAACTGATGAATTAATCAATTAATTTAATTAATTTGATTTGGACTTGTTAGGCGAAAGTAACGCGGAAATAGAAAATTTTGAAACGATATTGTTCGTGCTAAATTTATGTGAACGTTTCCAAAGTTTAACCTTTTTAATCTTTTACAAGATCTTTCCTAAAAACCTCCCTTAAAGCCCTTAAAGAAAAGAAAAAGAGAATAAGTATTCAGTTCAGGCAATCATAAATTTGCAACTTGAGGCTGTTGCGTATGGTGTCATCGAACTCTTTTCAAATATAAATAACTGCTGGGGTACGGATAACGAAACCTCGGTTTGGAAATTGCAAAAATGCAACGCCAAACAAAAAGGGGTTTTCAAGAAAAAATATAGAGTTCAAGATACTCCAATAAACAGTTAATAAGTTGTAAAATGGATGTGCCATTTCCGTCGATATACCTGCAATACGCCGAAAGTGCAAAACTGCAAAATTCACATTGAGCAATGGTTCAATGTTCTGAATTTTATTGCCAATAAACTTACACATGGTCAATATCCCACCCAAAGAGTCCCAACGTTTCTATAAAAGTTAAGCACGAAAAAAATAATTTCGCAGTACACATTTCGTTCGTACGGAAGTTCTGTTCTTCACAGAACAACACTCGAGTCGAAATATCGGGACCACGCCCGACCGCGAATTAAGTTCGGATTTGAAGGTCCACTACGAGATAGTGACCAAATTTCGAGCGGTCGATAACTAAAATTTGAAAACTTTCGCTTAATTAAAGTCCAGCGGCAAGCAAATTTTGGTGGAAATTCAAATATTGATTAAATTCAATTATTTAAATTTTTGTCAAACATTTGACCGGTCAGTCCGTACGCGTAGTGCCTGTCCGTCCAAGTTTGTTAGGAACCGCAAGTGAGTAATTGTGCGCGTTCAAAATAAAGACAATAGTGTCACAGAGGTGACACACACATCAAGAACTTTCTGCCCGTCGAAAACCAATCAATTGTATCAACACTTCACTGACTTCCAACGTTAAAATTAAGTCGTAGAGTGAGTAAGTAAACACTTCTGAATGTATCGTTCCATTTGTTTATTTTAATAATTTTGCAATTGATTCTAAATTTAAATTTAAATTCAATTGTTGTTTGTATGAGATATTTAGAATATGTTCAAGAATAAATTCAATTAAATAAAAAGAAAGCTTGTAATTTTTACTCTTCTTTTTCTATTATCCCTGAATTTATTATGTCACTAAAGTAAATTAATTTATCAAGATGGTTTTCACAGTCCGATTATTTATTTAAAGAGGATAAATGATCAAAATTTAAACAAGGTCTATTGATCTTGGAAGCTTGGTGCCTTCGCAAACCAAAAATAAAGGACCATCTCAAAAGTCGTTATTTCATTTAAAAGCTTTTAATTTTCGAACAGCTATTTTTCTTTTAAACATTAAATAAATTATTTTAGTTTGTTACAAGCTTCTGGTGGCAGCGGTGGGATCTTTCCTTACGCGACTGTCGGCCATCTTTCTTTTACTATTTACTAGCCTTGCTAATTGATGGTAAATGTTTAAAATTGTTTTTAATGTGACAGCAATGGCATTTTAAATGCCTTTCATTCAATGAACTATTCTAATATCTTCTCCTTACTTATTTTTCTAGTTTCTATGTTTTTCTATTAAATGATTTTTACATAATGTGGTACTTTTTGTAAAAATTGTAATTTTTGAATCTGAATTCATAATTTTTCCAATTGTTAAAAAAATTTTTGTAACGAAATTTATTCCAACCATAGTGAAAAATATTCCAAAAGGTCTTGCACATAAAAAATAAAGGCCAACAGGGAAGTGCCAAACGGTTCGGGAAAATTTTCAAAAGATTTCGAATATTTATTAAACAAGACGGGAAACTAAATTAAGAATAGAGCATCAAGTAATGATAAAGTAAGTCGAGTCAAAGTATCGATTCAATTCGTTATTTTTTTACCGCTAACTAAATTCAAGAATTCGTGGTTTAAAGAGGACAAAAAGGACGAGCCTAATCCTTAACCAACTATCCCAATTTTTATTATCATTTTAGCAAAAAGAGAAACACACGACCATAACCTGAATTTTGACTCCATGAGTTTATCACAAAACAGGGTTAATTAAAATAATTCGTTTTAATTAACCATGGCTTTCTAGCTGTTTCAAATGCATACTTAGAACCTAGAAAACTCACTGCAATTTTGAGTTGAGATTATTAAGAAATTACTAAATTTCTTTATAATCCGGATCACTCGAAAGAGCTGGAATAGTACAGTCTCTTCTGTAAGCAAATGCGTACGCGCAAAGTCTGCCATATCGTGATAAAATCTTGAAATCAAAAATCCTATCCGTAACTTCACCAATTATGAGATTGTTACAAAAATAGAGTTCTTGAAAACAAATCTTGTTATCAATAACACGACTCACTAGCTGTTCCTAACACAAAACCGAAAGGTTCGAAAACTCCTCTGCGATTTCGAGTAAAGACTATAAGAAAAATTATGTCCTAATTTTCTTTTAATCTTATTTGCTTGGAAAAGCTGGATTAGTACAACTTATCGAAATTTGGTATGCGTACGCGCAAAGTGCGTTACTAGTGTAACAATTAATCATTTGAGGAAGTTATACAACCTTGGCAGTTGATCATAACCATGGCTTTCTAGCTGTTGCAAGTGCGTACTAGGAAGCTAGAAAATTCACTGCAATTTTGAGTAGAGATTATTAAGAAACTATTAATTTCTTTATAATCCGAATCACTTGAAAGAGCTGGAATAGTACAGTCTTCTCTGTATGCAAATGCGTACGCGCAAAGTCTGCCATATTATGGTAAAGTTTTAAAATTAAAAATCCTTTCACAACTTTACTAGTTACGAAATTGTTACAAAAACAATGTTCTTGAAAACAGATTTTTGTTCTTATGAACTACAACTCACTAGCTGTTGCTAACACAAAACTGAGAAGTTCGAAAACTCCTCTGCGATTTCGAGTTAAGACTATAAGAAAACTTATATTCTAATTTTCTTTTAATCTTACCTGCTTGGAAAAGCTGGAGTAATACAACTTATCAATATTTGGTATGCATACGCGCAAAGTTTGTTGCCAGTGTAACAATTCGTAACTTGAGAAAGTAACACTACCTTTTTAAAAACCGTTTCTAAAGTTCCTGTTTCTCAAAATGACTTGTCAAAATGTCTTGCGAACTACTTCCGGGCAAACCCCCGTATAAGAAAAAGAAAAGATCAGGCAGAAAACATACACGAAAGGAAGCAGTGCCTGCTCCCGAACTTTTAGAGAACCTTCAACTCCCAGAACTTCAAGAAAATATTGAATTTCTAGAATTTTAAGAAAATATTGAATTTCCAGAATTTCACGAAAATATTGAATTTTACGAAAATATTGAACTTCCGGAACTTCAAGAAAATATTGAAGTTCCGGCAGATCAAGAGGTTTTAGAAATTCTCGAATCTTCCGAAGATCCTGAAATTCGAAAAATTCCATCCTACTCCCAAATCTACTATAACCTCACAAACCCACAAATAAAGGATCGTCCAGTCTGCACGGTTTTACCTAGACGTAAACCTACTGTTCCTCGACGTGCACTGGAAGCAATACCAGAACGTGCACCGGAAGTAGTGCCGGAAGTACCGGCTGGATACGTAGAAAGTGACCTAGACGCAGACGTTGCCTGGGCAGTGCAACAGATAGCTCTCCGCCAACAAAATCGCGCTAGACCGTTGAATTCTGAACCCATTTTGGTAGACTCAAGCTCGTCAGACTCGTCAGATTACAATTCAGATAACGATGATGTGTTGACTGTAGACGGATGAGTTGAACACTACGGTCGAAATTTGAATTTTCATAAACTACGTGATACTATGCCAAATTTCTTGTTTCCTCGAGTAAATAGAACGGTAAAAGGATTCTCGTGGGACGATTGGGCCGAAATCTCGGAAAGAGTAGAACAAGTAGAAGAATATAACAAACAGCTGTATATCCATCAGCTAGCCTTGAACTGTCGCGCAGAACGTATAGAAAAGCGTGTAAACTTTTTGTTCCAATGGCTACTTGCTCTCTCAGGTTCTAACGATAATTTGTCAAAAAGTGTTATAGATCTCAGAGAAAAGGTCGCGCAACAACAACAATCTATAAACTCATTGGTTAAAAATTTTCGACAGCTTAGTCTAAAATAGATTCGAGATCAATGACACCTGATTGGATAAACGTCCCTTTAGATAATTCGGTCGAACAATTAGTACAACTCGAACAAAGGCTTGTAAGTGCAATCAATAAGAGCACTGACTTAACTCAATGTTACACTAACCTAGATTTAAAAATCCGGTTCTTGCAGAAAAAATCCGAGCTTTATTTATCTTTAATTAAAATCACCCACGATCAAACTACGCGATTAAACACGTCCGTTTCTGATCTTAAGGAAACGATGCACAGCTTAAGATTAAACTAAATTTTCTGACCAACCGTAATGAAATCTATTTGAAAATTTTCCCTGACCTTTGGACTATTCTCGCTTTGCTAGCTTGCAGGAATATTCCGCGGTGGCGAAAATTAACTTACTAATATAAAAGGAGCAAGGTACAAACCACAATTGGTTGTAGTTTTTAAGATCATTTTTGTTGCTAATTTAACAAGATGCCAAACGACCACAATCAAAGTCGAAATGTCGGGGTACAGATGGAAGGCGAATTTGCCAATCTATCTGGCCCTAACCAGAATCAGGACACAACAGCCGCCATGGCTTCTGTCCTTGAGTGTATGACCTTACAACAGAGTACCTACCCCATACCTCCTTTTGATGGGCGAAATCCCCCCCTCAAGGAATTTTTACAAGATGTAACCAACGGTGCCGTTTTTATCACCGAAGCCACTGAACCGGGTTTTGTTAAAGCTGTCCTTAGTAAGTTAAAAGGCACGGCACGTGAAAGTGTTCGAAATAAGCGTTTCGATCATGTCAATGAACTAATTTTACATCTAATGAAACGATTTGCATCAACCAAGAAATACCAATGGTATTTCGAGAGTATCATGACTATTAGATTAAAACAGACCAAAACTGTTAGTGACTATAACGATAGCTTACAAGGACTAATAAGCGGCTCCAAGCACGCCCTTGAAGCGAAGTACAATAAGAAGTATGTGCCTGCGGGATCAGGATCGCGGCCGGAAGTAACAGAAAGCGAGATCCTAATGCAGCCTATTATCGATTGTGCCCTCGAATCTTTCATCAGAGGATTACCGGAAGAAATGTCAACCTTTGTCGATACCAGAAACCCGGTAGACCTTGAGGAAGCATTCGAGCACGCCCTTCGCGAAGAAGAACGCCAAAGATATACGGATAGGTCAAAGGGCTCTTCGTATCATATTTCAAGGTCAGAAGAAAGACCTCGATCTCCCAGTCCATTCACTAGACAAGCAGAAAAATCAGCCCCTAACGAAAGACGAAGATTAGATAGTGACAGAGAACCCACTTCCATTAGACCTTCGCGAAACCCTTCTAATGATGTCTTGCAATTCACCCCCGAACAACTAGCCTCGTTCTATCGGTCGATGATGCCTCAATTTGATCCACCGATGCCGTATGCACCCCCTGTTCTGCAGATGCCGTTCCAGCCACCCCCGATACAACAAACGTCTACCCCTTATCAGCAGAGCAACTACCCAAGACAAAATTCGGGGTTTAGGCCAAGTCACACCCCTCCACGCTCAGCGTCCCCAGGACCACAAGCAAATCAAAATTTAAACTACCAACAGACTCGACGTTCCGACTCGATGGCTAGTACTCTAGCAGGGTCCTTAGAGCAGGAACCCAGGCCGAGTACTCCCCAGTAGTCAGATTGGCTGCACCCGAATTCCGAGAACTAAAAACCAATTTTCTTGTAGATCCGGGATCTGACACAAACTTGATTAAACTATGCGCATTGAAACCCGAGCTCATACTCACAAGAACTAAATTCGCCGAGATTGCCGGGATTACAAACCATACCGTGAGAACCTTAGGAACTGTCAACATCGCGCTTTCGAACACCCCAGTCGAGTTCCATGTAGTTCGAAACAACTTCCCTATTTCCGCCCACGGTATTCTAGGACGACCATACCTACGAAAAGAGCAAGCCTAAATATCCTTTAGGCACAACGCTCTCATTACAATAAGCGATCCAATAACACCCATCCCTTTCATTGACCCTGAGTCCTTAAGAGCAAGGGAAGGGCTAAGGTCCGACATCAAACCCTTCGCGCGGATCCTCCGCATTAAGGCAAGGAGCAGAAGACCAATCGCGATTGATGTAACTAACCCAGAAATTGTGGAAGGATATGTTCCTCGAATGCAGACTCCTAAGGGCATCTATCTAGGAGAGTCTGTCGTCTCTAGTAGAGATGGTGTTTGCCATGCCATGGCAATCAATACCACCGAGTACGATATCGACGTACACGTTGCCCCGCAAGAATTGATTCCGTTCGATTTCTGCAAATACCCTGGTGAAGAGTTGTCTGACTCTGAACCAGAGAATTCGCCAACGGAAAGTGATTACCATAACCGGGTTAAATGGGTTAAGAGTGTATTGCACACTTCTCATCTAAATTCAGAAGAAAAGAAAATGGTGGATCGATGGGCAGAAGACTACCCTGATATTTTTCACCTAAACGGAGAAATGCTGACGTGTACTCACCTGATACAACATCGAATCCCAACTACTGACGATAAGGTGATCAGAAAGAAACAATATAGATCACCCAACGAAGCCCTTGAGCAAATAGATGCTCAACTACTTAAGCAATTAAATAGCGGAATAATCGGTCATTCAAACTCGGATTACAATTCACCACTTTTAATCGTGCCAAAAAAACTCGATGCTTCCGGCGAAAAGAAGTGGAGAGTTGTAATTGATTATCGAGCAGTAAACGAAAAGGTAATAGGTGATGCTTTTCCCCTTCCTAACATCAGTGCCATCTTTGATAGGCTCGGGAATGCGAAATACTTTACCGTTTTCGATCTTGCCAGTGGATTTCACCAAGTTGAGACCCAACCGGACGACAGGCACAAAACTGCCTTTTCATCTCGCAATGGTCATTTCGAAAATCGAAGAATGCCGATGGGTATCAAAAATGCCCCTCCCACCTTTCAACGATTACTTAACAGTGTGCTGAGTGCGATGCTAGATACCGAAGCATTCGTGTATCTTGACGATATCGTCATTCACTCGGACACACTTGAAGAACACGACAAACGAGCCAGGCGGCTTTTCAATCGACTCCGTGAAGCAAACTTAAAATTGCAACCCGATAAGTGTGATTTTCTAAGAACGGAAGTGGCCTATCTCGGCCACATAATCAGCGGAAATGGTGTTAAACCAAATCCGGATAAAATCAAGACCATCAAGAATTTTCCTCAGCCGAAAACTCAGAAGGAAATTCGAAGTTTTCTTGGCCTTTCCGGTTACTACCGCCGATTTATTAATGGTTTTGCCGATTTAGCAAAACCACTGTCTGAGTATGCTGTTGGGGCAATGCTGACCCAAGAAAAGAATGGGGTAGATTTTCCCATCGCATACTACTCAAAGGTGTTGAATGCAAATGAGAATCAATATCCTAAGGCCGAAAAGGAGTGCCTCGCCGCCCTATACGCAGTCGAAAATTTTAGACCCTATCTCTATGGTCGAGAGTTTACTTTGGCATGCGATTTCGAGCCCGTACACTGGACATCCTACATAGATAATCCCGGGGTGAGGCTTTCAAGATGGTGGCTGAGACTCCAAGACTATCTTTATAAATTTGAGTACAAGCCAGGTAAAATTAATCGGATTGTAGAAGCGTTATCTAACAACCCCGTGAACGACGATCAAATAAGTGGGGATAAGAATCTTTCCTCGGAAACGGAATGGACCGACTGTTCTGACGACCTTGAGGACCACAGTGTACAAGACCTCGCTCTCAAACAAGATGTGGAAGTGAAACAATTACGGGCTCTCCCCATAACCAGTTCTTCTTCCAGGAAGAAAAACGAAAAGGATAGTGTGGAAACAGATCCTACCAAACCAGTAAAGGCTCAAGGAGATATCCCAACGAAATCTGGGCCCACTAGACCTCTCACGCGTTCACAGAGCCTTAGAGAAGGTAAAACTTTCCTGAGGCCAATGCCTGCTTTCAAGACTCCCACGATCCCAGTTTCAAAGATTGCAAAGAAACAACCGTCGACCTTGTTATCTTCACGCCCTGGTAACTCCTCGGGAACCTTGGGAAAAAATATTGAGGCTAAGGAAAAATTAAAAACTATCCTTAAAAAGACCAAAGTTGTTCCTTCAACTGCTACGCCCATTTATGCAAATAGCCCCCCTGTCCCTGGACCATCCTCTAAGCTAGAGGACATCATCCCTAAACCCAGAGGAAGACCCAAGGGGACTACCAAACCCAAAGAACCTGGCGGAATGACCCTTATATCCCACCCACTGAGAAGATGAATCCTGATCCGAACGTCAGCTGTATAGCTCAACGACTAAGAAAACGTGATGATGTACTCTCTACACAGGATGCAGGTTCCAAACCAGCAAGCACTTCTTCATCATTGGATGATAGTCACTCTGGAAGTGATGCAGACGAAGATTCTGATCCCCCAGTGTTCCTCCCAGTCCTGTGCGAAAAGCCACTCCCTCCCCTAAAAACATTTTTAGCCCCAGCTTACCCTCTGGTCCTTGGATTGCTCCGTCACCAACACCATACACAGACGTTTACGTAGATGGCGCGTGTTGTGACAATGGCGGTGTAAGGCCTCGTGCTGGAATAAGTGTCTGGTTTGGTTCCGACCACCCTCTTAACGTCTCTCGACGATATAAGGGTAGGCAGACTAACAATGCCTCGGAAATTGAAGCAGCTACCATGGCTATTCGACAAGCGAGAAAGGCTGGAATTCGTCAACTAAGAATCAAAACGGATTCAAAAGTTCTAGTGCAAGGAATAACGGAGTGGGTGCCAAAATGGCAGCAAAACGAATGGAAAACTAACGACAATAAACCTGTTAAAAATCAGAAAGCCTACGAGAGATTGATAAAGGCCCTTAAACATGTCGATGTTGTTTGGGAACACGTCCCTGGTCACGAAGGGATTAATGAGAACGAAAATGCCGACCGACTGGCAAGAGAAGGAGCCCTTTTAGAACCTCCCTCAGAATCATCCTCATCGGAATCATCAGACGAAGAACCCGCGCCAGAACTCCCCTTAGATGAGATAATCGTCACTGGAGCCTCCCGCGCCCCTGACAGTGATGAATCTTCCGGTGATGCAGACTTAGTGGATCCCGTTAGCCCCAGAGAGGACAGCCTCAATCAATCTTTCAAAAGGTTTGAAGAGACTCTAATTAGAAAAGGAATAAACCCTTCTGACCTTTCTAACCAGACTCTAGCATGGGACCACGAAGGACTCGATCAAACCCTAAGACGACCCTGTGTATCTGAAAGAGAAAGCGAAGAGGAGTACCTCAATTATTTAGAAACCCTAGATCCATGCACAGAACACGACGATTACTTATTCTCCATGAGGGTGAATGACTTCATCCGAAAATTCAATGAGGAACGTTCCACAAGCCCAAGAGCTGAACAGTTATCCACCTCCACTAGGGAAGCTGTTCCACCAGTAATCGGTGTCACAAAGAGCACCCCTAAGGCTGATCCCCAACTCTCAAAGGGAAGAAAAAGCACTGTTCGCTTCATGGATGTTCCTGAAATCTTGGAGGAAAATGAAGAAACATTCCCAAGATTACCAGCATCAACACCTGGACCATGGTCAACCATCTCAGGTGCACAATCGACCCCTTTTCCAGAATCTAAAGACAATAATGAAGAACGGATGGGAGAAAGTGTTAAACGAAAAGTGAATATTGCGCCTCGAAGATTACAACCCAGTGATACACTGAAGTGCGCGCTCCCTGTGAGTTCGTTAATAAACATAGATGTACCTTTTTGTGATCTTTCTTTATCCCCCTCCTTCCCTGAGCTATCGGACACCGAGATTTATGTTTCAAAAACTAGTCATGATACTCCAGGCGCGATAGCAAACGTTGTACATCAATGGACTGAACCCTTGACATATAAGAAAAACAATTATGCACATTTTATTTCAGAAGATTGCGAAACAGTGGATTCAATAGCCAAACTATTGATAGCCACCGAGAAAATCGATTTTCAAGACATTCGAGACAGTAAACCAATTAAAGGGCAAGTTTACGTCACTCTAAATGGCCGCTACAAGGTGTACTCTATTATAGTTAAAAGACGACACTTTGACGAGCTCGATTGGAGAGACGTAATTCAAGGGCTAAAAAACTTACAGTACGCTCTTACCCTTGACAACCAAAAACATTGCAGAATGGCTAACTCCGGTGACCTGCTAGGAGCGCTCCGCCAAAACAAAATGGCGGAGCTTGTAGCAGGAATATTCCGCGGTGGCGATATAAACATCACCCTATGCCACGGAAAAATCGAGTCCCCTCCTGTAGAAATGCGACCAAAAATAATCGCTAAATTTCACAGCAGCCTAATAGGGGGACATAAGGAAAATACAAAGACCTATCGAAGAATTAGGGAACGATACTATGGGCCTAGGATGCGAAATGAAGTTACTGAGTTTATTCGAAAATGCAAGAGTTGCTTTGAGAATAAACTCGCCAGAGCCCGAACTCGCGATCCTATGCTGATAACGGACACCCCAGTATGCCCTTTCGACAAAGTGTCCTTGGACACCGTAGGAAAACTCCAAACCACCCCAAACGGCAACCGCCACATTTTGACAATGCAAGACAATTTTAGTAAATAGTGCATAGCAGTCCCAATACCCGACATTAGGACCACCACGATCGCGCATGCCGTTGAAACCCATTTATTTGTATTGCATGGTGCCCCACGGTGCGTGTTGACAGATAGAGGGGGAAGCTTCATAAGCTCGCTAATGCGAAAACTCGAAAATATTTTTAGAGTAAAACAATTAACCACTTCAGGCTACCGACCCCAAACCAATGGAGCTTTAGAAAGAAGCCACATTGAACTAACGGATTATATTAAACACTATGCGGAGGACTTTGACGATTGGGATATTTTGCTCCCCTTCGCCATGTTTAATTATAATACTTTCGTTCATGAGGCCACCAACTTTACTCCATTCGAATTGGCCTTCGGAAGGGACGCTCGAATTCCGAGTTCTTTACCCTTGGGCCCTGACTTGAAGACGTATGGGTCCTACCTCAAGGATCTCATTACAAGAATGCATGAGCAGCAAAACATGGCGGCGGAAAATCTACAAAATGCGAAACAACGATCCAAGGGATATTACGACCGGAAGTCGCGTCCTTCAAAGGTTAAAATCGGAGACCAAGTGTATGTATTTAAAGAAGTTAGGGCCAATAAGTTTGACAACCGTGCCCATGGTCCTTACTCTGTTGTAGGGATCACACAAAATAACAACGTCATTTTAAAAAAAGTCGATGGCGAAAGATTCGCCAAACACAAAGACAAAATAATGGTTACTCATTTGTAACCATTATCAGTGAATTATGAATTAATGATTTTTAATTTCTAGGTGGATTTCAATTGTCGATATGGAAGTTTCAATTGTGCTATACCTTCTTTGCACTACCACAGTTGCCCTTGGGATTAACATTACTGATGACCAGAAGGAGTACCAGGGTCAAGGATACCAGATTACTCCATTCAAGGCGGGCAGCGGACTTTACTATGAGCACGTGGGAGAAGTGACATTCAATTGATATTAATTTAAATATAAGTATTTTATTAAGTGAATCCGATTTTTATTATTTTTATCATTTTTATTAATAGTCACAATCCAGTTAACCAGGTTATGTATTACGGTGTTAAGAAATCGATTATATCTTTTATATGTAGTATATGTGTGTACGTGTATATATAGGTATATGTATATATGTGTGCATATGTGTATATTAAAATTGCATTGACTCGGGTATCGGATTACCACTAGCGTAGGTCTAGATCGATCATAACTCTAGGATCCGTTTTTTTTACCAACGTCGGCTCTGGCGATGTACTGGCACTACACTTGACCTGTCCGTCTATGGATCCCATTCCTATTTCTTTTACATACTCGGAAGAATCCCAAATGTCATTAATTGCCGTCTCAGTACTGGAAGCTTTTCTACTCTCTGATTGTCAATAGATTCCAATCAAAATCAATATATCATTACCATCATTAATATTAGGGGAGTGGGCCCCAAGATGGACAGGGTCCCAAGATGGACATTTCGTATAAAATTTTTGTTTATGGTGGCAGCGCCTTATGCTTTTTGTCATTTTTGTTGTTTGTCTTGCCGAAGATTTTGATGCACATTTGAAGAAAAAAAACCAGTTGGTTTTTCTTCTATACATGCCACGTAATTTTGGGTCGAAAAAAGTTTTGTAACAGTTTTTTCTTAAGTTGGTAAAGTTACTTAAATTTATGATTTAGAATGAGTACTTAACGTTATAATATTCTTTATTTATCGTATAATAATATCCTAAAATAATTTTACTAATTCAGTGTTCGTATAAATATTTTTACTGGGGATTAAAAAATGGTGTCATGTACCCAAAGATGGACAGGCCTCAAATCTCAATGTATTTATTTGCATATTTTCGATTTTACACTTTTTTTAATAATTTTTTGAGACAATTAATTAAAATTTTTTATTTTCGACTATAAAATGTGATGTTATTGTTAGAGAATATGATATATCTATTTTTTTCGATATTTTATTACTTTTTACTGTTAAGCTATTAGATTGAAGT
Organism: Ganaspis brasiliensis; assembly: GCA_037103525.1. Classification (NCBI taxonomy): domain Eukaryota; kingdom Metazoa; phylum Arthropoda; class Insecta; order Hymenoptera; family Figitidae; genus Ganaspis; species Ganaspis brasiliensis. The sequence goes on along the minus strand of JAZKLR010000183.1, from coordinate 495,163 downwards.
TTTAGGAAATGTTATTTCCTGATAAATTCCGTATAATGATTAAAAAATAGTTTAAGAATTGTTACAGGATGTTAATTTTTTATTTACTACAATTTTCAGAGACTTTTAAGAAGGTGTCCATCTTGGGGCCACTTTTTTTTAGACCGAAAATTTTAACAATTAGAAAAAATGCTTTAAAAAATGTTTATGTTCCAAATTAAATTTTATCTCTGTGGCCATAAGTTACCTTATAAATTGTACTTTCATCCGGTATAAAACATTTTAATATATTTTATTCAGTTTGGATTCTACAGCAACAAGACGAAAGGGTGTCCAACTTGGGGCCCTCTCCCCTACATAATTACTATTATTTAATTATTGTTATTATTATTATTACTACTATTAATTTAAATAATTACTATTTTGGATTTAATTATTCTAACTAAATTATTATTTCCGGGGTATTACTGTTGTTATTACTATTTTTATTAATATTTTAATTATTTATTTAACTAGTAAATATTGTTTTAATTATTTATTATTATTCCTACAAAATTATCCATTATTATTATAAGTGCTATTAGTTTATTAGTTATTATTATCTCAATTAGTTTAATTATTTATTGTTCTTTTAATTATTTATTATTATTTTTTTTAATTAGTCTAATTATTTATTTACACTAATTATTTATTAATTTTATTATTATTTAGTTTAATTATTTATTATCATAATTACTACTATTTATTTAATTATTATTATCTCAAATAGTTTAATTGTTTGTTTATTACTATTTTTATGTCAATCACTATTATCCTAATTAGTTTAAATAATTGTTTATTCCTATTTTTATGTTAATTACTATTATTTTATTTTTATTATATTATTATTTTTATTATTATTTTTTTTTGCGTAGGATGTGAAAACCTGCTACCAGGTACCCTGTAGCCCGTACTACAGGGTTATGCGGGGGTGGCGATGTTCTGCCGACCCGCTAAAAACACACCTTTATTTGGGGACCTCAAGACCACTCCCGGCTAGCACTTTTCGCGCGTATCGCCATCGGGAGTAGTCTTATATCCCCTCCTCTGTCGCCAAAGCGACTTTCTCCCTTATTCTATGGGACCTCCATTCTTTGGCGACCATCGAGATCTTTGACCCTCATAACATAAGCGGGATCCCAACGCTTACAGCTAAAGAGTGTGTGCTCTGGGTCGTCCACTGGGAACTTGCAGTACACACACTCCGAGCTATCGACTTTTTTAAATCGCTCCAGATAGGAGCCGAAACACTCGTGCCCTGTGAGAGCTTGGGTTAAATAGTAGGAAACCACTCCGTGCTTCCTACTTATCCAGGTGGCGAGTGTAGGTATCAGCCGATAAGTCCATCGGCCTGTCTCCTCCCCGCTCCTTCGTTCTTGCCATCTGTCGACGAGTCTGCTTCTCGCATCTCGGCGACTTTGGTCCTTGCTGGGTCTATTATCTTCCGTATATGCGGAAGAATTTCTCTTCTTGAAAAGGAGGAAAACATACAGGTGCTGCGTATAGCCGCTTTGAAAGGGCAACACTCGCCACCAGTCTCCTCTTTGCTTCAGAAGGCCCACCAATGTTCGGCATTAGACGAGCTAAACTTGCCGAACACTGTTCGGCCTTCCGACAAGCTACGGCTATATGGTGTTTAAAATTCAGAAATTTGTCGAGTTCGACACCTAAATATTTGATATGATTCCTCCATTGGACCTCGAATCCGTCTATCTGAATACCAGGGGCTGTATAACCACGTCTGTCTGTGACTAGCAGCGCTTCGGTCTTATCAAGAGCCATTTGGAGGCCTCTGGTCTCCAGCGAGCGCTTTGCCCGTCTCAGACATTCGTTCACTAATACGCCCAGGGCTTTTACAGTTTCAGCAGTGCATACGATCAACGCGTCGTCCGCGAAGCCGATGATCACCGCGCCTTTAGGTAGACCCATTCGCAAGAAGTCGTCATACGAGACATTCCATACGAATGGTCCTATCCTCGAGCCTTGGGGGGCACCTCTCTGCATCTCCTCTTTCAGAGTGCAGGTGTCACCCTCGTATATTACCCACCTGTCGCTAAGATAATTATCCATTATCCGCAACAGGTAGGGCGGTATTCCTTTGTTTCTCATCGACTTGATGAGAGCTTCCCATCGCGCGGTATAAAACGCGTTGCGTATATCAATGGCTACCAACGCGCAGAAGCCCTTTTTCTTCCCTGGTCCCAGTTGGTTTTTTCCTTCTCTGGCTAAGTCCACCGCCTTCTGAATGTCGTCTACTGTGGACAGGCCTTTGCGGAAACCAAATTGGTTGTCAGACAGACTATTTTCTCCGGTCAAGTGAGATTGCATTCTCTGCAGAACCATGTCCTCTAGAAGCATACCCATCGTATCTAACAGGCATATAGGCCTGTAGGATGAGACTTTATTTAGAGGTTTGTCTCCTTTCCTTAGGAGGACCAGCCTCTGCCTTTTCCAGTCGCGGAAAAACTCTCCTCTCTTTAGGCAGCTGTTGTAGCATTCTAAGAGAATCTGAGGTGAAGCAACGATCACTTGTTTAAGGATCTCGTTGCTTATCCCATCGATTCCAGGCGCCTTGTCTGGCTTCAACCTGCTGCCTGCATTCTGCAATTCTGTAAGAGTGAAGAGTTGATCCTCACCGACTTGACAGTCACTCCAGTCCATCCTAGGCCATGGTTCTGCTGGAGGAAACAAGACCTTTATAATTTGCCGGACCCAATCGGGGTTGTCTAGACCGGGGGTCTTTTGCCTCGATAACAATTACTTGGTAACGATTTTATAAGCCAGACCCCATTGGTCATTTTCGACGTCACCGATTAGGTTCTTCCAGCTCTTTCTTTTTGCAGCGCGTATCTCCTTCCTGAGGATTCTCTTGGCCTCTGTATATGCCTCCTTCAGCAGAGGATCTCTGTTTGAACGGTCATATCTCCTTCTTGCTTTGAGGCATGCCTTTCGCAAAGAGGCCAATTCCTCTGACCACCAGTATACATTTCTTCTTCTTGGGGTTGTGCTTCTACAACGCGGCATAGACGCGTCGCATGCGGTGACAATCATATTTCTCACCGTCCGCACCTCCCCGTCCAGAGTGTTCGGCCTCTTCACCCATCCCAGCTCCTCAATGAGGCGGTATTCTTCTAGGGACCGGCCGAACTTCTCCTTGTTAAGTTTCTGAATGTTCCACTTTTTTCATACTTTTATGCATGGGGATCGATGTGATCGTGAGATCAATGATTGATCCCTGCCCGTTTCTCCTGAAGGTCCAAGATCTCCCCTGGTTCGCAACCATCAGGTTGTTCCTGGAGATCATTTCTCCGACCAAGATTCCTCTTTTATCGAGCCTCGTCTCACCCCATTCTGGTGACTTTGCATTAAAGTCACCTGTAATGAGGGTATCCAACATGGATTCTGTAAGGCTGATTTCGAGGTCATCAATCTGATCTTCGAAGGCTGACAGTTGATCGTTGGGTGAGAAATAACAGCTATACATACGTATGCCTGCCATTTCCACCCACACGAATCCACCGCTCGTCTCCAGGAACTTATCTGCCCGCAACTCGGAATTGCAGATCTGTATGGCTGCTCTTCCAGATTTATCCTGAAACCAGGGAGCGAGATCGTTCTTTCTTTTCTGTTCAGTGCAGAACAAGACATCGATCTTCTTCTCCCTGGCGGTCTGCATCAGGAAGTCTTGGGCCTCCTTGCACTTATACAGATTGATCTGCAGAAACTTTAGGCTTTTGCCTGTTTAAGCTTCTGCAGTTCTGCTTTATATACCGGACAAGATGTGCTGCCGACCCAGTGCTTCAGTTCAGTTTTGCCTAAGTCTCCGCAAGTGATGCACTTGGGCTCCTGAACCTCACAGGTTTTGGCCTGGTGACCCGCGCCGCCGCATCTCCGACAGTTTTTGATTCTGTCGGGGCCTTTGCAGGTGCGAGTCGGGTGGCCGTATGCCATACACCTTTGGCATCTCACGGCTTCCAGGTGTTCACGGATTGGGGCGTTAATCCACCCAACCCGTATTTTTTCTATCTTTAGCAGAGTATTATACTCTGCCTCAGGGAGGCGTACCAACGCCAACATTGATCCGCGGAGTCGCGAGACAATGCTGACGGATCTCTCCGGGTTGGCACCGCCGAGCTTTTCATTTAGGGCCTCAGCAACTTCCTCCTTGAAGGTTGCTTCGTCAAGGTCCCTGATCTCCAATGTCCGCTTGTTTACGAGAGCAGTGACTGTGGCCCTCTCTCGACGAGCCTCAGTCAACACTCCCGCAAACTGGGATGTATTTCCTCCTTTTTTGAGGACAAGGAGAAACTCATTGTTGAGTGTTCTCCGTGTTCTCAAAACCTCTGCCCCTGAATCCTCTGGCTTAAGGATCTTCTTCAAGTCCTTCAGGATTTCAGCGTAGGAATTAGAATCCTTCGCTGAAATCCTGACGGCTTCGGTTTGCCTAAGTCTCGGAAGAAAAGCTTTCTCTTTTCGGGGCTTCTAGGCCTGCTTCTCCTTTTTCTTGGCTTTATAACGCCTACGAGCCTCCTTCTTTTTATCTTTAAAAGGCTTAAAGCCTTCTTCGTCTGGGGCTGTTGTGGCCTTTGCAGGCTGAGTGCCAGAGGGACCGTCGGCCATTTCTATGCCTAGAAGGACCTGAGCACCCATACAGCACCAGAAATTCCCTGAATTTCCCCTGAATATTGGTCCACATTTCCCGAATATTCGAACCTAATATTCAGGGAAGTTTCGTGGAAGCATCAAAATGTCCGCCATAAAGAATATTGGACGCTAAATTTCCCTGAAAATGTATTTCTAATTTTCAGGGAATTTCCGCATCTAATATTCCTTCAATATTCACAGTATTCGTAAATCTTGTGTACATGATGCGCAATGGTCGAACTTGGTTTCTGTGACACTTACGGCTGCGCAGTAGTTTTTAATGTTCTAGAATCCTACGGGTGCCAAATATGACATACAATTTTTATCAATTACCAGATCAAAAAAATTTTGGAAATTTTTTTTAACTTTCCCTGAATATTCTAGGAATATTAGATGCGGAAATTCCCTGAAAATTAGAAATACATTTTCAGGGAAATTTAGCGTCCAATATTCTTTATGGCGGACATTTTGATGCTTCCACGAAACTTCCCTGAATATTAGGTTCGAATATTCGGGAAATGTGGACCAATATTCAGGGGAAATTTAGGGAATTTCTGGTGCTGTGTGGGTGCTCAGGTCCTTCTAGGCCTTTATTATTAGTTATTACATAATTTTTATTTAATCTAGTTCACTCATTTATTATTTAATTATTATTAATATTTGAATCATCTAAATTCATTATTTATTATTATTAGTTTAATTATTTAACTTATTATTTCTTGATTAGTGTAACGTCCAGAAGGGACGTACTAAAGCTATTCAAAATTTATATTTTAAACTCCTGACTTATCTACTAGGGATACCCCTAGGACTAAGGGAGCAGGAAAAGAAATGTTAACTGACAATGATTTTTATACAAAATATCAATACCAATTTTATTTATTTTTACAAACTGATCTGAGTGAGAGAGAAACTTCTGCAATGAGATGACAATCCTTGGAAAGAAAGAGTCCACTGAAAAAAGGTAAACTCGTTAATGGGTTGTCAATGAATAGGATTGAAAGATATAGAGAAGAAAATATTTGCTACTTACTTTTTGGTATTTTGAATGAGCTCGAGAGTAGTCGTGAAAAGGGATGGTTGACGGGTCTCCTTAGGAAATCCGGAGTCTGCGAGGCGAGAGTGTGTCAGCTTCACAACACAGGAAATTTACGGCCGCTTCCACGTAAAACGCTCCAGGTGTCAAACAGGCCGGTAGCGATGATTGACTTTAAAGAAACTCAATTCTCAGCTTGGCTCTCGTAGAAATTTGGTGTAGCACAGGGTACACCGTAAATAACAAGTTCTCAAAGGAGAACCTCGAAGAATATTAAGAACAAACTAGAGTTCTTAGTAAAAGGACTTTGACTTTCAGATTCAGCAGTCTGAATTTCAATTTGTTGAATTTTAGACAAGCTGGTTCAGAGGTTCGCCACAGACTAAATTTCTTGATTAAGGATGTTGACTATCAGATTTAGAGGACCATCACAGACTAATTTCCCCACTACTTCTTTTTTTCTTATATAGACCAAAAATGTTGGGGTGATTCTTGACCCTAGGTGAGGGTGAGATCCCATAGTTTCAGAAAGTCAGGGGGGAGATCGAGGATCTCCCATAGTCGTGGAAAAATCGGAGGGACTGCCGGGGTGATCACCTAATTGCGGAAGTCAGAGGGATGATTGGTGTGATCCCATAGTCGTAGAAGTCAGAGGGGCATTTCTCTGCTTGCAGGTGGTTTCATTATGTCACTCGAGGGTTTGCGTACAATTCGAGAAAAGACATTAACACGTGTTATTTGACAACGGAGTAAAAATAAATAGAACAGATTTTACGTGTGTTGAAGAATACAAATGGTATTGATTTTTCTAGGTTTTAGACATATTTAACACACAGATATATTTTTATTATAAGGTTACGAGGACGTAACATCTCCCTCCTCAAACTTTTCGGAACATAAGGAAAGAATTTTCTTATTGACGAAATATTATCGAGAAATTTACCTGGTAAAAAAAAAATTTTGAGGGAAATATTACGCTTACATATTTAAAATATAGGTATAAGCGTTACAATTTTCCGCGTTAATATAAACGCTCGACCCCCCTGCGATAAATCGAATGCATAGCGCAGAGTTGTATTCGATTTCGAAAAAGCACAAAAATACATATAATAGTATTGATTTTTTAACATTTACAATAATGTTTAGTATACTTGTATCCTATTCTACTTGGTACAATAGCACAAAAATACATTGATAAACGATATAAAGACTTGGATATAATACTTCTTCCACTGGTATAGTTTTTATCTTAATTTAAGGTTATATTACTAAAGAAAACTTTTAATACCTTTAATTAAATATTTTTTAAATACGACCAAATTATTCTTAGATTAAGATTTACAGCTACATTTATTTCTGGATGCGACTTGACTTTAATTTCTTAAATTTAGTTTTGACTAGACATGACTCTTTTTACTAAAACACTTATTTTCTTAAATTTCACTAAATCTAGTATTACTTGATTTTGAATTTCACTAAATTTAGTTTATTTGTACTTGGATTTACTAAATTTAGTTTACTTGAACTTGGATTTACTAAATTTAGTTTATTGGAACTTGAAATTACTAAATTTAGTTTACTTGAACTTGAATTTACTAAATTTAGTTTACTTGAACTTGAAATTACTAAATTTAGTTTATTGGGACTTGAAATTACTAAATTTAGTTTACTTGAACTTGAAATTACTAAATTTAGTTTACTTGAACTTGAAATTACTAAATTTAGTTTATTGGGACTTGAAATTACTAAATTCAGTTTACTTGAACTTGAAATTACTAAATTTAGTTTACTTGAACTTGAAATTACTAAATTTAGTTTATTTGAACTAGGATTTACTAAATTTAGTTTACTTAAACTTGAAATTACTAAATTTAGTTTGCTTTTCTTAAGTTTAGTTTGACACATCTCACGTGTATAATTATGCAATATTTGGCAAATACTAATAATAATTAAATTTGTATATTTATAAATTGAAGACTTTGGTATAGTTTGTACGCACGCAATATTCGCTAAGAAACACACAACACTCATAGATCATAGTTAAGCACCGACATAAGAAACTGGGTTTTAAAACACATAATAGACATGTTAGAACACACAAAATATTTAGAATTTTTTAAATCGAGAATTTGTATATTAAATATACTAGAAGATTATGTTTCAGACTACACACACATGCATACATAATATTTATGTGACGCATAAGATTAAAAATTTTTAAATTCACACATACACAACATTTATGAATTTTAAGGTTAAAATACATTAATAAAACATGTTATATGCTTAAAATTCACACATACACAACATTTATGAATTTTGAGGTTAAAATACATTAATAAGACATGTTAAATGTTAAAAATTCACACATTTACAACATTTATGAATTTTGAGGTTAAAATACATTAATAAGACATGTTAAATGTTAAAATTTCACACATACACAACATTTATGAATTTTGAAGTTAAAATACATTAATAAGACATGTTAAATGTTAAAAATTCACACATATACAACATTTATGAACTTTTAGGTTAAAATACATTAATAAGACATGTTAAATGTTAAAATTTCACACATACACAACATTTATGAACTTTTATTCTTTTTCCACATATTTTTTGTTTCTTTTTATGCTATGGCAGTACATTGCTGTATGATTTCGCTCATAGCAGCGCTCGCAAGAAAAATCCCATCTATATAATTTTTCTTTATCGCACCAATCAGAATCATTTTCCCTGTTTTCGCAAAATTCATATCTATTATATAATCTTTCTAGCATTATTTTTGCTAGAGCTTTCTTAGTTTCTTTTTTGGTTCCTAGACATTGTATGTTTATTTCAATGTAATCCGAATTTACCTGGACCGAGCAAGTTGCGATTGAAGGTGTGGAACTAGGGTTTGGTAATGTGTATTCTGTTTTTGTGAATGAGTACTCGATACTCATGTTATTTAATTCTAAAACAGGGCAGATGTCTCTCTGCATTTTCCTGAAATTCTTTTTATTTTTACTGAAAAGAGAGAAGAAAAAGACGGTTTGAGCAACTGCAGATTTTAAACGGTCATTGAGGTTGTTAGTTTGTTAAAAGGAAAAGGAGCTTCATTGAGATCTTTACTAGAGTTGTAGGCTACGTAATAAAAAAAGAAAAAAGCTGGAAAGTAGAATGAGAAGTGTGCCCCATTCATGCAAAAGGGTAAGAAAAGAGTGAAAGGATCGAACGTCCGGTTTTTTTTTTTTTTTTTTTGACAATTGATTGACCCCTGCTATTACGTTAGTCGGTACGAGAAAAAATTCAAGAGTCAACTTGTAGACAAAATTCTAGTTTTTTCATTTCCTTCTTTTTTTATATATTTTTTTTTTTTTTTTGGAGTGGGAGTTTGCCATTTTTTAACGGTAAGATTTGGGGGTTTCTTAGGTTTCAATGAAATGACCCTTAGGAAAGATTTTCAGTTTGAAACTTTCCGGGATTTATATAACATCGAGAGAAAAAAATTTGTTCAGTGACGGAAAAAAAAAATTTGTTACAAAAACAAAAATGTCGTTAGATGATTCATTAACTGAAATGAGTATTAATGATTTATTTTCTGGGTGTGGCGATATGTCGAAAGTGATATTGGATTTCGATTTAAATTTATTGGGTGATTTGGAATGTGAAAAATCAAGTTCAGAGGCTATAAAAGAGGTGATTGAAGGGCCGTGGGAAGCGAACCCTTGCGTGCCACGAGAATGTGATCCAATAAACCTCATCACTTTTGTATTAAAGAATGAAATTGCTTTACCACCTTGGTGGTTCAAGTTTCCGGAAACACAAAAACTTTCGTTGTTTCAAGTATTGAAGGATCAGATAATGCAACAAGGGATTGATGGCTGTTTTTTTGTTGGTGGTAGTTACTGCTAAATCCAAAACAAGAAATTAGTGGCGGTGAGTAAATTTACAATATAAAAAAAAAAATAATGAGTAGTTTGTAATATTATTTTGGTGTTAATAAAGAAAAATGTTGATTGTAATAATAATAGTAAAAATGAAAAAGAAATTAAATATGATAAGAAAATAATAAACCTAATATGTATAATTAAATGTATGTTATATTTGTTATAGGTTAGTGGTGCGATGGTTGAAAACAGAGCTGGTTTTAACATCGTTTTTGATTGTCCTAAAGTGGACACTGAGATCGGGACATTGCTTCTGCCTAGGAGCTGGTCGGGTATGCAGGAGAGATACCAAAGAAAACTCCTGACCTTGTTAATTGCAGCCTTCAAAAAGGGGGTGACAAGGACTTTTATGTTCGGAAGGCACTATATACTTGAGGGCGGAAAATTATTTGAGGTAATATTAGCTTTATTAATCATGTAAGAAGAATAATAAATAAAAAAAAAAAAAAAAAAAGGTGATATTAATTTTTCTATCATTTTTCCAGGGACCCTGATTTAATCGACTTACCGGATGGTTTGCCAAAATAATAGGGTAATAGATTAAGAACAATGTAATTAGCGTAGAAAATATGTATTTGTAAAGTATATGAGAAGAATGTAGTGTGATTTTAAGGATAAGAATTTTTATTATATGTAAAAAGGTGCTAATGATGATGTTATTTTAATAAAAAAAAAAAGTTGATATATAATTTGGTTTTATTAATTTAGTACGTAAAATATGGATGAAAGTCATTGAATGAAAGGGTTAGAAGGAGAAAGAAATATGGATGAAAGTGATTGAATAAAAGGGTTAGAAAGAGAGAGAATATGGATGAAAGTGATTGTATAGAAGGGTTAGAAAGAGAGAGAATATGGATGAAAGTGATTGAATAAAAGGGTTAGAAAGAGAAAGAATATGGATGAAAGTGATTGAATAAAAGGGTTAGAAAGAGAAAGAGAGAGAGTATGAAAGAATGTGATTAAACGAAAGGGTTAGAAAGAGAAAGAGAGAGAGAGAGAGAAAGCATATGGATGAAATTTATTGGATGAAAGGGTTAAAAACTGAAAGAGAGAGAATATGGATGAATATGATTAAATAAAAGGGTTAGAAAGAGAAAGAGAGAGAGTATGAATGAATATGATTAAATAAAAGGGTTAGAAAGAGAAAGTGATTGCATGAAAGGGTTAGAAAGAAAGAGAGAGAGAGAATATGGATGAAAGTTATTGAATGAAAGGGTTAAAAACTGAAAGAGAGAGAATATGGATGAATATGATTAAATAAAAGGGTTAGAAAGAGAAAGAGAGAGAGAGTATGGATGAATATGATTAAATGAAAGGGTTAGAAAGAGAAAGAGAGAGAGAGAGAGAGAGAATGTAGAAGTGAAAGGCGAGTCCCAAATCGGCGATTTGTAGTGGGGATGCATGTGATGCAGCGCACCGCGTACAGCTAGGCTCTCTTTGTGCCTCCGTGTGGGTTCATGCGTCAATTCTTAAACGGTTAATTCCTCGCGGTTCTATATACGTTTTTTGATTTTTATTTTAATTTTGTGAATTTGTATATATATATTTTTTTTATTTGCATAATTATTTCCGACGAAAGTAAAGAGTATAGCTCTATAGTCTGTCCGGGTTCCATCGTTTGGCTACAGTAGTACAGGCAGGTACATGTCAGACCCAAGGTGTACGAGAGTGGAAGTCTGAAGGGAGAGGGAAAAGTGAAAGGAAAAGGTAGGCTCGTCTTATACCGGAGTCTGATGGTAGGGATGCACGCGTCTCCGCTTGCCACGTTGTCGCTGGGCTATCTCTATGCCTTGATATGAGGCCGTGCGTTAAATTGATGAAGGTGATGTTGCTCGCGGTTCTAATTGCTTTTTTTGATTTTCACGTGATATTTAAAATTTATTTAGATGATATTTAAATTTTTACTTGGGGTTTCCCGGTTTTCTTGTGCATTACAGATGACATGTATAGTCTGTATTATAATTTCTGCTCTTGTGGCTCCGTTTGTATTTATGCGTTACTGTAAGACAGGTTGGACATATTACTGTATAGTATATTCAAAGAGCAGTTTGGCTACTGTTGATTATTAAACTAGAATTTGGTATTTCCTCTATTATAGTACTCATTGGTCTCCAAGGATTTACTATAGGATTGAGATTAGGTTGTTGCGCATATATTTGATTTAAATTTCTGTTTAGGGTGTTTGTTTCGAAAAGGTTAGCCCAATAAGAAATTTCATCTGGGCGAAATGATTTCTTTTGTAAGTCTCTGTCTAATTTAAATACAAATACTATTAGTATTAGGATGATAATTATGATACCAATAAAAGTAATAGAAAATAAAGAGTGGTCTAGGGAATTTTTTTCTATGTCTAGGTTACTTTTTTCTAAGGTTTGTGCAAAGAATTCTAATTCGTTTAAGGTAATTTTTCCACTTCTTTTTATTTGATCAAAACAATTATTTAATATAAATTGTGAATTGGATGAGTTTTTTTCTAATAAACTGGTTAAATATGGACTAACTGAGTCCAAAATGGGAATGTAAACCGAAAGATGTTTCAAGACGGCATTATTGATTCCATTGTTTTGAAGTTTTGGTTGGACTAATTTGCACATAGGATTAACTTGTAAAATTCCGTTACCTTTGATGTTAATTATTTTAGAGGAATTTGGTTGGCAAGAAATTTTAATATTTTGGGTAGGTGAAGAGGTGTATAGCCAAGTGTTATTTTTTCGCAAAGGGATCCATTTGTATTTAACTAGAAAATAGATCGAAAATTCGCATTTTTGAGGTATTCCTAGGTTTAAAAGTGAGCTTTCGCAAGTTGGTTCGGAAACTATATTTTTCACTGTTATTGTTTCTTTGCATATATAATCTTCATCCAATGTTAAACAGGCTTAAAAATATTGATTGTTAAGTAAGAAATACGTTTCGTTATTATCGGCTAGAGCTATAAAATCAGAAGGATTATTTATGCTTGCTAAAACTTCGAAGTCTTTTCTTAATTTTGATGGTCCTTTAATGGGATGTATTTTATATATGTTATATTTCATTCTAGAGGGTAGTTGAATGGTTAAGAGAAAAATTGTGAAATCCCTAATTTGCATTACGTTAATTTTGGTTAAACTTATGAGATCTGACAACGTAAGGTTATCCGGTAGATATGAATCTGTTTTGAAGGAAAGAATCTGTTTAAAGATGGGTGAAAAATCTTCTGATAGCAAGGATGGATTCCAAATATTATTTATTGAATTAACTAGTGAGTTATGTACTTTCTTTAGGGTTGAAATATATTGATCCATAAATCGAAGAAGGGATGGAAGATTTTGTCAGATTTCTTGATGATTTAAAGTTATTTTTAGAACTTGAAATTTATTTAAAATGTTGTAGAAATTGGATGGAAAGACATGCAATGAGAATTGATTCCAGCGAGCATCGAAAAAACCATTTTCTGTAATATCAAATAGGATTCTACGCATATTGTAATTTTCTTCATTTTGGTTGTGTGACAAGTGTTCGCTTGTTTTATTTATCTCTTTTTGAATTGTTTGAATTGATGTAATTAATTTTTCTATTTTATTTTTGTAAATTGAAATTTCTAACTCGAAACATGGTGTTATTGTATTTCTACAAGGGTGGTTATCTAATATATTATCGATTTGTTTTTGTATAACAATGATTTCATTCATGTTCAGATAGGTTGCTATATCCCATTTGTCAGAAATGAGTCTTGCTGTTCCGAAGCTTTCGAAATAGAGCGCAGGAGATTTAGAAAAGGGTATGTTAGTTTCCGAAATCTTTTTGGTGTTAATGAAAGAAGAAGATACGGTAAAAAGGAAAAGGTATATAAGTAACATGTTGCTTCTCGGTTACCTGAAACAAGAAAAAGAACGTATTAGTTCCATGTTTATATGCAACTTTAATAATTTTGAGAGTAAGAGAGAGAAAAATTCTCAGTTTGTTTCAATTCTTCAATTAAAATGTTTTTTTACAAGAAGTTATTCCTTTTACTCTGTTTTTATTTTTTGTCTTATTTTGGAAATTGGAAGGTGGACCTGTTGTTATGGTGTAATGAGGAATAAAAACTTGATTTTGTAAGGAAATTGAGGAATGAGGAAATTGTAGTGTTTGAAAGTTTGGAAATGAAATTGGTGGTGGGGGTAATAAAAAGGGGTTGTTGTATGGGGTATTTGAGGAAGATGGTTGAGGAACAAATTGCGCATCAATCAGGTTGTGTAAATTTTGAAAAGGATTATTGACATATGGGGTATATACATTCGGTTTTTCCCATGGAGCTGAAATTTGTTTAATGGTTAAATTCATTAATGAAGCTGCTTTGGTTTTTCCATTGAAAGGATTTTGTGCTATTATTGTTTTCTTTGTTTCTAAAATTTTAACTATAATAATAAAAAATGAATTTTGTCCATTGGCAATATAAAGAAAGGTATAGGTAGGATAAGGTAGTTGATGTTTATAACAAAGTTGATTTAGATTGCAAATTTCATTTGTGGTTGTTTGATTTAGTTGTTTAATGTTGAAAAATTCTGTTAAGATATTATAAAGAGCTTTCGATGTTACTTGTTTAAGATCTTTCAAATTTTTTCCCGTTGCGATAATTGTGTCATTTGAATGTTTAAGCGTGCAGGAAAAAACTGGCTTGCCTGGTTTGGAGAACTTTTGGTTTTTGAGGTTAAAGGGTGGTAAAGAGCATTTCTTTAAGAATTCTTGTAATAGAAAGAGGTAGCATGTTCGATACATTTTATATTATTTTATTAAACATGCGTAATGTAATTATTATCGAAGTGTGGGTTTGGATATATTGGCTGTGTTTGATGATTATTCCAATTACCTGTGAGATTATTTGGTGTTTTGTGTTCTGGTGAGTCTGGCGTGCAAGGTGGAGGGGGTAACATGCAATCTGGAAGCTGGGTTTCTACTCTACTCGCACTGGATTCTGCAGGTGGTTTTCTGCCAATATGTAACAGCAAATTAGTCACAGAATCCCATAAAGCGCCTAATAAATACACAGACCAGCCAAACATTCTATGAAGCGCATAGCCATGTATAAAGGTATCAGCGATTAATTTGATACCTCTAATAAGAATAATTACACCAATTATGCCAGCACTGGCAGTTCCAAAGCCTGTAAACATAGTCCAAAATTTTGTCCAAGTCGAAGCTACAATTTTATCTAGAGTTTTCTGATCAATTATATTTGATAAATACATTCCACTATAGGATACTGATTGGCCCATCATACCCCGAACCAGTGAGTTTATCCTCATTGGTTTCTCTGCAGGAAACATAATATAATCGCGTAATTTATTTAAATCAGATTGAGAGTAAATTCCACTTACTGCAAGTGAAGCGGGATTTGTATATCTCCAAGTCGGTTTTGTCATAGGTTTCATGATTTCTGGTGGTATTGATTCGACAGGATAGGGTGATACTTTATACCAAAAATCTTCTACTTTATACATTGAAGGAAGGAAAGCATTGCATTCTATTTGGGTTCCTAAATTTGTTAAAATATGTGTTCTAGGGCTAAGAAATAATGAATCGTTTCCCTTCGAGACTGGTAGTTGTAAATAACATTCTTTAACTTTTCTATGGATAAGATCAACAGGTACGCATTTTACAATATGTGCTACTTCTCCAGCTACTATGGACATATAGCCAGGGCCTTTCATGAGGTGTAAAGCAAATTCGTCTGGAGCTTGAGTCGAAAGAATCAAAGAATTTTTAAAAACTTGTCTTTCTAAAGTACAGCGTTGGTAAAGTACGTCTTGGTATAGTTTATTCATTTCCATACGAATGTGTCTTTCGACATAAACAAATTTAGAGTTTACGTATGTAAAAATGTCCATACTTTCAATTGTAAGGTCTTCTCTACTCAAAAATGTATGTCCTCGTGTCGTTTGAAAAACAAAAAGTTTAGGATGTTCTGTACTATATAATATGTATTGGCAAATAGAAAACTGTCCAGTCTGAGCTAAAACAAAAGTCAGTTCTTGAGACACAAAAGAAAAAAGAGTTTCATGAGTTTTAAGGTCATAAATTTTGTTAGCGTGTCCTTCATAAAGTACTTGATATTTTTTGAAATTACAAATGTCCTTGGGTAAGGGTTCCCAAAAAGAATAGCCATTTTCTATGTCAATACAATTTGTTGCAGATAAAGGGCAAGTTACTCCAGATCTTAGTCTAATTCTATTTGCGTCTAAATCTACAATAGCTGTTTGTTCATACATTTTTATTCTAATTACACCAATAACTATAACATTTTCCCAACTACCAACTTTATAGTCGATCCCTGAACATTTTCCATTTGTTTTTATAGTGCCTCCAAATGTTGCAGGATGACTTACAGTACTATTCATTTTTATATTTGAGATCTTGATGCCATTTTCGTGCTCATATATACCTGTTCTATGGATACTTTTGCAATTATCGTATGATATTTCACGTAAATATTCAGCTTCGCCATTAAATACATCTGAATTATGTGAATGCATACCACAATATTTTATTGAACGTCTAATTTCAATTTGACATTGTATTACCTTAGTAGTTGTTATTCGACTAAATTGAATCAGTTGGATGTAAGTCTCAGTTGAATTTACTTTGATGTCTGGGGTTGGACATTCTCCTACTTCAAGCAGAGAAAGGGTAGTTATGTTCAATCTATTAGAAGCGCAGTCATATCCCACGATCGCATGTACCATCGTATGAGAGAAAAGGGATCCGATGAATAAAACCGCGAAAAGGAGCTTTGAATCCATCTCCTGAAAAAGGAGAGGGGGTATTTACAATATAATTTTTTTTTTAAGAATCTAACACTACACATTGAACATCAAACATTGAACGCTAAACATCAAACATTAAGTATTATTCTATTGGTTATAACTTTGCATAGGATACTTAATATGGGATTTTCTTAATCGATTTATATGAACTACTTTGAGTGTTTTATTTATTTTGATTTTAACGTTTCCTTTGCCCAAAATTTCTAAAACTTCATGAGGTCCCGTATATTGATCGCCTAACTTTTTGGGTTTTGGACCTTAGAGTAGAAAGACACTATCACCTATTTTAAAATCATGAGGATTTATTTTTTGATCGTGATATATTTTAGATTTTTCTTTTGATTCGATTAGATTTTTACGAGCGAAATTTTGTACATTATGTAGTTTGGAAATCAGATTAGTTAGATAGTCCTCATAAGTGGCTAGTTTTTCTTCCGGTAATAATGGTTGGCTTGAAGGAAATCTTGGTAAACGCCCAAATACAAGTTCGTAAGGTGTACACTTAGTACTTTCATGAACGCTCGTATTATAAGAAAACATGGCTAATTCAAGCAAATCGTCCCATTGGTTGTTTTTATTTATAAACTGCTTCAAATATTCGGCCAAAACATAGTGGGAACTTTCCAGAGACCCATTGGATTGGGGGTGAAAAGATGTGGTTTTAAATTGTCGAATACGAAAAAGTTTAGCTAACCGTTTTATAAGGTTACTTAAGAAATTTGTGCCTTGGTCAGTTTAAACACTTTTAAGTGATCCGAAAATGCAAATAAATTTCCTAACAAACGCATCCGCAATTGTACTTGCTTGCTGATTAGGTAATGGTATGGCTAAAGAATATTTGGTTAAATTATCTTGGATTGTAAGAATGCATTCATTTCCTGACTTAGTTTTTGATAATGGACCAACAATGTCCATAGAAATTTTATCGAATGCAACGCCAGGGGTGTCTGTAATAACCATGGGGTTTTTTGTTTTTACTCTAACTAACTTTTTCAATTGACATTGAAGACATGTTTGAATATACTTTTGAATATCTAGTTTCATGTTTTCCCAAAAGTATTTTTGCCTAATACGAGTATAAGTTTTGGTCACACCTTTATGACCACCTAGCGCTGAAGAGTGTGCTTCTTCAATCAAAATTTTTCTTTGTTCAGTAGTCGCGTATTGAGTATAACCTTTACAAACTATTACTTTCACATTAGTTTCTCGAAATGTTTCTATAAAAATTGCTAATACTTCTGACCATTTCATGTGCATGACTTGACCCGTTTTTGCAATGCGAATTGATTTTAAATTTATTATTGAAAAGATATTATCGATTTCACTGAGTCAAATAAAACTTTAAATTTTAAATTTAAATTTAATTTTTCAGCTAATATTTTAAGAGATTGCACAGTTTCCGTAACATTCTTTTTTAATTCGGTCAAACTTATTTCAGATTCACTAATAATTGGTAATGCTATGTGATAAAAATTTCCTTTCTTAAATTGTTTAGCTTCATTTTATCTAAGATTTTTAAATTGTGGCATTTCGTTTTGTTTAAAAAGACTTTGAGAACCGTTATCCATAGGGACTCCTAGAGTTGAAATAAAATACGCGTAGTTGTCTTTACGCATACGCATTTGGTCTTTGCATTCTACTATATTTTTAGATGGGGTGGGGTTATGTTCGTTGATTTCTTGGGGTGGGTCAGGTTCTGATGGATCGGTAGGAGTTGGTTCAGGAAGGTTATCATTATCATCTTGAATTTCGAAAAAACTTTCGTCTAAACTAGAACCTACATTATTATTTAAACTATTTTCTTCACTTATTTCTTCAATATCTTCATCTTCAAATATTTCTTCATCATAATCTTCGGAATCACTGTCACTGGAATTGTTATGAAAATTTTCATAAACTGGATCATATAATTCATTTTGTTCAAACTCTGCATCAGAGTTTTCTTCGGAATTTTCACTATCTTCATTCTTACTTCTTTCTTCTATTATTTCTTTAGCTTCTTTTCTTGGTCTGCCTCTTTTCATCTTGGTAAATGGAACTGGATTTTTATTTTCTTTTCTCGGACGCCCCTTTTTCTTCTTGGTTATCGTTTTTTCTTTACTCACTATTTCGTTTTCGCTTTCATTTTTATCTTCAAATCCGATTTCATTCT
Organism: Ganaspis brasiliensis; assembly: GCA_037103525.1. Taxonomy (NCBI): domain Eukaryota; kingdom Metazoa; phylum Arthropoda; class Insecta; order Hymenoptera; family Figitidae; genus Ganaspis; species Ganaspis brasiliensis. The sequence goes on along the minus strand of JAZKLR010000183.1, from coordinate 476,596 downwards.
CGTCTTCATATTCAACTAGTTCAATTGACCTATCTTTTCTTGGACGACCTCTTTTCTTTTTAGTTAATGTTTTAATTTCTTCTTCATTAATAAACGGATTTTGAACAATTTCTTTTCTTGGACGACCTCTTTTCTTTTTAATTATCATTTCTTCTTCTTCTTCTTCTTCTTCTTCTTCTTCTACGTCTTCTTCATACACTGGACATGTTGTATCTGACTTTAGATTTCTTGGATTTCGAGATTTCTTGGATTCTTGAACTTGATTTTCCATTGATTCACTTGATTTAGTACCCGATTCTGAATTTTTATTTACTAGATTTTACTTGATTTAATTCACCTGACTTACCATTAACCGACTTAGAATTTTTATTTACTGGATTTCGAACTTCGCTTAACTTATTTGACTTAATATTACCCGACTTAGAATTTTCGCTTGATTCGCCCGACTTAGTATTCACCGACTTAGAATTTTTACTTGATTCACCCGACTTAGTATTCACCGACTTAGAATTTTTACTTGATTCACCCGATTTAGTATTCATTGACTTAGAATTTTTACTTGATTCACTCGACTTAGTATTCACCGACTTAGAATTTTTAATTGATTCACCCGATTTAGTATTCATTGACTTAGAATTTTTACTTGATTCACTCGACTTAGTATTCACCGACTTAGAATTTTTAATTGATTCACTCGATTCATTCGGACTTTTATCCTTTTCTTGATTTGATTTTTTCAGCTTTCCTCTAGTTACAACTTTAAAATTTTCCTCTCCAGTATATAATTCTTCAAAAAGGTCATAATCAAACTCTTCATACGTTTGATCGTCTTCTTTGTCTTCTTCTTCTTCCTCAGAACTTGCATAAATTTCCTCATTTTCTTCATCATGGTTGTTATTACTATTTCCTTTTTCATCGTATCATTCTTCAAAAAGTTCATAATCAAATTCTTCATTACAAATTAGATCATCTTCTCTTTCATCCATTTCTTCTTCAGAACTTGTTATATATAGTTCGTCTTCGTTAACAACATTTATTTCTCCTACTTGTAGTTCTGGTTCTGATGCATTTAATTCTTCTTCATCGTTATTATTGATATTTATTTCTTTCCAGACTGATTGTTCTGGCGTTTCATCATCTGAATCTTCTGCCCAGAAGTTAACAAGTTGTTTTGCTTTTATTTCATTATCATAAAATGTTTTTGGAGTAATTCTTTTTGCAATGTTTATTGGATTCCTCGATAATGCGTCTGCATTTACATTAGTTTTTCCTGCTTTATAAACTATATCAAAATCATATTCGGACAATTTTAATTTCTATCTAGTGACTCGAGAACAGGGATCACTAGATTTTTGAAACCAAAGTAAAGGTTTGTGATCTGTGACAATTGTAAATTTTCTTCCATATAAATAATGCCTGAAATGTTCAACAAAAGTGACAATGGCTAGAGCTTCTTTATTACACCGTCTGACACGATTTTTCACACACAAAAAAATCAAGCATTTTCGGAAACTAGGACCAAAAAAAAAATAACCGTGTCTGGCCGTTTTGCTAGATCAAGTCGTTTGTGGCTTCTAGGGGTGAAAACAACCCTTAAATTAAAAATGACAAGAGATCTTTTAAAAATTATTCATTTTTCATAAAACTTGATATCTAGGGGTTTTCGGGGTCGCTGATCACGAATATGATGTCAGATTTTCAAAATTCAAAATGGTGGATCCAATATGGCGGACAACTTTTTTAAAAATAGATTCAAATTGCCTGAAACTCGTTACTCGGGGGTTTCTGAGGTCGCTGATTACGAATCTGATGTCAGGATATTAAAGTTCTAAAGGCGGATCTCATAAAGATGAAGATTACAAAATATTTAAACATTTTCACTAATGTGTCTTTGCATATTGGCCATTTTTAAAATGACAAAGCAAGTTTTTGTAGTAGGTAAGTATATTCAATAATAGGAAGCTTAAATAAGATGAATTCATAAATATAAAGTGATTTTTTAACACTGCTTTTCAAAGTGAAAATATCAACGATTCGCATTTGTTTTATATAAATACTATTTTCTGTAGCAACGCAACTGAAAATCAAAATCTCACAACTATAGTTTGCAATTTAATTTTAAATTTGTATTCTTTATTTTGATCAACTATTTTAAATTCTGAAAATCTGCCATCAGATTCGTAATTAGCGACTTCAAAAACCCCAGAGCAACAAATTTCAGGCAAATTGGATCTATTATTAAAAAAGTTGTCCGCCATATTGGCTCCGTCATTAGAACTATGAAAATATGACATTAGATTCGTAATCAGCGATCCCAGAAACCTCCGAGTAACGAGTTTCAGGCAAAAACAAATAAATTTTTAATTGTTGTCCGCCATATTGGATCCGATATTTTGAATTTTGAAAATCTGACATTAGATTCGTAATCAGCGACCCCCAAAAACCCTCGAGTAACAAGTTTTAAGCAAATCTAAATAATTTTTAAATTTTTCGGGCGCCATTTTGGATCCGCCATTTTGAATTTGTAAAAATTAACGTCAGATTGGTAATCAGCGACCCCAAAAATCCCCGAGTAACAAGTTTTAAGCGAATCTAAATAATTCCTCAAATTTTCGTCCGCCATTTTGGATCCGCCATTTTGAATTTTAAAAATCTGACATCAGATTCGTAATCAGCGACCCAAAAACCTCCGAGTAACGAGTTTCAGGTAAATTAAATCTATTTTTAAAAAATTGGTCCGCCATATTAGATCCGCCATTTTGAATTTTGAAAATCTGATATCATATTCGTAATCAGCGACCCCGAAAACCCCTAGATATCAAGTTGTATGAAAAATGAATATTTTTTAAAAGATCTCTTGTCATTTTTAATTTAAGGGTTGTTTTCACCCCTAGAAGCCACAAACGACTTGATCTAGCAAAAAGGCCAGACACGGGTATTTTTTTTTTGGTCCTAGTTTCCGAAAATATTTGATTTTTTTGAGTGTGAGAAAAAAAGTTAAATTTTGTCGGACGGTGTTATATGTGTCGTATTTTACTTCATGTTCATTTAAAGATCTGGATCCGTAAGCTACTGGCTTGTCTTTCCCAATTTTACCTTGTGATAAGATTCCACCAATGGCAAAATCAGAAGCATCAGTTGTAAGAATAAATGATTCATCTAAATCTGGCCGTTGTAATAAAGGTTCTTTACAGAGCTCCTTTTTTAGTATATCAAAAGCCGATTACTGTTTTTCTGTCCATTTAAATGGTACATCCTTTTTTAGTAGTTGAGTTAAAGGAATTGATTTTTTCGAAAAATTTTCTATAAACCGACGATAGTAACCTGCTAGATCTAAGAATTGTTTTATATTTTTTACTGTTTTAGGTACTGGAAAATTTTCAACGGCAATTGTTTTCTTTGGATCTGGACGTACTCCATCTTTATCGATAATATGGCCTAAATAAACTACTTCCGGTCGAAGAAATTCGCATTTGTCTGGTTGTAATTTTAGGTTTGCAGCGCTTAATCGTTCCATTAAACTATCGAATTTGATTTGATGTTCTTCTAAAGTATTTGCAAAAATAACAATGTCATCTAAATAAACGAATAGCTCGGTTCCTATTAAACCAGAAAGAACGGCATTCATAAGTCTTTGAAAACAACTAGGAGCATTTTTAAGACCAAATGGCATTCGGTCAAATTCATAGTGACCATATGGGGTTGAAAAAGCGGTTTTATAAGAATGATCTGGATGCATTTTTATTTGATGGAAACCAGAAGCTAAATCGAAAACGGAAAAATATCGGGCATTCGATAAAGTTTCAAGAACTTCGTGGATATTTGGCAAAGGAAAGAAATCAGTGACAGTTAATTATACCATTTTTTAATAATTCGCTAGTTTGTTTTAAAAGTTCTTCCTTATGCGCCGGAGGAAATCGATATTGACGCGTAAAAACTGGTTCTTCATCTTTGGTAGAAATTTTATGTTGGAGAACATTGGTAGCAGACAAGGATTCACCAGACAAATGAAACATATTACTATACTTTAAAGTTAGAGATTCTACATGTGATAATTCTTCACGACTCAAATGTTTTAAACGTAATAAATCTAAAATTTGTTCTGATCTTTCTTTTCCTGAAATTCTATAAAATTTTGCTGCTTTTGGGTAAAATTCTTCATTATTTTGAAAACAATCTAAAATTTTTTCGGCTGTTATATTTTTTACTACTTTGGTTTCACCGTGATATTCTCTATATTCTTCTAAAGTGACTTTTGGAATTTGAATTTCAACTTGTTCTGATCTTGTATTTGCTGCTCTTACATATGCTTTACCTTGATTGTTTGTTACTAACGCATTTCCTAAATAAACACCTTGCTTAATTGTTAAAAGTGGAACATAACCTGTCTTTATATCATTATTTTCTATTATCAAAAATAAATCTGAGATCGATCTTGGTGGTAGTACGATTATATCACGTGGTGAAAAAGGATAAAATTTGTTATAAACTTCTAAATGTCTTTCAGCATAATTGATTTTAACATTATTGTCTGTAAAAAATTCAGATCCTAGTACTCCGTCTTCTTCAACAGGAACTTCATTTGGAATACTGTGAAAGGTAGTAAGATAACCTAAAACTTCGAATTTAACTTGTCCTAAGGTATTTACTGGATGTGCATTTATTCCGGTTAGTTGTATTTTTCTTGATTTATCTATTAGCATAGATGAATTTAAAACATTTTCTTTTATTAAATTTAAACCTGCACCTGTGTCGATCATCATATTTAGAGGATCTTTAGAGTTAATTACATTTATTAAAATTGATGGTATTGGATTTCCTTTACTATAATTAAATTGTACAGTTTTGAGGTTAGGTTTAGTGGTATCTAAAGGTGCGTTTAATTTTCGTTCACCTGTCCCATCGCACCGTTTTTGGGAAGGTTTTGAGAGTTTTCCGGATTCGAATTGTGAATAGGTTCACTTTGTTGATTCCTAAAGCAATTATTGTATTCTCTGCGTCTACATTCTTTAATTACATGACCTGGAATTTTGCAGTAATTACAAATTATATTTTTATTCACCGAAGGAGGATTTTGAATGTCAGTATTTTCGTTTTGGAAATTATAAGAGAATCGTTGTTCAAAATTTTGAGGTCTTTAATATTGATTTCGATAAACATTTTTTGGCTTTTGGTAAGGATTTTGAAAAAATTTTTGAGAATTTTGATAAGGATTTTGATAAGGAGGTTTTTGATAAAGATTTTGAGATCTTTGTGGGGATTGTGAGGGAAATTGTGATCTAGGTACCCAATCGTCTCGCGAAAAGAGGGACCTATTCCTTGGATATTCACGCAGGTTTGGATGTATTGGAGATGGTGATCTCCATTCTCGTTTTGGTGAAGGGGAGTTTCTTCTATTCCAAGGTCTACTTCCTTCTCTAAATGCGACTGGTTAATTACTTCGTCCTCTTAAATTCCAACACGTATTTTTAAGCCACGACGAAAACATAATATTAAATCCTGCTCTAAACCTTCAATAAAAGCTTTATCAAGTTCGCCCTTATTACTCATTTTATGTGCATCAGGAATTCGATCCGATATTTCTTTTATTCGGTTAGCGTATGAAATTACAGTCTCATTTTCCCACATATAGACACTTCCGAGTTCTCCTTGTAATTGATATACTGTTTTGGTTGGTAAATAAATCTTTTTTAATTGGTTAACAAGATTCTCTACTGTTGAAAAAGAACTTCCGTAAATGGCTTTACGCGCTTCTCCCATTAATTTTCCTCTAATCATTTTGACCAAATTTTCCTCCACCTGTGGTGACCTGGGGAGCATCCCTATTTAAAAACCTTACGTAGGATCTGATGTTGGATCTTAGGTAAGATCTTAGGTAAGATCTTAGGTAAGTTCTTATGTGATTTCTTATGTAAGAAATGACGTAAGATCTTACGTGTGCATTTGGCAAAAGATCTTACCCAAGTTCTTATGTAATTTCTTAGGTAAGTTCTTATGTAAGTTCATAGGTTCGGCCAAAAATAAAAAAATTTAATTTTCATATTTTTAATTTTAAAAAACTGTATATTCAAAAAATAAATTAAAGTTTAAAATCTAAATTCATTAAATTTAATTAATTAAAATTAATTAAAATTAAATTTAAAAATAGAAGATAGAAAAATCTTTTTATAAATTTAATTTTTAGACATTTTTCAAAATGTCTGAAAAAAAATATTTAAAAAAATTATTAATCATAAGGTCATTCATAACCATTCATAATAGTTTGACGCACTTTTATTTTTTGTTAGAGGAAAGACATCTTGTGTCTTATCCTTTTAAAATGCTTATTTCTTGATCCATATATAATACCTAAGAGTTCGGTCTCATTTGTGAGGCAGAATGATGGCAGCCCTCTAGCGGCGAACCGAAGAAACAATGTCGCGGGATTACTCAGTTTCAAATCGTTTCACCTGTAAAGTGTATAAGTCACGATAGTTTGTTTACATTCTGCAATGCTTCAAGTAAAAGGTTAAAAATTGGTTAAATTAAAATTTTTTAAATAAAGTGTGGCGCATTAATAATTATAAGATGTGAGGAGAACGAGAAATTAGTGAATATGTACGTGACAGTTATAATATTGGTAAGTTTTTATAAGATAATTGTCTTTAAACATTTTAATAAAAGTAGGGTTATTGTTTTGAAATGTATTATATTCCATTTAAATAATAATACTAATTTGTTCAAATTACATATTGTTTATAATTAATTATTAATTTATTAATATAATTTCGAAATATCTATTTTAATATTAATTTAACTAGTTTTGTCAAAGTAAAACTAAAATTTATAACAAGCTTTTTTATTAAATAACAGTTTTGAATATAAAATAATGTTTAAATATATGTGTTTAAATATTTAGTTATAAAATTTTTATTAATATAATTAAATAAAGAATTAAATCATATATTTTTAAACATGTTTTGTACAATTTAAATTTTTCTTTATTTAAACTATATAATTTTAAAATAAAATTCATAAAATATCATCACCATTACTTTAACCATTTGGCTAAATTTAAATTTAAATATAAAATAATAAAATAAATATACTTAAATATAAAATAAAATATTTAGTGAATTTAATACTATCTTTATTAAATTTTAATTTTTAAATTTAATCAAATATATCATTATAAAACATAATGTACTTAATAGTTCTTCAATTTATTTTTAAATTATAAATGATCTTATTGTTTATTACAATAAATAACATTATAAAATAACATAATAAATATGCTTGCTATTTACCCTACCCTAATATATAACAAATAAATATAAATAATTGATAAATAAGAGGATTTTATTGTTTTTTAATTAATAATAGTATTTTTATTTAACAGTTACAAATATTCAGGTTTTTACATTAAGCTTTATAATACGATAAATTACAAATTGTATTTAACTTAATACTAAACAAGTCAATTAAACAGTGTTTTATAAAACTATTTTACACATTATTGGCGTTCCTAAAAATTTTATTGATTAATCCATTAATGCTAAAATATATTGAAATTGGAAAAAATTGTAATAAATAATAATTCTTATTTTTTCCAGAAATATTGGAATACAAAGAATTTCTATTCTAAAGAAATTCCTCAACAGATGCTGTAGACTTATCAATATTTTGAAAATAAAGCTCCAAATCATGTTGATATTACCTTCGGATTCCTATGTACACCTTCGTCTGTGTTAAAAGTTATAATACTTTGAAGTAATATTTGAAAAATAAAAAACATATTTTTAAAAAGGAAAAAATGAGCATTAAAGGTTAATGTAAATTATAATAATAATAACAATAATATAAGGGAACTAATATTTTTTGATTTTTTTGCAGGGAATCAACAACCAAAAAATATCCAAAGATGTTCGAATAACCAGCAGCCTTGATTTACAATTGATCCGTTATCAAGAGGCGACACCACCAGAGCAGCAAATCCAATACGAAAAAAACCATGGTTTCCAAAATAACAATTTAGTTCGTGAAGATATCACACTAAAAGAAAAATGTGATTGAGTCTTCTAAATTGAAAACTTACACCTTCAAGCAGGTATTTTCGGTAATTTCAAAACACTTAACAATTATTCTCTGACCACTCAGACACAAATTGAAATTTTACTTTTAAAAACAACAAATTAATCACTTTTTTCTCTTTAAAAACATAATATTTAATCTTCTAACACAGAAATAAATGCCTTATTTTTCTCTAAGTGAAACTCTTCAATATTCCTTTGAAAAGTTATACTAGAGAGTAATTAATATTAAATACACATGCTTCAATTTAATACATTACCATACTTTTTATGTAAAAATTTATTAACAATATTTCAATTTTTAAAATTATTCTTCCTGGTAAAATTTGTCACATACAAAACACCTCACCCGCTTCTAAGAAAAATTTTATTTAGAAACCCAATTTGCAAAATTATGCTGCCCAGTAATTAACTTTTTTCGTAATTGAAAATAACAAATTATTATTGACTTTTACTTCTTTAAAAAACATTTTTAAATTTCTAACACAGAAATAAGTTTCGTATTCTTCTCTAAGTAAAATTATTCAGAATTGCAATTTTGAAAAATTATACTGGACAGTAATTTATTTATTTATTTTAAACATAACTTTATTAATCATCTCTGGATATTAAAAACTCATTTTTTAATTTAATACATTACCAAATTTTCTTAATCTTTTCGACAGTAAAAGTTTTTGAAAAATTCCAAATTACAAAATTTTTTCATTTTAAAAAATTACTAATTAATCATTTTTGTCTCTTAAAAATACATAACTCATATTTTTACATAATAAAATTAAGAAAAAAGATATCTCATATCCCAATTTGAAAAATATAACTGCACAGAAATTAATTCTTCCTTTCTTCGAAAATTCCCGCATGGATCGTAATATTTATATTGTAACAGTAAATTAATGTTTGCTGTGCAAATTTGTTAAAACAGTTAATATATTTGATACCACAGCGAACAAATTTGGTGCTAATTTTTTTATTTTTCCGATAGTGCAAATTTTTAAAAATTCCAAATTTACAAAATTATTTTTTCATTTATTTTATTTTTGCTGATTTTAAAAATACCTAATTAATATTTTTTGTTTCTTAGAAACATATAATTAAATTTCTCACATACAAACCAGTTACTTATTCGTCTCTTAGTAAGAATTTATTTAAAATTCCAATTTACAAAATTATACTTGACAGTAATTAATTCTTTCTATTTAAGAAAATTCTAAATTAATTATTTTTGGATATGAAAAGCACACGCATCAGTTTAATGTATTCTCACATTTTCATCATTTTTCCGTCAGTGTAAATTTTTTAAAAATTTCAATATACAAATTTATTTAGCCAGGTATCTAATGTTTGTCGCTTTTAACATTAAAAATTAATCACTTTTGGCTTTTAAAAAAACATAATTCAATTTCATACATACAAATCAATTTCTTTTTCTTCTCTGAACAAAAATTTATCTCACATTCCAATTTACAAAATTTAACTGGACCGTAGTTAACTTTTTTCGTTTTTAAAAATATATAAATAATTTTTTTCGCAACTTAAAAACAAGTTATTCAATTTCTTCTTACAAACAAGTTTTTAATCCTGCCCTTCTTCAAACAAGTTTGTAATTCTTCCCTAAGTAAAAATATATTTAAATTTACAATTTACATAACTAATGAGATGTTATGAAAATCTAAAAAATTAACTAGGAGCCAGCTTAATTCTTTTGATTCGAATATTAAATAAAGTTTTTCTAATGCAAGAATTTAAAACTTATTTGTGAGTGTCAAATTGTTGTAAAGACGCAAAAATAATTATTTACGTTTTTATTCAAACGAAAAAAGTTCATTACTGTCTAGATATATTTTGCAAGTTGGATTCTGAGATATTTTTTATTCAGAAAAGAATAAGAAATTAGTTTGTATTTAAACAACTTATTAATTAGGAATTTTTGAAAACGACAAAAATTAGATACCGGGACAAATAATTTTGAAAATTGGAATTTTTAAAAAATTACCACCGCCAGAAAGATAAAAATTGTGGGAATGTATTATATTGAAGCAAGTGTTTTTAATATCCAAAATGATTAAATAAGTTATTTTTAAAATAAAAAAAAATTCATTACTGTCCAGGATAATTTTGTAAAATTGAAATTTTGAATAAATTCTTATTCAGAAAATAATCAGAAACTTCTTTGTATGTTCGACGCTAAAATAGGTTTTTTCAAAAACAAAATGATTAATGAGTTGTTTTCAAAGACGAAAAAAATGTATTACTGGCGATTATAATTTTGCAAATTAAATTTTACTTAGAATAGGATCATAAGGTAGATTTTATTCAAGAAATTCAAATAAGATTTTAAAAAATTAATTACTGGGCAGTCTAGTTTTGTTAATTAGAATAAAAAATGAATTTTTACTAAGAGAAGGATTGGAAACTTGTTTGAAAGTGTGAAATTGAAAAATTTGTTGGTAAAAAGCAAAAAAAACTATTTTTTTTTTTTGAAACACGAAAAAAGATAGTAACTGACGAGAAATATTTTTCAAAACTGAAATATTGAAGAGTTTCACTAAAAGAAGAATATAGATATACAATATAGAATTACAATATGAATATTATTACGATCCATGCGGGAATTTTCGAAGAAAGGAAGAATTAATTTCTGTGCAGTTATATTTTTCAAATTGGGATATGAGATATCTTTTTTCTTAATTTTATTATGTAAAAATATGAGTTATGTATTTTTAAGAGACAAAAATGATTAATTAGTAATTTTTTAAAATGAAAAAATTTTGTAATTTGGAATTTTTCAGAAACTTTTACTGTCGAAAAGATTAAGAAAATTTGGTAATGTATTAAATTAAAAAATGAGTTTTTAATATCCAGAGATGATTAATAAAGTTATGTTTAAAATAAATAAATAAATTACTGTCCAGTATAATTTTTCAAAATTGCAATTCTGAATAATTTTACTTAGAGAAGAATACGAAACTTATTTCTGTGTTAGAAATTTAAAAATGTTTTTTAAAGAAGTAAAAGTCAATAATAATTTGTTATTTTCAATTACGAAAAAAGTTAATTACTGGGCAGCATAATTTTGCAAATTGGGTTTCTAAATAAAATTTTTCTTAGAAGCGGGTGAGGTGTTTTGTATGTGACAAATTTTACCAGGAAGAATAATTTTAAAAATTGAAATATTGTTAATAAATTTTTACATAAAAAGTATGGTAATGTATTAAATTGAAGCATGTGTATTTAATATTAATTACTCTCTAGTATAACTTTTCAAAGGAATATTGAAGAGTTTCACTTAGAGAAAAATAAGGCATTTATTTCTGTGTTAGAAGATTAAATATTATGTTTTTAAAGAGAAAAAAGTGATTAATTTGTTGTTTTTAAAAGTAAAATTTCAATTTGTGTCTGAGTGGTCAGAGAATAATTGTTAAGTGTTTTGAAATTACCGAAAATACCTGCTTGAAGGTGTAAGTTTTCAATTTAGAAGACTCAATCACATTTTTCTTTTAGTGTGATATCTTCACGAACTAAATTGTTATTTTGGAAACCATGGTTTTTTTCGTATTGGATTTGCTGCTCTGGTGGTGTCGCCTCTTGATAACGGATCAATTGTAAATCAAGGCTGCTGGTTATTCGAACATCTTTGGATATTTTTTGGTTGTTGATTCCCTGCAAAAAAATCAAAAAATATTAGTTCCCTTATATTATTGTTATTATTATTATAATTTACATTAACCTTTAATGCTCATTTTTTCCTTTTTAAAAATATGTTTTTTATTTTTCAAATATTACTTCAAAGTATTATAACTTTTAACACAGACGAAGGTGTACATAGGAATCCGAAGGTAATATCAACATGATTTGGAGCTTTATTTTCAAAATATTGATAAGTCTACAGCATCTGTTGAGGAATTTCTTTAGAATAGAAATTCTTTGTATTCCAATATTTCTGGAAAAAATAAGAATTATTATTTATTACAATTTTTTCCAATTTCAATATATTTTAGCATTAATGGATTAATCAATAAAATTTTTAGGAACGCCAATAATGTGTAAAATAGTTTTATAAAACACTGTTTAATTGACTTGTTTAGTATTAAGTTAAATACAATTTGTAATTTATCGTATTATAAAGCTTAATGTAAAAACCTGAATATTTGTAACTGTTAAATAAAAATACTATTATTAATTAAAAAACAATAAAATCCTCTTATTTATCAATTATTTATATTTATTTGTTATATATTAGGGTAGGGTAAATAGCAAGCATATTTATTATGTTATTTTATAATGTTATTTATTGTAATAAACAATAAGATCATTTATAATTTAAAAATAAATTGAAGAACTATTAAGTACATTATGTTTTATAATGATATATTTGATTAAATTTAAAAATTAAAATTTAATAAAGATAGTATTAAATTCACTAAATATTTTATTTTATATTTAAGTATATTTATTTTATTATTTTATATTTAAATTTAAATTTAGCCAAATGGTTAAAGTAATGGTGATGATATTTTATGAATTTTATTTTAAAATTATATAGTTTAAATAAAGAAAAATTTAAATTGTACAAAACATGTTTAAAAATATATGATTTAATTCTTTATTTAATTATATTAATAAAAATTTTATAACTAAATATTTAAACACATATATTTAAACATTATTTTATATTCAAAACTGTTATTTAATAAAAAAGCTTGTTATAAATTTTAGTTTTACTTTGACAAAACTAGTTAAATTAATATTAAAATAGATATTTCGAAATTATATTAATAAATTAATAATTAATTATAAACAATATGTAATTTGAACAAATTAGTATTATTATTTAAATGGAATATAATACATTTCAAAACAATAACCCTACTTTTATTAAAATGTTTAAAGACAATTATCTTATAAAAACTTACCAATATTATAACTGTCACGTACATATTCACTAATTTCTCGTTCTCCTCACATCTTATAATTATTAATGCGCCACACTTTATTTAAAAAATTTTAATTTAACCAATTTTTAACCTTTTACTTGAAGCATTGCAGAATGTAAACAAACTATCGTGACTTATACACTTTACAGGTGAAACGATTTGAAACTGAGTAATCCCGCGACATTGTTTCTTCGGTTCGCCGCTAGAGGGCTGCCATCATTCTGCCTCACAAATGAGACCGAACTCTTAGGTATTATATATGGATCAAGAAATAAGCATTTTAAAAGGATAAGACACAAGATGTCTTTCCTCTAACAAAAAATAAAAGTGCGTCAAACTATTATGAATGGTTATGAATGACCTTATGATTAATAATTTTTTTAAATATTTTTTTTCAGACATTTTGAAAAATGTCTAAAAATTAAATTTATAAAAAGATTTTTCTATCTTCTATTTTTAAATTTAATTTTAATTAATTTTAATTAATTAAATTTAATGAATTTAGATTTTAAACTTTAATTTATTTTTTGAATATACAGTTTTTTAAAATTAAAAATATGAAAATTAAATTTTTTTATTTTTGGCCGAACCTATGAACTTACATAAGAACTTACCTAAGAAATTACCTAAGAAATTACATAAGAACTTGGGTAAGATCTTTTGCCAAATGCACACGTATGATCTTACGTCATTTCTTACATAAGAAATCACATAAGAACTTACCTAAGATCTTACCTAAGGTCTTACCTAAGATCCAACATCAGATCCTACGTAAGGTTTTAAAATAGGGATCTCTTTAGCTTCGCCACACCCTTCTATGAAAAGAGCGAGGGGGATATTGTGACCGTCGAACAATGGTACCAGCTCGAGGGCATCCCGTAGGGACACTTGTTGATTATTAGGCAACGACATAATTTCTAAATGGGAATCGATAATCTGAGATAATTTATCTAACTTTATTTCTTTTAGTCTGTCAATTCCTGTTTCAAAAGATAATTTTATTAAACTTTCTTTGGGGTCAAATTTTTCATCAATTGGAGTTGAATTGAAAATGTCAAAACCAAAACCGGTAATGGTTCGATTAAAAGAATTTTCTGATTCCGGAGATGTTAATTCTAAACTTTTTTCGAATTTTTCGGCTTGTGATTTACTAAGATGTGAATAAGTGTTATCTTTTAGAGTTTTTTCTGTTTTCGGGGTTTTATTTCCTATCGATTCAGTGCTTGTACTATTATTAGAAGTAGAAGGTTTCGTATTTTTATTTAAATTCGGATTGATAATTGTACTATTTTTAGAATTTATTGAGCCCGTTAAATCTTGAGAAGCACTATCTTTTGCTTCGTTGTCAACTAGATTTTTAGCTTGATTTTGATCTCGACTTGGAGTATTTGTTGGACTATGACAAACCTTTGGAAGTGGGTTAAAAAAACCTTGTTCCTGAGCCTTACTTCTAGTATAATGAGAATTCGTTTTGTCTGACATAACCTTTAAAATTTAACATTATTAAGGAAAAAGTTTAATATAATTTGGTTGAAGTTATATTTTGATTTTTTAGAAATTTTAATTTTCTTTCAAATTGCTTAAAAGGTTTTCCAAAGTAATTAAAAGATTATCAATGTGGTAATCAAGACCTCTAGTGTTTAAATATTCATTACCATAAACAAAGTTTTCAATATTTTGTAACAAATTCTCTGATTCATTTAAAATATCTTTAATTTCCTTAGCAAATTGTCCTTGCTTGTCTAGTTGAAAAACTAATTTTTCTAAAGTGTTAAATACTGTTTGAACATTTATAATTAATTTTCGCATGTGGTTTGTACTCATTTTGTTTATTTGAAATTAAGAAAAATGCATTTTATTAAAGCTGAATAGTTTGGAATTTGTTAATAAAGATATTATTAAAATTAAGTAAAAATTTTATTAAATTAACCTATAATATATAAATACAGGTGATTTTGGAAAAGGATTTGAGGAGAAGTGATTGCTAAACCTTATTGATTAAATTTTGTTTTATTAATCCATCATATTCGTTGCTGCTTTTATAAATTTTTCAATATGTTTAATAAGTTTATTACTTGTAACAGTTTTCCTTTTATAATTAATATTTTCTAAATCCTTGAGCAATTTGTCGGACGCAAATAATAATTTTTGGATTTTTTTATCAAAAAGAGGGCCTCTAGTGTTTACCAGAGCTATCGTCCGTTCTAAGTTTTCTAGTGCTCCTTTAAATTTTTGTGTCAAAAATTCAAAATCATCCTTATTTATATCCACTGGAAAAAAGAAAGGAAAAATATAAAGAAAAGAGAATGGATTTAAAATATATAATATATTTATTTTAAAAGGTCTATTTTCTACAACTCAATTTTTCTTAATGTTTAACTCGATTTTGTTTAGCAAATATTCAAAATATTTGGAAAATTCCTTCTGCGATTTAAAAGGTTTTATTTTAATTTGATTTGCTTCATTAGTAGGGCTGAATCGTTTTAAGGCTTTCTTTCCACCTCGTGGTCTCCAAGGTTTTCCTTGTTTTTCATTTGGCATTTTTACTGGAAAATATTTTTTTTGTTTTTTATTATCATTATTAAAATTATTATATAGATTTTTTTGTAAAACAATTTCAAAGACTAAGTTATCTTTAAAGAGAAATATTTCTACAAATATTTTATTCAAAGAGGATATTTTTGTTTTCAATGAATAAAAAGAAATAGTAAAAAAAAGTTTTCAGATATTTTAATGACACAAAAAAAAATTCAAATATGGAAGTTTTTTGAGCTCTTAATTCACGGCCGAAAGGCGAGTCCTTAATTACTCTTAGAAACGTTTCGTCTGCCGAAAGGCTAAAAAATGTTTCTATCTTTTTCCATATTTAAATGAAGGAAGGTTTCGAATTTTTTGATTCGCGGCCGAAAGGCGAGTCCTCAAGAAATTCTTAAAAACGTTTTGTCTGCCGAAAGGCTAAAAACTGTTTCTATGTTTTTCCAAATTTAAATGAATGAAAATTTCGAATTTTTTGATTCGCGGCCGAAAGGCAAGTCCTCAAAAAATTCTTAAAAACGTTTTGTCTGCCGAAAGGCTAAAAACGTTTCTATATTTTTCCAATATAAAGAAAATAATTTTACAAATTGTTTAACTCTTAAAAAAAAAAAAACATTAACAAATAAAAATTTCCGAAATTAATCTATTCTGGTTTTAAAAGAAGATAATTTTAACTAAGGGAGCAGGAAAAGAAATGTTAACTGACAATGATTTTTATACAAAATATCAATACCAATTTTATTTATTTTTACAAACTGATCTGAGTGAGAGAGAAACTTCTGCAATGAGATGACAATCCTTGGAAAGAAAGAGTCCACTGAAAAAAGGTGAACTCGTTAATGGGTTGTCAATGAATAGGATTGAAAGATATAGAGAAGAAAATATTTGCTACTTACTTTTTGGTATTTTGAATGAGCTCAAGAGTAGTCGTGAAAAGGGATGGTTGACGGGTCTCCTTAGGAAATCCGGAGTCTGCGAGGCGAGAGTGTGTCAGCTTCACAACACAGGAAATTTACGGCCGCTTCCACGTAAAACGCTCCAGGTGTCAAACAGGCCGGTAGCGATGATTGACTTTGAAGAAACTCAATTCTCACCTTGGCTTTCGTAGAAATTTGGTGTAGCACAGGGTACACCGTAAATAACAAGTTCTCAAAGAAGAACCTCGAAGAATATTAAGAACAAACTAGAGTTCTTAGTAAAAGGACTTTGACTTTCAGATTCAGCAGTCTGAATTTCAATTTGTTAAATTTTAGACAAGCTGGTTCAGAGGTTCGCCACAGACTAAATGTCTTGATTAAGGATGTTCACTATGAGATTCAGAGGACCATCACAGACTAATTTCCCCACTACTTCTTTTTTTCTTATATAGACCAAAAATGTTGGGGTGATTCTTGACCCTAGGTGAGGGTGAGATCCCATAGTTTCAGAAAGTCAGGGGGGAGACCGAGGATCTCCCATAGTCGTGGAAAAATCGGAGGGATGACCGGTGTGATCCCATAGTCGTAGAAGTCAGAGGGGCATTTCTCTGCTTGCAGGTGGTTTCATTATGTCACTCAAGGGTTTGCGTACAATTCGAGAAAATACATTAACACGTGTCATTCGACAACGGAATAAAAATGAATAGAACAGATTTTACGTTTGTTGAAGAATACAAATGGTATTGATTTTTCTAGGTTTAAGACATATTTAACACACAGATATATTTTTATTATAAGGTTACGAGGACGTAACATTAGTTTAGTTATTTATTTAAACTAATTATTTAATATTGTCTTTATTTTTGTTTAAATTAGTTATCGTTATTATATGATTATTCTAACTATTAGTTATTACTAGTTTAGTTACTTAATGATTATTACTATTAGTATATTAGTTATTATTATTTTAATTAATTTAAATATTTATTATTTAATCATTATTATTATTTTAATCATTTAAATTAATTAAGTTAATTAATTATTGTTATTGTAGTTATTTATTATTATTATTTAATTGATTCATTTAATCATTTATTATTATAATTACTACTATTTATTTAGTTAATATTATACTAATTAGTTTAATTATTTCTTTACACTAAATATTTATTATTGTTTTTATCTTAATTAGTTTAAATATTTGTTTATTACTATTTTTTTTTGTTAATTCCTGTTATTTTCATTATTTTTATTATTTACACTAATTAGTTATTCTTTTATTATTATTTAATTTAATTAATTATTGTTATTTTTTTATTATTATTATTAACTGTAATTATTTACAATAATTATTACGTTATTCATTTGAATTAGTTATTATTATTATATTATTATTTTCGTTATTAATTATTATTATTATTATTCTAGTTATTTAATCATTATTACTACCATTTTATTTAGTTCAATAATTTATTATTTAATTATCATTAATATTTTAATCAGTTAAATTAATTAGTTTAATTATTTAATGTTTTTTTAATTATTTATTATTATCATTACTATAGTTTATTTAGTTATCTTAATTAGTTTAATTATTCATTATTATTTTAATTATTTATTATTATAATTACTATTATTTATTTAGTTAATTAGTTTAATTGTTTCTTTACACTAAATATTTATTATTATTTTAATCTTAATTAGTTTAAATATTTGTTTATTACTATTTTATGTTTATTACTGTTATTTTAATTGTTTTAATTATTTATTTACACTAATTATCTATTAAGTTTATTATTATTTAGTTTAATTCTTTATTGTTATTTCAATTATTATTTTATTAATTTAATTATTTATTATTTAATCATTATTATTATTTTAATCATTTAAATTAATTAGTTAAATTAATTATTGTTATTTATTATTTTTGTTGACGGTAAATATTCAAATTAAACTTTATTATTATTATTTTTCCATCCAAAAATGGTACCAATAAGGAAATCCCGTATTATGTCGTTCAGCATATTGGCCGACTTGGGTATGCTGATAGACAACTACACTTATAATGACCATATCTATAAAATTTATTTGTGTTCATTAGTTTGTTATTTTCCTTGCACTTATAGGAGCATTATAAAAAGGAATATTCGTATGTAGAGTAACTATATTAGTGAGCTTAGTTTTTCATTCCATTAAGAACAAAAATTAGTAACCAATAGCGAAATGAAGTAAATAATTAGAAGAATGAAAAGAAATTCGCTTCCGCTACGGAACGTCTTACGCCCGCGTCCGGTTACAGTCAGTCACCTCTGAATCTGTTGACAATGAGGAGTGACACAATTTTGAAATTGGAACGTTTCCTCATTCCAAAGAAAGACCTTGTCACAAGGACATACTTATGAAAATACCGCGTAAGCAACATACGAATGCTCGAGCTACCTGGGTTTTAACTCCAATAAAATAAAATAAACTGACTTAAAATATTTGTCAGTAAAATTCAATAATTACAGAAAATTGGAAACACATAATGGATATTAAAAGTGATAAACCGTTCAAAGTTGTACAATTATAAAATGAATGGATTATTGGTCGCAGATTATCTTATAGTTGTACACGGAAAAGGGGGAAAGCTTAAAAATTATAATGGTTTTCAATTTTAAATTCAATGACTGTATGAATTATTTATAATAAGTAAAAGAAAAAGAAAAAAAATCATTATAATTCTTAATAACAAGTAACCTTTTTTTTAAAATAAAAAAAAAAATTTAAGGAAAATAAATGTATGAAAAAGCTTATTAACAATTTCAATACGGCGTATTAATGTTATTTAATATTGTTAGTACTTTAATTAAAGGAAGAATTTTATTTAATTAAGTGGTAAACTCGTTTTACCACAGTATTATATTATTGTATTTTACTGTTTTATTATTTATTAATGAATTATGTTGCCTTATGCAAACGATAAAGTGTATGCTGAATAAATGTTTAAATACGTATGAATGTGTGTAAGATTGTGTGGGCACAAAATGTACACCAAATTGTACAGATAATGTACGAATGTTTAGAATCTACTTAGAATGAAGAACATAAGAAGCATAGAGGCTGCCAGTACTGGCGTCGCGCTGCCTCGCACCACGCCTATACTGGGTCATATAAGCATAAAAAGCGCTAGAATTCAACGTTTATCAACGTAATTCAACGTAAAAATTTTAAAATGTTCAAAGCATAAAAATTCCTATATTTTGCAAAATTTATCGATAATCACGACACTCTATCTTCTACATCTGAACGGATTGAGAACGACCAATTGAGTGAACTTAAGCAGCTATTAACCGATAATTATTGTTATTAACCTTATCTAATTTTCGAAAAGCCTACCTGTAAATCATGAAGAAATAGTCGATGTTCTAAGGAAGAACTCTGCCATTAACCAACTCAACAAAGTTTTTGTTGCTTTTGTTATTTCTTGTTAACAACTAATCAGAAGCTACAATGTTAATGATAGTTAGGTATTCTCAAGGATAGTCCAGATCTGGAAGATAGCGAATACATTTGTAAAATCAATTGTCAAAAATTAAACCGGAAAAAGCAACAAAAAGACAAGACTCGCCCGCCAGTACTGGCGGCACACAGTTTCTGGTTATGCCTATACTGACACGTACAAGCGCAAAATTATGTGCATATATGAATTCTTTCGAACAAATCTTTGTAATATAAGTAGATTAAGTAACGATATAAAAATAATAAAGGGTATTTAGGATTAAAAGATTTATATCAATCCGAAAAACACGAGTGTCGTATATTTTCACATAGAATTTATTTCCACCGCAACGAGTTTTCGGGAACGAAAACGGGAATATTCACGGCGGTTTGTTATGATAATTCATAACATAATTAATATTAAAATAAATTAATTAAACTTTATTTCGAATTTCCTCACTTGGAGAAAATTCGACTTTACACCCATTCGCCATTTTTCGAAATACGGAGGAAATAAACTCACTTTGGTGAAAATACTTATAAATTGCTAAAATCAAAGAACAGCAAATAAAAGACACATTTATTTTATTAATGACAAAAGAAAAGAATGCATGAAATTTAATGCACACGTGAAAGATATAAGGAAATTTTAAGTTTACTCGTGATTTTCGGAGTGACTACTCTAGATTATGCTAGACTTAAATCAATGGCATGCCACAATTTTTACAAGCGTCACGAAATATGTTATTGTTAAATGAGCATTAGGCACTTGCAACCTTTTACCAAGATTGAGTGGCAGGCATAATCGCAATTAATTTGATTAACTGATGAATTAATCAATTAATTTAATTAATTTGATTTGGACTTGTTAGGCGAAAGTAACGCGGAAATAGAAAATTTTGAAACGATATTGTTCGTGCTAAATTTATGTGAACGTTTCCAAAGTTTAACCTTTTTAATCTTTTACAAGATCTTTCCTAAAAACCTCCCTTAAAGCCCTTTAAGAAAAGAAAAAGAGAATAAGTATTCAGTTCAGGCAATCATAAATTTGCAACTTGAGGCTGTTGCGTATGGTGTCATCAAACTCTTTTCAAATATAAATAACTGCTGGGGTACGGAAAACGAAACCTCGGTTTGGAAATTGCAAAAATGCAACGCCAAACAAAAAGGGGTTTTCAAGAAAAAATATAGAGTTCAAGATACTCCAATAAACAGTTAATAAGTTGTGAAATGGATGTGCCATTTCCGTCGATATACCTGCAATACGCCGAAAGTGCAAAACTGCAAAATTCACATTGAGCAATGGTTCAATGTTCTAAATTTTATTGCCAATGAACTTACACATGGTCAATATCCCACCCAAAGAGTCCCAACGTTTCTATAAAAGTTAAGCACGAACAAAATAATTTCGCAGTACACATTTCGTTCGTACGGAAGTTCTGTTCTTCACAGAACAACACTCGAGTCGAAATATCGGGACCACGCCCGACCGCGAATTAAGTTCGGATTTGAAGGTCCACTACGAGATAGTGACCAAATTTCGAGCGGTCGATAACTAAAATTTGAAAACTTTCGCTTAATTAAAGTCCAGCGGCAAGCAAATTTTTGTGGAAATTCAAATATTGATTAAATTCAATTATTTAAATTTTTATCAAACATTTGACCGGTCAGTCCGTACGCGTAGTGCCTGTCCGTCCAAGTTTGTTAGGAACCGCAAGTGAGTAATTGTGCGCGTTCAAAATAAAGACAATAGTGTCACAGAGGTGACACACACATCAAGAACTTTCTGCCCGTCGAAAACCAATCAATTGTATCAACACTTCACTGACTTCCAACGTTAAAATTAAGTCGTAGAGTGAGTAAGTAAACACTTCTGAATGTATCGTTCCATTTGTTTATTTTAATAATTTTGCAATTGATTCTAAATTTAAATTTAAATTCAATTGTTGTTTGTATGAGATATTTAGAATATGTTCAAGAATAAATTCAATTAAATAAAAAGAAAGCTTGTAATTCTTACTCTTCTTTTTCTATTATCCCTGAATTCATTATGTCACTAAAGTAAATTAATTTATCAAGATGGTTTTCACAGTCCGAGTATTTATTTAAAGAGGATAAACGATCCCGCAAAATTTAAACAAGGTCTATTGATCATGGAAGCTTGGTGCCTCCACAAACCAAAAATAAAGGACCATCTCAAAAGTCGTTATTTCATTTAAAAGCTTTTAATTTTCGAACAGCTATTTTTCTTTTAAACATTAAATAAATTATTTTAGTTTGTTACATGTAGGTTTTTTATCAATTTTTAATAAGAACATCAAATTTGCGCCAATTTTGACAATAATTTTCATAATCAGTGCATTAAATTACGTAAGTATATCAAGTTTCAAAAAAATCGAAATTTTGTTGCTTTCGGAAGTATATCCCAGCTTTAGAAACTTGCAATCTCTTTTATCACTACACTATTCTGTCAGTGTAAAATAACAACAAACAAAAATGTTTATTACAAATTTTTTGCATTTTAATGTAACATTCAGTCATAATGTATTATTTTAGAGTGCAAAGCAGACAGTTCTTACTATAAGTAAGTGAAAAATAGTACAAAAATTAGTGAGTCAGTGAGAGAGAGAAATAGGGAGAAAGAGAGACTTTAAATTCGTATTAGGGAGCACCTAAATAGCGAGATAGAAGTACATTTAATAAAGTTTTCAGAATGTTTATAGGATTGTCCACTATACAGGCCCGTATGCAGAAATTTTTAAGAAGCAGTTATTAAGGGGGTATGGTGTTCAATTTTTTTTTTAAATGAATGCACAATATTTCAAGAATATTGTGTCCAAATTTTAAGTCGATGGGAGCAAAATTGTAGAAGTTACGAGTATTTGAGTGACCATTTCTCGGAACCGTTTCTATGCCGCGCCGTGCTGAGCAGAAGCAAGAGTCGTCAAAAGTTTAAATTTATTTTCGTTCGCGTTCGTTGTTTTTTAGTATTTTAAACTGTAATCTATCTGGACGAAAGAACTTTACCCTATGGACCTGGCATTGACGACTCTGAGTGAGTATTACAGAATTATTGAATTTTATTTTTAATTTCTTAGTGTGTAAAACTTTAAAGCGCTCTACTAAAAATTGCCATTTTTTAAGTCGGTGCGCAACATAACTCAAAATGTACTGAACCAATCGTTTTGAAATTTTCCACAGTATTTCTTCGCATAATTCCCCAGGTAACAAAGAGGCCTTTTTGTTTTTTTAAATAATTGTTCATTTTAAATTAACAAATAAGTCGATTTTTTGGGCGAAAATCGGTTTTTTTGACTTGAAAGTGCTACCAAAAATTCAAAACTTAAAAAAAAATCCCCTTGATGTTACATGGAAAAACATATCCTTTAAGAAATGCATTTCGATTTTTTTGTTTCTGATGATTCTGTTGCGAGTTACGCTGCGCACCGCAAAACAACTTTTTTTCGAAGCGCGTCAGGAAATTCACATTCACTCACTCAATTTTAAATATTTTTGAATGAGAATTTACCAAAAATATTTTTAAATGTTGCTCTATTGTATGAAAAATGATTAATAAACTGATACACTCCACATCGACAAAAAAAATTTATAAAAACATGCCTTTTTTACCCAATTAACCATAACCCCCTCCCCTTAATCATTTAATATTATACCAGGGGAAAAATACAGTTTCTTCTCTTTTAATGAACAAACAGTTTTTGCAAAATTTTAAATTCTAATATTGGAATTTACAGTAATTTTCAACGAGTATTCATGACATTCAGCAATTTGTAAAATAGCAGAGTTACAATATCACCCTTTTAAGGCACAAAATAATATAAATCAAAAATATTTCTATAAGACAAGAGCCTATCAACGTTACAAAGAAAGAGGCGCGCGTAGCGCGCAATTAATTGTGCCAGTATTAATTACAGGGATTAATGCAATTCATTTAGGTAATACTCGAGGAGTAGTTTTTTTCACACTTAAATCTATTCACTCATCACATTCTACCTTTATCAATGCTGACGTCTTATGAAAATTATATTCTTCACTCCCTTCTACCCCTCTCCCGCCTCATCATTGGCCTCACCTCCATGGTATCCAATTGGCTGATCCTAACTACTCTTCTTTAAGTAAGGTTGATCTCATTATTTGAGCTGATCACTACGGACAGATCATTCAGCCAAATCTGATAAAAGGATCACTCTCTTTACCAATAGCTCAGCTCACTATCTTTGGCTGCATAATTTCGGAACCAACCAAGGATTTCTCAATCAATATCAGCTCATCTCATCATCTGAATGTCGATTAGAGTTTGACGGATTTGCAAGATATGCTCAGAAGGTTTTGGGTACAAAAGGAAATGATTGATTTGAACTTGGTCAAGGGAGACTCTCAGGCTTTTCTCATCAATCCTCTCAATCCTAAGGATTAAGAGCACTCACGGAATTTTTGGACTTAAGTTACTCAAGACAGGTATATCATTTTCCAACTCTTAGCCATTTTCCAGACTGACGGCATTCAACGATCATCAAAAAATACTCAGAGTCGGAGGCCGACTCAAATTCTCTTATCTGGATCATGAGAGCAAACATCCTGCTTTTCTACCTAAGGATTCAGCTCTCACTCGTCTCATTGTTATAGATGCGCATTAAAGGACTATTCACGGTGGAACTCAGCTTACACTTTCTTACGTCAAAAAGGGCTTCTGGGTCATTAGAGGTCGTCGACCGTAAGATTTCATATTTTTAAGTATGTGCAGTGTACTGGACAACGTGGATTTCGAGCTCAACAGCTGATGAGCCAGCTGACCAATACAAGGGTTCAGTAGCGGCTTTAGGGGGGGGGGGGGCGAACCTGGGCGACCGCTCGGGGCGCAGAGCTGAGGGTCCAGGGATCCAGGGCGCATCCAGGGATGTAGACGTAATATAGTAGAAAATTTTTGAACTGTCCAGGTCAAAAGATAACATTTTTTTAATTTAGCTTAAACTTTGCTAGAGTGATTTCGCTGTTAGTGAAAGTGTAAACACTAAATTTTTTCAAATTTCATAGAATAGTTTTTTAGTTACACAGTTTTAAAATTTTGATTTTTTAAAATTTATTATATGTCTAACCAGATTGCATATTATAGGGGGGGGGGGGGGCGACAAAATTGAACTTCGCCCGGGGCGCAAAAGTGCTTAAGCCTGCTCTGCAAGGGTTACTCCATCAAGGCCATTTCTCAATACCGGAGATGATTACGCCGGACTTACCTCTCTCAAGACTTGGAAGAAGCGAGGGGCAAAGAGCAAGAAAGGATGGCTCTGTATTTTTGTCTACTTCTTGACCTTTGCCATTCATTTAGAAGCAGTTACCGACTACTCATCGGAAGGATTGTCTCAAATATCTCACGGAGAGACATTTGTCACACTCTCTAGAGTGACTGTGGAACGAATTTTTCCGGAGCAGACAAGACTCTCCAGCAACTATTCAAGGCCGGAACTCATGAATCAAGGACATTGCCTCAACTTCTGGTTAATGACGGCACTTCTTGGAACTTCAACCGCCCCTCTGCTCCACACATAGGTGGTAAATGGGAGTCCGCCGTCAAATCAGTTAAGTATCATCTCAAAGAAACGCTTGGTAAAACAATGCTGACCTACGAAGAATTTAGGACTCTTTTAGCTCAGATTGAAGCAGTTCTCAATTCACGGTCATTAGAACCTTAGTCAGAAGACACTGACAACTTGTCAGCTCTCACACCAGGGCATTTTCTCATCGGTAAACCTCTTAACTCAATACCGGAACCTTCTTTAATGGATGTGCCAAGCTCAAGGTTGTCAAGGTGGCAACTTATTTAACAAAGGGTCCAGACTTTCTGGTTAAAATGGCATCATCCGTCTAACCAAATCAATGTTGGTTCTCTGGTTCTTCTCACTGATAAACGCTTTCCACCAGCAAAATGACCCTTTGCGAGGGTCATAGAACTAAATCCTGGAGCAGATGGACTCACCAGGGTGTTCACCATCAGGACGGCCATCTCTACACTCAAGCGGCCAATCAAGAAGCTAGCAGTGCTTCCCATCTCCAGGAACGATTCAACATTGGCATCGACCTCATCATAATCGTCGACTCCATTGCCGATGGGAGGGAGTGTGTTTAGTCTTTAGTGTTTAATCTCACAGAATTGGGCCTGGCTCGAATTTGCGACTCGAGACCAGTTGCAAATTCAAATATCACGGAAAAAATGAAGTGGTGTGTTTAGCGAGCGCAACTATTTCATTTTACCCACTGACCACGGATTTTCTCCAATAAAAAGGATTTTCTCCCAATTCAAGATTTTTTAACATTTTTTATTTTCTATTTAATTCAGTGAACGAAAATTTCGACCTTTTCCTCTCTCCCGGTATTGCTCAAAACAGTAAAAAATACAAAGTTTTTGAAATAAAATATTGGTTTAAGTTCTGGACATAGCCACTGGTGTCCAGAATAACATATCCAAATTTCAGATGATTAGGTTAAATAATTTTTTTTATCCCTAACACCTTAGCAAAAAAAGTAGTTTCCAGATAAATGTTTCAACCCATTAACGCCTGAAATCTGTAAAATCGTAGCCTTAATTTGGAATAGTACTACAAATAGGAAAAGTGTTTGTAAAATATGGGAATAGCGTTTCTTTATGTTTTTGGGGTCACTCTACAACTCTACATTCTACAAGATTCCGGGCTCAGATTTTATTTTTATTTAAATGCAAAACCAATATGGCGTCTTTTTTGCACACTATCGTAGTGGACATGAAAAGTTGTACTAATCGAATCAGCTGTAGAATCTGAGAAACTGTCAATAAGCTTACAGAAACTTTACAGCCTATTCTTGAAAGACTATACTTTCGAAATATATAAAAAAACAACAATCGATTTTTTGAACATTCTGGATTACACGGTCCCCTTAAGCGGCCTTTTCATAAACTTTCTGCAGACATTCCTCATGTTTCTGAGGACTGTTCACAAACTTTTGCAAACTTTCAGCAGGCTTTTTACAGTCTGTAAGTCTGCGGAATGCTTCACTTAGAAAAGTAACAAGCTTCAAAAAATCCGATCGATTTACACTAGTATTTTTATACTTAAACCGTAAAATCTTATCTTTTGAATTCAAGCAACATCAAAAACAAACAAATATTTTTGGTTTAAATTTCATAAACCTTCAGCAATAACATGAGAATAATTTTCCGAAAGAATATAATTTTATTAATTGATTTTACTTACTTAGGAATTAAATATTTGAAAAATCAGTAGTTTTTTAAAAAACTGAGTAATGCTACCTCTAAAAATGGTTTTTGAAAAATATTAAAATTTTTACCACAGATTGATAGTGTTTAGTTGCGTTATAAAAAATTAAAAGTTGGTCTTTTTTGGGTCACTTTAACTTTCATTCGCTATTTTCTTTTTCTTTTCATTTTTAAAAATTCTTGGCATTAGGGTGTATTGGGCTCGAGGCCCCCCGCATGATTCAGAATTTGAAATTCGTTTTAAAAAAGGCACAATGAGGGATGAAATATGGAATGCAAAATTGATACGTAATTTATTTTACATCAAATAAAAAAGCTCAAAGCATTACTGCTCACTGAGATATAAGAAAAAAAACCAAAGAATTATGTTTGCTAAAACTAAAGACAAAGAAAAGTTTGAAACAACAAAAGTCAGACAAAACATGATTAGTATTTATTTTAAATTACAAGGATGACCTGGTTTAAAAAAGTTTATTAAAAAAAACATCCTTTTTTCAAAATCGCACGTGTGTGCAGGCAATTTAAGTTTCCTATTCTAAAAAGAACAGATATTGTGATTAACTTCAAACGTGTAACTTCTTTTCCGAGTCTTCCATTGGACAATACGTTTCACACTTCATTATAGATCATTATCGATAGTTTTCAGATTCAATTTTCTGTTTTGCGGGTAAATTAAAATATTTTAATAAAACATTGAAATTTCAAATTAAGATATTTTATAAAATTTCTTATAATTTTTCTAATCTAAAAATAAAAAAATTTTCTATTAAAATTAATTTTGACGAACTTTAGACGTGTAACTCTTTTTATCCGGCTTCTGATTTGCTAGCAGATTTTTGATTGTTTTTGTTATGTCACACAGTAAGAAAAAAAGACGCTACTGGACAAAATTCTGCTGACAAGCCAAATCTCAACAGATTTTAACTTTTTTTTTTAAATTCTCAGCATGATTGCGCTCGAAGCCTTGGGTGCCACATTTTAAAAATTTTATACCATAACCTCAAAAAATTATTTTATGCCTATTTGAATACATTTTTCAGTGATTAATGTCATCTGTAAAAGATTTTTATGATCATTTTTTTATCACTGATGATAACTTTAGTGTCGCATTATTAAAATTTACAATGGAGGATACAAAATGGCTTCTGAAATTTTAAAAATGTATGTTTTTCCATAAAATCCATGACCAGAAGTATTTTTTATTTATGAATGTTCGTAATATGTGTATCGATTGTTACGTATCGAAAATATGTATTTGTAGGAACTAAATTAAAAAATAAATAAAATCGATGAATATTGATATTAAAAACACTAAAAGATTTGAAAAAATTTTAATTATTCTTTAATCAATGCCTAAACCTAATAAAATGATCCAGCCAATAAAGGCAAGGTTAATTTATATGTAGTGGAGTTAAGATAAAATTTTGAGTTACAAAAAACGTTCAATTTAAATAAATTTTGAAAACCTGTTTACAAAAGAAGTTGTTGAGCCTGATCGGATAACAGATTTTCAGTTTTTGTTTCTTTAACCTCATTGAACTAATAAGAGAATATGAACCAACAAGAAGATGGTGCATAATATCCTCATTGGTGGCTTTTCTATTATTCATTCAGCTGTTATTGCTTTGAGCATTTCTGAAAATGTTATTGTTTGCCTCTTGAGACAAAGTGAAGAGCACATAGCCTTTTCTATTCGTTTTCAGTATTTTGTTTTCTGGTGTACTTGCTGTAGATTTTTTAAAATCTATGTTGTATGCGATGTGGAATAAATATTCCATATTACGGATCCAATAATGAAGAATTGAAAGACTGAATACTCTTCCTTTTTAATACAATGTTTTAAGTTATCCAAATCTTTGACAAATTTGAGTCCTACTTCTTAAACATTTCAACACTTTTATTCTTGCTTTTTGTGTGTTATATATTAGCGTACAAGATAAATCTTGATATCAGATATTTTTAAACTTTTGATGCATTTGCTTTCTCATTAAAATTATCCGAATATGTTCTATATTTAACTAAGAATTTTTTTTCAAAGACCCTGAATATTTTTCAAGAATTTTTTTTATTACAGATTTAAAGTTTTCGATTCTTTAGTATATTGAGTTAAAAATTAATAAAATTATTTCTTTCTCATCTTAAACAATTCTATTTCTAAGAGAATATTTTCTGACTTTTTATTCATCAGTGACTATATCATATTGTATTTTACATTCTTTCAAGTCACAGTCCCATAAAATATTTTTTAAGTTTATGTAATTTACTGCGTAAGCTGCTGCTAAAGCAATATTAACAAAAGAATTGTTGGACTTTTTACCTAAGAGTCAACAAAAATTGAAATTAATTAATACCGCAAAGTAAAATCAATATTAACCTACAATAATTCAAATATTTTATGCGATACTACTGTCAAACTCACATTTTATAAAATGTGGAACATATAATTATATAATTATATATTTGTATATAACGATCGTCATTTCCATAAACTAATGTTTCTATCTTCATTACCAAGGTAAATGTCAATTGTAGAGTAAAGCTTCTTTAAAAATTAAAAAAACATTTTATCACGCTTTGTCATTATTAAAAACTATTTATTATTTTTTATTTTTCGTTTATGACATTTTCGTTCTTTCGTTCTTCACGTTTTCCATTTACTTAATCAATATTTAATGAAATATCTGGTGGAAAGGAGCATTTATTTTCAACGCTTGATATAACTATAAATTATTAATAATTATAGTAATTATAATTATTGTATGGTATTAATTTACTTTAATTCTTGTCCACTCTTGGATAAAGAAATTTAAATTTAGTTCTTGCTGATAATTATTTTCATGATGACTTACACAATCAGCTATTCAAATTTGTGTAATATTTTATGGGACTACGATTTCAAAGAAAGTAAAAGCAAGATAGATATACTTATTGATCGTATAAAAAGTTTGGATAATAATCTCTCGGAAAATGCATTGCTTGCAATAAGGGAAAAATTAATTTTTTTATTTTTGCCTTAGTACAATAAAAAATGGAATACTGTAAAGCGAACAAAAAAAAAGTTTATTAAAAAATATCCAGCATTCTTAGAAATAGAATTCTCAGTTGAATTCAAAACACCTTCGGATAATTTAAAAAAAAAACGGAAATTCCTCACAAGTCTTAAAGAAAGCTGATGTCAATAAAGGTCGTCCTCTATTGTCTTATGAACAAGGGTCAGCAAAGACTAAAAAGAGGCGTCTAGATGAAGCATTTGGCAAATGTTCTCCTAAAGAGTTAGTAGGAGCAATACAGCGAAAAATAAGTAAATCTGAAGTTAGTCAAAGCATTGATGAATCTACTAATGATAATAATGAGTGCGATAAAAACAAATGTTTGGCCATGTACGTTGATATAAATCTTACAAAAAACAAGTATGAAAAATTAAGAAAACACAATTCAATAATTAACGGGAATAAGATCTATCCACCATATTATGAAATCTTAAAGGCCAAGAATGATTGCTACCCTGAAAATATTAAAATTACAGAAACTGGTACTAGTGTCAACTTAATTTTATTGCTTGTCCATACAACAGAAATGATACTGCTATCTTCAGGCGATAACACTTTAAAATCTGCTGAGAATTAAAAACTACCTCTAATTGGAAAATGGGGGATGGCTGGTGCTTCAGAGCAGCAAACAACTAGACAAAGATGGTCCTCACAGAATGCTGCTAATGACTCGAAAAGTGATAATGATGATGACGATGAAGATAATGATGATAGTGATGCCTCAGTTTTTATCATAACCTCTGTTATGATAAAAACTCTTCAACTGTGTGCTGAAAATGTAGCTATTTGGACTAATGAAACACCAAATTCCGTTCATTTCTGTCGACCAATAGAATTTGAATTTGTTAAAGAATCCCTGGCTCATGTACAAGAAAGATTTAATCATTATAACAATACGCTTAAGAATAATAAGAATTACAGTCTTTTGGTAAATAATTTGAAGCAGATTTCAATATAGAGTGTACCATGATTGATGGTAAAGTATGTAACTTTTTAACGGAACAAAAAGCCTCAAATTGTTGTAATAATGTGGAGTAGGACCTAAATTTATAAACGATTTGGCTCACGTAAAAAATCGCATCTACAATAAAGAGTATTACTTATTCGGTCTTTTAATTCTTCATTGTTGGATCCGTATTATGGAATATTTATTGCATATTGCATACAACATGGATTTTAATAAGTCTATCGCCAATACACCAGAAAACAAATTACTGAAAAAGAATAGAAAAGGGATGATTCAACAGTTATTAAAAGACAGATTGTCGCTTTCAGTTGATGTTGTGAAACAAGGAAGTGGAACCACAAATACTGGTAATGTTGCTCCATGTTTTTTGTCCAATTCTTAAATTGTGTCTCAAGTTACTGGACTAGACAAAACATTAATTCAACGATTCCACAATATTTTACAGGCTTTATCAAGCGAAAAAATGATAGATTGTCTAAAGTTAAAAAATTACTGCAATGATACATCAAAAATGTGCAACGATCATTACAGTTGGTATAGAATGACACCATCTGTACACAAAATTCTTGTGCATGGAAGTAAGATTATTGAAACATTAAAGATTCCTATTGGTTGGCTGAGTAATGAGCCTCAAGAGGCAAATAATAAAATTTTTCGAAAAGCTCGAAGCAATAACAGCCGAATGAACAGTAGAAAAGTCACAAATGAGGACATTATGCACCATCTTCTTGTTGGTTCAGATCCTCTTATCAGTTCAATGAGGTTAAAAGAAACAAAAACAGAAAAACCGTTATCCGATCAAGCTACACAACTTTTTTTGTAAACAGTTTTTCAAATTTATTTAAATTGAACGTTTTTTGTAACTCAAAATTCTATTTTCACACCACTACAAATAAATTGACCTTGTCTTTATTGGCTGGATCATTTTATTATGTTAAGGCATTGATCAAAGTGTAATTAAAAAATTTTTAAATCTTTCAGTGTTTTTAATATCAATATTCATCAATTTCATATACTTTTTAATTTAGTTCCTTCAAATACCTTTCTTTCCAGTGCATTTCAGGTCATTGAATATCTTTATAAAAATGAAAGCTAATAAAATTTGTCGTCAGTTAAAAAAAAATCTATCGATTTATCTCTAAAATTGATAAAGTTATGACTTTTTGAAAAAATATAATTTCCTCTAAAAATATAAAAAATTAGATTTTTGTTAAGTAACTAGTTTTTATAAACGTATAGTAGCCACTAATACAAAACAAATTAAAGTAGATATATAATTTTGAGTAAATCTAAAAAAATAGAGCTTTCTATCTTAATTTGAGCCAAGATTGTGACCTTTTGAACGTGACCTTTCAGTTTTTTAAATATATCGAGTGTGCTTTTAAAGTTACTGAAATGCCCAAATCTAAGTAGCTTTGTTTGAATTTTTCTATTTTTTCTCTAAAGCAAATATCTATTCGATTACTGAAACATGCTTTTAATATATCTCTGAAATCGGCAAAGGTTTTTACATATTTCAAGCTTTCTATTTGATTCATCTCACGTACTGATATCTGAAATATATCAAAACCTTTGCCGATTTCAGAGATCCATTAAAAGCATGTTTCAGTAATCAATTTGATCCTTGCTTTGAAGAAAAAATAGAAAAATTCGAACACAGCTACTTAGATTTGGGCATTTCGTTAACTTTAAAAGCACACTCCATATGTTTAAAAAACTGAAAGGTCATGTTCAAAAGGTAACAATCTTGGCTCAAATTAAGATAGAAAGCTCTATTTTTTTAGATTTACTCGAAATTATGTCTACTTTAATTTCTTTTGTATTAGTGGCTACTATACATTTATAAAAACTAGTTACTTTACAAAAAACTAATTTTTTATATTTTTAGAGGAAATTATATTTTTTCAAAAAGTCATAACTTTATCAATTTTAGAGATAAATCGATAGATTTTTTTTAACTGACGACAAATTTTATTAGCTTTCATTTTTATATAGATATTTAATGACCTGAAATGCACTGGAACGGAGTAATTTTAAAAAAACCATCAGTTTTGCAGATTTTTTACAGTTTATCAGGATTATTTATGGGAATTTGTTATCCCAAAAAACTGGGAGGGTAGGGACTTTTTTCTTATGTTATTTTAAATAATTGAATTCAATAACAACATTACTTCTTACTATTTTTTCAAAAATATGTTTATTAATACTTTTTAAAAATCGGAAAAATGGATTTTTTCAAAAAGAGCCCAAGCGATTTTGTTCTTTTTTAGCTCAAAATCATAGAGACATCCTAGAAGTGAAATTAGAAGAGAACCGGAATATGCAAGCTTGTTTGGGTCAAAGTTCATTCAGACCCACCGTGTTCCTGGATCATATATAATTTCTGGTTCAATAAAGACCATTAACTTTTAAAAAATTTGTTCGCCATATTGGATCCGCTATTTTAAATTTTTATAAACTGACTTTAGATTCGTAGTCGGCGTCCTCAAAAACCCCCAAAATACAAAATTTTACGAAAAACAATTAATTTTTCAAAAAGTGGTTCGTCATATTGTATCCGACATTTTGAATTTTTACAAACTGACTTCAGAATCGTAATTTGCAGCCTCAAAAACCCCTAGATACAAAATTTTACAAAAAACCATTAATTTTTCAAAAATTGGTTAGCCATATTGGATCCGCCATTTTGGATTTTCACAAACGAACTTGAGATTAGTGATCAGCGACCCCGAAAACTTACCAGACTAGTAAAAATTTTGTTTTAGCTGTAAGGATTTAAAAAAATTGAACCGTATGTAAAACATTGCTCCAAAACACGGGAGCATATGAAAACTGCGGCGCGAACGAAGGAAAAAGCTGTTGCCCGCAATTTTCTGGTATTGCCACACAAGTTTATGCTTTTGAAGATTAATGTGGAAGGTTTGAGCTCTCATTTAAGCCGTATTTGAGATGTTTATCACATCGTGTTAATTTTTTACAACTGTTTTTAAACAGCCAAAAATGCCATTATTTGACACTTAAACCTCGTTTTTCTCAAAATTGAGACGTGATGGACAAATTTCACTTATAGATTCGCAATCTACGGAAAAAATCCTATAAGAATCACTATGGTTTACTCTTGTGGCAAAATTTTGTCATCCAGTGTAATTAATAATTTAATTATATGTAAACAATATTTTAGTCTTAGTAATTCTTTCGATTAAAAAAAAAAAAAATTGCAATTCATATTCGTTGAGTTAAATGTTTTTAAAGTTGGAACTCTTTATAAAAAATTTTTTTTAAATTAACTGTGACAGATCGATTTAAAACGTCTTAAATATGTAAAATTTGTGTAAATCTTAATTTCTTTGAAAAATGGACTTATTCATTTTTGGCCGCTTACTTCTCATTCAGTTTCACTTTTAAAACTACTTATTTCTTTATCCACGAGGAATCATTTACTTTATTTTATCACTAAATAAAGAACACTTTTTTATTTATAATTTAATGAGCAGGACGTTAACACGCGCGCTACAGCGCGCGGACGTTCTCGTAGTCTATAATATTGAGTTAATATTACAGGAATATTACAAAGTAATATTAAGTTTATATTACAGTAATATAACAATAATAATTAAAAAATCCTCCTGTAATATTACAGTGATATTATAAATATGTAGCAAAATATGTGTGATTGATAAGCATGTAATGATATTTAAATGAACTTATAAACATGAAGATAAAGGAATTGTTCTTACAGTTCAAATTTAAAAAACCAAAAAGAACAAAAGTAAAAAAAAACAAAAATATAAAATCACAAATCAAACATAAGCATTAATTAAATAACTATTCATTTTATATAAAAGGTAAATTTTGCATTGAAATAATAAAATAGTGTCCAAAAAGTTCAATCAAAGCACATAAACTTCTTTTTTCACTTTTCTTCTTCCTTTTAACCAATAGGCAGAGGACATACAGTCTCGATTGCCCTTTTAACGGAACCTGAAGAAGTTTTAATAGTGGCAGCACGAGCAATTCCATCATTGCCAAAATGAAGTTTAGTTATGCGTCCCATCTTCCAGCTCAGCGGAGGGAAATCCTTGTCCTTAAGTAAAACTAGCGCATCGTCTTTGATTTGAGGGTATGGTTTCCTACATTCGACTCGTTGCTGAAGTTCAGAGTTTACTGGTAAATGTGTTAGATCAGGATCAACAACAGAAATCAGAGATCGTCCAATTAAAAAGTGAGCAGGAGTTAGGCAGGAAAAATCGCTACGGTCTGATGAAAGAGGTGTCAAAGGCCGGGAATTTAGAAAACCCTCAATCTGCACAAGTAAAGTATAAAACTCCTCGAACGTTAAAACATTATTACCGGAAACTCGCTACAAATGATGTTTTGTGGATTTTACTCCCGCTTCCCATAAGCCCCCGAAATGTGGAGAGTATGCCGGAATGAAATGCCAAGAGAGACCCATATTTTCAATTATTTCTGTCAAATCTTTAAAATTAAGAAGTAAAAACTGACCAAGTTGGTCAAGTTCGTTTCGTGCTCCAACAAAGTTAGTTCCATTGTCCGAATAAATATGACAGGGTTTTCACCGCCTAGCAATAAATCGTCTTAGAGCTGCGATAAACGATTCTGACGTCAAATCAGATACAAGCTCTAGATAACACCCTGTGTTATAATAAGGAGGCGAAGGAACAATTCTAGAATTTGGTAAATTACCCCTGATAGGAGTCACTCCTTTTGGTTTTATTTTGAAGCAGATAACGCATTTTCTAACCACGTTTCTGGAAAGATTTCGCCCACCTAAAGTCAAAAACCGTTCACGAATAAAAGATAAAAGTAATTGAGGACCAGCATGAAGAAGTCGCCTATGCTCACTTTCAAAAAGAATTTTGGAAAAATCATCAGAGGCCACGGTGGGTTTTAAACTTATGTAACCCAAAGGTCCTGGCATCTGAGATTTTCTTCTTGATTTTGATTCTGGAGTGTGAACACATGATTTTACAACAAAAATTAAAATAATCGTCGGAGCCATTTTTGAGAACATCGATTTCTATTTAAAAAAAAAACGAAAATTCACATTTGCTTTCAAAAGTTCCATTTTAGAAAAAAACTTTTGATATAAAAGTTACATATAATAAAAAAAGGAATATTTTTTATTGAAACCTTTTTCTCATATAATCAATAGTTTCCGAGATAATTGAAAAAATTACATTTTACACATATTTTTTAATCAAATTAGCTCAAAATTGCGGGTAACTTCAATTTTCTTGTTGATTTTCAATGAATCATGTATACATATGATTTTCTAACAAAATGGATATATTTTCCCAAGCATTTTTTGAGAATTGTCGATTTAGAAGTTTATTTTAACAGAAAAAAATGTTTACGTAAAACAAATTACATAGGAATACTTGAAATGATAAAAGAGATAATTAATTTTATTTGCATACCAAAAGTCAAGTATGTTTAACATCTCTATAAAATTTTACAACATTGATTTGATTTTATCAAACTATAATAATAAATTTAATTAAACTTTTTCGATAAATTAAATATGTAAACTATTGTTTGTAAACTATTGTACATTTCCATTTTGTTGGAAAATCATATGTTTACATGATACACTGAAAATCAACAAGAAAATTGAAGGTACCCGCAATTTTGAGCTAATTTGATTAAAAAATATGTGTAAAATGTCTTTTTTTTAATTGTCTCGGAAACTATTAATTATATGAGAAAAAAGTTTGAATAAAAAATATTCCTTTTTTTATTATATGTAACTTTTATAAAAAGAGTTTTTTTTTTAAATGGAAATTTTGAAAGCAAATCTGAATTTTTGTTTTTTTTAAATAAAAATCGATGTTCTCAAAAACGGCTCCGGCGATTATTTTAATTTTTGTTGTAAAATCATGTGTTCATACCCCAGAATCGAAATCAAGAAGAAAATCCCTGATGCCAGGACCTTTGGGTTAATTATGTTTAAAACCCACCGTGAGGCGGAAAGTAAAATTGGGTGTTTTTTATCAACGTGGTAATTTGAATTGTCTAGTCTACCGCCGACTCTTAAAATTCCACTTTCATCCAAAAAAGGGTTTAACGATGCCAAAGGCCCCTTTGTTATAGGAATTTTTCTAGATAACAGTTTTATTTCTTCAGCAAATATTTTACCTTTTGAAATCTGAGCAAGAGAGATTTCAAATTTGGCGATTTCTATCGAACTCAATGAACCATCTAATTTTGTATGCTTAGACTGAGAATTGTTAATAAATCTCTTACAGTAGGCGAGTACTCTTAAGAGTACTCGCCTAATTTTGGTAAACTTTTACTAATTTTGAAAAGAGAATCCATCACCTCTGTTTGATGGATTCAATTTTGAATTTGCGATAAGATTTGGAGCGATTCCGCGAGATAAACAGTCTGCAGCGTTATGTTTCCTGCGTACATGATTCCAAGACTTAATATTTGTTAAATCCTGTATTTGACTTACACGATTAGCGATAAAAGTTTCTAGAGTATTAGATTGCGATTTAAGCCAACACAGCACAATTGTGGAATCGCACCAATAATAAATTTCGTCTACGGTTATATCAAGAGCTTTATTTACTTTTGCAACCTATTTTGCTAACTCTAAGACACCGCAAAGTTCAAGTTTAGGTATAAACTGTGCTTTCAACGGAGCCACCCGCCACTTAGAGCAAATTAATCTGATGAAAACTCCGTTTGACTTATTTTCACATCTCAGATAAACGCATGCTCCATATGGTGGATTTCACGTCAACTGTCCAGCCAAAAAAAAAATTTTGTTTAATCCTTTCCCAATTTTTGTCATGAGTTGTTTTATAGGTAAGTAATTTATCAGC
Source organism: Ganaspis brasiliensis (assembly GCA_037103525.1). NCBI lineage: Eukaryota > Metazoa > Arthropoda > Insecta > Hymenoptera > Figitidae > Ganaspis > Ganaspis brasiliensis. The sequence goes on along the minus strand of JAZKLR010000183.1, from coordinate 438,526 downwards.
CAAATATTTTTGGATTATATAAAAAATTGCCCGAGAGGGAGGGGGTTAAAGTTTTGAACTTTTTGTTAAGACGCTCTCATTTGTTTATTTATTGAGCTTAAAAAAAATGATAAAAAAATTTTTTGGTACATGATTTTTCTAGATGTTTTCATCAGCTTTCGATTGGCGTGGTCTATTTAAAATTTTTTTTTTATTTTGACCAAAATTTTTGAAAATTAAAAATAAATTTCACTTTTTTTCGTCTTTGGGCTCGTTTTATTTTTAGGGTTCCGTACACAAAGTGTCCAAACGGAACCCTTATGTTTTCACTCGTTTGTCCGTCGTCCAAAACCATTACCCCCCCCCCCCCCTAGCGGCCAAACTATTTGAGATAGAGAGTTGAAATTTGGTACACTTATGTATTTTCACGTGTAGATTACAGGAAAAATATAGCGAACATGATTGAACGTGATGTTCATAGCGTTGTCAAGGAAATAACAAGATTTTTTTCAAAAAATGCATTAAAATGCCTATTTACCCCCCCCCCCCCTTATCTCCTAAACTATTTGACCTAGAGTATTGAAATTTGGTACACATATGTATTTTCGCGAGTAGAGTTCAGGAAAAATATAGAGAACATGATTGGAGGTGATGGTCATAGCGTTGTCAAGGAAAAACTTTTTTTTTTTAAAAAAACGTGCCCCCCGCCCCCTTATCTTCCAAACCATTTGACCTAGAGGTTTGAAATTTGGTATACCTAGGTATTTTTACGTGTAGTTTACAGGAAAAATATAGCGAACGTTGCTGGACTTAATTTTCAAAAGTTATTAATGAAGAGTTGAAAAATGACAAAAACCCCTATGCTAGCGCTCAGCGTATTTATCCTGAAAGGTTGGGAATTGGTTAAAAATGTGTAATTTTATGCAGAATTTTTTATAAAACCATAAAAATTGTGGTTTAAATTTATTATCATAACATTTTTTCCAAAAAACTGAAATTTTACCAAAAAAATTTTTTTCTTCTAAACAGCTACAATATTTTATAGTTTCAGATTATTTTTTTTGTACAAAATGTTTATGTTTATGTTTAAATTACTTTAATAGTTAAAAAATTTAAAAAAATTAAAAAAAAAAATTCTTTTGGCTTTAAAATTTAAAATTATATAAAAAAGTTTAGTCTATTTAATTGGAAATTTTTAATCTTATAAAAATCATTAAGTTTATACTTAAATTTCTTTAAAAATAAAAAAAATTATTTTAATTTATCATTATTTAAATTACTATTCAAATAATCTCTGACTCATATAATTGAAAAAAATTAGAGCGGTACGGAACCCTTCGACTTGGTACGAGTGTAACTCGTACTTGCCCGATATTTATTTTTATTTTATTTTTAAAAGAAAGCTGAGATTTTTTCCTACAAAATATGTAATTTTCAAAAAACCCTTTTTTTTGTTTTTAAGAAATTTAATGTTGAAGTTAGCGCGCCACGTCAAGGCGAAGTCTCACTCTACCGCCCCGCTTGTTGCTGTGCGCTGTTTGCATCATTACGTGGATATATAATTATTCTAACCCTTAATTAAACTTTTCTCTGCATTTTACAGTGCTGAGACTGACATGAAAACAATTAAGTGCCTGCACTATAGTTCTTTTGTTTATTTTTTTATGTTTAAATTTTTTTGATAATTTTTTGATATTGGTTTCTCATAGAGAATAGTATATTAAACAACAAGGGGTTAAAGGCAGCCATTTGTTTACGCTCATGTTTGTGTACGAGTGACAGTCGAGGGCGAAGCCCGAGACAAAACGAGTACACAAACATCATTGTAAACAAATTGGACTGACTTTAAACCCGTGTTGCTTACGATACTTTTTATTCCAAAGGCACAAAAGAGGTGCTTTTAAATGCTTGTAGTTTAGGGTCGAAATGCGTTCATTTGTTTGACCGTATGAAAATGGCGTCCATTTTTTCCCTAAGGTGAAAAAAATGCATGGATCAGCTGTTCATTTTTTCCCTAGGGAAAAAATGGACACCATTTTCATACGGCCGAACAAATGAATGCGTTTAGACCCTGCCTACAGGCATCTTAAAGCGCCATTTTTGTGCCTGTGGGATAAAAAGTATTTTTTTACCTTTACAGGATCGATTGAGATTTTCTGAAATATCTTGACATATTTTGAACTCAGGATGTCAAAAATTATGTTTTAAAAAAATGTCTTGCTTATGTGTGCATTGTAGTTATGTATGTTAAGATTATGTTAGGCTCTATATTTCGAAAACAATAATAGTTAAAACAATGTTTTTTTTAAGAGATTATAGGTCTTTAAGGGGGACAAGTTATGTATACCAATCGATGTGGTTTTAAACTTTCCACAAAATAGGTGTATATATAATTTCTTATAAAATGTAAATAAGATTCCGTAAGTTACGAAACTTAATTTTTTTTTAAACAATGATAACTCTGAATAACATTACATTAGACCGTTCGCAAAGAGCTCATTTAATTAATTTTTAATGACCTACAAGTTGTCAGAAATATATTAAAAAAGCAACAAAATATAAAAATAAAATTGTAAAAGAACATAATTTTCAATATTTTTTGTTTATAGAATATTAATAATTTTTTATCAATTTGCACTAAAAGGATCGCTATGAGCTTAATCGATGCATTTTCAAAAAGATAAAAAAATAAAATAATCTGATTTTACTGTTTTCAAACAATATGTACCTACATTTTTGAAAACTTTTTTTTTTCAAAATGTTTAAATTTCAAAAAAATGTAGTTAGAAGTGATAGATCAGACTGAAAAGTAGGGCATAATTTGTCCCCCCTAAAGACCTATAATCTCTCCAAAAAAAATTGTTTTAAATTATTGTTTTCGAAATATAAAGCCTAACATAATCTTAACATACATAACTACATGCACACATAAGTAAGACATTTTTTTAAAACATCATTTTTGACATCCTGAGCTCAAAATATGTCAAGATATTTCAGAAAATCTCAATCGATTCTGTAGAGGTAAAAAAAAACTTTGTCTATGAGAAACAAATATCAAAAAATTATCAAAAAAATGTAAACATAAAAAAATAAACAAAAGAACTATAGTGCAGGCACTTAATTGTTTTCATGTCAGTCTCAGCACTGTAAAATGCAGAGAAAAGTTCAATTAAGGGTTAGAATAATTAAATATCCACGTAATGATGCAAACAGCGCACAGCAACAAGCGGGGGCGGTAGAGTGAGACTTCGCCTTGACGTGGCGCGCTAACTTCAACATTAAATTTCTCAAAAACGAAAAAAAAGGTTTTTTGAAAATTACATATTTTGTAGGGAAAAATCTCAGCTTTCTTTTAAAAATAAAATAAAAAAAATAAAACGAGCCCAAAGACGAAAAAAAGTGAAATTTATTTTTAATTTTCAAAAATTTTGGTCAAAATAAAAAAAAAAATTAAAATAGACCACGCCAATCGAAAGCTGATGAAAAAATCTAGAAAAATCATGTACCAAAAAATTTTTTTATCATTTTTTTTAAGCTCAATAAATAAACAAATGAGAGCGTCTTAACAAAAAGTCCAAAACTTTAACCCCCTCCCTCTCGGGCAATTTTTTATATAATCCAAAAATATTTGGCTGATAAATTACTTACCTATAAGACAACTCATAACAAAAATTGGGAAAGGATTAAACAAAATTTTTTTTTTGGCTGGACAGTTGACGTGAAATGCATCATATGCACTTTGCGAGGCGTCTGAACATCCATGTATTTGAATTTTTGTACATTCTGAACAAATGAGACGTCTAGGAATTTTAATCAAATTTAAATCTCGAAGTTGTTCTCTAAATTCTAACCATTGTGAGTGAATGTCAAGTGGAAGACATTCGTCCAATGAAAGTTTTTCAAACCACAATTTTTGAAGAAGAATCTTAGCAATTATAATGCAGGGTCCCACAAGACCTAAAGGGTCAAAGATTCGAAAAATCTCTGTTAAAATATGTCGTTTTGATATTTTTTCGCTACTTGATACACTTACCGAATAATTTAGAAAATCTAAATCGGCTTGCCATTTCAAACCAAGAGTTTTGATTTGTCCATCGCTTGAGAAGTTAACCATTTCAGAAGCATATCCAAGATTTGTAAAATCCTCAATGACACGAGGATCATTTGAAATCCATTTTCTGAGTTCAAAACACCCCGACGATAAAACTTGAGAAACTTGTTTTGCAAGCAGTTTAGCCCCCTCTATGGTATCTGAACCTGAAACAAAATCATCTACGTAAAAGTCGTTCTGAAAAACTTTCGATACGTTAGGAAAATTCTTTTCACAGTCTAGAGCTAACTGATTCAAACATCTAATCGCTAGATATGATGCTGCTGCTGTTCCATAAGTAACAGTGTTCAGCTCAAATACTTTTACAGATTGATTGGAATCAGAGCGCCACATCACGCGCTGAAGTGAACGCTGATTAGGTGTAATAAGCACCTGCCTATACATTTTAGCAACATCCCTACAAATTACATAAGGATGTTTCCTAAATCGAATCAAGATTAAAAAAAGGTCGTCCTGTAATACAGGTCCAATTATTTGAAAATCATTTAGAGATAACCCACTCTCTAATTACGCAGTGATGAGGCATATAATAAGATATAGATGAGTTTGATTCGTCCAAAACCTTTGTCATGTGACCTAAATTTAAATATTCAGACATAAAACCATAGTAGTCACGCTTCAATTCAGGATTTTTATTTAACCTTTTTTCCAAATTTAAGAATCTACGCAAAGATTGATCTCGACACTCTCCTAGCTCATCAAGATTACCCTTAAATGGAATTTGAACAATAAGCCTACCGTCATCGTTTCTTTTAAAAGTCTCTGCAAAGTGAGATTCACAAAACCATTCATCAATTGACTTCGATGATTTAATTGGAATTTCTTCCAATTCCCAAAATTTCGTCAACTGTTTTCCAACATCTACATTTTTAAGAAAATTACAATTCAACGAAGAGGACTGGTTTTTGAACGGAGATTGTGGCAATGGACCTGCCAAGATCCAGCCCAATCTGGTTTTTTGTAGGATTAGTCTATCATTATTCAAAGTCATATGCCCTATGCAAATTAAATTCCAAAAAATGTTGTTGCCAATCAAAATATATACTTTCCCTGCTTTTTCGATTTTGGGGTGAGCTAATTTAAGATGCGATGGAATTTTTGGAATAATACTACTAATAACCGAATTTGGTGAATGTGTTATAATTTCTGGAACAACTAGACACGAAATCTTGAACTCATAATTTCCTTGTTTAGACGCAATTTGAACATTGCATCTGTATTTAATATTTAAAGACATATTATTAATAGCATCTAAATTAACTTCAATTGGTATTTTTGTAAGTTTAAGATGATTGCAAAGTTTTTCAGATATAAGGCCTGTTTGAGATCCGTTATCTAAAATTAATCGAGCTTCAGCTTGAATTTCATTTGAACCCTTTACCAATACAGACGCAGTAGATAAGATACCATCATTTTTTACATTGATACAAAATGAATTTAAAGTTTTAGATTCATTTGAAATTAAAGAACTCGATACGTCAACCGAATTATTTTTCTCAAAATGTAGCAAAGTGTTGTGCTTCATTTGACACTTTTTACAACCATCAGATTTGCAATCTCTTACAAAATGGTTCGGTCTAAAACAATTTAAACAAATTTTAAAAGTTAGAATTTTTTCTGATCTTTGTTGAGGATTAAGTTCTAGAAACTTAGAGCAAACTTGAATGTGATGTTCACCATCACAAAGCAAGCAATTTATTCTTTTTGTGAGAAATGATTTAACTTTCGACTGACCATTATTATTAGAAAATTTACTCTTAGCATTTCTATCTATGTGTAAATTGTTTATTTCTAATGTTTCTAACATATCTGACCTATTTTTTAGAAATCGTTTTAAATCATCAAGAGTGCGATTTTTGTTAGCATTTTTCTCTTTTTCCCAAGCTCGAGCTGTAATTATTGTCCAATTTTGTCGCGATTATGTAAATTAATAGAGTATCCCAATGCTGTGTGGGTTGTTCTAAATTATTTAAAGCCCTTAAATGTTTATTCAATGTGTCTAAAATTTTACAAATTTGAGAAGCACTTTATCTCTGAACCGGTTCCATATTGAATATGGCCTTGATATGATTTTGTACTAATAAACCTTTGTTATCGAAACGACTACACAAAGCTTCCCAAGCTACCGTGTAGTTAGATGCGGAAAATTCGAGCGATTTGATTATTTGTTCTGCACTACTTTCTACTGGTGCTCTTAAATAATGGAACTTTTGAATGTCACTAATTTGATTGTTTTCATGAATAAGGAATTTGAACGAGTCTCGAAAACCTAACCATTCTGATAAATCGCCTTTGAATTTATGTAACTCTATGGTTGGTAATTTCACACTCTGTTGTTGAAGTGTGTTGAGGTTAGGATGGCCTACGACTAAAGCGGGGGGGACCCGATCTTCTGGAGCTCTATTAGGAGCATCTACTATAGCGGGGGGAGCCCGGTCTTCTGGAACTATATTAGGAGCACCTACACCATTATTGCCAGGAGCATCATCTCCTCGATTTTGTTCTAATTGATTTAAAGGAACTACTGGTTCTTGAACTTGAGCAACTGGTTCTCCACGGCGCAAAAGGAGATTCGCTTTTGACGAATTTTGAAAGTAATTGAGTTCATACTTTTCGCGATAATTTATTGTATCCTCCTCATCGTCAGTTAATTCTTCTATTTCTTCTTGAATTTTTTAAAATTCCAAAAAACATGCATTAATATCATCTAGTCTATTTTTCAATTCTATCTTTGTTAATTCCGACAACGCAACATCATCACTCCCGAGATTTTGTTCCACGTTATTTACATATTTTGTGAAAATTGTCAATTTTGATCTTTTTGAACCGTGTTTTCTAACTAATTGTGCTTTATTTGACATTTTGATTCTGGTTTACTAAATTAAGGAAAGGAATAAGGAATTCGAATGCTCACGTGAACTGATTCTCTGCAAGATGGCGTCGTCCCTCTTCCACAGCAAAGTCCGTCAAAACTCATCAAGAAATCGAAATACCTTCCTTCCTTTTTCAGCTTGATCCATTCAGATTAATCTCTCTGTATCTTTGGGTGTTTTTCCTGCAGTATGGAAAAGAGGTATCATAGTACCAATTCATAAAAAGGAGAACTCTAATAACTTTTAAAATTATCGACCTATAATATTGCTAAGTATTTTTTCAAAAATATTCGAAAGTATCATTTGTGATTTTTTATATAATTCTATCTCAAATCGAATTTTGGATGAACAGCACGGATTCGTCAGGGGGAAATCGGTTGTGACCAGTCTGAGTATATTCACTGACTATCTGTTTACTTCTATTGAAAAAGGTGCACAGGTTAATGTGGTATACACTGATTTTGAGAAAGCTTTTGACAAGGTCGATCATAGAATATTATTGAGAAAGTTGTCTGACATAGGAATTGATCTTGTTTTGATTGTATGGATTGAGGACTATTTGACAAATAGGTTTCAATCAGTACGCGTTAGAGGGTCATACTCATCAGTGTTCGCCGCATCATCTGGTGTACCTCAAGGATCTAATTTGGGTCCTCTTTTATTTCTTATTTTTATTAATGATATCAATTCGATCTTTAAGTATTGTAAATTCTCGCTTTATGCTGATGACCTCAAATTTTATAGAGTTATTATTAATGAAAATGACTGTCACCTGATTAATCAGGATATCATTAATCTTTGCACGTGGTGTGAGTTAAACGGCATGCTGCGAAACATCGATAAGTGTAAGGGAGCGTTCACATATGACGTCACGCCACAGAGGGGAGGGGGGAGTCTTGATCAAACGTGACAAAACGTGACTTAGGGGAAGGGGGGGTCGTCCTAAACGTGACCTCACAAAATTTTTTTTTTATGTTTAATATGAAGTATTTAATATATAAAGTTCGAGGTATATAATTTGAAACAGTCCTTAATGTATTTGTTGTGCAAAAAAAAAGAAAATTTTTTAATCACAGTGTATAATCTATTTATTAACCAAATATCAGTAATAAACCCAAATGACTGCAAATTTAGAACAATAAAACCGATTGAAAATTATTACTATTGAATTTTTTGTTATTAACGTTGAAAATAAAATTATCATAAAAATAGGGGGGGGGGACGAGAAACGTGACGTACTTTTAGGGGTAGGTGTTTACTCTCACGTGACAGAGCGTGACAGGAGGGGGGGGAGGGGTCAAAAATTTGAAAAAATGCGTGACGTCATTTGTGAACGCTCCCTAATATTATTTCTTTTACAAAAAAAAAAGAAAAAACGTAATTTATTATGACTACACAATGGATGGAACGAGCATTAAACATGTGACTCAGATTCGTGATTTAGGTGTGACTCTTTGTAAGGACTTGACTTTTGATGTTCATATTGATAACGTGGTCAAGAAAGCAATTTCATCATTAGCTTTTATTAAACGTAACTCTCAAGGCTTCAGCAGTCTGATAACATTTATGATTTTATACTTTTCGTTTGTGAGACCAAATATTGAATTTGCCTCAATCATTTGGTCTCCTTATTTCGTGGTTAGTATGCTCAGACTGGAAAGAGTTCAGAAAAGATTTTTGAGACTAGCAGCTCGCCGTCTGAATATTGAATTTTACTATTACACTCACGATTACGATGCTTTGCGAACTTAGTTAAATATTCCGAAGATACAGAGTAGATTTTTATTTGCGGATTTATTGTTTCTCTTTAAAGTAATCAGCGGAGCTGTTCAGTGTCCAGTAGTTTTGGCCTCTATAAATTTCTCGGCTCCTATGAGGCCTTTGAGATATTGTCCTCCATTCTTTGTATCCTACCGTAAAACAAATTATGGGAGACACTCCCTGTTTAACAGCATCAACAAAGAGGCAAATTTTTATAACGAGGAGGTGGATTTTTTTAATAGTGGACTAAATAGATTTGTCTCCGCTTTGCGATCAACTTTGTCATCAGTATAATATTGTAAAAAATGTTTATTTCTTTCTTCTCCTTATATATATATGTGTGTATTATAAAGGGTTTAAACCCGTTTATTAACAAATATATAAATAAATAAATAAATTTTATCAGCTATGAGTCCCTTGTTCTCTGTTCCACGAAAATACAAATTTGTCTACCAGCGAAAAGATGAGAAGCCTGTTTCCTTGCTCAGACCTTGTTGCGTTGTTGAATATGGCGATTTGTCTACGATGAATTTGTAGTTCGTATTTGTCCCACGAACAGTTTCATTTGCAAACTATCAAATGTTTTGTATATTGTTAGCAAACAGCACCTTTTTGTGTGTGTCTTTGTAGCGACACTGCAATAATCAAAGAATCAAACACGCACTGCATTAAGACGACGCGTTGTACATTGTTAGTAATCTTGCAAGTTTATTTTGTTCACTTTGTAAGCACATTTTCTTCATCAAACCACAAATTAAAGTCCAATTGACTTTAGCATAGCTATCCGGCTCGAAGGACCATGTTTAGTATTTTGTAACTGGATTTACACAAAGGATTTTGATTAAATTGGAAAACGTGCGTGAGTGTTAAACGAGTATATTCGCCATATTAAAAAATACATAAAGAGAACAGAAGGTGGCGCTTTTGAATTTGCGCGGCAAACAATTTGAATTCAAAACAAGCTAAATAGCCTAGAGGTTTAAGATCAAAAAATAATAAAGGTCAGTTTTAATAGACCTGTTTTTCTGACCAATTAAGATCAACAAGAGTAGGATTAATTCTTTTCATACGCATAAAACAATCAAAAAATGAAAAAATATATTTGAAAAAATCATATATGTATTCACATAAGAAAAAGTACGTAGCTTCGACAGCACTAAATAGCCTGTAAGCTCTATTATAGATGAACATGCTATTCATCGTTTATTGTGAACAATAATTGTCATAATGTATGTATTAAATAAACAACTTTAAAACTAAAACTAGCCTAGAGTTATGCCTAAAGAGGCATAATATAGCGTCGTGTTCGTGAATGTGGGTTGAAAACTACATTTTCGAACAGGCATGTGTGTAAAAAATCGAGTTTCTAACTAGAAGGAGTACAAAAAATAGTTCGTGAGGCATCGGCGGAATAAAGCAATCTTGATTTCCCCTATTTTTTGCGCTCTTACCACACAAATAACTATTGTCGATCAGAAAGCAATATATGTATTAGAAGTTCACAAACTTACTGATTAGTATCTTCAGTTTCGGTAAACTTTTTTATTTCAACTTCAGTAGAAAGTTTTTGACGCTTTTTTTCTAAAACAATTTTCTCACATTCTGTCATTGAGCGAATGTTTTGAAGCCTCCTCTTTATGTTACGCTGCGTAAAGAATTGATTTAGTACATTACTTTTCTTGGTCACTTCTGCTGTACTTTGAAGGTTGAAAAACGTTGCCTTTAAATTAAATTCAATAGGTACAGATGTTTGCTCAGCTTGTTGATCATTAAGATGTTTCTTAGCTGCTATTTCACAATTATCTTGTGATGATGGTCGAATTGAAGGATATATTGTTCGCTCCAATCGATCTAATTCTACTCTCTGATCGTCTACTTTTTTCCTGCAATGATGAAGAAAACACAAGAGTTTATACATTTCTTTTTCTTGAAATAAATTGTTAAATTTATTTTGAAATTTTTAAATTATTGTTAATAATAATTACACTGATCTACAAAAGTATTAAGCCGACGAAATACGAAAGTTGCCGAAGTTCAGTCGAGGAGCTAACAATGGCAAATTTCAACCGTGTAGGTTACGATGCTTTTCAGTCCCAATGCACGAACAAGACGCATGTTAGGCCGAGAAGGAGGGGTGAGAGGAGCTCATTTCTTCTGAGTGAGTTAAAAAAAAAAATTTTGTTGGCCCTAGCGTCAACAAGAAATTATTTTAGACCGCTCAGGAGAAATGAGCTCCGTTCAACCCGACTATGGGGCATACCATAGCATCGATTTCTTGCTTGCGTTTTGCTTTTGCGAGGCAAAAGATCGCCCTCCCGGGGTGCATATGCTATTTTCGGGCGTACTTCCGAAAAGCTCGTATCTCAAATCTTTTTGATACTTCGATTACTTACGTAATTTGATGCGCTGATTACGAAAATCATAGTGAAAATTAGCGCAAATTTGAATTTCATGGTAAAAAAGATGTATAAAAAAAAATTTTGCTTTTTTGCATTTATTTCTTTAAATATTGCAAATATAAAAAACAAATTTATACAAAAGATGTAGATCTCATTAAAATACACATTTTATGTTTGATGCATTTTTTACTGAAACCAATTAGTTTACGAAATAATTGCAAAAAACATGAATCACCATAAATGTGACCAAATACCCACATTATATCAATATTAAATTACCTACAGTCGTAATTGCGTCATAACATTACGTAACTTTACGTTCAGTACGTAACGTTACGTTCATTACGTAACATTACATTTATTACGTACTATTACGTAATAACGTAAAATTACGAAAATCATATTTAAAAAATTGTAAACTTGATAATTTTAATGATAAATACTTTAAAAACCAACACAATTATAGGTTTTCCCACCGCTGTCTACATTTTACTTTCAGTATGGCACTCCAACCCCCACCCCCCTTAGATTGTTCAAGACATAAGAGGGTTAGGGAAAAAAAAACTCAGAAGTTCCCAAAATTTGGAAACTTGTGAGAAACATAGTTTTGGAAAATTTCATTAGGACAAGTTGAATGTTGAAGAACAAACCGAAACTGAGTATCTATATCGGGCACAAGAAATAGTGAATTATAGGGAGAAATATAAAGAAAGGGAATTGAAGAGTTGAGAACTCGAGGAATATAACCACGCAATTTGCAAAAAGAAATTAAAAAAAGAAACCCCTGATTAATCTTATAATTAGTTAAACCGTGAGAATATGTGTAGGAAACTTTCTCTAAAATAGGAAACACAGAATGGCGAAAGGATTGAATGGATCGAGTCAAAAATTTATCCGAAATTAGCTGAAATCTCGCCAAAAGTGGAAGCTCACGTAATTCCGCTTGCATAACCAAAATAGGAGTAGATAAACAATTACCAGTAATAAGGCAAAAAATCTATTATGTAATTTTAAATGTCTGAAATAAGATTTCTCATTAGAAAAAATAGATAAGGCTTGGCAACCATATTCAAAAGAACTACGTGCGTAAGATTAAAAAAAACGTAAAGTTTGAGGGTGTGAACCCCACCAAGTACCACAAAGACATTTACCACGATAGATAAGTTTATCAAAATGAAACTCCCAAGAAAGTGTACAATGAAAAATGACTCCCAAAAAAGTTATTTGATCAGAGAGATAAATAGTTTCATTATCAAAAGTTAGAAAAATATTAATTTCATTTTTTTTAAGAGAAAAAGGAAAGATGATTAGTTTAGATTTATCAGAGAAAATAGAAAGGCCTGTATTTCGAAGAAAAGAGAATAAAAGATCAAGAGCTTTCTGGAGAATAATGATGCATTCCTCGGGATTATCCGCCAAAACGTAAATAACAATGTCGTCGGCAAATTCAAGAATTTTACATCCAGGAGGAAGAATCTTATGCAATTTACGAGTATAGACTAGATAAAGAATAGGACTGAGAATGCAACCTTGTGGCAGACCTTTAGTTAACAGAAATGGACCCTTATTTTCACTATTAAGACGAAAGAAAACACAACAATTCGTAAGCAAATTCAACACAAAATTGCAAATTTTAAGAGGCACTCCAATCTCAAAAAGGTCGTTAATCAAGATATTTGGAATAACATTATCATAGGCGGCTTTGATATCCAAGAATAGACAAGATGTACATCTATTTGAAACTAAAGATAGATGTAGCTCAGAAGAAAGAATAGCTAAATTATCAGCACAAGAGCGATTTTTATGACAGCCGTGCCTAAATTGTGAAAGAAAATTATTAGATTTAAGACAGAATTGAAGACGTAGTTGAATAATTTTTTCAAAGACTTTAAGAAAGCAAGACGCTAAAGAGATTTGACGGAATTTATTTAGGGTAGACTTAAAAAGGAGAAAAACTAAAAAATCTTTCCAAAAAGATGGGAAAAGACCTAATTTGAACAAATAATTAAAGATATGAAGAAGAAAAGACAAGGAAGCACTAGGTAATTAGAAATAACCAAATAACTTATTTTATCTAGTTCAGGTGATGAATTCAATTTAAGAGAATGTAAGACAAAAAGGTAACTCTTCCAAGGAAAAAGAATTATTCAAAGAAAGGAGTTCTGTAGAAGTAGAAGTAACAGTAGGAATCAAAGAATACAATGAAGAAGAGGAAGACAAAGAAGAAACAAAATTTTGAAGTGACTCTCGCAGAGAGGCAATAAGATCAGTAGAAAAATCTTGAGACATAGTAAAAAAATCCTGAATATAATTATTCATATGATTAGGTGTTACAAAATAACAGATGAAGAAAAGGGAGAAGGAGAAGAAAGTCGACTATCATGAAAAGCTCGAATCTTAGACCAAACAAGGTTTGAATTTGTTGGACTATCTAATTAATACTAATTTAGACATCCTAAATACAGGTTCAACACCGACTTTCAGGACTAAGAACAGAGAGGAGGTGTTAGATATTACACTCGGCTTTGATTCCATATCTAATAAGATAAGAAAGTGTAGTATCTAATGAACCTTCACTTTCTGATCATTTACAGATAACCTTCCAGCTGATGACCACGGTTAGCTGCACACCTGAATGGTTCCGTAATCCCAAAAAACGGATTGCGCTGGCTATGGGATTGGGCTTAAGAAAGCGCTGTCTGGGTTGCCAAGGAAAATGAGGAATACTGAGACTCTCGGTAGGGCGGCGGAGATTTTTACGAAAGTCGTTCAAACGGCCTTTGTGTGTAGTTGTGTTCCAACTAAAACTCATAGGGCTACTACTATCTGTTGGTGGAATAATAAATTGGACAACCTGCGTAAGGAAACTAGGAGGTTGTTTAGACGTGCTAAATCAAGTATCACGGAGAAAAGTTGGGCCATCTATTCCAAAACAAGGAACAACTATAGGGATGCAATCAGAAATGCTAAGCAAGATAGCTGTACTTCCTTTTGCTCTAATATAAACAAAGGAAAAGACGCGTCTAGATTGGACAAATTGCTTTCTAAAAACTCTGACTAAATCATGGGCACTATGAAATTACCCGATGAAACCTTCTCCGAGTCGGACGAGGTGACATTGGCGCACCTGATCCGGTCACACTCTCCGGCCTTACAAGGTCTGGTAGTGGTGATCCTGTATTCTGCCCTACAACTGATCTCCTGAGTGCTAATTATGGTCCTCAGAGAGGGTTGGCTAACAGGATCGTGACCGCAGACGGTATCAGGTGGGCCATTGAAACCTTTAGTCTCTACAAGTCTCCCGGACCGGATGGCATCTCTGCCGTTCTCTGCCAAAGAGCGGACGAAAGTGTAGTCTGCCCGTTGATTAGGCTTGCTAGGGCGAGTTTGACTCTGGAATATGTTCCAGAGATACGGAGGGTACGAAAGTGGTTTTCATACCTAAAGCAGCAGAATTGGTTACGCCTCACCGAAGGACTTTCGACAATCAGCCTAACATCATTCGTCGTAAAAACAGTAGAAAGACTAGTTGATTGATTTTTCCGCTGTGAGATCCTGTTTAGACAATCGCTTTACAGAGATCAACACCCCTTTAGAGTTGGACGCTCTACAGAAACAGCCTTAACTAGAGCTGTGCATCTAATTGACTGTCAGCTAGAAGTAAAGGGCTTTGCTGTTGAGATTTTTTTGGATATCGAGGGGGCCTCTAATTACACCTCCAGAGATGATATACGAAGGGCTATGCGTGTCCATGAAATTCCAGAGACAATAGTTGACTGGACCTGCCACATGGTAGGCAATAGAAACCTTATAACGAGTAAAGGTGATACTACCCTGCAGAGGGTCGTTGATTCCGGCTGCCCGCAGTAAGGATTTATCTCACCCCTGCTGTGGTGCCTGGTGGTTAATGAGCTGCTAAAGTTACTCACAGAAAACGACTTCCATGTGATTGGGTGCGCGGATGAAATCTTGTTGATTGGCCGTGGCCTGCACCTGGAGGAACTATTTGGAATACTACAGCAGGCACTGAACCTTGTCGACAATTGGTGCAGACGGGTCCACTTGTCCGTCAATCCGAAGAAAACTAAAGGTTGTCGTCTTTACGAGACGCTAGAAGTGGAAAGCTACACGCACGCTGAGGCTCTCAGAGCAAGAACTTCAACTGACAGCGCGAGCTAAGTATCTAGGAGTCATCCTGGATAGTAAACTGGCCTGTAATGAACACTTACAAGATAAGTGCAAGAAATTCATGACAGCCCTCTGGCAATGTAAAAGACTCATCGGGCATAGCTAGGGTTTAAAACCGGATACACTAATGTGGATCTATAAGGCGATTCTGCTCCCTAGGCTTACTTTTGCATCTGTGGTCTGGTGAATTAGAGTCGAATTGTTGTCGACTATTAATCGACTTGAAAGTGTAAGAGGAATGGTCCTGAGGAGCATGACGGGGGCGTTGGGTTCTACACCGATAATGTCCCAGGGTGCACTTCTAGGACTGGAACCACTACACCTTACCATTAAAGCAGAGGCGGTTAAATCTGCGCTGAGAATAAATTATGGATTTGGGCGGAAGTATGTCACGGGAAAGGGTTACGTGACACTTCCTGCTAGTTTGGTGGAAAAATCTATCTTTAAAATGAGAAGAGTGACATCTGGTTTGCGGATGGATCCAAAGGGGAAGTGGCTGCTGGTGCAGGTCTATATCATGAAACAACTATGGAGGGCTCTGCATTTATGCTTGGGTCCACTGTAACTGTTTTACAAGCCGAGACAACGGCACTGCTCTATGCGGCCTGTGAGACCGCGGAGCTCTGTCGAAGTAGAAATATATTTCTTCTCTCGGATAGCAAGGCGGCATTACTGACATTGAATCATTACTCAACTACATCTCATCTAGTTTGGGAGTGCCATTGCGCACTAAATCACCTAGCTGGGACTAACCGCGTCACGCTCCTGTGGGTCCCAGGTCACTCTGGGATCAAGGGTAACGAGATGGCGAAGCGACTAGCATAGGTGGGTAGCAGAAGCCGCATTGTTGGCCCTGACCCGCCTGTAAATGTCTCTAATGCAGTGTTGGCTTTAGAATTCAAACAATGGCTACTTGCAGAACGCCAAAAGGAGCGGAATAACTATGCTGGTGACAGGCAGACTAAGTCACTCCTTGGTAACACTATTAACGTGAAACGAGCTGCAGACTTCTGTAAGCTCAGAAGAATAGATGCCAAGACCCTAACGCAAATATTAACTGGTCATGCTAAGGATTAGATGGCTCGTTTTTGGGGGGCGTAAAAGGATTACCCAAGCGCTGTTCGTTGTACAACCATTCCCCTTTTCTTAATGATTAATAGACCAAACAAACGAGATTAAAGTAAAGTTTTCATATAAAGAATTAACCTTGTAAGATTTTAAAAATGTCTTCCTAATACGGATAAGCCTGTCTCATTCCTCATTCCACCACGGAGGAGAACAAGGAAAAAAATCTTCTTCTAGGTATAGCAGGGCTAGAATCAGGACTAGAGATACGAAGAACAGTAATTAAATGATCATAAAAATTTCGATAGAATTGTAAGACATCATTTTCGCAATTAAATGAAGGAAATTCGACTGAACCATAACGAAATAACAAAAAAGAATCAAAAATTCTCCAGTAAACTTTTTTTAAGTTACGTTTATGGGAATTAAACTGATGAAAAGAAAAAGGTATTCCAAGAGTGATCTTAATAGGAAAGTGATCACTTCCTAGACTATCATCCAGGACAGTCCTAGAAGAGGTCAACGTCAAATTATTTGAAACCAAAGAAAGGTCTATGGCAAAGTTGGAAAAACCAGGACAAGAAAGAAGAGCATGCTGACTAGAATTAAAAACAGTAAAATGAGAGGAAGAAAGAAAATCAAAAAAAGAACGACCAGATGGACACAACAAAGAACAACCCCAAAAAGGATGATGGGAATTAAAATCACCACCAATAATTTCTTCTGAAAATAAGGAAAAGGAATCGAAAAAATCAGACCAATTAATAGATGAAGATCTAGTACGAGGGTTCTTATAAACACTAATTACCAGAAGAGGGCCAAGACTAGTGGAAACAGAAATGTCTAGTGTGTCAAAGGTATAAGGAACATCATAAATAGAGTCAATAATTTGAAAAGGAATATCACTCCTCATGGCGATCATAAGACCTCCACCTCTACAAGATGTTCGATCTTTACGAATTATGTTGAAATTTTTAAGAGATAATGTAGATTTTTGATGTTACCAAATTTCACAAAAAATTAAAATATCATAATCCATTAAAGATTTTATAGAAGACCCATTCCTAGCGAAAAAGCTTCTACAATTCCATTGAAGAATATTAATAAAAAAATTTGAACCCATTACTGAGAAGAACAAAAAGGGGAAGGACTAAAGAAAAAGAAAATGCGGGAAAGAATAAAAAAGAAAGGGTACAAAAAGAAAAAAACAGAAGGCAATTAAAGAGTGAACTTTAATTATTATTGGGAAACTAATTTGATCTGGAGTAGGAAGTAAAAAATAAAATTTATTTAATACTTCCAAAACAGGACTAAGTTGAGAAAGAAGACGAGACAATTGTGAAAAATTTGGACAAAAGAATTAGGATCAAAATTTGAAGGTTGAGGCTGGGATGGTATCCAGGGCCTACCAACAGGAGGACTGAAGGTAGAAGGAAAAAAATCAGTAGGAATGGGATGATTAGAAGAACCTGGAGATTAAAGGATACGCGAGGAATGAGGATTAGAAGAAACAGGATTTACTCTATTTTTCAGAGAAAATTGTACACTCTTATTAAAAGCAGATTTCTGCATCGTATTAATTGTAGCAGGAGCAAAAGATTGGGAAAGACCAGGATGGAAAGCACCCTGCTCTGAATCCAAATCACCATCACCCATATTAGGAAAATTAGAGTAACTAAAAAAAGGATGTATTGAGGTAGGAACTAACAAAGAACGATTCTTATTTAGAAGATAATTGTTATCAACAGAAGCATTGAGATTTTGATGGTGAAGTCTCATGCGAAGGACTAGGGTATTAGTAGATTAGTATAGACTAATCAGATAATTGGTCAAATTGCAAAGTATTTTCTGATTGGTCTATTCTAATCCACTTATACTCTACTGCTTCGTATGAGACTTCACCCTAAGCAGTCTTTTTTGCTCTTTTATATAATTTATCAGCTTCTTTAATAGGAAGAATTCTAAAGGCAGTAATCATCTTGATCACAGTTTGATCCTTAAAAACTGGACAAGATTTATCGGGCACTAGATGTGAACCTTAACAATTAATGCAAACAGGGTCGTTACTCGCCTTATCGCAAGTAACATCTTTATCATGACCGGATTTACCACAAAATTTGCAGCGCGGATTTTTACACTGATTGGAAACATGGCCAAATCGAAAACAATTAAAACACATTCTCGGCTGCGAAATATAATGGTGAATTTTAATACGCATTTTAAAAATGTAAATACAATCAGGAACTTCTTGACCATCAAAGCGTAATTGGACAGTTGACGAAGAAGCTAAATCGCTTTTATTTGTACTTTTCCACTTTTGGGTGCCTGTCAGCCCCAAAATTTGGTTCAACTCTCGTCCCTTATTGTAGTCACAAACTTGATTCGACTGTTCTGTTTTATTTGTTCAATAATTATTTGCTTAGGGTCCAGGCACATGGTGGAGAATAGGAGAATAAAGGGATAGAAGTCGACTAATCAGGTGCTTGCAGGGGATTTTACATTTGTGCGTTCCTAAATGCATCCAATTGCGACCGAACAACTTTTGTGCACAGTCTATCCTACATTGCTAAGTTCGTGATCTTAATTTTTGAATTCTGTTTACATATTTCGATTGATGTTAATAAAAATACAAAAATTACATTTTAAGTGTAAATAGGAAATGGGTAAAAATATATATTCTTCACATTCTTAATGTAAACAATACTGCAGCATAACTATAAATCTAGTTCCTTTGACAGTATGTCACATGGACGATATATATATGAATTATTCAGACGTGAACTTTTTAGAAATAAAATTGCAAATATTTGTACACTATAAAATGCATTCCGTTGCTATATTCGATATTCTTTATTATTTATGTAATAATTTGCATAAAAAGGTGGATTTTTCTGTTTATTATCTTCTGCTAACCTGTTCTTTCAAATTCAGCCACCCCCTGTCACATGGGGGAGAATAGAGATGGAGGAATAGAAAAAGATAACCAATTACAATTCAATTTCCGTTACGTCTAATTTCTATCATTTTTAAACATTTTATGTCACTGGTTGTGACATAAAATAAAAAAATCATATAAAAGATTATGATTAATTTTTAATTTTAAGTATATAGATGAATTTGGATTGATTGAAAATTAAAGACATTGAAGTTTTGATCAATGGATATTATTATTCAGGTAGTATTATAGTCTGTAAGCAGTCCAAAATGACATTAAACAAAAAATTTTTTCTCGGTGATAGTTTTATTTAAAGCTCATCATATTATTGCCATATTTGCCTGTTAAAAAAATAAAAAAAAGTTTTTAACTGCCTGTTTCATCACTACAAGACGCCAAAGTCAAATTAAAAAAATAAACGAACAATCGGCGGACAATCTACAGCCTTAGAGAAGGATCCAATCTGAAAAAACCAAAGGTGCGGTTTTAAAGCTGATACATGTGGTGAGGTATCCCCACTAACCGGGATAAAAAAACTAAAAAATAAAAAACGGCATCAATTAAAAAAAATCGGGCAAGTTCGAGTTACACTCGCACTAAAATCGAGGGTTCCGTACACAAAACAAAATAATTTTTAATATATTTGATACTATTAAATATATAATATATAAATATATTATACATATTACATATAATATAATAAATAAAATAGAATATATAATGAATTTTTTATAAAAAATGGACCACCCTCCCCCCTATCTTCCAAAATATTTTACTTAGAGAGTTCAAATTTTGTACAGGAATGTATTGTCAGGTGTAAATAACATAAAAATTATAGAGAACGTGATCGTTATTGCATTTTTAACGAAAAATCCAGAGATTTTAGCAAATATCCATAAAAAATACACAAAAATCATTTTATTTCCTTACCAACGCTATGATCAACTTCTACAATCATGTTCTCTACCATTTTGCTGTAATCTACACGTGAAAATAAATGTGTGTACCAAATTTGAACTCTCTAAGTCAAATTGTTTCGAAGTTATGTTATTAATTAAAATGTTATTAAATTAAGTATATACCTAATGCATTGGCACTTCCTTCAAATAACATTTTTTACTAATAAAAGTTCTAGGGTTAATTGAAAATTTTTATCAATTGAAGTAATTTTGTGATAAAAACTAGTTATATAAAAGTTTTTTAATTTCTATAGAAATCTTAATTTTTGAGGCTTTTTAAAGATTTTGTACATTCCATTTTATAAAACTCCATGAAAATTTTAACAAAATAGATTTTGTTTGTATAATTATGCACTTCACTATTGAAAAGAAATATGGAACAAATTTGAAAAATGTTGAAAGTTTTAAAAATTTCAAACTTTGTTCATAATATGCAGGGCCTACAGCAGGTCTGAAGTGGAGTAGATTTAAATAAGTATAAATTTAATTTTGCATTCCTTAAATTAAATGTTCATTACAATTAATTCAAATTTAATCCTATCAAATTTTTAGGCAATAAAAGTGTCGATTAATTAAAATTTGGAAACTAAACTTCCCTAAACTAAAGATTTGTTACCATTAACTTACAAATCTAAGTATATAAAAATATGAACTGCTTTATCCCTTCGACAATGCATGTAAAAGCTTATAGTTTTTGACGAGTCAATAAATAATGTTTTCTTAATTTCTATTCCATTATGTAAACAATAATAATTCAATGCACACATGTGAACTAGCTTGAAGTGGTAAGTTTTTGATTTCGCTACACAGCAGTAACAAAGCCATCAACACAGTCAGGTTTATTTTGCAACGTTTTCATTACATCAACAACAGATGTTTGGAAAAGATCAGTCAACTTTTTGTCATCTTCTGTAAAAGAAAGGAAAATATTTATCTACTTATTTAGGAGAAACAAAACCAGGGCAATGCAATATGACATACTAGGGGTAATTGACTTTCTCTCGTAATTTTATGAAAAACTTGCAGAGTATAAATAAAATTTTAAATCAACATTAGGGTGGTCCAAAGAAAAACAAGCCAGAAATATTATGATCCTACCACCCCCCCCCCCTCTCTCTCAAAATTTGTTCTAAATTGGAAAAAATTTATCTATTTTTTTTGTTTTTTTGAAGTGGGACAATTTTAAAAGGGAAAGTTTAGTTTCATCTGAAAAACTTCATGGGCTTTGAACCACCTCTAAATATTTTCCGATTTCAAAATACAAAAATAGAGGTAATTTTTTCACATTTGAAAAAAAGTGGGGGGGGGGGTAGGAGCATATAATTATTTACTTCTTTTTTTCTTTTGACCAACCTAATAAGCCTAATGCCCATAACATAATGCGCAGTACATTTTGTCCTCCTCAAAAGACTCCCACTCCAGGGAAGCTTCCACCGAACCTCCAGGTAAGCTGCAGAAAAGGTTGCACCAAATTTTCATTGCTACACTATCTTTATATCAATAGAAGAGTAATAATAGATATTTCGTATATAGTTTGTATTTATTTTACCATTTTCAGATTAAGTACAATCCACAACATCTTTAATTCCTTGCTCATTTTCTTTGATAGATGTATTTAAAGAGGACACTGTTCTGTAACACATTAATAAAGCAGAAATTATTACGAAAAAGCATCACTTACTTTTTCAATACAATTACATTATTTTCTGTATACTTTCCTGTAAGATTTTATCCTATAAGTTACATAAAACAATACAATAGAAACATCTGAAAAATGTTGCAGCTTTATTTTCTCAAAACTTTGCATAGTATTATTTAGTGGTCCACCTATAAAAGCTGAAAAAGCAAGTTTAGCATATTTGTTTGCTGTAGAAAATTCCTCAAGTTAATTATTATTTAAGATCAATCCTATCACAAAAAAAAAACAACAAAAACTGTCATAAGGGTTAAGTAAGAGGATAAGTTACGCATGAAAGACATTATTTTTGTACTTATCGCTTAATTTTATTTTAGAATGAAAAAAAAATTGTTAATTACTTAGTTATGTTGTGGACATCATTTTAAAGATCTCCTACAACATAAAAGGGACACAAATTCTTTTTTCTTTCAGGAAGTTATAAGAAGTTTAACTTGAGTGAAAACTTACTCGGCACTTGGGGTAACTTTCCAAAGAAACGTTTATTTGTTTACAAAATATTTTTAAAAATCGTGTAAATCATTTTATCTGCATGAAATCATGACTGTAGTTTATGTAGAGTAAAATAGAAAAGAAGAAATTTGAAAATAATTTCTTTCTAAGGGAATTGTTTAACATACCCGAAAGTAAAACACATAAATTTCAACAAAATCGAGATGTTTCTATTGAATTTTATTTTTGTATTATACATCGATTAAAAAATATTAAGTTTTTTAAATATGGCGCGATCTGAAAAAAGGGACCTAAAAAACAAAAAATGATTTTTCGGTTTATGTTTATTTTAACTTCATAAAAGTTTCTTTTTCATTATCTGAAGTGTCTGAAAAGGTTCTAATTAGATATTTTTCAAGTTACAACAATTCAAACATAAGCGGTTTGTATAGACTACCATGCTCGCTCGACTTTTCTTATCGTTCTCTTGTAGAATTACAGATTTTCTTCCTAGGTCCCTGTCTTGAGATCGTATCACAAATTATTTTAAACGACAAAGTTTTAAAGTTTACTTTAAAATATATATTTAAAACTAAAATCATATATCTAAATAACTTTAGGATTTTTTATTAACTTTGCACATCACATTCATACTTAGAATAATCTCTTTAAACTTCTCGTTTCAAAGAGTTGTCTAAAAATATAATTGCAAGGGTGAATCTGATGAGGAAAAAATACAAAAGTTATCGGAATGTTTAAACTTATTTAAAAGAAGAATCTGTTTTATAAAATATCCGAATTCATGTAGATGTTAAAAAAAATTAATAAGTACTATACATAATTAGTAGAAAGAGAACTCACTTGTCAAAAAATTGAGTGTCATTCAGGAACTATATGCTTAAAATAAGGAAAAACTTGCTTCTTTTTTACAGTCGCTGCAGTTCCACTAGGTACGTATTTCATTTCTTCTTCTCTAGCCCTCTAGGTATATCGCTTTCGTAAAGACTCCCATTCCTTTTCAATTTCCGCTGCTGTAAGCACGCCTACAAAATATGTCTTCGATCAAAAAATAATACATACAGATAAATGGCCAAAAGTATCGTTAGCTATAGAAACATACTGCATACTAAATGACACCACATGAAACAAACTTTGAATTTAGATTTTATTATTTCATGACTACAATATACTACATTTAAAATTTCAGAGGTGTTGATAAATGAAAATGGTTTTTTTTTTAAATCAAGAAAATGTCAGAGAGAATTTATGCATGTCTTTTAGTTGTACAAAAAAAAATAATTTCTTGAATTTTACAAAACTTTTTCGTACTCTTGGATACAGCCATTTACAAACCTCAGTTTTGAGTGATATATAGAATAGTTTTGTGAAATGTTTTAAACTTTCTGCACAAGTTACGGAATTCTTTACAGTAACTACAAATAATTTTGCACTCTGCCTCCACAACACCGAAAATTTCCTGAAAATTTCTTAAAGATGTATTTGCAAACTTCGGAATATTTAAGTGCAAAGTTTAGTGAAAATTGTGCAATGTCCCGATTGAATAAATGTTTAGCGCAAAACTTGACTAAAAATGTAAATTAAATTTTCGTGAAACTTTCGTCGCAAAAGTTTAATGAATATTTAAATTAAAGTTTCGTGAAATTTTTGTCTCAAATATTGTTTGAACATTTAAATTGAATTTTCGTGAAATTTTTGTCTCAAATGTTGTTAAAACATTTAAATTAAGGGGCTGAATGCAATAAAGGTATACGGGCGACTCTCAAAGTCCCCTATTTCTGCCGGAGACTCGCTGTAGGCGGGGCCAACGCAAGTCACGCGTATCCCCTTATTGCATCCAGCCCCTCAATTAAATTTTCATGAAATCTTCGTCGTGAAAGTTGACTGAACGTTTAAATTGGCGGCCAAATTCTGTGTACGTCCTCGTCGTGGTCGCCGGGCAACACTGTAGTCGGGACGTGCAAGCGTACCCGGGTCTCAGTGGCTAAATCACAGATCCATACCCACGCGATAGGGTACCCTTCCCTCGCACCGTGAGATGGGAAGTGCTTCGGCACGCAAGGAGACCAATCAAAATGTTCTGGCTGTAAGCCGGTTACTATTGGTAGTATTGAGAATATCTCGATACGGACAGTGACCAGTCTGTCGTCCTCTGGCAACCACCTAAGCGTCTAGGCAAAGGATAAGATAAGGGAATCCCCCTAGAAGTTATAGGTATGTTCTTCGGCACGCAACGAGACCAATCAAAATGTTCTGGCGCAACAAGTCAGTTACTATTGGTAGTAGGTATACACCTACGAATTAGGTATACCCAGGCGGTATGGGCTTGGCCCATCTCCGTACATGGGAAGTACTTCGGCACCAGTCGTGACCAATCAAAATGTTCTGGCTTTAGGCTGGTTACTATTGGTAGCAGTAATGAGGAACGCGTAAAGAGCTTGAGTGTGTTGTGATAAAAACTGAATTGACTAAATAAAACTGATAGCTTGACACACTTTTGCATCTTGACCGTGAACCGATTTTCTGCGAGTTTGAGCACATAACGCTATGTGCCAGATTTGTGATTGACAAAAGTTCAGTCACAGGAACGTAAAAATTCCTGTCGAATTTTAATAGGGACACTAAGCGATTACATAGCCTCTTGTGTTCAAGTGCTTGCTGCACCTCCTCGTGGTGTCAATCGGGAATACACTGTTTTTACACTGTAGCTAAGTCAGTAAGCGCCAAAGCTACTTGTTGACACCTGTGAAGAGGTTAGCCTTAGTCCGCTTAGGCGCCTCTGTGGTGAGCAACTGGGCATTCCTAATTCATGCTGTAGCGAGCGTCTCCCCGTGGTGTATGAAAGGAATACTGGGAAAACGGCCTGAACGTCTTTAGGGTACGATCCTGGTTGCTGTTTATGCAGCCGCCAACCGAGGGGGTGCAAGTATGTTTGGTAAAATCCTAGAAATAAGGGAGTGGATTCGGCTCCCCACCTAGGTACCAGCACCTGGGTATAATGGTACCATGGGCGACCGAGGTGGCCCGAAGGCGTTGCCTTCCCTCGGTCATTTGAGGTCGGACTCGTGGTGGTAGTGGTTGAAAGCTCTATGCTTGAGCAAGATGTTGAAGAACACTTGAGCCTGACGATAAAGTAGCGTTAAGGAGTCAGTGTCTGAAGTGTCGATGTGTGAGTCGCATGTTTCGAGTCGGTTTCGCAGTTATGCACAAACTGCGAGGGTCTGGAAGGTGCCCGCCCCCCCACCGAGGGGTCACACTAAGGGCAATCCACCTTAGTGCGAAAATCGGTAGGCATGTGTAGCGTACTGAGAGGATGACCCGGCGGTGATCAGAGTACCTCCCTAGTAGTCCGAAGGGTCCGGGTGACATAGTTGAGTCCGGGGTTAGTAAGGCGAACGGCTAGCGAAACGTGAACTTAAAGGTAACATAAGCCCAGCTGCAATTCGATCCTGTCTTGTTATGTACGGCAGGCTGACCTGAGAGTGAGCAGATTAGCTCCCTAGTAGCCCGAAGAGTCCGAGTGACATAGTTGAGCTCGGGGTTAGTAAGGCGAACGGCTAGCGAAATGTGAACTTAAAGGTAACAGGAGTTCCGTCTGCAGTTCGGGGTGTCTTGCACTGCACAATGCCGCTCCTGGTCACCGTTAGCGACCCTGTGAAGGAACCGTAGGCGGACCGGTGTGGTATATACCTGTACAGGTGGGAACCGCACGTTAAACCACGGATGCGCCTGAACGTTTAAATTAAATTGTCGTGAAATGTTTGTCGCAAAACTTGATTAAACTTGATTAAGTAAATATTTGCTAAAAGTTAATAAGAAAGTTGACTGAATAAAAAAATTATATTAAATAGAATTGGAACAAGCATTAAACAGTAATTAAATGAATATAAACACATTGATCAAACTACTTGTTCCACTTCTGTTAGGTATAATTTTTTTTTTCAGTCAACTTTCCAATCAACATTTAGGAAATACTTACTTTAATGTTTAATCAACTTTTGCAACAAACATTTCACGAAAATTTATTTTAAATGTTCAGTCAACTTTGACGACGAAGATTTCACAAAAATTTAATTTAAATCTTCAGTCAAGTTTTGCGCTAAACATTTATTTAATTGGGACATTTAAATCTTTACACAAGTTTCACGAAACTTTTCACTTAAATATTCCGAAGTTTGCAAATAAATCTTTAAGAAATTTTCTGGAAATTTTCGTTGCTGTGTGGGTGTGCTGAAATTTCATGATATTTTACAAAATTGGTCTTCATATCCTTAGAAACTGAGCTTTGTAAATGACTTTATCCAAAAGTACAAAATTTTTATGTAAAATTGAAGAAATAATTTTGTTTCGTGTAATAAGACATGTCACTTACTATTTAGGCAGCATGAAATTTCTTGCCATAAATCTTTCTTCTTTAATTTGCTTCTTTCACGAACATTAATATTTTTAATATCGTAGAGTGCTGATGTTCGTTTAACTTTAATTATAATTGAATCATTTATATGTATATTGGAAGATGGTGAATGTGTCTCAGGATTGTTGATATTCACTAGAAATAATAGAAAGTGACATAAATGGTTCGAGGAATATTCGTCATATCAAGAGGTAAAACTAATCAACAATAACAACCCAAATAGTTCGATAGTTTACTGTAAAGACTCTGTAAGCTTATACCGTAAGCTTCTTGTAAGCTTACAGAAACTTTACAACTCAAACATGAGGTAAGCTGAAGTTTACAACGGTAGATTACCATGTAACGTTACAAGGTTAAACATGTGAGCTTGTCACGACTTTACGGTGTAAGGGTATCACGACCTTATTTTCCTATTACAACCTTTAGAGATAACACTTACAGTAGCTTTTCAGTAAACTATTGTGCTATTTGGGAATAACTTCCCTCTACGTGAAGTTTGCAAAGTTGCAAACATTAAAAGCGAAAAGTGTTAAAAACCTGGTATTTCTCCGGCAGTTATAGGTACTTAAAAAACAACGATTTTCGTAGAATTTTCTTTAAATTGTGGTTATTAATTAATATATTATTATATATATTTTAAGTCATTTTATATCTAGGCGATTCTTACGCAACTGTCTTCTTGGACGCGTTGAAAAAATACACCTAAATTAAAAATATATTCTGAAGTGTATTAGTGAATTTTAAAGGTATATATGAGAGTAACTGAAAACCAAATATACATAAGGGACGTTTCACGTCAACCGGCTCAGAGCTCCTTCCAAAATTCTAATCAACGAAAATCAACTTATTACGGCTCAATATAATCGTCAGCTTATACTCTTTCGAATAAAAAGTGTCGAATTAAAAAGTTCAAAATGGCGTCCATAATGCACTACTTTTTGCAAATTTTTTTACTAACCCAGCTAACAAATGTATTAATTAGCTTCAGAAAATAATTGTAACTTGTTGGAAAATGGGTCACTTTTACGTTTTTGGGGTAGCTGATTGTGAGTCTAATGTTAGATTTGAAAAATTTTAAAAATTCAAAATGGCGGATCCTATATGGCGACCAAAATTTTAAAAAAATTATCAGATTTGCTTGAAATTTGTTACTTGGGGGTTTTTAGGGTCGCTGATTTCGAATCTGAAGGTAGATTAAAAAAAATTTTTAAAATTCAAAATGGCGGATCCATTATGGCGTCCATAATTTAAAAAAAATCATTAGATTTGCTTAAAACTTGTTACTTAAGGGTTTTTGGGGTCGCTGATCACGAATCTGAAGTTAGATTTAAAAAATTTTCTAAATTTAAAATGGCGGATCTAATATGGCGACCAAAATTTTAAAAAAATTACAAAAAAAAATACAAACGCAGTAGTGTTCAAAGGGTTAACTACAAGCGCACTAGTGTTCAAACAGTTAAATACAAACGCAGTAGTTTTCAAAGGGTTAATTACATGCGCAGTTATGTTCAAAGAGTTAAATACATGCGCAGAAGTGTTCAAAGGGTTTAATACATGCGCAGTAGTGTCCAAAGGATTATTGGATCCTCCATTTTCAATTTTAAAAATTTAACATTTTATTCGAAATTAGCGACCCCAAAAACCACCGAGTATTATTAACTCCAATACAAGTAATAGAAAAAGTTAAGTATGAATTGATAAATAAATTATTCATTAATAGTTGTAAATTATAATAACAGAATTAAAACATCCTTACCTATTTTCACAACCATTTTTTTATTTATGTCATAGCCGTTGTAATCTTTATTAAACTTTTCCAAGCGTATAGGAAGAAAAACTATCATTTTCAGTGAGTCAAATAAAACATTTTCTTCTAGCTTAATTACTTTTCTTCCTACAATTATTTACTTATTAGTAGTATCAAAGTACTAATTATACACACATGTTTATTTTAACCATACATATTTACAAGTTGTTATATTGAAACTAATATTTTTATCCTATTGTTCATTTGCAATACATAAATCGTTTGCAATAAATAAAATAATAAAGAATAAATAGAATTTGTAGCAAACAAGGACTGATCTATAGGCCATATAATACATATATCACCCGAGAGTTTACTTTTAACTTTGCACAATTTAACCTAAAAAATCTTCACTTTATTAAATTTAACTGAACTAGGTATATAAAAACTAAGTTTTTTTATATGTTTCTCAAATTCCCGCAATTTAAAAAGACAACATTTCATTTCTTAAATAGGAAAGTTGAATTAAATGTTTCATTTTAATATAATAACATAAAATACTTACTCTGATAAGTTCTTTGACCATTATTATTTATTGTCTATTCTTACATTTCATACATTAATTAAAGTACTTGCTGGCTCCGCAATTTCGTCCCCATCTCTTGTATTTTTATTCATTATGTCAATAATAAATAAATTTAAATTTCTTTTACACAGAGATATAAACAAATCAATCGAAATATGTTAACAGAATTTAAAAATTAAGATCACGAACTTAGCAATGTAGGATAGAATGTGCACAAAAGTTGTTCGGTCTCAATTGGATGCATTTAGGAACGCACAAATGTAAAATCCCCTGCAAGCACCTGATTGGTTGACTTCTATTCCTCTGTTCTCCTATTCTCCACCATGTGCCTGGACCCTTAGTGTTTTAAGATAATTACGCATGCGGAATATCGTTTTATGACAATTATGTATGCAGAATAGCATTTTAAAACAATTACGCATGTGAAATAGTATTTTATGACAATTACGCATGCGGAATAGTATTTTATGACAATTGCGCTTGCGGAATTATGTTCTATGAAAATTCCGACTGCGGAATTGTGTTTTATGAAAATTCTGCATTTCGCATGCGCAATAGTGTTTTTTGGAAATTCCACATTTCGCATGCAGAATTTCCATGAAACACTATTCCGCATGATGAATTTCCATAAAACACAATTGAACATGCGTTTTTTTTAAGCGGGATGATATAAACTATTAAATAAATAAACATCAACAGTCAATATGTTTATTCACTTTATAATAATTGTTTAATAATCATACGGAACACGTCACAAAAAAACTGTTTTAATCAAAGCATGTTCAGCTCTTACTAAACGAGCGGACAGACGTCCCAGTGCTTTGGTTTTGCTGTTATACCAGTACGGTGCAACTGGACGCCCAAAGTGGGAGCCCAGGCTTCCCGAATTTTGGTCGCACAGTCGTCCCATGACTTTTCACCCACTGGGTTGGCAGACGACTCAAAGGTTTCTCGGCGTAGTTATTTCGAAAAATAATGTTTAAAAAATAATATTTAGCTTTTTTATAGTCAAAAAAATATAGTTGTCCCACTTGTACGATACTTCTATTTCTAATTATTCAACATTTGCTAATTAATCTTGTGTTTGGCAAACGAAACGTCAATCCTCAAATCAGGTAATAGCATTGTGTTTACGGGCTTGATATTTTGGACAGCTATGTTGTGAACGTTGCTGCAACATTGCAGTGCAACGTTGTAGCAACATTGCAGAGAAACGTTACAGCAAAATTGCCGGAAACGTTGCAGCAATATTACGTGCTGTTTGGGTACAAGAGAAATGCACGAACGATACAATATGTATAGTAAACTCACTTGTGCATAAAAGTTGCAATTTTTTAAATGTACCTCAGTTTTTGATAAAATAATAACACTTATACAGTTAAGTAGTCGCACTTTAATAAAAACAAAAGAACGATTGCACACATTTTGTCCAAAAAAATCGATAAACACGCGTAATTATTGAAACCACGTGAACATATTCGACCGGAAAAGTAATCTAACGTCAGAACAGTAACGTGTTACATCCCGAGCGAAGGCTTGATTAAAATATTATTTAATTCTTTTAAATATTTTTGGAGGAAGGTAGGCCGATTTAATATTTACTTTCAATGTGGGACGGTGATTTCTATCGATCTTATGGGGGTCGTCTATCTTTGAATATTTTAATTGATATATCTATATAATTTCCTTTTTATTTATTAAATGAATAGAAAAAATATTTGTGAATATATGTGAATATAATTTTTTATTGAATGTTAGAATAAATGTGACAAGATTTTTATGATTATACAAATATTTAAAGTTACTTACATTTACCTCAGTTCTGAGGGCAACAATAAATAAATACAGTTGACGCACAGTGATTTTTTCTTCTCTTGAAAAAGATCGGTCGATACTTCTCACTGTTATTAGTTTATGATCTTGAAAAAGCACACACGTCACGTTTGCAGTTTTCTCTTTGAGATTAGACTAAATACGACGGTAATTACAATTTTACTTTTTTGACCAGCTTACTAGTCTGGCGATGAGAATACTAGCTTGAATTTAGACAACGAGTAAACTATACTGTTCGAACAAGCAAGAGTTACAGTCGTAAAATATATAATAACCGAAGGGCCAAGCTCACGACGATCTTTAAATTCACGTGCCTATGCATTTGCGAACTATGATTTGTATAGGAGTAAATGACAATTGAAAATGAAAATGCGCTTGCTTTTATAGGCAAAATTCTACCCTAGTGGGAGAAAATCAGATCATAGTTCACGTATATTCTAAGCTTGATCCTAAGGTCATTCTAGGAATCGAGAAGATTCTAAGAGTTTTGGTTAGCAAGGTATCATATTATGTGACTGCAACTTTTCCTATGAGCACACGAGGCTAGATATCGGTTCTGGCGTCTTTTAACATTCTTAAGTCTACTCGTAGTTCAAAGATTACTTTTATTTTAATTTTATTTCAATTTATTGGCTCTCGCTAATATCGAGTTTCATAGATGGACTTGACGAGAACAAAAGATCTTTAATTTCTCTTAGTATTTTTATAAACTTTGTCAATCTATGAGACTCGACAATATGCGTATTATCTAAAATAAGTTTTATACTTTTACAGCTGCAATAATTCACGAGAATTATGCATAGAAACAACATCCGTTTTGCAGCCGATCTATTTTTTAAGAGAAGATGTGAGTGAGAAAGAATGTAAAAGATTCTGCATGGACTGAATCATTTGCTAGCTTTAATATTTTATTATTTTATGATTTAAGTTTAATCAACGCACATTTTTTCTTATTTAAGAAAAGATTTTTGTTACCCGGATGTAACAGTCATCCCTCCTTAAATTGTTCATCGTCCCGATTGAACTCTACTTGATCGCAAAATTTTGATTTGCAAACGTGAGTAATTTTAAACAAAATTTGTTCACTCATTCCATTCAATTTTTACATAATAATAATGTATGTTTACGGAAATAAAACTTTGCATTTATAAGAAGCCTTTATGTAATGAAAGTGTTTAATATGGTGTCTAGTGTAATGTGTCTGTATGTGTGTTATCAGCGATTCCTCCAGAGCAATGATCTCTATCCTAGTTAGTGATGCATGTCGAGCAAACGATCTGATCGACTTCACATCTGATTGTCTGCTGTTTGCTCGATTATGATTGAATTGAACAAATTACTTTTTATTTACCTTTTAATAATTAGCATAACTTTAGAGAATATCGTTAAGTAAGAATCCTTTCTGTTTGTTGATATATACTGACATACCGAAATTTTAAAAAAGTAACCTCTTTTATGATTAACTGAAAAATTAAAAATTTTACAAATGAAGCAAAATAACCTCGTAAAATTTGAATATAGAATTTATTTTGTACAAACTTAAATATGTGTTAAGTTTGAAACTTTTAAAAGCTTACAGAAGAAAGATACAATGTGTTGAAAGATGTCATTTTTCATGAATTTAAAATTTAATTTTATAATATACGAAATTTTTTTTAAGTTATTGTTCTGAGTAAGAAAAGTTAATGTATTAATTTCAAACTTCGTAAATACATTTTTCTTATTATAATTATACTTTATATAAAAAATAAATTACCACACACAAATCTTTAAAATATATATTGACATTCTTTTTTAGCGAAATTTTATTTAAACCTATATTTAGTAATTTAAAAAAATTTGAAATATAAATATTATTAGAAATTAATTCTATGGAGTTTAATAATGACTTATAAAACAAATTTATTTTTGAAACACTTATGGCAGCAACATCCCTTAGACAAAAGTCAATAAAATTACCCACGTGACAGATAAAAAATGTCAACAAAAAGAAATGATTCTTACTTAAAGATATTTTCAAAAATTATGCTAATTATTAAAAGATAAATAAAAAGTAATTTGTTCAATTCAATCATAATCGAGCAAACAGCAGACGATTAGATGTGAAGTCGATCAGATCGTTTGCTCGACATGCATCACTAATCCTAGTAAGTGTGATTTCATCTTCTTCTTGCATTTGTTGTCTCACAAAAGAGGAGTCAAATTTCCTTTGGCGTAGTAGGGGTAATTATGGAAATCAATTTATCCTCTAGTGTATAAATCATCATCATGGAGAGCGTTTCGTCGACGGCAACAACAGTGGATCGAATTGAGTTTCTTTTAGGTTTGTAATTTTGGTTTAAAAATTCCTTTCTAAATATCTTCTTTTTTTCTTTTATTATATCTTTTTCTGCTTGTTTTTTTCAGGACGATTCCCTGCGGGATGTCCCGTGAATCAGGAAGACTGTTTAGATAGGATAGTGGCCCTATCCTCACTTTTACAGCACAATATCCAGGAATGGAAACGATTGGACGACTTCTCCAGGGCCGAAACTGACGTTTTCTGTGTAGGCCTAGAGGAGTTAAACGCCGCTCGATTCCGATCGGTTGCCCTATCAACCGAATTCTTCGATTTGATGAGTGTAGTGAGGTTAGTTATGTTTTGTTTAGATACTTCCTGCGTAAAAAAAATTACAATGGTTTTTGTTGATGGGTTGTTTAGAAGGTCATGTCGTTCTTAGTTGTGCTAATGCGGAGAATGCCGGTACGACTGGTCGAACTTCCGTGAAGGTGAGAAAATTTATAATTCTTTAGTTGTATCTGAATTGAATTATCTCTGTGCTTCCAATAAGATAAATAATAAGTTTTTCTTTGTTTTACAGATGCAGAAAGAAATTTTCCACCCGTATCAGAAATCTTCAGTTCGTCACCATCCTCAGCTTCCTCAGATGACTCAGTAATCCTTAATTCGTCTGAGTCTTCGGAGTTCCATCCTACAGATAATGACTCAGACTCATTATCAGATTCAATCTCCGTCAGGAGTCTGGAGACTTGGGATTCTGAGTCGTCTTCGACGTCTTCAGAATCTATAGATGTCGGAATTGAATCGATTCCTGAATCGTGCATCACCAGAGAGTTAGAGTTCTCATCTACAGTTGTTGACATAGAAGTCGAGGATGAAGGTAAGAATATTAATGAAATTGTATTTGATTAAAGTATTTCAGT
Source organism: Ganaspis brasiliensis (assembly GCA_037103525.1). Classification (NCBI taxonomy): domain Eukaryota; kingdom Metazoa; phylum Arthropoda; class Insecta; order Hymenoptera; family Figitidae; genus Ganaspis; species Ganaspis brasiliensis. The sequence continues at coordinate 404,326 of JAZKLR010000183.1, read as the reverse complement.
ATTATAGATTCTAGGGTTGAAATACTAAAAGAAATCACGTCTTTGTTGTTTTAGGTGCAGAAGATGTTACAATGGATCCGTTGATAAGGAGTATTTCTTCTTCGTCCACAATTTCGACGACTTCCATGGAAAATCTCCTGAAGCTATGTTCATCGGAGTCTTCTTCCTTGGGTTTCTCAGTTTTGGGGTCGGATTTATCTTCTACGGAATTCGAAATGGACTTTAAAGATCTAATCATCGACGTGTTTCTTCCAGAGTTCGAAACTGTGTGGATAGACGAATCCAGTGAAACTCTGAATAGTGTTAGTGTAGTAGTTGAAGATCCATTAAAGTAACTATGTTACTTATTTTCATGTGATTGTATAGTGTTTTATGTGGATTTTATTAAGTATAAGTGTTCATTTAGGATAATTTTGTGAGTAACTTTTTATAATACGTTATCTTTTAGTCCGAAATTTTCATTTAATAAAAAAATTTCCTTTTCAATGCTTCATTTTCTTTTTTTACAATCTTTCATTTTTCTGTAATATTTTTGATATATAAATTTTGTAAATATTCCATAAAAACATAACATTTTTCCTTAATATTGTTGACAATATTAATTAATAACATACTATGAGATATAATTAGTTTACCAAAAAAAAAATAAGTTTCTCAGAGTTACTGTTTAAAATATAATTATGAATTAAAAAATAATTTTTTTTAATTAACATATTGGTATTAATTTCATTGATCAATTTCTCAGATACCAAGGTAAAAGTTCTACTCTGTTTCTTGAATTATTTATTTTCCTTGTTTTCTTATTCAAAAAATTTTTTTTTTTATTGTAATGATATTGCACTATTTTTTCAATTTGATTATAATTAACTTTGGGATGTGACAAGATGATCATGAATACTTTTTATCCGGAAGTAATAGTAAATAGTTTCGTTTGATGATACATAACTCTTATCTCTTTAATTGTTGCGTTGGGTCAGTTTCATGATGGCGTCGATCTTCTTTTCTTCCTCTAATTTATTTTCTATCGCATGACATTCTTGATGGTGATTCATGCAACTGCTGATGGCTTTACTACGTCGAAGCACGTGGCTAGGCGTTTGCTTATATTTCGCTGCATTGATGGTGATATGCATTAAGGTTATTATCCAAGCGATTCAATCCATTTGGATGTTCGTAGTTCTTTGTCGACGGTATTGAGCAGTATTGTAGCAGTTATATATGTATCGAAGGATGATGAGGAAAACAACCACCACAATTATGCGGAAGCCATTTACAATATTATTTTTAAATGTAACTATCCAATCCGGAAGTATACTATCCATCTGCGAAATTAATGACATCTTAGTTTTTCTTGAATAGTACTTATGTAATTATTTATTTATTTTCTTTCGTTTCCCATTTAGATAGACGAAAAGGTAGGTATAAAGTTTATTAGTATTGTTGTTATTATATTAATATATGTTTATTTTGTTTATTTAATTCTCTTTTTGTCTTTCGAAATAAAGAATCTGATTATTATATAGTCGTATGCACACGTCAGGCATTTATGTGCACACATGTATACATGTGTACACATATTTTTTTTATTTATTTATATAATTTGATTTTTTTCCTTGAAACAAGGAAATTGTGTGAGCAGTGTGCGTACCAACATATAATCTCATGAAAACATAATCTATTTCAAAATAAATTTTAGTTATTAAATGTCGAGACAATTATGCAAATGTTCCTTTGTGAAACATTTATTTGCTTATAGATTATGTTTTCATTCCTAATATTAAGAGATTATTAGTTGAATAGACATATTTTATTTATTTTGTTTGAATGCATATTAATATTAAATTTACTGTTAGCCTTTCTCATATATTGTGATCATTGTTAGAATAATTTAAGCATCTCATATTGCATATCTGATAAGATGTATGCACATATACACGTGCATGTATGTGCACACATACCAAGATTTCTGCTACCATATTATGCTTTATTGTGAAATATTAAAATTGACTAAAATTAAAACATGCAATATATGGGTTTTAGTACGATAATAATAAGTGAAATATTGATATTAATAATAATTAAGTAATAATAATCTCCTTGAAAGAAGATCATTCTTAAGTAATTAAATTCAAAATGGTAAATAATAATGTAAAATTACTTGCAATTACAAATAGTGGATTAAATTTAAACATGCAATTACTTTCAAAAGCGTAAATAACTAATATTATTATGATAATATGATATTACCACATGACTTATTGTATGTATGATAAATTTTTGTTTAAGTATATACGGTATAGCAATAATTTTAATAAAATAAATCTTATTAGTTTAAAGAATAAGCACGGTGTAACAGATATAGTAATGCAAAACACTAAGTTTACTAATTTAAATGCTTAAGATATTGTTCTTAGATTTTACTGTAATATGGATAAAATAACGATAATAATATTAAAATGTCAAAGTTATAAAAATTAGTGATACATAATAAAATGGTAATAATAGCGAATTATGGATTTGAAACATTAATAACTAATATTACCCAGTGATAATATTCGTTACTTATATTTAAGATTAATTAATAACTAAAATTAAGATAGTCAATAAATAACATTGTATGTGAATAACATTGATGTTATTTATTAATACAGTAATGTTTAAAAGATGAATAATAAAGAAAACCGACAGTTATAGAAATGTATGCAAATAATTAATCAAAATTAAAAGTAATAATAATGATAATAATAATATTAAAATAATAAAATTAATTATAAAATGTAAAATATGCATTCAAAATTATGTAATAAGGATACAAGACAAACTGTAAAGTATATAAGCGAAATTCTTATAATGTTATAACAACTGTTACGTCTGACGTACAAAAACCCTTACAATATACCCTAGTTCCTCCTGTTAAATTAGTTTCAAAGTAATGAATCTAATTTGTAATGAGGATTAAGTCAATGAGTGAACTAATTTTGAATAATATTTATTTATTGAAATAAGTTAACAAGTTCGAGAAGTTGAATTTTATAACTGAGCCTTACTTTGAAAATTGTGGAAAGATCTTGTTACTCTGTAGAATCGTTTGTTGGTTCTTGATGATATCGCAGGAGCAGTTTGTAGAAGCTTCTGGACAAACAAACTTAACTGCTGTATCTTGATGCAGGTGGATTGTTGTGGAGGTCAGGAAATAGTTGTGTTAAGTCCCAATCACAGTTTCAACACAATATTAAGTGACAAAATCAGACCGGAGATTGGTAAAGACGATTTGATAAGAAGATATGTTATGTTCTATATCAATCCGGTATTGATGACATAATGAGCTTAACTTGATGATTTGAAGAGTGAGAATATCGTATGACTTACTACTTAATTGGAATTCTTAATTACACTTTTGAATCTTCTGAATGCACTGACTTTTGTAAAAACTCGAACTTGAGTGTAATACTACACGTGAGATGGTAAGACCGCTGTAGTCACTGTCGGATGTTATGACTATTGTACACTGTCGTTATCATTTTGCTGGTCTAATTTATATTGAACAATATTCTCCGTTTCTTCGAATTGAAGAGTCTAAACATGGCGCTTTTTACATTGCTCTTCTCCCCGCAGTATTGCACAGGTACCTATACCTATTCTCCTCCCGTTCCCCTTGCATATGATCAGACTTGTACTTCCCTCCGCTATAGAGATGGTCTACCATAGCTGTTGAAGAAGCGTGTCCAGACTTGCATTTGTCTAATATCTTATGTAAACATGATCTTTCCCTTTTCAAGCGGTTTTAATTATAAAATCTTATCTACTGTTCTTTCTCATATAGCACATAAAGATTGTTATAGTATGAAATAAGAGAATTAATATGACAATGTTTATAATAACTATATATATATTTGCGTCTGAATCGCTCTCAAGACACGCCACAAAAATGGTGTTGTCTTGGCTTCTTTCTTCCTTTTTATTATTATATTTTTTATAAGTTTAGTTGTAAGTTTTAAATTAGATTTAATAATGGTGTTTACCATATCTTGGTTGACTCCTTGGAGAGTCAAACCTTTATAATTAAGTTGCCCTATTTTAATGCAATAATGTTTAATGTGTAAATATTTTTTGTGATTATATATTTTTAGTTAAAATGAATATGCTATGAATATATGAATATATACTATGTTTAGGATATTTAATCAGAGAAAATAATTTGGCTATTTTACGTAGAATAGAATATTATAGATTATTAATAAAGTAATTTCTGTCATCTGATATATGTTTAGCCTATGTTAGTTAAATATATTTGTAAAATAATTGTAATAAAAGTTTAATAGAAATAAAACTACTACTATCGAATTGTAATGATAGTACTCTACTTTAAGAAAAACTGGATTATTTTTTATATGGTTTATAATATAAAATAAAGTTGATGGCAACACGCCTTGTATCAAACCGAGTCTAATCAATTATTATCTGGAACTTATAAACTAGAGTGCGAACCTGACACTAGTAATTGGATTCATTAAAATATTATATCATAATGTATATATTTAGTAAATAGCAAAATTGATTATAGTGAAAGCATTTTTTTGTTGTTGTTTTTAATTTTTTTTTATTATATTAAGTATTGTAGTATTTTATAATATAAGATAATGTAAAGCGATCTTTTCCTTTCCTTTTGATTGGAATCATAGGTCTTTATTTATTTAATTGTCAGAAATAGTAATCATAATAACAATAACACCATATTTTATATTAAAATATAATGTCATTATTTCTTTCGTACTCTCATTCACACAACATGATGCAAATGTTAGTTAATAGTCTGATTATATTTTTAGGTTATTATAGATGTGGTTATAATTATTATAAATGAAATAGAATATTTACTGTTAATAAAAGCTCGAACCGAACATATTTGTTGCAAAAAGAATATGAAAATAAAGCGGTTAAAGCAAATCTTATTATTCTATTTCTAAACTAAAGTTGTATAATAATTTTTATTTTCAAAGATTTCTTCTACATCAATAATCTAGAGGTTGAAACAATCGATTCTAAATTTTATTTATTTTAAATATTAATTTTTTTATTCAAAGTTAAAAGAATAAAATTTCATATAATGAGTCACTTTAATATAGGAGAATACCATAACGCCTTTTTATTTAACTAGAAATTTGTTATATTCCTCCATATCAAAACAAGATATTTTAATCTTTAGAATAGATCTATATGATTGCATTATAAATTTTAATACAAAAAAAAAATTATTATTATGTAGAAAAATTAATATAAAATTTTGTAATTATAGATAAAAAAAAATTATATTTTTTGGTTTATTAGCTTGGGAGATAGAGCGGATTCAATTCTTCTTGGTCGCAGGTGACGCACCGCCTTCCCTCCTTTCTTGCCATCCGTATGTGTCAGGCGTCGTAAAGACTGCCACAAGAGAACTTTTTCTCTTCAAGGCGTGCGCGATATGCTATATGCGCGTCAGTTGAAATCAATATATGTGACTGTCCATGAGAAAACGTGCCTTAGCTCCCAAACGTCAACTTTACAGGGTGAGCGTTTAAAGTTGCAGCAATGCACTGAAACCAATGTAACGTTCTTACGCTTCTTACTTAATAAGATCAAAATTTTTTTAAAATAAATAATTTTTTATTTTTGGAAATGAAAGAGCAAATAAAAATCTGTCGATTGACATTAAAAAATGAAAATTTATTTTTTGGAGCTAAGGCACGTTTTGTCATGGACAGTCACATATACGGATGATTTTGATGCTATAGCTTAATTATTTCAAGTTGTTCAATATTAGGGGTGGATTGTCCTATTGTTCCGGGTATTGTTTATAATATAATATTAATTTCAATAATTTTATTTAAGGCAGGAAATAGAATTTAAAATTTAGAAAAGCTAAAACTTTAATTTGAAATCGATATAAGATGAAATTTTAAAGAGCAGTTTTGTGTTCTTATTTAGATTTTCGTATCATAATGTATTATCATCACATGCAACATAAAATTCTACTGAACTATAATAATTAAAGTTATAATAATCGAATCATAATAAAACTACAAATGGAATTATAAAAGTTATTATAACTATGCTGGGTATTATATTTATACATTTACACATACTTTACATATATATATAAATATATATATGCATAGATATATTTGAATGCAGTAATATTATGTAGTAAATAAATTAAATTTGAATTGAAGAATATAGTAAATAAATGTTTGATTATAATTTTAGTTAATTAATTTTACTTTTCTGATTTTCTCGAAACTGATTCGATTCTTGTACCTTTGATATCAGTTTCTAAAGTTTCTACTGTAAATTTTTTGTTCCTTACTATACCAAAACAGTCATACTTTACGTGTCCTCTTGCAAAGCAGAGTTGACAGGCGTTCTCTCATTTATATAATTTTTTCCTGAGGATCTGGCGGGGACAGTCCAAACAGAAAACGTATGTTTTTTCTGGTTGATCTCTTGTTTTGTCTTGCTCGCTGAAATAGTAGTTTTCCTGCAACTTTGTTAGAATATTGCGGGCTGCAGAATGCATTGATAACTATTTTGTAGTTGCTCCATCTCCAATTTCAACAAATCTAGTGCCATTTACTTTATCCTCCAATACACATCTCATAAAAAATAGTTTAAATTTATTTTTTGTTTGCTCCTCTCGTTCCAGGGTGAACTCCGGTGTTGAAAAATTATACTTCACTGCCAATTCACTAAGTTGGGCCATTGCAAATTCTAGGCCCTCTATTTTTCCTTTTGGAAAAATATAAGACGGTTGAATTTTCCTATGCAGAAGTGGCAGTTTAATGGTTTCGGCCATTGCTTTCCTAAATAAAGAAATAATATTAATTTCATTTTACAAATATGCAAGCTTAAGTTTGTCCATGTGTTTTTGAAAGAGTTTTCCTTCTGTACTTTCTAAAATGACGTTGTGCTTATCTAATATTTTATTAATTTTATAAGGTCCGTGATAATGACAATCTAATTTTTTATGCAACTTAACCTCTTTCTGAACATAAACCATATCTCCAACTTTACCTAAGAAAGGTTTACTTTTTTATCATAATTTAATTTAGAAAGATATTTTTGCGAAATTAGATTTTCAGATGCTAAGATTTTTAATTCGTTTAATCTAATTAGTGGTTCTTGCAAATAAGACCTATTTGTTTCTAAATTTTCATTTATTGGGTACGAACTAGGAGTACGTGCAGGTTTTCCGTAAACTAATTCAAAAGGGGTGAATTTAGTTGCTTGATGTACAGAAGTATTATAACTAAACATAGCAAAAGGCAATAGTCTATCCCAATCATCAAAAGTATCAGCGTAAGATCTAATATAACACAGTCTTGCGAAATTTCACTTTTGACAATTTCTAGAATAGGTCTGGGTGATTCTTGTAGGTTTTTTCGCGCTGAACACGAATCTGTTTTCCGAAATGGCCCATCACGTTAGGATTTTGAGTAATTCCGGGTCAAATGTCCCAAAAATGGCGTTTTTTGCCATTTTTGGGAATTTTTTCTGGGCAACTAAAATTTTTTAATTAATTTTCTGTATTAGCTTCATATAGCATGCATTCTCAGCTTTGAAACCCATTTTTAGAAATTAATTTGCGATAATTTTTAAAGAAGTTATGAACATTTTAGCATATGAAATTTAACCAAATTGACCCTCCTGCACACGATTTTCTACTAAAAAGTCAATTCTAAATGTATACAATTTTCAGACTTATTAATTTTCATATAACTTGGTAACTTGGGGTTTTTGGGGTCGCTGATTACGAATCTGAAGTCAGGATTACAAAATTTAAAATGGCGGATCCAATATGGCGGACGAATTTTTAAACAATTGTTGGATTTTTACATAACTTGGTACGTTGGGGTTTTTGGGGTCGCTGATTACGTATCTGAAGTCATAATAACGACAAATTAATATGTCGAATCTAATATGGCGGCCGCATTTTAAAAAAATTGTTGAATTTTAACACCAAAAAACCTCTAAATACCAAGTTTTATTAAAATCAAAACAATCTTTCCTTTTTTCCATCTTACCTTTGCTGGTCTGATCTTTCTCTGTTCTTACTTTAACTGGCAGGTCCATCTTTCCCTTTTTCCATCTTGCCTTTGCTGGTCGGATCTTTCTCTGTTCTTTCTTTAAGGGGGTTGACCCGTGTGACAGATTCGAAAAATCGAATTTTTTTATTTTTCATATATCGCACCTATAACATATGCAGAATATGTGGGTAAACCGATTTTGACATATTCGTCGTTGTTATAAAGTTTTTACAGTAAAAAGGCATGGTGTTCGAGCGCGTGGTCGAGCTTTCAACTAGCATTGAAGGTTTGCCGCTTTGGTTTTTTATCCGCCAATTTTATTATTCCATACACATTTATATAAGTAAAAATAAGTGCATTTAGAAAAACTTTAGTTCCCTAAAATAAATTTTTAAATATAACAGTTGTTTTAGTAATAATTCCGAACTCACTGCCTTATTCGTACTTGAACTTTCAAACGCGTTTTTCTCGAAACCACTTTTTTTCAACTGGTCGCCATGATATCTCCAAAACAACTTGACCGATCATCTTGAAATTTATAGGGTATGTTCAGCACATGTGGGGCTACAAGCTGAACTAGGATAATTAAAAAAGGTCACGTCATTTTTTTTTATAAAAGAAAACAGGATCAAAATAAAGTTTTTTTCAGAAATAAAAATTCAAAGTCGCGTAAAAATTTTATTTTTCAATATTTTTAAATAATCCTAGTTCAGCTCATAGCTACAGTGACACAGATTAAAATGATTTTTGATTTTTTGATTTTGGATCATTCAGACGGTCGGAATCGTAGCGACCAATGCTTTACTGTTTTTTACATGAATTACTTCCCCGCGCTGTATCGCGTAATGTTTTCATTATTTTGACTTCAAAAAATTTCTGAATTTACTTCAATAGTTACTAAATCTATGGTAGAAAATCCAAAGTTGTAAGTTTTAATCGCACTTCAGAAAAAAATCTAAAAAAACAGTTAAAAAACGGCTGTCAAACGGGTCAACCCCCTGAACTGGCAGGTCCATCTTTCCTTTTTTCCATCTTACCTTTGCTGGTCGGATCTTTCTCTGTTATTATTCTAACTGGTCGGACCATCTTTCCATCTTTCCATCCTGCCTTTGTTGGTCGGATCAAAGAAATCAAAAGACCACTTTCAGGTCGCTTTTCTTTTGACGGAGTCTCGTCCAAATGGCTTATTTTTTTTATTTGTACAATGATTTCAAGAACAGGATTTTAAAGCTATATTAAAAACCAACAATTTTTTTAAAATTCCTTCGCCATGTTGGATCCGCCATTTTTAATTTTGTAATTCTGACTTTAGCGACACCAAAAACCCCAAGTTACCAAATAATGTAAAAATCCAACAATTTTTTAAAAATTCGTCCGCCATATTGGATCCTCCATTTTGAATTTTGTAATTCTGACTTCAGATTCGTAATCAGCGACCCCAAATACCCCAAGTTACCAACTTATGTAAAAATCCAACAATTTTTTAAAAATTTGTCCGTCATATTGGATCCTCCATTTTAAATTTTGTAATTCTGACTTCAGATTCGTAATCAGCGACCCCAAAAATCCCAAGTTACCAAGTTATGTAAAAATCCAACAATTTTTTAGAAATTCGTCCGCCATATTGAAACCGCAATTCGAATTTTGTACTTCTGACTTCAGATTCGTAATCAGCGACCCCAAAAACCCCAAGTTACCAACTTATGTAAAAATACAACAATTTTTTAAAAATTCGTCCGCCATATTGGATCCTCCATTTTGAATTTTGTAATTCTGACTTCAGATACGTAATCAGGGACCCCAAATACCCCAAGTTACCAACTTATGTAAAAATCCAACAATTTTTTAAAAATTTGTCCGCCATATAGGATCCGCCATTTTGAATTTTGTAATTCTGACTTCAGATTCGTAATCAGCGACCCCAAAAATCCCAAGTTACCAAGTTATGTAAAAATCCAACAATTTTTTAGAAATTCGTCCGCCATATTGGATCCGCCATTTCGAATTTTGTAATTCTGACTTCAGATTCGTAATCAGCGACCCCAAAATCCCCAAGTTACCAAGTTATCTAAAAATCCAACAATTTTTTAAAAATTCGTCCGCCATATTGGATCCGCCATTTTGAATTTTGCAATTCTGACTTCAGATTCGTAATCAGCGACCCCAAACATCCCAAGTCACCAAGTTTTGTAAAAATCCAACAATTTTTTAGAAATTCGTCCGCCATATTGAAACCGCCATTTCCAATTTTGTACTTCTGACTTCAGATTCGTAATCAGCGACCCCAAAAACCCCAAGTTACCAAGTTATCTAAAAATCCAACAATTTTTTAAAAATTCGTCCACCATATTGGATCCGACAATTTGAATTTTGTAATTCTGACTTCAGTTTCGTAATCAGCGACCCCAAAAACCCCAAGTTACCAACTTATGTAAAAATCCAACAATTTTTTGAAAATTTGTCTGCCGTATTGGATCCGCCATTTTGAATTTTGTAATTCTGACTTCAGATTCGTAATCAGCGACCCCAAAAATCCCAAGTTACTAAGTAATGTAAAAATCCAACAATTTTTTAAAAATTCGTCCGCCATATTGGATCCGCCATTTTGAATTTTGTAATTCAGACTTCAGATTCGTAATCAGGGACCCCAAAAATCCCAAGTTACCATGTAATGTAAAAATTTTAACAATTTTTTAAAAATTTGTCCGCCATATTGGATCCTTTATTTTGAATTATGTAATTCTGACTTCAGATTCGAAATCAGCGACCCCAAAAACCCCAAGTTACCAAGTTATGTAAAAAACCAACAATTTTTTAAAAATTCGTCTGCTATATTAGATCCGCCATTTTGAATTTTGTAATTCTGACTTCAGATTCGTAATCAGCGACACCAAAAATCCCAAGTTACCAAGTTATGTAAAAATCCAACAATTTTTTCAAAATTCGTCCGCCATATTGGATCCGCCATTTAGAATTTTGTAATTCTGACTTCAGATTCGTAATCAGCGACCCCAAAAACCCCAAGTTACCAAGTAATGTAAAAATCCAACAATTTTTTAAAAATTCGTCCGCCATATTGGATCCTTTATTTTGAATTTTGTAATTCTGACTTCAGATTCGAAATCAGCGACCCCAAAAACCCCAAGTTACCAAGTTATGTTAAAATCCAACAATTTTTTAAAAATTCGTCTGCTATATTAGATCCGCCTTTTTGAATTTTGTAATTCTGACTTCAGATTCGTAATCAGCGACCCCAAAAATCCCAAGTTACCAAGTTATGTAAAAATCCAACAATTTTTTAAAAATTCGTCCATTATATTGGATCCGCTATTTTGAATTTTGTAATTCTGACTTCAGATTCGAAATCAGCGACCCCAAAAACCCCAAGTTACCAAGTTATGTAAAAATCTAACAATTTTTTAAAAATTCGTCCGCCATATTGGATCCTTTATTTTGAATTTTGTAATTCTGACTTCAGATTCGTAATCAGCGACCCCAAAAACCCCAAGTTACCAAGTAATGTAAAAATCCAAAAAATTTTAAAAATTCATCCGCCATTTTGGATCCTTTATTTTGAATTTTGTAATTCTGACTTCAGATTCGAAATCAGCAACCCCAAAAACCCCAAGTTACCAAGTTATGTAAAAATCCAACAATTTTTTAAAAATTCGTCTGCTATATTGGATCCGCCATTTCGAATTTTGTAATTCTGACTGCAGATTCGTAATCAGCGACCCCAAAAACCCCAAGTTACCAAGTAATGTAAAAATCCAACAATTTTTAAAAAATTCGTCCGCCATATTGGATCCGCCATTTTGAATATTGTAATTCTGACTTCAGATTCGTAATCAGCGACCCCAAAAACCTCAAGTTACCAACTTATGTAAAAATCCAACAATTTTTTAAACATTCGTCCGCTAAATAGGATCATCCATTTTGAATTTTGTAATTCTGACTTCAGATTCGTAATCAGCGACCCCAGAAAATCTCAAGTTACCAAGTTATGTAAAAATCCAACAATTTTTTAATTATTCGTCCGCCATATTGGATCCGCCATTTTGAATTTTGTAATTCTGACTTCAGATTCGTAATCAGCGACCCCAAAAACCCCAAGTTACCAAGTAATGTAAAAATCCAACAATTTTTTAAAAATTCGTCCGCCAAATAGGACCATCCATTTTCAATTTTGTAAGTCTGACTTCAGATTCGTAATCAGCGACCCCAAATACCCCAAGTTTCCAAGTTATGTAAAAATCCAACAATTTTTTAAAAATTCGTCTGCCATATAGGATCCGCCATTTTGAATTTTGTAATTCTGACTTCAGATTCGTAATCAGCGTCCCCAAAAATCCCAAGTTACCAAGTTATGTAAATATCCAACAATTTTTTAAAAATTCGTTCGCCATATTGGATCCGCCATTTTGAATTTTGTAAGTCTAAATTCAGATTTGTAATTAGCGACCCCAAAAACCCCAAGTTTACAAGTTATGTAAAAATCCAACAATTTTTTAAAAATTCGTCCGCCATATTGGATCCGCCATTTTGAATTTTGTAAGTCTAAATTCAGATTTGTAATTAGCGACCCCAAATACCCTAAGTTTCCAAGTTATGTAAAAATCCAACAATTTTTTAAAAATTCGTCTACTATATTGGATCCACCACATTGAATTTTGTAATTCTGACTTCAGATTCGTAATCAGCGACCCCAAAAACCCCAAGTTACCAAGTTATGTAAAAATCCAACAATTTTTTAAAAATTCGTCTACTATATTGGATCCGCCATTTTGAATTTTGTAAGTCTAAATTCAGATTTGTAATTAGCGACCCCAAAAACCCCAAGTTTACAACTTATGTAAAAATCCAACAATTTTTTAAAAATTCGTCCGCCAAATAGGACCATCCATTTTCAATTTTGTAAGTCTGACTTCAGATTCGTAATCAGCGACCCCAAATACCCCAAGTTACCAAGTTATGTAAAAATCCAACAATTTTTTAAAAATTCGTCCGCCATATTGGATCCGCCATTTAGAATTTTGTAATTCTGACTTCAGATTCGTAATCAGCGACCCCAAAAACCCCAAGTTACCAAGTAATGTAAAAATCCAACAATTTTTTAAAAATTCGTCCGCCATATTGGATCCTTTATTTTTAATTTTAAAATTCTGACTTCAGATTCGAAATCAGCGACCCCAAAAACCCCAAGTTACCAAGTTATGTAAAAATCCAACAATTTTTTAAAAATTCGTCCACCATATTGGATCCGCTATTTTGAATTTTGTAATTCTGACTTCAGATTCGAAATCAGCGACCCCAAAAACCCCAAGTTACCAAGTTATGTAAAAATCTAACAATTTTTTAAAAATTCGTCCGCCATATTGGATCCTTTATTTTGAATTTTGCAATTCTGACTTCAGATTCGTAATCAGCGACCCCAAAAATCCCAAGTCACCAAGTTTTGTAAAAATCCAACAATTTTTTAGAAATTCGTCCGCCATATTGAAACCGCCATTTCGAATTTTGTACTTCTGACTTCAGATTCGTAATCAGCGACCCCAAAAACCCCAAGTTACCAAGTTATCTAAAAATCCAACAATTTTTTAAAAATTCGTCCACCATATTGGATCCGACAATTTGAATTTTGTAATTCTGACTTCAGTTTCGTAATCAGCGACCCCAAAAACCCCAAGTTACCAACTTATGTAAAAATCCAACAATTTTTTGAAAATTTGTCTGCCGTATTGGATCCGCCATTTTGAATTTTGTAATTCTGACTTCAGATTCGTAATCAGCGACCCCAAAAATCCCAAGTTACTAAGTTATGTAAAAATCCAACAATTTTTTAAAAATTCGTCCGCCATATTGGATCCGCCATTTTGAATTTTGTAATTCAGACTTCAGATTCGTAATCAGGGACCCCAAAAATCCCAAGTTACCATGTAATGTAAAAATTTTAACAATTTTTTAAAAATTTGTCCGCCATATTGGATCCTTTATTTTGAATTATGTAATTCTGACTTCAGATTCGAAATCAGCGACCCCAAAAACCCCAAGTTACCAAGTTATGTAAAAAACCAACAATTTTTTAAAAATTCGTCTGCTATATTAGATCCGCCATTTTGAATTTTGTAATTCTGACTTCAGATTCGTAATCAGCGACACCAAAAATCCCAAGTTACCAAGTTATGTAAAAATCCAACAATTTTTTCAAAATTCGTCCGCCATATTGGATCCGCCATTTAGAATTTTGTAATTCTGACTTCAGATTCGTAATCAGCGACCCCAAAAACCCCAAGTTACCAAGTAATGTAAAAATCCAACAATTTTTTAAAAATTCGTCCGCCATATTGGATCCTTTATTTTGAATTTTGTAATTCTGACTTCAGATTCGAAATCAGCGACCCCAAAAACCCCAAGTTACCAAGTTATGTTAAAATCCAACAATTTTTTAAAAATTCGTCTGCTATATTAGATCCGCCTTTTTGAATTTTGTAATTCTGACTTCAGATTCGTAATCAGCGACCCCATAAATCCCAAGTTACCAAGTTATGTAAAAATCCAACAATTTTTTAAAAATTCGTCCATTATATTGGATCCGCTATTTTGAATTTTGTAATTCTGACTTCAGATTCGAAATCAGCGACCCCAAAAACCCCAAGTTACCAAGTTATGTAAAAATCTAACAATTTTTTAAAAATTCGTCCGCCATATTGGATCCTTTATTTTGAATTTTGTAATTCTGACTTCAGATTCGTAATCAGCGACCCCAAAAACCCCAAGTTACCAAGTAATGTAAAAATCCAAAAAATTTTAAAAATTCATCCGCCATTTTGGATCCTTTATTTTGAATTTTGTAATTCTGACTTCAGATTCGAAATCAGCAACCCCAAAAACCCCAAGTTACCAAGTTATGTAAAAATCCAACAATTTTTTAAAAATTCGTCTGCTATATTGGATCCGCCATTTCGAATTTTGTAATTCTGACTGCAGATTCGTAATCAGCGACCCCAAAAACCCCAAGTTACCAAGTAATGTAAAAATCCAACAATTTTTAAAAAATTCGTCCGCCATATTGGATCCGCCATTTTGAATATTGTAATTCTGACTTCAGATTCGTAATCAGCGACCCCAAAAACCTCAAGTTACCAACTTATGTAAAAATCCAACAATTTTTTAAACATTCGTCCGCTAAATAGGATCATCCATTTTGAATTTTGTAATTCTGACTTCAGATTCGTAATCAGCGACCCCAGAAAATCTCAAGTTACCAAGTTATGTAAAAATCCAACAATTTTTTAATTATTCGTCCGCCATATTGGATCCGCCATTTTGAATTTTGTAATTCTGACTTCAGATTCGTAATCAGCGACCCCAAAAACCCCAAGTTCCCAAGTAATGTAAAAATCCAACAATTTTTTAAAAATTCGTCCGCCAAATAGGACCATCCATTTTCAATTTTGTAAGTCTGACTTCAGATTCGTAATCAGCGACCCCAAATACCCCAAGTTTCCAAGTTATGTAAAAATCCAACAATTTTTTAAAAATTCGTCTGCCATATAGGATCCGCCATTTTGAATTTTGTAATTCTGACTTCAGATTCGTAATCAGCGTCCCCAAAAATCCCAAGTTACCAAGTTATGTAAATATCCAACAATTTTTTAAAAATTCGTTCGCCATATTGGATCCGCCATTTTGAATTTTGTAAGTCTAAATTCAGATTTGTAATTAGCGACCCCAAAAACCCCAAGTTTACAAGTTATGTAAAAATCCAACAATTTTTTAAAAATTCGTCCGCCATATTGGATCCGCCATTTTGAATTTTGTAAGTCTAAATTCAGATTTGTAATTAGCGACCCCAAATACCCTAAGTTTCCAAGTTATGTAAAAATCCAACAATTTTTTAAAAATTCGTCTACTATATTGGATCCACCACATTGAATTTTGTAATTCTGACTTCAGATTCGTAATCAGCGACCCCAAAAACCCCAAGTTACCAAGTTATGTAAAAATCCAACAATTTTTTAAAAATTCGTCTACTATATTGGATCCGCCATTTTGAATTTTGTAAGTCTAAATTCAGATTTGTAATTAGCGACCCCAAAAACCCCAAGTTTACAACTTATGTAAAAATCCAACAATTTTTTAAAAATTCGTCGGCCAAATAGGACCATCCATTTTCAATTTTGTAAGTCTGACTTTAGATTCGTAATCAGCGACCCCAAATACCCCAAGTTACCAAGTTATGTAAAAATCCAACAATTTTTTAAAAATTCGTCCGCCATATTGGATCCGCCATTTAGAATTTTGTAATTCTGACTTCAGATTCGTAATCAGCGACCCCAAAAACCCCAAGTTACCAAGTAATGTAAAAATCCAACAATTTTTTAAAAATTCGTCCGCCATATTGGATCCTTTATTTTTAATTTTAAAATTCTGACTTCAGATTCGAAATCAGCGACCCCAAAAACCCCAAGTTACCAAGTTATGTAAAAATCCAACAATTTTTTAAAAATTCGTCCACCATATTGGATCCGCTATTTTGAATTTTGTAATTCTGACTTCAGATTCGAAATCAGCGACCCCAAAAACCCCAAGTTACCAAGTTATGTAAAAATCTAACAATTTTTTAAAAATTCGTCCGCCATATTGGATCCTTTATTTTGAATTTTGCAATTCTGACTTCAGATTCGTAATCAGCGACCCCAAAAATCCCAAGTCACCAAGTTTTGTAAAAATCCAACAATTTTTTAGAAATTCGTCCGCCATATTGAAACCGCCATTTCGAATTTTGTACTTCTGACTTCAGATTCGTAATCAGCGACCCCAAAAACCCCAAGTTACCAAGTTATCTAAAAATCCAACAATTTTTTAAAAATTCGTCCACCATATTGGATCCGACAATTTGAATTTTGTAATTCTGACTTCAGTTTCGTAATCAGCGACCCCAAAAACCCCAAGTTACCAACTTATGTAAAAATCCAACAATTTTTTGAAAATTTGTCTGCCGTATTGGATCCGCCATTTTGAATTTTGTAATTCTGACTTCAGATTCGTAATCAGCGACCCCAAAAATCCCAAGTTACTAAGTTATGTAAAAATCCAACAATTTTTTAAAAATTCGTCCGCCATATTGGATCCGCCATTTTGAATTTTGTAATTCAGACTTCAGATTCGTAATCAGGGACCCCAAAAATCCCAAGTTACCATGTAATGTAAAAATTTTAACAATTTTTTAAAAATTTGTCCGCCATATTGGATCCTTTATTTTGAATTATGTAATTCTGACTTCAGATTCGAAATCAGCGACCCCAAAAACCCCAAGTTACCAAGTTATGTAAAAAACCAACAATTTTTTAAAAATTCGTCTGCTATATTAGATCCGCCATTTTGAATTTTGTAATTCTGACTTCAGATTCGTAATCAGCGACACCAAAAATCCCAAGTTACCAAGTTATGTAAAAATCCAACAATTTTTTCAAAATTCGTCCGCCATATTGGATCCGCCATTTAGAATTTTGTAATTCTGACTTCAGATTCGTAATCAGCGACCCCAAAAACCCCAAGTTACCAAGTAATGTAAAAATCCAACAATTTTTTAAAAATTCGTCCGCCATATTGGATCCTTTATTTTGAATTTTGTAATTCTGACTTCAGATTCGAAATCAGCGACCCCAAAAACCCCAAGTTACCAAGTTATGTTAAAATCCAACAATTTTTTAAAAATTCGTCTGCTATATTAGATCCGCCTTTTTGAATTTTGTAATTCTGACTTCAGATTCGTAATCAGCGACCCCATAAATCCCAAGTTACCAAGTTATGTAAAAATCCAACAATTTTTTAAAAATTCGTCCATTATATTGGATCCGCTATTTTGAATTTTGTAATTCTGACTTCAGATTCGAAATCAGCGACCCCAAAAACCCCAAGTTACCAAGTTATGTAAAAATCTAACAATTTTTTAAAAATTCGTCCGCCATATTGGATCCTTTATTTTGAATTTTGTAATTCTGACTTCAGATTCGTAATCAGCGACCCCAAAAACCCCAAGTTACCAAGTAATGTAAAAATCCAAAAAATTTTAAAAATTCATCCGCCATTTTGGATCCTTTATTTTGAATTTTGTAATTCTGACTTCAGATTCGAAATCAGCAACCCCAAAAACCCCAAGTTACCAAGTTATGTAAAAATCCAACAATTTTTTAAAAATTCGTCTGCTATATTGGATCCGCCATTTCGAATTTTGTAATTCTGACTGCAGATTCGTAATCAGCGACCCCAAAAACCCCAAGTTACCAAGTAATGTAAAAATCCAACAATTTTTAAAAAATTCGTCCGCCATATTGGATCCGCCATTTTGAATATTGTAATTCTGACTTCAGATTCGTAATCAGCGACCCCAAAAACCTCAAGTTACCAACTTATGTAAAAATCCAACAATTTTTTAAACATTCGTCCGCTAAATAGGATCATCCATTTTGAATTTTGTAATTCTGACTTCAGATTCGTAATCAGCGACCCCAAAAACCCCAAGTTACCAAGTAATGTAAAAATCCAACAATTTTTTAAAAATTCGTCCGCCAAATAGGACCATCCATTTTCAATTTTGTAAGTCTGACTTCAGATTCGTAATCAGCGACCCCAAATACCCCAAGTTTCCAAGTTATGTAAAAATCCAACAATTTTTTAAAAATTCGTCTGCCATATAGGATCCGCCATTTTGAATTTTGTAATTCTGACTTCAGATTCGTAATCAGCGTCCCCAAAAATCCCAAGTTACCAAGTTATGTAAATATCCAACAATTTTTTAAAAATTCGTTCGCCATATTGGATCCGCCATTTTGAATTTTGTAAGTCTAAATTCAGATTTGTAATTAGCGACCCCAAAAACCCCAAGTTTACAAGTTATGTAAAAATCCAACAATTTTTTAAAAATTCGTCCGCCATATTGGATCCGCCATTTTGAATTTTGTAAGTCTAAATTCAGATTTGTAATTAGCGACCCCAAATACCCTAAGTTTCAAAGTTATGTAAAAATCCAACAATTTTTTAAAAATTCGTCTACTATATTGGATCCACCACATTGAATTTTGTAATTCTGACTTCAGATTCGTAATCAGCGACCCCAAAAACCCCAAGTTACCAAGTTATGTAAAAATCCAACAATTTTTTAAAAATTCGTCTACTATATTGGATCCGCCATTTTGAATTTTGTAAGTCTAAATTCAGATTTGTAATTAGCGACCCCAAAAACCCCAAGTTTACAACTTATGTAAAAATCCAACAATTTTTTAAAAATTCGTCCGCCAAATAGGACCATCCATTTTCAATTTTGTAAGTCTGACTTCAGATTCGTAATCAGCGACCCCAAATACCCCAAGTTACCAAGTTATGTAAAAATCCAACAATTTTTTAAAAATTCGTCCGCCATATTGGATCCGCCATTTAGAATTTTGTAATTCTGACTTCAGATTCGTAATCAGCGACCCCAAAAACCCCAAGTTACCAAGTAATGTAAAAATCCAACAATTTTTTAAAAATTCGTCCGCCATATTGGATCCTTTATTTTTAATTTTAAAATTCTGACTTCAGATTCGAAATCAGCGACCCCAAAAACCCCAAGTTACCAAGTTATGTAAAAATCCAACAATTTTTTAAAAATTCGTCCACCATATTGGATCCGCTATTTTGAATTTTGTAATTCTGACTTCAGATTCGAAATCAGCGACCCCAAAAACCCCAAGTTACCAAGTTATGTAAAAATCTAACAATTTTTTAAAAATTCGTCCGCCATATTGGATCCTTTATTTTGAATTTTGTAATTCTGACTTCAGATTCGTAATCAGCGACCCCAAAAACTCCAAGTTACCAAGTAATGTAAAAATCCAACAAATTTTTTAAAATTCATCCGCCATTTTGGATCCTTTATTTTGAATTTTGTAATTCTGACTTCAGATTCGAAATCAGCAACCCCAAAAACCCCAAGTTACTAAGTTATGTAAAAATCCAACAATTTTTTAAAAATTCGTCTGCTATATTGGATCCGCCATTTCGAATTTTGTAATTCTGACTGCAGATTCGTAATCAGCGACCCCAAAAACCCCAAGTTACCAAGTAATGTAAAAATCCAACAATTTTTAAAAAATTCGTCCGCCATATTGGATCCGCCATTTTGAATATTGTAATTCTGACTTTAGATTCGTAATCAGCGACCCCAAAAACCCCAAGTTTCCAAGTTGTGTAAAAATCCAACAATTTTGTAAAAATTCTTTCGCCATATTAGATCCGCCATTTTGAATTTTGTAATTGTGACATCAGATTCGTAATTAGCGACCCCAAAAACCCCAAGTTACCAAGTTATGTAGAAATCCAACAATTTTTTAAAAATTCGTCTGCTATATTGGATCCGCCATTTGGAATTTTGTAAGTCTGACTTCAGATTCGTAATCAGCGACCCCAAAAACCCCAAGTTACCAAGTTATGTAAAAATCCAAAAATTTTTTAAAAATTCTTTCGCCATATAGGATCCGCCATTTTGAATTTTGTAATTCTGACTTCAGATTCGTAATCAGCGACCCCAAAAATCCCAAGTTACTAAGTTATGTAAAAATCCAACAATTTTTTAAAAATTCGTCCGCCATATTGGATCCGCCATTTTGAATTTTGTAATTCTGACTTCAGATTCGTAATCAGCGACCCCAAAAACCCCAAGTTACCAAGTAATGTAAAAATCCAACAATTTTTTAAAAATTCGTCCGCCAAATAGGACCATCCATTTTCAATTTTGTAAGTCTGACTTCAGATTCGTAATCAGCGACCCCAAATACCCCAAGTTACCAAGTTATGTAAAAATCCAACAATTTTTTAAAAATTCGTCTGCTATATTAGATACGCCTTTTTGAATTTTGTAATTCTGACTTCAGATTCGTAATCAGCGACCCCAAAAACCCCAAGTTACCAACTTATGTGAAAATCTAACAATTTTTTAAAAATTCGTCCGCCAAATAGGATCATCCATTTTGAATTTTATAATTCTGACTTCAGATTCGTAATCAGCGACCCCAAAAATCCCAAGTTACCAAGTTATGTAAAAAACCAACAATTTTTTAAAAATTCGTCCGCCATATTGGATCCGCCATTTTGAATTTTGTAATTCTGACATCAGATTCGTAAATAGCGACCCCAAAAACCCCAAGTTACCAAGTTATGTAAAAATCCAACAATTTTTTAAAAATTCGTCTACTATATTGGATCCGCCACTTTGAATTTTGTAATTCTGACTTCAGATTCGTAATCAGCGACCCCAAAAACCCCAAGTTACCAACTTATGTAAAAATCCAACAATTTTTTAAAAATTCGTCTGCCATATAGGATCCGCCATTTTGAATTTTGTAATTCTGACTTCAGATTCGTAATCAGCGACCCCAAAAATCCCAAGTTACCAAGTTATGTAAAAATCCAACAATTTTTTAAAAATTCGTCCGCCATATTGGATCCGCCGTTTTGAATTTTGTAAGTCTAAATTCAGATTTGTAATTAGCGACCCCAAATACCCTAAGTTTCCAAGTTATGTAAAAATCCAACAATTTTTTAAAAATTCGTCTACTATATTGGATCCGCCACTTTGAATTTTGTAATTCTGACTTCAGATTCGTAATCAGCGACCCCAAAAACCCCAAGTTACCAACTTATGTGAAAATCTAACAATTTTTTAAAAATTCGTCCGCCAAATAGGATCATCCATTTTGAATTTTATAATTCTGACTTCAGATTCGTAATCAGCGACCCCAAAAACCCCAAGTTACCAACTTATGTAAAAATCCAACAATTTTTTAAAAATTCGTCTGCCATATTGGATCCGCCATTTTGAATTTTGTAATTCTGACATCAGATTCGTAATTAGCGACCCCAAAAACCCCAAGTTACCAAGTTATGTAAAAATCCAACAATTTTTTAAAAATTCGTCCGCCAAATAGGATCATCCATTTTGAATTTTATAATTCTGACTTCAGATTCGTAATCAGCGACCCCAAAAATCCCAAGTTACCAAGTTATGTAAAAATCCAACAATTTTTTAAAAATTCGTCCGCCATATTGGATCCGCCATTTTGAATTTTGTAATTCTGACATCAGATTCGTAATTAGCGACCCCAAAAACCCCAAGTTACCAAGTTATGTAAAAATCCAACAATTTTTTAAAAATTCGTCTACTATATTGGATCCGCCACTTTGAATTTTGTAATTCTGACTTCAGATTCGTAATCAGCGACCCCAAAAACCCCAAGTTACCAACTTATGTAAAAATCCAACAATTTTTTAAAAATTCGTCTGCCATATAGGATCCGCCATTTTGAATTTTGTAATTCTGACTTCAGATTCGTAATCAGCGACCCCAAAAATCCCAAGTTACCAAGTTATGTAAAAATCCAACAATTTTTTAAAAATTCGTCCGCCATATTGGATCCGCCGTTTTGAATTTTGTAAGTCTAAATTCAGATTTGTAATTAGCGACCCCAAATACCCTAAGTTTCCAAGTTATGTAAAAATCCAACAATTTTTTAAAAATTCGTCTACTATATTGGATCCGCCACTTTGAATTTTGTAATTCTGACTTCAGATTCGTAATCAGCGACCCCAAAAACCCCAAGTTACCAACTTATGTGGTAATCTAACAATTTTTTAAAAATTCGTCCGCCAAATAGGATCATCCATTTTGAATTTTATAATTCTGACTTCAGATTCGTAATCAGCGACCCCAAAAACCCCAAGTTACCAACTTATGTAAAAATCCAACAATTTTTTAAAAATTCGTCTGCCATATAGGATCCGCCATTTTGAATTTTGTAATTCTGACTTCAGATTCGTAATCAGCGTCCCCAAAAATCCCAAGTTACCAACTTATGTAAAAATCCAACAATTTTTTAAAAATTCGTCCGCCATATTGGATCCGCCATTTTGAATTTTGTAAGTCTAAATTCAGATTTGTAATTAGCGACCCCAAAAACCCCAAGTTACCAAGTTATGTAAAAATCCAAAAATTTTATAAAAATTCGTCCGCCATATAGGATCCGCCATTTAGAATATTGTAATTCTGACTTCAGATTCGTAATCAGCGACCCCAAAAACCCCAAGTTACCAAGTAATGTAAAAATGCAACAATTTTTTTAAAATTCGTCCGCCATTTTGGATCCTTTATTTTGAATTTTGTAATTCTGACTTCAGATTCGAAATCAGCGACCCCAAAAACCCCAAGTGACCAAGTTATGTAAAAATCTAACAATTTTTTAAAAATTCGTCCACCATATTGGATCCGCTATTTTGAATTTTGTAATTCTGACTTCAGATTCGTAATCAGCGACCCCAAAAATCCCAAGTCACCAAGTTTTGTAAAAATCCAACAATTTTTTGAAAATTTGTCTGCCGTATTGGATCCGCCATATTGAATTTTGTAATTCTGACTTCAGATTCGTAATCAGCGACCCCAAAAACCCCAAGTTACCAAGTTATGTAAAAATCCAAAAATTTTATAAAAATTCGTCCGCCATATAGGATCCGCCATTTAGAATATTGTAATTCTGACTTCAGATTCGTAATCAGCGACCCCAAAAACCCCAAGTTACCAAGTAATGTAAAAATGCAACAATTTTTTAAAAATTCGTCCGCCATTTTGGATCCTTTATTTTGAATTTTGTAATTCTGACTTCAGATTCGAAATCAGCGACCCCAAAAACCCCAAGTGACCAAGTTATGTAAAAATCTAACAATTTTTAAAAAATTCGTCCGCCATATTGGATCCGCCATTTTGAATATTGTAATTCTGACTTCAGATTCGCAATCAGCGACCCCAAAAACCCCAAGTTACCAAGTTATGTAGAAATCCAACAATTTTTTAAAAATTCGTCTGCTATATTGGATCCGCCATTTGGAATTTTGTAATTCTGACTTCAGATTCGTAATCAGCGACCCCAAAAATCCCAAGTTACTAAGTTATGTAAAAATCCAACAATTTTTTAAAAATTCGTCCGCCATATTGGATCCGCGATTTTGAATTTTGTAATTCTGACTTCAGATTCGTAAACAGCGACCCCAAAAACCCCAAGTTACCAAGTAATGTAAAAATCCAACAATTTTTTAAAAATTCGTCCGCCAAATAGGACCATCCATTTTCAATTTTGTAAGTCTGACTTCAGATTCGTAATCAGCGACCCCAAATACCCCAAGTTACCAAGTTATGTAAAAATCCAACAATTTTTTAAAAATTCGTCTGCTATATTAGATACGCCTTTTTGAATTTTGTAATTCTGACTTCAGATTCGTAATCAGCGACCCCAAAAACCCCAAGTTACCAACTTATGTAAAAATCTAACAATTTTTTAAAAATTCGTCCGCCAAATAGGATCATCCATTTTGAATTTTATAATTCTGACTTCAGATTCGTAATCAGCGACCCCAAAAATCCCAAGTTAACAAATTATGTAAAAATCCAACAATTTTTTAAAAATTCGTCCGCCATATTGGATCCGCTATTTTGAATTTTGTAATTCTGACATCAGATTCGTAATTAGCGACCCCAAAAACCCCAAGTTACCAAGTTATGTAAAAATCCAACAATTTTTTAAAAATTCGTCTACTATATTGGATCCGCCACTTTGAATTTTGTAATTCTGACTTCAGATTCGTAATCAGCGACCCCAAAAACCCCAAGTTACCAACTTATGTAAAAATCCAACAATTTTTTAAAAATTCGTCCACCATATTGGATCCGCTATTTTGAATTTTGTAATTCTGACTTCAGATTCGTAATCAGCGACCCCAAAAATCCCAAGTCACCAAGTTTTGTTAAAATCCAACAATTTTTTGAAAATTTGTCTGCCGTATTGGATCCGCCATATTGAATTTTGTAATTCTGACTTCAGATTCGTAATCAGCGACCCCAAAAACCCCAAGTTACCAAGTTATGTAAAAATCCAAAAATTTTATAAAAATTCGTCCGCCATATAGGATCCGCCATTTAGAATATTGTAATTCTGACTTCAGATTCGTAATCAGCGACCCCAAAAACCCCAAGTTACCAAGTAATGTAAAAATGCAACAATTTTTTAAAAATTCGTCCGCCATTTTGGATCCTTTATTTTGAATTTTGTAATTCTGACTTCAGATTCGAAATCAGCGACCCCAAAAACCCCAAGTGACCAAGTTATGTAAAAATCTAACAATTTTTAAAAAATTCGTCCGCCATATTGGATCCGCCATTTTGAATATTGTAATTCTGACTTCAGATTCGTAATCAGCGACCCCAAAAACCCCAAGTTACCAAGTTATGTAGAAATCCAACAATTTTTTAAAAATTCGTCTGCTATATTGGATCCGCCATTTGGAATTTTGTAATTCTGACTTCAGATTCGTAATCAGCGAACCCAAAAACCCCAAGTTACCAAGTTATGTAAAAATCCAAAAACTTTTTAAAAATTCGTCCGCCATATAGGATCAGCCATTTTGAATTTTGTAATTCTGACTTCAGATTCGTAATCAGCGACCCCAAAAATCCCAAGTTACTAAGTTATGTAAAAATCCAACAATTTTTTAAAAATTCGTCCGCCATATTGGATCCGCCATTTTGAATTTTGTAATTCTGACTTCAGATTCGTAAACAGCGACCCCAAAAACCCCAAGTTACCAAGTAATGTAAAAATCCAACAATTTTTTAAAAATTCGTCCGCCAAATAGGACCATCCATTTTCAATTTTGTAAGTCTGACTTCAGATTCGTAATCAGCGACCCCAAATACCCCAAGTTACCAAGTTATGTAAAAATCCAACAATTTTTTAAAAATTCGTCTGCTATATTAGATACGCCTTTTTGAATTTTGTAATTCTGACTTCAGATTCGTAATCAGCGACCCCAAAAACCCCAAGTTACCAACTTATGTAAAAATCTAACAATTTTTTAAAAATTCGTCCGCCAAATAGGATCATCCATTTTGAATTTTATAATTCTGACTTCAGATTCGTAATCAGCGACCCCAAAAATCCCAAGTTAACAAATTATGTAAAAATCCAACAATTTTTTAAAAATTCGTCCGCCATATTGGATCCGCTATTTTGAATTTTGTAATTCTGACATCAGATTCGTAATTAGCGACCCCAAAAACTCCAAGTTACCAAGTTATCTAAAAATCCAACAATTTTTTAAAAATTCGTCTACTATATTGGATCCGCCACTTTGAATTTTGTAATTCTGACTTCAGATTCGTAATCAGCGACCCCAAAAACCCCAAGTTACCAACTAATGTAAAAATCCAACAATTTTTTAAAAATTCGTCTGCCATATAGGATCCGCCATTTTGAATTTTGTAATTCTAAATTCAGATTTGTAATTAGCGACCCCAAAAACCCCAAGTTTACAAGTTATGTAAAAATCCAACAATTTTTTAAAAATTCTTTCGCCATATTGGATCCGCCATTTTGAATTTTGTAATTCTGACATCAGATTCGTAATTAGCGAGCCCAAAAACCCCAAGTTACCAACTTATGTAAAAATCCAACAATTTTTTAAAAATTCGTCCGCCAAATAGGACCATCCATTTTCAATTTTGTAATTCTGACTTCAGATTCGTAATCAGCGACCCCAAAAATCCCAAGTTACCAAGTTATGTAAAAATCCAACAATTTTTTAAAAATTCGTCCGCCATATTGGATCCGCCATTTTGAATTTTGTAATTCTGACATCAGATTCGTAATTAGCGACCCCAAAAACCCCAAGTTACCAAGTTATGTAAAAATCCAACAATTTTTTAAAAATTCGTCTACTATATTGTATCCGCCACTTTGAATTTTGTAATTCTGACTTCAGATTCGTAATCAGCGACCCCAAAAACCCCAAGTTACCAACTTATGTAAAAATCCAACAATTTTTTAAAAATTCGTCTGCCATATAGGATCCGCCATTTTGAATTTTGTAATTCTGACTTCAGATTCGTAATCAGCGACCCCAAAAATCCCAAGTTACCAAGTTATGTAAAAATCCAACAATTTTTTAAAAATTCGTCCGCCATATTGGATCCGCCATTTTGAATTTTATAATTCTGACTTCAGATTCGTAATCAGGGACCCCAAAAATCCCAAGTTATCATGTAATATAAAAATTTTAACAATTTTTTAAAAATTTGTCCGCCATATTGGATCCTTTATTTTGAATTATGTAATTCTGACTTCAGATTCGAAATCAGCGACCCCAAAAACCCCAAGTTACCAAGTTATGTAAAAATCCAACAATTTTTTAAAAATTCGTCTGCTATATTAGATCCGCCATTTTGAATTTTGTAATTCTGACTTCAGATTCGTAAACAGCGACCCCAAAAACCCCAAGTTACCAAGTAATGTAAAAATCCATCAATTTTTTAAAAATTCGTCCGCCAAATAGGACCATCCATTTTCAATTTTGTAAGTCTGACTTCAGATTCGTAATCAGCGACCCCAAATACCCCAAGTTACCAAGTTATGTAAAAATCCAACAATTTTTTAAAAATTCGTCCGCCATATTGGATCCTCCATTTTGAATTTTGTAATTCTGACTTCAGATTCGTAATCAGCGACCCCAAATACCCCAAGTTACCAACTTATGTAAAAATCCAACAATTTTTTAAAAATTTGTCCGTCATATTGGATCCTCCATTTTAAATTTTGTAATTCTGACTTCAGATTCGTAATCAGCGACCCCAAAAATCCCAAGTTACCAAGTTATGTAAAAATCCAACAATTTTTTAGAAATTCGTCCGCCATATTGAAACCGCAATTCGAATTTTGTACTTCTGACTTCAGATTCGTAATCAGCGACCCCAAAAACCCCAAGTTACCAACTTATGTAAAAATACAACAATTTTTTAAAAATTCGTCCGCCATATTGGATCCTCCATTTTGAATTTTGTAATTCTGACTTCAGATACGTAATCAGGGACCCCAAATACCCCAAGTTACCAACTTATGTAAAAATCCAACAATTTTTTAAAAATTTGTCCGCCATATAGGATCCGCCATTTTGAATTTTGTAATTCTGACTTCAGATTCGTAATCAGCGACCCCAAAAATCCCAAGTTACCAAGTTATGTAAAAATCCAACAATTTTTTAGAAATTCGTCCGCCATATTGGATCCGCCATTTCGAATTTTGTAATTCTGACTTCAGATTCGTAATCAGCGACCCCAAAATCCCCAAGTTACCAAGTTATCTAAAAATCCAACAATTTTTTAAAAATTCGTCCGCCATATTGGATCCGCCATTTTGAATTTTGCAATTCTGACTTCAGATTCGTAATCAGCGACCCCAAAAATCCCAAGTCACCAAGTTTTGTAAAAATCCAACAATTTTTTAGAAATTCGTCCGCCATATTGAAACCGCCATTTCGAATTTTGTACTTCTGACTTCAGATTCGTAATCAGCGACCCCAAAAACCCCAAGTTACCAAGTTATCTAAAAATCCAACAATTTTTTAAAAATTCGTCCACCATATTGGATCCGACAATTTGAATTTTGTAATTCTGACTTCAGTTTCGTAATCAGCGACCCCAAAAACCCCAAGTTACCAACTTATGTAAAAATCCAACAATTTTTTGAAAATTTGTCTGCCGTATTGGATCCGCCATTTTGAATTTTGTAATTCTGACTTCAGATTCGTAATCAGCGACCCCAAAAATCCCAAGTTACTAAGTAATGTAAAAATCCAACAATTTTTTAAAAATTCGTCCGCCATATTGGATCCGCCATTTTGAATTTTGTAATTCAGACTTCAGATTCGTAATCAGGGACCCCAAAAATCCCAAGTTACCATGTAATGTAAAAATTTTAACAATTTTTTAAAAATTTGTCCGCCATATTGGATCCTTTATTTTGAATTATGTAATTCTGACTTCAGATTCGAAATCAGCGACCCCAAAAACCCCAAGTTACCAAGTTATGTAAAAAACCAACAATTTTTTAAAAATTCGTCTGCTATATTAGATCCGCCATTTTGAATTTTGTAATTCTGACTTCAGATTCGTAATCAGCGACACCAAAAATCCCAAGTTACCAAGTTATGTAAAAATCCAACAATTTTTTCAAAATTCGTCCGCCATATTGGATCCGCCATTTAGAATTTTGTAATTCTGACTTCAGATTCGTAATCAGCGACCCCAAAAACCCCAAGTTACCAAGTAATGTAAAAATCCAACAATTTTTTAAAAATTCGTCCGCCATATTGGATCCTTTATTTTGAATTTTGTAATTCTGACTTCAGATTCGAAATCAGCGACCCCAAAAACCCCAAGTTACCAAGTTATGTTAAAATCCAACAATTTTTTAAAAATTCGTCTGCTATATTAGATCCGCCTTTTTGAATTTTGTAATTCTGACTTCAGATTCGTAATCAGCGACCCCAAAAATCCCAAGTTACCAAGTTATGTAAAAATCCAACAATTTTTTAAAAATTCGTCCATTATATTGGATCCGCTATTTTGAATTTTGTAATTCTGACTTCAGATTCGAAATCAGCGACCCCAAAAACCCCAAGTTACCAAGTTATGTAAAAATCTAACAATTTTTTAAAAATTCGTCCGCCATATTGGATCCTTTATTTTGAATTTTGTAATTCTGACTTCAGATTCGTAATCAGCGACCCCAAAAACCCCAAGTTACCAAGTAATGTAAAAATCCAAAAAATTTTAAAAATTCATCCGCCATTTTGGATCCTTTATTTTGAATTTTGTAATTCTGACTTCAGATTCGAAATCAGCAACCCCAAAAACCCCAAGTTACCAAGTTATGTAAAAATCCAACAATTTTTTAAAAATTCGTCTGCTATATTGGATCCGCCATTTCGAATTTTGTAATTCTGACTGCAGATTCGTAATCAGCGACCCCAAAAACCCCAAGTTACCAAGTAATGTAAAAATCCAACAATTTTTAAAAAATTCGTCCGCCATATTGGATCCGCCATTTTGAATATTGTAATTCTGACTTCAGATTCGTAATCAGCGACCCCAAAAACCTCAAGTTACCAACTTATGTAAAAATCCAACAATTTTTTAAACATTCGTCCGCTAAATAGGATCATCCATTTTGAATTTTGTAATTCTGACTTCAGATTCGTAATCAGCGACCCCAGAAAATCTCAAGTTACCAAGTTATGTAAAAATCCAACAATTTTTTAATTATTCGTCCGCCATATTGGATCCGCCATTTTGAATTTTGTAATTCTGACTTCAGATTCGTAATCAGCGACCCCAAAAACCCTAAGTTACCAAGTAATGTAAAAATCCAACAATTTTTTAAAAATTCGTCCGCCAAATAGGACCATCCATTTTCAATTTTGTAAGTCTGACTTCAGATTCGTAATCAGCGACCCCAAATACCCCAAGTTTCCAAGTTATGTAAAAATCCAACAATTTTTTAAAAATTCGTCTGCCATATAGGATCCGCCATTTTGAATTTTGTAATTCTGACTTCAGATTCGTAATCAGCGTCCCCAAAAATCCCAAGTTACCAAGTTATGTAAATATCCAACAATTTTTTAAAAATTCGTTCGCCATATTGGATCCGCCATTTTGAATTTTGTAAGTCTAAATTCAGATTTGTAATTAGCGACCCCAAAAACCCCAAGTTTACAAGTTATGTAAAAATCCAACAATTTTTTAAAAATTCGTCCGCCATATTGGATCCGCCATTTTGAATTTTGTAAGTCTAAATTCAGATTTGTAATTAGCGACCCCAAATACCCTAAGTTTCCAAGTTATGTAAAAATCCAACAATTTTTTAAAAATTCGTCTACTATATTGGATCCACCACATTGAATTTTGTAATTCTGACTTCAGATTCGTAATCAGCGACCCCAAAAACCCCAAGTTACCAAGTTATGTAAAAATCCAACAATTTTTTAAAAATTCGTCTACTATATTGGATCCGCCATTTTGAATTTTGTAAGTCTAAATTCAGATTTGTAATTAGCGACCCCAAAAACCCCAAGTTTACAACTTATGTAAAAATCCAACAATTTTTTAAAAATTCGTCCGCCAAATAGGACCATCCATTTTCAATTTTGTAAGTCTGACTTCAGATTCGTAATCAGCGACCCCAAATACCCCAAGTTACCAAGTTATGTAAAAATCCAACAATTTTTTAAAAATTCGTCCGCCATATTGGATCCGCCATTTAGAATTTTGTAATTCTGACTTCAGATTCGTAATCAGCGACCCCAAAAACCCCAAGTTACCAAGTAATGTAAAAATCCAACAATTTTTTAAAAATTCGTCCGCCATATTGGATCCTTTATTTTTAATTTTAAAATTCTGACTTCAGATTCGAAATCAGCGACCCCAAAAACCCCAAGTTACCAAGTTATGTAAAAATCCAACAATTTTTTAAAAATTCGTCCACCATATTGGATCCGCTATTTTGAATTTTGTAATTCTGACTTCAGATTCGAAATCAGCGACCCCAAAAACCCCAAGTTACCAAGTTATGTAAAAATCTAACAATTTTTTAAAAATTCGTCCGCCATATTGGATCCTTTATTTTGAATTTTGCAATTCTGACTTCAGATTCGTAATCAGCGACCCCAAAAATCCCAAGTCACCAAGTTTTGTAAAAATCCAACAATTTTTTAGAAATTCGTCCGCCATATTGAAACCGCCATTTCGAATTTTGTACTTCTGACTTCAGATTCGTAATCAGCGACCCCAAAAACCCCAAGTTACCAAGTTATCTAAAAATCCAACAATTTTTTAAAAATTCGTCCACCATATTGGATCCGACAATTTGAATTTTGTAATTCTGACTTCAGTTTCGTAATCAGCGACCCCAAAAACCCCAAGTTACCAACTTATGTAAAAATCCAACAATTTTTTGAAAATTTGTCTGCCGTATTGGATCCGCCATTTTGAATTTTGTAATTCTGACTTCAGATTCGTAATCAGCGACCCCAAAAATCCCAAGTTACTAAGTTATGTAAAAATCCAACAATTTTTTAAAAATTCGTCCGCCATATTGGATCCGCCATTTTGAATTTTGTAATTCAGACTTCAGATTCGTAATCAGGGACCCCAAAAATCCCAAGTTACCATGTAATGTAAAAATTTTAACAATTTTTTAAAAATTTGTCCGCCATATTGGATCCTTTATTTTGAATTATGTAATTCTGACTTCAGATTCGAAATCAGCGACCCCAAAAACCCCAAGTTACCAAGTTATGTAAAAAACCAACAATTTTTTAAAAATTCGTCTGCTATATTAGATCCGCCATTTTGAATTTTGTAATTCTGACTTCAGATTCGTAATCAGCGACACCAAAAATCCCAAGTTACCAAGTTATGTAAAAATCCAACAATTTTTTCAAAATTCGTCCGCCATATTGGATCCGCCATTTAGAATTTTGTAATTCTGACTTCAGATTCGTAATCAGCGACCCCAAAAACCCCAAGTTACCAAGTAATGTAAAAATCCAACAATTTTTTAAAAATTCGTCCGCCATATTGGATCCTTTATTTTGAATTTTGTAATTCTGACTTCAGATTCGAAATCAGCGACCCCAAAAACCCCAAGTTACCAAGTTATGTTAAAATCCAACAATTTTTTAAAAATTCGTCTGCTATATTAGATCCGCCTTTTTGAATTTTGTAATTCTGACTTCAGATTCGTAATCAGCGACCCCATAAATCCCAAGTTACCAAGTTATGTAAAAATCCAACAATTTTTTAAAAATTCGTCCATTATATTGGATCCGCTATTTTGAATTTTGTAATTCTGACTTCAGATTCGAAATCAGCGACCCCAAAAACCCCAAGTTACCAAGTTATGTAAAAATCTAACAATTTTTTAAAAATTCGTCCGCCATATTGGATCCTTTATTTTGAATTTTGTAATTCTGACTTCAGATTCGTAATCAGCGACCCCAAAAACCCCAAGTTACCAAGTAATGTAAAAATCCAAAAAATTTTAAAAATTCATCCGCCATTTTGGATCCTTTATTTTGAATTTTGTAATTCTGACTTCAGATTCGAAATCAGCAACCCCAAAAACCCCAAGTTACCAAGTTATGTAAAAATCCAACAATTTTTTAAAAATTCGTCTGCTATATTGGATCCGCCATTTCGAATTTTGTAATTCTGACTGCAGATTCGTAATCAGCGACCCCAAAAACCCCAAGTTACCAAGTAATGTAAAAATCCAACAATTTTTAAAAAATTCGTCCGCCATATTGGATCCGCCATTTTGAATATTGTAATTCTGACTTCAGATTCGTAATCAGCGACCCCAAAAACCTCAAGTTACCAACTTATGTAAAAATCCAACAATTTTTTAAACATTCGTCCGCTAAATAGGATCATCCATTTTGAATTTTGTAATTCTGACTTCAGATTCGTAATCAGCGACCCCAGAAAATCTCAAGTTACCAAGTTATGTAAAAATCCAACAATTTTTTAATTATTCGTCCGCCATATTGGATCCGCCATTTTGAATTTTGTAATTCTGACTTCAGATTCGTAATCAGCGACCCCAAAAACCCCAAGTTCCCAAGTAATGTAAAAATCCAACAATTTTTTAAAAATTCGTCCGCCAAATAGGACCATCCATTTTCAATTTTGTAAGTCTGACTTCAGATTCGTAATCAGCGACCCCAAATACCCCAAGTTTCCAAGTTATGTAAAAATCCAACAATTTTTTAAAAATTCGTCTGCCATATAGGATCCGCCATTTTGAATTTTGTAATTCTGACTTCAGATTCGTAATCAGCGTCCCCAAAAATCCCAAGTTACCAAGTTATGTAAATATCCAACAATTTTTTAAAAATTCGTTCGCCATATTGGATCCGCCATTTTGAATTTTGTAAGTCTAAATTCAGATTTGTAATTAGCGACCCCAAAAACCCCAAGTTTACAAGTTATGTAAAAATCCAACAATTTTTTAAAAATTCGTCCGCCATATTGGATCCGCCATTTTGAATTTTGTAAGTCTAAATTCAGATTTGTAATTAGCGACCCCAAATACCCTAAGTTTCCAAGTTATGTAAAAATCCAACAATTTTTTAAAAATTCGTCTACTATATTGGATCCACCACATTGAATTTTGTAATTCTGACTTCAGATTCGTAATCAGCGACCCCAAAAACCCCAAGTTACCAAGTTATGTAAAAATCCAACAATTTTTTAAAAATTCGTCTACTATATTGGATCCGCCATTTTGAATTTTGTAAGTCTAAATTCAGATTTGTAATTAGCGACCCCAAAAACCCCAAGTTTACAACTTATGTAAAAATCCAACAATTTTTTAAAAATTCGTCGGCCAAATAGGACCATCCATTTTCAATTTTGTAAGTCTGACTTTAGATTCGTAATCAGCGACCCCAAATACCCCAAGTTACCAAGTTATGTAAAAATCCAACAATTTTTTAAAAATTCGTCCGCCATATTGGATCCGCCATTTAGAATTTTGTAATTCTGACTTCAGATTCGTAATCAGCGACCCCAAAAACCCCAAGTTACCAAGTAATGTAAAAATCCAACAATTTTTTAAAAATTCGTCCGCCATATTGGATCCTTTATTTTTAATTTTAAAATTCTGACTTCAGATTCGAAATCAGCGACCCCAAAAACCCCAAGTTACCAAGTTATGTAAAAATCCAACAATTTTTTAAAAATTCGTCCACCATATTGGATCCGCTATTTTGAATTTTGTAATTCTGACTTCAGATTCGAAATCAGCGACCCCAAAAACCCCAAGTTACCAAGTTATGTAAAAATCTAACAATTTTTTAAAAATTCGTCCGCCATATTGGATCCTTTATTTTGAATTTTGCAATTCTGACTTCAGATTCGTAATCAGCGACCCCAAAAATCCCAAGTCACCAAGTTTTGTAAAAATCCAACAATTTTTTAGAAATTCGTCCGCCATATTGAAACCGCCATTTCGAATTTTGTACTTCTGACTTCAGATTCGTAATCAGCGACCCCAAAAACCCCAAGTTACCAAGTTATCTAAAAATCCAACAATTTTTTAAAAATTCGTCCACCATATTGGATCCGACAATTTGAATTTTGTAATTCTGACTTCAGTTTCGTAATCAGCGACCCCAAAAACCCCAAGTTACCAACTTATGTAAAAATCCAACAATTTTTTGAAAATTTGTCTGCCGTATTGGATCCGCCATTTTGAATTTTGTAATTCTGACTTCAGATTCGTAATCAGCGACCCCAAAAATCCCAAGTTACTAAGTTATGTAAAAATCCAACAATTTTTTAAAAATTCGTCCGCCATATTGGATCCGCCATTTTGAATTTTGTAATTCAGACTTCAGATTCGTAATCAGGGACCCCAAAAATCCCAAGTTACCATGTAATGTAAAAATTTTAACAATTTTTTAAAAATTTGTCCGCCATATTGGATCCTTTATTTTGAATTATGTAATTCTGACTTCAGATTCGAAATCAGCGACCCCAAAAACCCCAAGTTACCAAGTTATGTAAAAAACCAACAATTTTTTAAAAATTCGTCTGCTATATTAGATCCGCCATTTTGAATTTTGTAATTCTGACTTCAGATTCGTAATCAGCGACACCAAAAATCCCAAGTTACCAAGTTATGTAAAAATCCAACAATTTTTTCAAAATTCGTCCGCCATATTGGATCCGCCATTTAGAATTTTGTAATTCTGACTTCAGATTCGTAATCAGCGACCCCAAAAACCCCAAGTTACCAAGTAATGTAAAAATCCAACAATTTTTTAAAAATTCGTCCGCCATATTGGATCCTTTATTTTGAATTTTGTAATTCTGACTTCAGATTCGAAATCAGCGACCCCAAAAACCCCAAGTTACCAAGTTATGTTAAAATCCAACAATTTTTTAAAAATTCGTCTGCTATATTAGATCCGCCTTTTTGAATTTTGTAATTCTGACTTCAGATTCGTAATCAGCGACCCCATAAATCCCAAGTTACCAAGTTATGTAAAAATCCAACAATTTTTTAAAAATTCGTCCATTATATTGGATCCGCTATTTTGAATTTTGTAATTCTGACTTCAGATTCGAAATCAGCGACCCCAAAAACCCCAAGTTACCAAGTTATGTAAAAATCTAACAATTTTTTAAAAATTCGTCCGCCATATTGGATCCTTTATTTTGAATTTTGTAATTCTGACTTCAGATTCGTAATCAGCGACCCCAAAAACCCCAAGTTACCAAGTAATGTAAAAATCCAAAAAATTTAAAAATTCATCCGCCATTTTGGATCCTTTATTTTGAATTTTGTAATTCTGACTTCAGATTCGAAATCAGCAACCCCAAAAACCCCAAGTTACCAAGTTATGTAAAAATCCAACAATTTTTTAAAAATTCGTCTGCTATATTGGATCCGCCATTTCGAATTTTGTAATTCTGACTGCAGATTCGTAATCAGCGACCCCAAAAACCCCAAGTTACCAAGTAATGTAAAAATCCAACAATTTTTAAAAAATTCGTCCGCCATATTGGATCCGCCATTTTGAATATTGTAATTCTGACTTCAGATTCGTAATCAGCGACCCCAAAAACCTCAAGTTACCAACTTATGTAAAAATCCAACAATTTTTTAAACATTCGTCCGCTAAATAGGATCATCCATTTTGAATTTTGTAATTCTGACTTCAGATTCGTAATCAGCGACCCCAGAAAATCTCAAGTTACCAAGTTATGTAAAAATCCAACAATTTTTTAATTATTCGTCCGCCATATTGGATCCGCCATTTTGAATTTTGTAATTCTGACTTCAGATTCGTAATCAGCGACCCCAAAAACCCCAAGTTACCAAGTAATGTAAAAATCCAACAATTTTTTAAAAATTCGTCCGCCAAATAGGACCATCCATTTTCAATTTTGTAAGTCTGACTTCAGATTCGTAATCCCCCTATTCAGAGACCCCAAATACCCCAAGTTTCCAAGTTATGTAAAAATCCAACAATTTTTTAAAAATTCGTCTGCCATATAGGATCCGCCATTTTGAATTTTGTAATTCTGACTTCAGATTCGTAATCAGCGTCCCCAAAAATCCCAAGTTACCAAGTTATGTAAATATCCAACAATTTTTTAAAAATTCGTTCGCCATATTGGATCCGCCATTTTGAATTTTGTAAGTCTAAATTCAGATTTGTAATTAGCGACCCCAAAAACCCCAAGTTTACAAGTTATGTAAAAATCCAACAATTTTTTAAAAATTCGTCCGCCATATTGGATCCGCCATTTTGAATTTTGTAAGTCTAAATTCAGATTTGTAATTAGCGACCCCAAATACCCTAAGTTTCAAAGTTATGTAAAAATCCAACAATTTTTAAAAATTCGTCTACTATATTGGATCCACCACATTGAATTTTGTAATTCTGACTTCAGATTCGTAATCAGCGACCCCAAAAACCCCAAGTTACCAAGTTATGTAAAAATCCAACAATTTTTTAAAAATTCGTCTACTATATTGGATCCGCCATTTTGAATTTTGTAAGTCTAAATTCAGATTTGTAATTAGCGACCCCAAAAACCCCAAGTTTACAACTTATGTAAAAATCCAACAATTTTTTAAAAATTCGTCCGCCAAATAGGACCATCCATTTTCAATTTTGTAAGTCTGACTTCAGATTCGTAATCAGCGACCCCAAATACCCCAAGTTACCAAGTTATGTAAAAATCCAACAATTTTTTAAAAATTCGTCCGCCATATTGGATCCGCCATTTAGAATTTTGTAATTCTGACTTCAGATTCGTAATCAGCGACCCCAAAAACCCCAAGTTACCAAAGTAATGTAAAAATCCAACAATTTTTTAAAAATTCGTCCGCCATATTGGATCCTTTATTTTTAATTTTAAAATTCTGACTTCAGATTCGAAATCAGCGACCCCAAAAACCCCAAGTTACCAAGTTATGTAAAAATCCAACAATTTTTTAAAAATTCGTCCACCATATTGGATCCGCTATTTTGAATTTTGTAATTCTGACTTCAGATTCGAAATCAGCGACCCCAAAAACCCCAAGTTACCAAGTTATGTAAAAATCTAACAATTTTTTAAAAATTCGTCCGCCATATTGGATCCTTTATTTTGAATTTTGTAATTCTGACTTCAGATTCGTAATCAGCGACCCCAAAAACTCCAAGTTACCAAGTAATGTAAAAATCCAACAAATTTTTTAAAATTCATCCGCCATTTTGGATCCTTTATTTTGAATTTTGTAATTCTGACTTCAGATTCGAAATCAGCAACCCCAAAAACCCCAAGTTACTAAGTTATGTAAAAATCCAACAATTTTTTAAAAATTCGTCTGCTATATTGGATCCGCCATTTCGAATTTTGTAATTCTGACTGCAGATTCGTAATCAGCGACCCCAAAAACCCCAAGTTACCAAGTAATGTAAAAATCCAACAATTTTTAAAAATTCGTCCGCCATATTGGATCCGCCATTTTGAATATTGTAATTCTGACTTTAGATTCGTAATCAGCGACCCCAAAAACCCCAAGTTTCCAAGTTGTGTAAAAATCCAACAATTTTGTAAAAATTCTTTCGCCATATTAGATCCGCCATTTTGAATTTTGTAATTGTGACATCAGATTCGTAATTAGCGACCCCAAAAACCCCAAGTTACCAAGTTATGTAGAAATCCAACAATTTTTTAAAAATTCGTCTGCTATATTGGATCCGCCATTTGGAATTTTGTAAGTCTGACTTCAGATTCGTAATCAGCGACCCCAAAAACTCCAAGTTACCAAGTTATGTAAAAATCCAAAAATTTTTTAAAAATTCTTTCGCCATATAGGATCCGCCATTTTGAATTTTGTAATTCTGACTTCAGATTCGTAATCAGCGACCCCAAAAATCCCAAGTTACTAAGTTATGTAAAAATCCAACAATTTTTTAAAAATTCGTCCGCCATATTGGATCCGCCATTTTGAATTTTGTAATTCTGACTTCAGATTCGTAATCAGCGACCCCAAAAACCCCAAGTTACCAAGTAATGTAAAAATCCAACAATTTTTTAAAAATTCGTCTGCTATATTAGATACGCCTTTTTGAATTTTGTAATTCTGACTTCAGATTCGTAATCAGCGACCCCAAAAACCCCAAGTTACCAACTTATGTGAAAATCTAACAATTTTTTAAAAATTCGTCCGCCAAATAGGATCATCCATTTTGAATTTTATAATTCTGACTTCAGATTCGTAATCAGCGACCCCAAAAATCCCAAGTTACCAAGTTATGTAAAAAACCAACAATTTTTTAAAAATTCGTCCGCCATATTGGATCCGCCATTTTGAATTTTGTAATTCTGACATCAGATTCGTAAATAGCGACCCCAAAAACCCCAAGTTACCAAGTTATGTAAAAATCCAACAATTTTTTAAAAATTCGTCTACTATATTGGATCCGCCACTTTGAATTTTGTAATTCTGACTTCAGATTCGTAATCAGCGACCCCAAAAACCCCAAGTTACCAACTTATGTAAAAATCCAACAATTTTTTAAAAATTCGTCTGCCATATAGGATCCGCCATTTTGAATTTTGTAATTCTGACTTCAGATTCGTAATCAGCGACCCCAAAAATCCCAAGTTACCAAGTTATGTAAAAATCCAACAATTTTTTAAAAATTCGTCCGCCATATTGGATCCGCCGTTTTGAATTTTGTAAGTCTAAATTCAGATTTGTAATTAGCGACCCCAAATACCCTAAGTTTCCAAGTTATGTAAAAATCCAACAATTTTTTAAAATTCGTCTACTATATTGGATCCGCCACTTTGAATTTTGTAATTCTGACTTCAGATTCGTAATCAGCGACCCCAAAAACCCCAAGTTACCAACTTATGTGAAAATCTAACAATTTTTTAAAAATTCGTCCGCCAAATAGGATCATCCATTTTGAATTTTATAATTCTGACTTCAGATTCGTAATCAGCGACCCCAAAAACCCCAAGTTACCAACTTATGTAAAAATCCAACAATTTTTTAAAAATTCGTCTGCCATATTGGATCCGCCATTTTGAATTTTGTAATTCTGACATCAGATTCGTAATTAGCGACCCCAAAAACCCCAAGTTACCAAGTTATGTAAAAATCCAACAATTTTTTAAAAATTCGTCCGCCAAATAGGATCATCCATTTTGAATTTTATAATTCTGTCTTCAGATTCGTAATCAGCGACCCCAAAAATCCCAAGTTACCAAGTTATGTAAAAATCCAACAATTTTTTAAAAATTCGTCCGCCATATTGGATCCGCCATTTTGAATTTTGTAATTCTGACATCAGATTCGTAATTAGCGACCCCAAAAACCCCAAGTTACCAAGTTATGTAAAAATCCAACAATTTTTTAAAAATTCGTCTACTATATTGGATCCGCCACTTTGAATTTTGTAATTCTGACTTCAGATTCGTAATCAGCGACCCCAAAAACCCCAAGTTACCAACTTATGTAAAAATCCAACAATTTTTTAAAAATTCGTCTGCCATATAGGATCCGCCATTTTGAATTTTGTAATTCTGACTTCAGATTCGTAATCAGCGACCCCAAAAATCCCAAGTTACCAAGTTATGTAAAAATCCAACAATTTTTTAAAAATTCGTCCGCCATATTGGATCCGCCGTTTTGAATTTTGTAAGTCTAAATTCAGATTTGTAATTAGCGACCCCAAATACCCTAAGTTTCCAAGTTATGTAAAAATCCAACAATTTTTTAAAAATTCGTCTACTATATTGGATCCGCCACTTTGAATTTTGTAATTCTGACTTCAGATTCGTAATCAGCGACCCCAAAAACCCCAAGTTACCAACTTATGTGGTAATCTAACAATTTTTTAAAAATTCGTCCGCCAAATAGGATCATCCATTTTGAATTTTATAATTCTGACTTCAGATTCGTAATCAGCGACCCCAAAAACCCCAAGTTACCAACTTATGTAAAAATCCAACAATTTTTTAAAAATTCGTCTGCCATATAGGATCCGCCATTTTGAATTTTGTAATTCTGACTTCAGATTCGTAATCAGCGTCCCCAAAAATCCCAAGTTACCAACTTATGTAAAAATCCAACAATTTTTTAAAAATTCGTCCGCCATATTGGATCCGCCATTTTGAATTTTGTAAGTCTAAATTCAGATTTGTAATTAGCGACCCCAAAAACCCCAAGTTACCAAGTTATGTAAAAATCCAAAAATTTTATAAAAATTCGTCCGCCATATAGGATCCGCCATTTAGAATATTGTAATTCTGACTTCAGATTCGTAATCAGCGACCCCAAAAACCCCAAGTTACCAAGTAATGTAAAAATGCAACAATTTTTTTAAAATTCGTCCGCCATTTTGGATCCTTTATTTTGAATTTTGTAATTCTGACTTCAGATTCGAAATCAGCGACCCCAAAAACCCCAAGTGACCAAGTTATGTAAAAATCTAACAATTTTTTAAAAATTCGTCCACCATATTGGATCCGCTATTTTGAATTTTGTAATTCTGACTTCAGATTCGTAATCAGCGACCCCAAAAATCCCAAGTCACCAAGTTTTGTAAAAATCCAACAATTTTTTGAAAATTTGTCTGCCGTATTGGATCCGCCATATTGAATTTTGTAATTCTGACTTCAGATTCGTAATCAGCGACCCCAAAAACCCCAAGTTACCAAGTTATGTAAAAATCCAAAAATTTTATAAAAATTCGTCCGCCATATAGGATCCGCCATTTAGAATATTGTAATTCTGACTTCAGATTCGTAATCAGCGACCCCAAAAACCCCAAGTTACCAAGTAATGTAAAAATGCAACAATTTTTTAAAAATTCGTCCGCCATTTTGGATCCTTTATTTTGAATTTTGTAATTCTGACTTCAGATTCGAAATCAGCGACCCCAAAAACCCCAAGTGACCAAGTTATGTAAAAATCTAACAATTTTTAAAAAATTCGTCCGCCATATTGGATCCGCCATTTTGAATATTGTAATTCTGACTTCAGATTCGCAATCAGCGACCCCAAAAACCCCAAGTTACCAAGTTATGTAGAAATCCAACAATTTTTTAAAAATTCGTCTGCTATATTGGATCCGCCATTTGGAATTTTGTAATTCTGACTTCAGATTCGTAATCAGCGACCCCAAAAATCCCAAGTTACTAAGTTATGTAAAAATCCAACAATTTTTTAAAAATTCGTCCGCCATATTGGATCCGCGATTTTGAATTTTGTAATTCTGACTTCAGATTCGTAAACAGCGACCCCAAAAACCCCAAGTTACCAAGTAATGTAAAAATCCAACAATTTTTTAAAAATTCGTCCGCCAAATAGGACCATCCATTTTCAATTTTGTAAGTCTGACTTCAGATTCGTAATCAGCGACCCCAAATACCCCAAGTTACCAAGTTATGTAAAAATCCAACAATTTTTTAAAAATTCGTCTGCTATATTAGATACGCCTTTTTGAATTTTGTAATTCTGACTTCAGATTCGTAATCAGCGACCCCAAAAACCCCAAGTTACCAACTTATGTAAAAATCTAACAATTTTTTAAAAATTCGTCCGCCAAATAGGATCATCCATTTTGAATTTTATAATTCTGACTTCAGATTCGTAATCAGCGACCCCAAAAATCCCAAGTTAACAAATTATGTAAAAATCCAACAATTTTTTAAAAATTCGTCCGCCATATTGGATCCGCTATTTTGAATTTTGTAATTCTGACATCAGATTCGTAATTAGCGACCCCAAAAACCCCAAGTTACCAAGTTATGTAAAAATCCAACAATTTTTTAAAAATTCGTCTACTATATTGGATCCGCCACTTTGAATTTTGTAATTCTGACTTCAGATTCGTAATCAGCGACCCCAAAAACCCCAAGTTACCAACTTATGTAAAAATCCAACAATTTTTTAAAAATTCGTCCACCATATTGGATCCGCTATTTTGAATTTTGTAATTCTGACTTCAGATTCGTAATCAGCGACCCCAAAAATCCCAAGTCACCAAGTTTTGTTAAAATCCAACAATTTTTTGAAAATTTGTCTGCCGTATTGGATCCGCCATATTGAATTTTGTAATTCTGACTTCAGATTCGTAATCAGCGACCCCAAAAACCCCAAGTTACCAAGTTATGTAAAAATCCAAAAATTTTATAAAAATTCGTCCGCCATATAGGATCCGCCATTTAGAATATTGTAATTCTGACTTCAGATTCGTAATCAGCGACCCCAAAAACCCCAAGTTACCAAGT
This sequence comes from Ganaspis brasiliensis, assembly GCA_037103525.1. Lineage (NCBI taxonomy): Eukaryota > Metazoa > Arthropoda > Insecta > Hymenoptera > Figitidae > Ganaspis > Ganaspis brasiliensis. The sequence goes on along the minus strand of JAZKLR010000183.1, from coordinate 361,033 downwards.
AATGTAAAAATGCAACAATTTTTTAAAAATTCGTCCGCCATTTTGGATCCTTTATTTTGAATTTTGTAATTCTGACTTCAGATTCGAAATCAGCGACCCCAAAAACCCCAAGTGACCAAGTTATGTAAAAATCTAACAATTTTTAAAAAATTCGTCCGCCATATTGGATCCGCCATTTTGAATATTGTAATTCTGACTTCAGATTCGTAATCAGCGACCCCAAAAACCCCAAGTTACCAAGTTATGTAGAAATCCAACAATTTTTTAAAAATTCGTCTGCTATATTGGATCCGCCATTTGGAATTTTGTAATTCTGACTTCAGATTCGTAATCAGCGAACCCAAAAACCCCAAGTTACCAAGTTATGTAAAAATCCAAAAACTTTTTAAAAATTCGTCCGCCATATAGGATCAGCCATTTTGAATTTTGTAATTCTGACTTCAGATTCGTAATCAGCGACCCCAAAAATCCCAAGTTACTAAGTTATGTAAAAATCCAACAATTTTTTAAAAATTCGTCCGCCATATTGGATCCGCCATTTTGAATTTTGTAATTCTGACTTCAGATTCGTAAACAGCGACCCCAAAAACCCCAAGTTACCAAGTAATGTAAAAATCCAACAATTTTTTAAAAATTCGTCCGCCAAATAGGACCATCCATTTTCAATTTTGTAAGTCTGACTTCAGATTCGTAAATAGCGACCCCAAAAACCCCAAGTTACCAAGTTATGTAAAAATCCAACAATTTTTTAAAAATTCGTCTACTATATTGGATCCGCCACTTTGAATTTTGTAATTCTGACTTCAGATTCGTAATCAGCGACCCCAAAAACCCCAAGTTACCAACTTATGTAAAAATCCAACAATTTTTTAAAAATTCGTCCACCATATTGGATCCGCTATTTTGAATTTTGTAATTCTGACTTCAGATTCGTAATCAGCGACCCCAAAAATCCCAAGTCACCAAGTTTTGTTAAAATCCAACAATTTTTTGAAAATTTGTCTGCCGTATTGGATCCGCCATATTGAATTTTGTAATTCTGACTTCAGATTCGTAATCAGCGACCCCAAAAACCCCAAGTTACCAAGTTATGTAAAAATCCAAAAATTTTATAAAAATTCGTCCGCCATATAGGATCCGCCATTTAGAATATTGTAATTCTGACTTCAGATTCGTAATCAGCGACCCCAAAAACCCCAAGTTACCAAGTAATGTAAAAATGCAACAATTTTTTAAAAATTCGTCCGCCATTTTGGATCCTTTATTTTGAATTTTGTAATTCTGACTTCAGATTCGAAATCAGCGACCCCAAAAACCCCAAGTGACCAAGTTATGTAAAAATCTAACAATTTTTAAAAAATTCGTCCGCCATATTGGATCCGCCATTTTGAATATTGTAATTCTGACTTCAGATTCGTAATCAGCGACCCCAAAAACCCCAAGTTACCAAGTTATGTAGAAATCCAACAATTTTTTAAAAATTCGTCTGCTATATTGGATCCGCCATTTGGAATTTTGTAATTCTGACTTCAGATTCGTAATCAGCGAACCCAAAAACCCCAAGTTACCAAGTTATGTAAAAATCCAAAAACTTTTTAAAAATTCGTCCGCCATATAGGATCAGCCATTTTGAATTTTGTAATTCTGACTTCAGATTCGTAATCAGCGACCCCAAAAATCCCAAGTTACTAAGTTATGTAAAAATCCAACAATTTTTTAAAAATTCGTCCGCCATATTGGATCCGCCATTTTGAATTTTGTAATTCTGACTTCAGATTCGTAAACAGCGACCCCAAAAACCCCAAGTTACCAAGTAATGTAAAAATCCAACAATTTTTTAAAAATTCGTCCGCCAAATAGGACCATCCATTTTCAATTTTGTAAGTCTGACTTCAGATTCGTAATCAGCGACCCCAAATACCCCAAGTTACCAAGTTATGTAAAAATCCAACAATTTTTTAAAAATTCGTCTGCTATATTAGATACGCCTTTTTGAATTTTGTAATTCTGACTTCAGATTCGTAATCAGCGACCCCAAAAACCCCAAGTTACCAACTTATGTAAAAATCTAACAATTTTTTAAAAATTCGTCCGCCAAATAGGATCATCCATTTTGAATTTTATAATTCTGACTTCAGATTCGTAATCAGCGACCCCAAAAATCCCAAGTTAACAAATTATGTAAAAATCCAACAATTTTTTAAAAATTCGTCCGCCATATTGGATCCGCTATTTTGAATTTTGTTATTCTGACATCAGATTCGTAATTAGCGACCCCAAAAACTCCAAGTTACCAAGTTATCTAAAAATCCAACAATTTTTTAAAAATTCGTCTACTATATTGGATCCGCCACTTTGAATTTTGTAATTCTGACTTCAGATTCGTAATCAGCGACCCCAAAAACCCCAAGTTACCAACTAATGTAAAAATCCAACAATTTTTTAAAAATTCGTCTGCCATATAGGATCCGCCATTTTGAATTTTGTAATTCTAAATTCAGATTTGTAATTAGCGACCCCAAAAACCCCAAGTTTACAAGTTATGTAAAAATCCAACAATTTTTTAAAAATTCTTTCGCCATATTGGATCCGCCATTTTGAATTTTGTAATTCTGACATCAGATTCGTAATTAGCGAGCCCAAAAACCCCAAGTTACCAACTTATGTAAAAATCCAACAATTTTTTAAAAATTCGTCCGCCAAATAGGACCATCCATTTTCAATTTTGTAATTCTGACTTCAGATTCGTAATCAGCGACCCCAAAAATCCCAAGTTACCAAGTTATGTAAAAATCCAACAATTTTTTAAAAATTCGTCCGCCATATTGGATCCGCCATTTTGAATTTTATAATTCTGACTTCAGATTCGTAATCAGGGACCCCAAAAATCCCAAGTTATCATGTAATATAAAAATTTTAACAATTTTTTAAAAATTTGTCCGCCATATTGGATCCTTTATTTTGAATTATGTAATTCTGACTTCAGATTCGAAATCAGCGACCCCAAAAACCCCAAGTTACCAAGTTATGTAAAAATCCAACAATTTTTTAAAAATTCGTCTGCTATATTAGATCCGCCATTTTGAATTTTGTAATTCTGACTTCAGATTCGTAAACAGCGACCCCAAAAACCCCAAGTTACCAAGTAATGTAAAAATCCAACAATTTTTTAAAAATTCGTCCGCCAAATAGGACCATCCATTTTCAATTTTGTAAGTCTGACTTCAGATTCGTAATCAGCGACCCCAAATACCCCAAGTTACCAAGTTATGTAAAAATCCAACAATTTTTTAAAAATTCGTCTGCTATATTAGATACGCCTTTTTGAATTTTGTAATTCTGACTTCAGATTCGTAATCAGCGACCCCAAAAACCCCAAGTTACCAACTTATGTAAAAATCTAACAATTTTTTAAAAATTCGTCCGCCAAATAGGATCATCCATTTTGAATTTTATAATTCTGACTTCAGATTCGTAATCAGCGACCCCAAAAATCCCAAGTTAACAAATTATGTAAAAATCCAACAATTTTTTAAAAATTCGTCCGCCATATTGGATCCGCTATTTTGAATTTTGTAATTCTGACATCAGATTCGTAATTAGCGACCCCAAAAACCCCAAGTTACCAAGTTATGTAAAAATCCAACAATTTTTTAAAAATTCGTCTACTATATTGGATCCGCCACTTTGAATTTTGTAATTCTGACTTCAGATTCGTAATCAGCGACCCCAAAAACCCCAAGTTACCAACTTATGTAAAAATCCAACAATTTTTTAAAAATTCGTCCACCATATTGGATCCGCTATTTTGAATTTTGTAATTCTGACTTCAGATTCGTAATCAGCGACCCCAAAAATCCCAAGTCACCAAGTTTTGTTAAAATCCAACAATTTTTTGAAAATTTGTCTGCCGTATTGGATCCGCCATATTGAATTTTGTAATTCTGACTTCAGATTCGTAATCAGCGACCCCAAAAACCCCAAGTTACCAAGTTATGTAAAAATCCAAAAATTTTATAAAAATTCGTCCGCCATATAGGATCCGCCATTTAGAATATTGTAATTCTGACTTCAGATTCGTAATCAGCGACCCCAAAAACCCCAAGTTACCAAGTAATGTAAAAATGCAACAATTTTTTAAAAATTCGTCCGCCATTTTGGATCCTTTATTTTGAATTTTGTAATTCTGACTTCAGATTCGAAATCAGCGACCCCAAAAACCCCAAGTGACCAAGTTATGTAAAAATCTAACAATTTTTAAAAAATTCGTCCGCCATATTGGATCCGCCATTTTGAATATTGTAATTCTGACTTCAGATTCGTAATCAGCGACCCCAAAAACCCCAAGTTACCAAGTTATGTAGAAATCCAACAATTTTTTAAAAATTCGTCTGCTATATTGGATCCGCCATTTGAAATTTTGTAATTCTGACTTCAGATTCGTAATCAGCGAACCCAAAAACCCCAAGTTACCAAGTTATGTAAAAATCCAAAAACTTTTTAAAAATTCGTCCGCCATATAGGATCAGCCATTTTGAATTTTGTAATTCTGACTTCAGATTCGTAATCAGCGACCCCAAAAATCCCAAGTTACTAAGTTATGTAAAAATCCAACAATTTTTTAAAAATTCGTCCGCCATATTGGATCCGCCATTTTGAATTTTGTAATTCTGACTTCAGATTCGTAAACAGCGACCCCAAAAACCCCAAGTTACCAAGTAATGTAAAAATCCAACAATTTTTTAAAAATTCGTCCGCCAAATAGGACCATCCATTTTCAATTTTGTAAGTCTGACTTCAGATTCGTAATCAGCGACCCCAAATACCCCAAGTTACCAAGTTATGTAAAAATCCAACAATTTTTTAAAAATTCGTCTGCTATATTAGATACGCCTTTTTGAATTTTGTAATTCTGACTTCAGATTCGTAATCAGCGACCCCAAAAACCCCAAGTTACCAACTTATGTAAAAATCTAACAATTTTTTAAAAATTCGTCCGCCAAATAGGATCATCCATTTTGAATTTTATAATTCTGACTTCAGATTCGTAATCAGCGACCCCAAAAATCCCAAGTTAACAAATTATGTAAAAATCCAACAATTTTTTAAAAATTCGTCCGCCATATTGGATCCGCTATTTTGAATTTTGTAATTCTGACATCAGATTCGTAATTAGCGACCCCAAAAACTCCAAGTTACCAAGTTATCTAAAAATCCAACAATTTTTTAAAAATTCGTCTACTATATTGGATCCGCCACTTTGAATTTTGTAATTCTGACTTCAGATTCGTAATCAGCGACCCCAAAAACCCCAAGTTACCAACTTATGTAAAAATCCAACAATTTTTTAAAAATTCGTCTGCCATATAGGATCCGCCATTTTGAATTTTGTAATTCTAAATTCAGATTTGTAATTAGCGACCCCAAAAACCCCAAGTTTACAAGTTATGTAAAAATCCAACAATTTTTTAAAAATTCTTTCGCCATATTGGATCCGCCATTTTGAATTTTGTAATTCTGACATCAGATTCGTAATTAGCGAGCCCAAAAACCCCAAGTTACCAACTTATGTAAAAATCCAACAATTTTTTAAAAATTCGTCCGCCAAATAGGACCATCCATTTTCAATTTTGTAATTCTGACTTCAGATTCGTAATCAGCGACCCCAAAAATCCCAAGTTACCAAGTTATGTAAAAATCCAACAATTTTTTAAAAATTCGTCCGCCATATTGGATCCGCCATTTTGAATTTTGTAATTCTGACATCAGATTCGTAATTAGCGACCCCAAAAACCCCAAGTTACCAAGTTATGTAAAAATCCAACAATTTTTTAAAAATTCGTCTACTATATTGTATCCGCCACTTTGAATTTTGTAATTCTGACTTCAGATTCGTAATCAGCGACCCCAAAAACCCCAAGTTACCAACTTATGTAAAAATCCAACAATTTTTTAAAAATTCGTCTGCCATATAGGATCCGCCATTTTGAATTTTGTAATTCTGACTTCAGATTCGTAATCAGCGACCCCAAAAATCCCAAGTTACCAAGTTATGTAAAAATCCAACAATTTTTTAAAAATTCGTCCGCCATATTGGATCCGCCATTTTGAATTTTATAATTCTGACTTCAGATTCGTAATCAGGGACCCCAAAAATCCCAAGTTATCATGTAATATAAAAATTTTAACAATTTTTTAAAAATTTGTCCGCCATATTGGATCCTTTATTTTGAATTATGTAATTCTGACTTCAGATTCGAAATCAGCGACCCCAAAAACCCCAAGTTACCAAGTTATGTAAAAATCCAACAATTTTTTAAAAATTCGTCTGCTATATTAGATCCGCCATTTTGAATTTTGTAATTCTGACTTCAGATTCGTAAACAGCGACCCCAAAAACCCCAAGTTACCAAGTAATGTAAAAATCCAACAATTTTTTAAAAATTCGTCCGCCAAATAGGACCATCCATTTTCAATTTTGTAAGTCTGACTTCAGATTCGTAATCAGCGACCCCAAATACCCCAAGTTACCAAGTTATGTAAAAATCCAACAATTTTTTAAAAATTCGTCTGCTATATTAGATACGCCTTTTTGAATTTTGTAATTCTGACTTCAGATTCGTAATCAGCGACCCCAAAAACCCCAAGTTACCAACTTATGTAAAAATCTAACAATTTTTTAAAAATTCGTCCGCCAAATAGGATCATCCATTTTGAATTTTATAATTCTGACTTCAGATTCGTAATCAGCGACCCCAAAAATCCCAAGTTAACAAATTATGTAAAAATCCAACAATTTTTTAAAAATTCGTCCGCCATATTGGATCCGCTATTTTGAGTTTTGTAATTCTGACATCAGATTCGTAATTAGCGACCCCAAAAACCCCAAGTTACCAAGTTATGTAAAAATCCAAAAATTTTTTAAAAATTCGTCTACTATATTGGATCCGCCACTTTGAATTTTGTAATTCTGACTTCAGATTCGTAATCAGCGACCCCAAAAACCCCAAGTTACCAACTTATGTGAAAATCCAACAATTTTTTAAAAATTCGTCCACCATATTGGATCCGCTATTTTGAATTTTGTAATTCTGACTTCAGATTCGTAATCAGCGACCCCAAAAATCCCAAGTCACCAAGTTTTGTAAAAATCCAACAATTTTTTGAAAATTTGTCTGCCGTATTGGATCCGCCATATTGAATTTTGTAATTCTGACTTCAGATTCGTAATCAGCGACCCCAAAAACCCCAAGTTACCAAGTTATGTAAAAATCCAAAAATTTTATAAAAATTCGTCCGCCATATAGGATCCGCCATTTAGAATATTGTAATTCTGACTTCAGATTCGTAATCAGCGACCCCAAAAACCCCAAGTTACCAAGTAATGTAAAAATGCAACAATTTTTTAAAAATTCGTCCGCCATTTTGGATCCTTTATTTTGAATTTTGTAATTCTGACTTCAGATTCGAAATCAGCGACCCCAAAAACCCCAAGTGACCAAGTTATGTAAAAATCTAACAATTTTTAAAAAATTCGTCCGCCATATTGGATCCGCCATTTTGAATATTGTAATTCTGACTTCAGATTCGTAATCAGCGACCCCAAAAACCCCAAGTTACCAAGTTATGTAGAAATCCAACAATTTTTTAAAAATTCGTCTGCTATATTGGATCCGCCATTTGGAATTTTGTAATTCTGACTTCAGATTCGTAATCAGCGACCCCAAAAACCCCAAGTTACCAAGTTATGTAAAAATCCAAAAACTTTTTGAAAATTCGTCCGCCATATAGGATCAGCCATTTTGAATTTTGTAATTCTGACTTCAGATTCGTAATCAGCGACCCCAAAAATCCCAAGTTACTAAGTTATGTAAAAATCCAACAATTTTTTAAAAATTCGTCCGCCATATTGGATCCGCCATTTTGAATTTTGTAATTCTGACTTCAGATTCGTAAACAGCGACCCCAAAAACCCCAAGTTACCAAGTAATGTAAAAATCCAACAATTTTTTAAAAATTCGTCCGCCAAATAGGACCATCCATTTTCAATTTTGTAAGTCTGACTTCAGATTCGTAATCAGCGACCCCAAATACCCCAAGTTACCAAGTTATGTAAAAATCCAACAATTTTTTAAAAATTCGTCTGCTATATTAGATACGCCTTTTTGAATTTTGTAATTCTGACTTCAGATTCGTAATCAGCGACCCCAAAAACCCCAAGTTACCAACTTATGTAAAAATCTAACAATTTTTTAAAAATTCGTCCGCCAAATAGGATCATCCATTTTGAATTTTATAATTCTGACTTCAGATTCGTAATCAGCGACCCCAAAAATCCCAAGTTAACAAATTATGTAAAAATCCAACAATTTTTTAAAAATTCGTCCGCCATATTGGATCCGCTATTTTGAATTTTGTAATTCTGACATCAGATTCGTAATTAGCGACCCCAAAAACTCCAAGTTACCAAGTTATCTAAAAATCCAACAATTTTTTAAAAATTCGTCTACTATATTGGATCCGCCACTTTGAATTTTGTAATTCTGTCTTCAGATTCGTAATCAGCGACCCCAAAAACCCCAAGTTACCAACTTATGTAAAAATCCAACAATTTTTTAAAAATTCGTCTGCCATATAGGATCCGCCATTTTGAATTTTGTAATTCTAAATTCAGATTTGTAATTAGCGACCCCAAAAACCCCAAGTTTACAAGTTATGTAAAAATCCAACAATTTTTTAAAAATTCTTTCGCCATATTGGATCCGCCATTTTGAATTTTGTAATTCTGACATCAGATTCGTAATTAGCGAGCCCAAAAACCCCAAGTTACCAACTTATGTAAAAATCCAACAATTTTTTAAAAATTCGTCTGCCATATAGGATCCGCCATTTTGAATTTTGTAATTCTGACTTCAGATTCGTAATCAGCGACCCCAAAAATCCCAAGTTACCAAGTTATGTAAAAATCCAACAATTTTTTAAAAATTCGTCCGCCATATTGGATCCGCCATTTTGAATTTTATAATTCTGACTTCAGATTCGTAATCAGGGACCCCAAAAATCCCAAGTTATCATGTAATATAAAAATTTTAACAATTTTTTAAAAATTTGTCCGCCATATTGGATCCTTTATTTTGAATTATGTAATTCTGACTTCAGATTCGAAATCAGCGACCCCAAAAACCCCAAGTTACCAAGTTATGTAAAAATCCAACAATTTTTTAAAAATTCGTCTGCTATATTAGATCCGCCATTTTGAATTTTGTAATTCTGACTTCAGATTCGTAAACAGCGACCCCAAAAACCCCAAGTTACCAAGTAATGTAAAAATCCAACAATTTTTTAAAAATTCGTCCGCCAAATAGGACCATCCATTTTCAATTTTGTAAGTCTGACTTCAGATTCGTAATCAGCGACCCCAAATACCCCAAGTTACCAAGTTATGTAAAAATCCAACAATTTTTTAAAAATTCGTCTGCTATATTAGATACGCCTTTTTGAATTTTGTAATTCTGACTTCAGATTCGTAATCAGCGACCCCAAAAACCCCAAGTTACCAACTTATGTAAAAATCTAACAATTTTTAAAAATTCGTCCGCCAAATAGGATCATCCATTTTGAATTTTATAATTCTGACTTCAGATTCGTAATCAGCGACCCCAAAAATCCCAAGTTAACAAATTATGTAAAAATCCAACAATTTTTTAAAAATTCGTCCGCCATATTGGATCCGCTATTTTGAGTTTTGTAATTCTGACATCAGATTCGTAATTAGCGACCCCAAAAACCCCAAGTTACCAAGTTATGTAAAAATCCAACAATTTTTTAAAAATTCGTCTACTATATTGGATCCGCCACTTTGAATTTTGTAATTCTGACTTCAGATTCGTAATCAGCGACCCCAAAAACCCCAAGTTACCAACTTATGTAAAAATCCAACAATTTTTTAAAAATTCGTCCACCATATTGGATCCGCTATTTTGAATTTTGTAATTCTGACTTCAGATTCGTAATCAGCGACCCCAAAAATCCCAAGTCACCAAGTTTTGTAAAAATCCAACAATTTTTTGAAAATTTGTCTGCCGTATTGGATCCGCCATATTGAATTTTGTAATTCTGACTTCAGATTCGTAATCAGCGACCCCAAAAACCCCAAGTTACCAAGTTATGTAAAAATCCAAAAATTTTATAAAAATTCGTCCGCCATATAGGATCCGCCATTTAGAATATTGTAATTCTGACTTCAGATTCGTAATCAGCGACCCCAAAAACCCCAAGTTACCAAGTAATGTAAAAATGCAACAATTTTTTAAAAATTCGTCCGCCATTTTGGATCCTTTATTTTGAATTTTGTAATTCTGACTTCAGATTCGAAATCAGCGACCCCAAAAACCCCAAGTGACCAAGTTATGTAAAAATCTAACAATTTTTAAAAAATTCGTCCGCCATATTGGATCCGCTATTTTGAATTTTGTAATTCTGACTTCAGATTCGTAATCAGCGACCCCAAAAATCCCAAGTCACCAAGTTTTGTAAAAATCCAACAATTTTTTGAAAATTTGTCTGCCGTATTGGATCCGCCATATTGAATTTTGTAATTCTGACTTCAGATTCGTAATCAGCGACCCCAAAAACCCCAAGTTACCAAGTTATGTAAAAATCCAAAAATTTTATAAAAATTCGTCCGCCATATAGGATCCGCCATTTAGAATATTGTAATTCTGACTTCAGATTCGTAATCAGCGACCCCAAAAACCCCAAGTTACCAAGTAATGTAAAAATGCAACAATTTTTTAAAAATTCGTCCGCCATTTTGGATCCTTTATTTTGAATTTTGTAATTCTGACTTCAGATTCGAAATCAGCGACCCCAAAAACCCCAAGTGACCAAGTTATGTAAAAATCTAACAATTTTTAAAAAATTCGTCCGCCATATTGGATCCGCCATTTTGAATATTGTAATTCTGACTTCAGATTCGTAATCAGCGACCCCAAAAACCCCAAGTTACCAAGTTATGTAGAAATCCAACAATTTTTTAAAAATTCGTCTGCTATATTGGATCCGCCATTTGGAATTTTGTAATTCTGACTTCAGATTCGTAATCAGCGACCCCAAAAACCCCAAGTTACCAAGTTATGTAAAAATCCAAAAACTTTTTGAAAATTCGTCCGCCATATAGGATCAGCCATTTTGAATTTTGTAATTCTGACTTCAGATTCGTAATCAGCGACCCCAAAAATCCCAAGTTACTAAGTTATGTAAAAATCCAACAATTTTTTAAAAATTCGTCCGCCATATTGGATCCGCCATTTTGAATTTTGTAATTCTGACTTCAGATTCGTAAACAGCGACCCCAAAAACCCCAAGTTACCAAGTAATGTAAAAATCCAACAATTTTTTAAAAATTCGTCCGCCAAATAGGACCATCCATTTTCAATTTTGTAAGTCTGACTTCAGATTCGTAATCAGCGACCCCAAATACCCCAAGTTACCAAGTTATGTAAAAATCCAACAATTTTTTAAAAATTCGTCTGCTATATTAGATACGCCTTTTTGAATTTTGTAATTCTGACTTCAGATTCGTAATCAGCGACCCCAAAAACCCCAAGTTACCAACTTATGTAAAAATCTAACAATTTTTTAAAAATTCGTCCGCCAAATAGGATCATCCATTTTGAATTTTATAATTCTGACTTCAGATTCGTAATCAGCGACCCCAAAAATCCCAAGTTAACAAATTATGTAAAAATCCAACAATTTTTTAAAAATTCGTCCGCCATATTGGATCCGCTATTTTGAATTTTGTAATTCTGACATCAGATTCGTAATTAGCGACCCCAAAAACTCCAAGTTACCAAGTTATCTAAAAATCCAACAATTTTTTAAAAATTCGTCTACTATATTGGATCCGCCACTTTGAATTTTGTAATTCTGTCTTCAGATTCGTAATCAGCGACCCCAAAAACCCCAAGTTACCAACTTATGTAAAAATCCAACAATTTTTTAAAAATTCGTCTGCCATATAGGATCCGCCATTTTGAATTTTGTAATTCTAAATTCAGATTTGTAATTAGCGACCCCAAAAACCCCAAGTTTACAAGTTATGTAAAAATCCAACAATTTTTTAAAAATTCTTTCGCCATATTGGATCCGCCATTTTGAATTTTGTAATTCTGACATCAGATTCGTAATTAGCGAGCCCAAAAACCCCAAGTTACCAACTTATGTAAAAATCCAACAATTTTTTAAAAATTCGTCTGCCATATAGGATCCGCCATTTTGAATTTTGTAATTCTGACTTCAGATTCGTAATCAGCGACCCCAAAAATCCCAAGTTACCAAGTTATGTAAAAATCCAACAATTTTTTAAAAATTCGTCCGCCATATTGGATCCGCCATTTTGAATTTTATAATTCTGACTTCAGATTCGTAATCAGGGACCCCAAAAATCCCAAGTTATCATGTAATATAAAAATTTTAACAATTTTTTAAAATTTGTCCGCCATATTGGATCCTTTATTTTGAATTATGTAATTCTGACTTCAGATTCGAAATCAGCGACCCCAAAAACCCCAAGTTACCAAGTTATGTAAAAATCCAACAATTTTTTAAAAATTCGTCTGCTATATTAGATCCGCCATTTTGAATTTTGTAATTCTGACTTCAGATTCGTAAACAGCGACCCCAAAAACCCCAAGTTACCAAGTAATGTAAAAATCCAACAATTTTTTAAAAATTCGTCCGCCAAATAGGACCCATCCATTTTCAATTTTGTAAGTCTGACTTCAGGTTCGTAATCAGCGACCCCAAATACCCCAAGTTACCAAGTTATGTAAAAATCCAACAATTTTTTAAAAATTCGTCTGCTATATTAGATACGCCTTTTTGAATTTTGTAATTCTGACTTCAGATTCGTAATCAGCGACCCCAAAAACCCCAAGTTACCAACTTATGTAAAAATCTAACAATTTTTTAAAAATTCGTCCGCCAAATAGGATCATCCATTTTGAATTTTATAATTCTGACTTCAGATTCGTAATCAGCGACCCCAAAAATCCCAAGTTAACAAATTATGTAAAAATCCAACAATTTTTTAAAAATTCGTCCGCCATATTGGATCCGCTATTTTGAGTTTTGTAATTCTGACATCAGATTCGTAATTAGCGACCCCAAAAACCCCAAGTTACCAAGTTATGTAAAAATCCAACAATTTTTTAAAAATTCGTCTACTATATTGGATCCGCCACTTTGAATTTTGTAATTCTGACTTCAGATTCGTAATCAGCGACCCCAAAAACCCCAAGTTACCAACTTATGTAAAAATCCAACAATTTTTTAAAAATTCGTCCACCATATTGGATCCGCTATTTTGAATTTTGTAATTCTGACTTCAGATTCGTAATCAGCGACCCCAAAAATCCCAAGTCACCAAGTTTTGTAAAAATCCAACAATTTTTTGAAAATTTGTCTGCCGTATTGGATCCGCCATATTGAATTTTGTAATTCTGACTTCAGATTCGTAATCAGCGACCCCAAAAACCCCAAGTTACCAAGTTATGTAAAAATCCAAAAATTTTATAAAAATTCGTCCGCCATATAGGATCCGCCATTTAGAATATTGTAATTCTGACTTCAGATTCGTAATCAGCGACCCCAAAAACCCCAAGTTACCAAGTAATGTAAAAATGCAACAATTTTTTAAAAATTCGTCCGCCATTTTGGATCCTTTATTTTGAATTTTGTAATTCTGACTTCAGATTCGAAATCAGCGACCCCAAAAACCCCAAGTGACCAAGTTATGTAAAAATCTAACAATTTTTAAAAAATTCGTCCGCCATATTGGATCCGCCATTTTGAATATTGTAATTCTGACTTCAGATTCGTAATCAGCGACCCCAAAAACCCCAAGTTACCAAGTTATGTAGAAATCCAACAATTTTTTAAAAATTCGTCTGCTATATTGGATCCGCCATTTGGAATTTTGTAATTCTGACTTCAGATTCGTAATCAGCGACCCCAAAAACCCCAAGTTACCAAGTTATGTAAAAATCCAAAAACTTTTTAAAAATTCGTCCGCCATATAGGATCAGCCATTTTGAATTTTGTAATTCTGACTTCAGATTCGTAATCAGCGACCCCAAAAATCCAAAGTTACTAAGTTATGTAAAAATCCAACAATTTTTTAAAAATTCGTCCGCCATATTGGATCCGCCATTTTGAATTTTGTAATTCTGACTTCAGATTCGTAAACAGCGACCCCAAAAACCCCAAGTTACCAAGTAATGTAAAAATCCAACAATTTTTTAAAAATTCGTCCGCCAAATAGGACCATCCATTTTCAATTTTGTAAGTCTGACTTCAGATTCGTAATCAGCGACCCCAAATACCCCAAGTTACCAAGTTATGTAAAAATCCAACAATTTTTTAAAAATTCGTCTGCTATATTAGATACGCCTTTTTGAATTTTGTAATTCTGACTTCAGATTCGTAATCAGCGACCCCAAAAACCCCAAGTTACCAACTTATGTAAAAATCTAACAATTTTTTAAAAATTCGTCCGCCAAATAGGATCATCCATTTTGAATTTTATAATTCTGACTTCAGATTCGTAATCAGCGACCCCAAAAATCCCAAGTTAACAAATTATGTAAAAATCCAACAATTTTTTAAAAATTCGTCCGCCATATTGGATCCGCTATTTTGAATTTTGTAATTCTGACATCAGATTCGTAATTAGCGACCCCAAAAACTCCAAGTTACCAAGTTATCTAAAAATCCAACAATTTTTTAAAAATTCGTCTACTATATTGGATCCGCCACTTTGAATTTTGTAATTCTGACTTCAGATTCGTAATCAGCGACCCCAAAAACCCCAAGTTACCAACTTATGTAAAAATCCAACAATTTTTTAAAAATTCGTCTGCCATATAGGATCCGCCATTTTGAATTTTGTAATTCTAAATTCAGATTTGTAATTAGCGACCCCAAAAACCCCAAGTTTACAAGTTATGTAAAAATCCAACAATTTTTTAAAAATTCTTTCGCCATATTGGATCCGCCATTTTGAATTTTGTAATTCTGACATCAGATTCGTAATTAGCGAGCCCAAAAACCCCAAGTTACCAACTTATGTAAAAATCCAACAATTTTTTAAAAATTCGTCCGCCAAATAGGACCATCCATTTTCAATTTTGTAATTCTGACTTCAGATTCGTAATCAGCGACCCCAAAAATCCCAAGTTACCAAGTTATGTAAAAATCCAACAATTTTTTAAAAATTCGTCCGCCATATTGGATCCGTTATTTTGAATTTTGTAATTCTGACATCAGATTCGTAATTAGCGACCCCAAAAACCCCAAGTTACCAAGTTATGTAAAAATCCAACAATTTTTTAAAAATTCGTCTACTATATTGTATCCGCCACTTTGAATTTTGTAATTCTGACTTCAGATTCGTAATCAGCGACCCCAAAAACCCCAAGTTACCAACTTATGTAAAAATCCAACAATTTTTTAAAAATTCGTCTGCCATATAGGATCCGCCATTTTGAATTTTGTAATTCTGACTTCAGATTCGTAATCAGCGACCCCAAAAATCCCAAGTTACCAAGTTATGTAAAAATCCAACAATTTTTTAAAAATTCGTCCGCCATATTGGATCCGCCATTTTGAATTTTATAATTCTGACTTCAGATTCGTAA
The DNA here is from genome assembly GCA_037103525.1 of Ganaspis brasiliensis. Classification (NCBI taxonomy): domain Eukaryota; kingdom Metazoa; phylum Arthropoda; class Insecta; order Hymenoptera; family Figitidae; genus Ganaspis; species Ganaspis brasiliensis. Next base: position 345,332 of record JAZKLR010000183.1, on the reverse strand, counting down.
TCAGGGACCCCAAAAATCCCAAGTTATCATGTAATATAAAAATTTTAACAATTTTTTAAAAATTTGTCCGCCATATTGGATCCTTTATTTTGAATTATGTAATTCTGACTTCAGATTCGAAATCAGCGACCCCAAAAACCCCAAGTTACCAAGTTATGTAAAAATCCAACAATTTTTTAAAAATTCGTCTGCTATATTAGATCCGCCATTTTGAATTTTGTAATTCTGACTTCAGATTCGTAAACAGCGACCCCAAAAACCCCAAGTTACCAAGTAATGTAAAAATCCAACAATTTTTTAAAAATTCGTCCGCCAAATAGGACCATCCATTTTCAATTTTGTAAGTCTGACTTCAGATTCGTAATCAGCGACCCCAAATACCCCAAGTTACCAAGTTATGTAAAAATCCAACAATTTTTTAAAAATTCGTCTGCTATATTAGATACGCCTTTTTGAATTTTGTAATTCTGACTTCAGATTCGTAATCAGCGACCCCAAAAACCCCAAGTTACCAACTTATGTAAAAATCTAACAATTTTTTAAAAATTCGTCCGCCAAATAGGATCATCCATTTTGAATTTTATAATTCTGACTTCAGATTCGTAATCAGCGACCCCAAAAATCCCAAGTTAACAAATTATGTAAAAATCCAACAATTTTTTAAAAATTCGTCCGCCATATTGGATCCGCTATTTTGAATTTTGTAATTCTGACATCAGATTCGTAATTAGCGACCCCAAAAACCCCAAGTTACCAAGTTATGTAAAAATCCAACAATTTTTTAAAAATTCGTCTACTATATTGGATCCGCCACTTTGAATTTTGTAATTCTGACTTCAGATTCGTAATCAGCGACCCCAAAAACCCCAAGTTACCAACTTATGTAAAAATCCAACAATTTTTTAAAAATTCGTCCACCATATTGGATCCGCTATTTTGAATTTTGTAATTCTGACTTCAGATTCGTAATCAGCGACCCCAAAAATCCCAAGTCACCAAGTTTTGTAAAAATCCAACAATTTTTTGAAAATTTGTCTGCCGTATTGGATCCGCCATATTGAATTTTGTAATTCTGACTTCAGATTCGTAATCAGCGACCCCAAAAACCCCAAGTTACCAAGTTATGTAAAAATCCAAAAATTTTATAAAAATTCGTCCGCCATATAGGATCCGCCATTTAGAATATTGTAATTCTGACTTCAGATTCGTAATCAGCGACCCCAAAAACCCCAAGTTACCAAGTAATGTAAAAATGCAACAATTTTTTAAAAATTCGTCCGCCATTTTGGATCCTTTATTTTGAATTTTGTAATTCTGACTTCAGATTCGAAATCAGCGACCCCAAAAACCCCAAGTTACCAAGTTATGTAAAAATCTAACAATTTTTAAAAAATTCGTCCGCCATATTGGATCCGCCATTTTGAATTTTGTAATTCTGACATCAGATTCGTAATTAGCGACCCCAAAAACCCCAAGTTACCAAGTTATGTAAAAATCCAACAATTTTTTAAAAATTCGTCTACTATATTGGATCCGCCACTTTGAATTTTGTAATTCTGACTTCAGATTCGTAATCAGCGACCCCAAAAATCCCAAGTCACCAAGTTTTGTAAAAATCCAACAATTTTTTGAAAATTTGTCTGCCGTATTGGATCCGCCATATTGAATTTTGTAATTCTGACTTCAGATTCGTAATCAGCGACCCCAAAAACCCCAAGTTACCAAGTTATGTAAAAATCCAAAAATTTTATAAAAATTCGTCCGCCATATAGGATCCGCCATTTAGAATATTGTAATTCTGACTTCAGATTCGTAATCAGCGACCCCAAAAACCCCAAGTTACCAAGTAATGTAAAAATGCAACAATTTTTTAAAAATTCGTCCGCCATTTTGGATCATCCATTTTGAATTTTATAATTCTGACTTCAGATTCGTAATCAGCGACCCCAAAAATCCCAAGTTAACAAATTATGTAAAAATCCAACAATTTTTTAAAAATTCGTCCGCCATATTGGATCCGCTATTTTGAATTTTGTAATTCTGACATCAGATTCGTAATTAGCGACCCCAAAAACCCCAAGTTACCAAGTTATGTAAAAATCCAACAATTTTTTAAAAATTCGTCTACTATATTGGATCCGCCACTTTGAATTTTGTAATTCTGACTTCAGATTCGTAATCAGCGACCCCAAAAACCCCAAGTTACCAACTTATGTAAAAATCCAACAATTTTTTAAAAATTCGTCCACCATATTGGATCCGCTATTTTGAATTTTGTAATTCTGACTTCAGATTCGTAATCAGCGACCCCAAAAATCCCAAGTCACCAAGTTTTGTAAAAATCCAACAATTTTTTGAAAATTTGTCTGCCGTATTGGATCCGCCATATTGAATTTTGTAATTCTGACTTCAGATTCGTAATCAGCGACCCCAAAAACCCCAAGTTACCAAGTTATGTAAAAATCCAAAAATTTTATAAAAATTCGTCCGCCATATAGGATCCGCCATTTAGAATATTGTAATTCTGACTTCAGATTCGTAATCAGCGACCCCAAAAACCCCAAGTTACCAAGTAATGTAAAAATGCAACAATTTTTTAAAAATTCGTCCGCCATTTTGGATCCTTTATTTTGAATTTTGTAATTCTGACTTCAGATTCGAAATCAGCGACCCCAAAAACCCCAAGTTACCAAGTTATGTAAAAATCTAACAATTTTTAAAAAATTCGTCCGCCATATTGGATCCGCCATTTTGAATTTTGTAATTCTGACATCAGATTCGTAATTAGCGACCCCAAAAACCCCAAGTTACCAAGTTATGTAAAAATCCAACAATTTTTTAAAAATTCGTCTACTATATTGGATCCGCCACTTTGAATTTTGTAATTCTGACTTCAGATTCGTAATCAGCGACCCCAAAAATCCCAAGTCACCAAGTTTTGTAAAAATCCAACAATTTTTTGAAAATTTGTCTGCCGTATTGGATCCGCCATATTGAATTTTGTAATTCTGACTTCAGATTCGTAATCAGCGACCCCAAAAACCCCAAGTTACCAAGTTATGTAAAAATCCAAAAATTTTATAAAAATTCGTCCGCCATATAGGATCCGCCATTTAGAATATTGTAATTCTGACTTCAGATTCGTAATCAGCGACCCCAAAAACCCCAAGTTACCAAGTAATGTAAAAATGCAACAATTTTTTAAAAATTCGTCCGCCATTTTGGATCATCCATTTTGAATTTTATAATTCTGACTTCAGATTCGTAATCAGCGACCCCAAAAATCCCAAGTTAACAAATTATGTAAAAATCCAACAATTTTTTAAAAATTCGTCCGCCATATTGGATCCGCTATTTTGAATTTTGTAATTCTGACATCAGATTCGTAATTAGCGACCCCAAAAACCCCAAGTTACCAAGTTATGTAAAAATCCAACAATTTTTTAAAAATTCGTCTACTATATTGGATCCGCCACTTTGAATTTTGTAATTCTGACTTCAGATTCGTAATCAGCGACCCCAAAAACCCCAAGTTACCAACTTATGTAAAAATCCAACAATTTTTTAAAAATTCGTCCACCATATTGGATCCGCTATTTTGAATTTTGTAATTCTGACTTCAGATTCGTAATCAGCGACCCCAAAAATCCCAAGTCACCAAGTTTTGTAAAAATCCAACAATTTTTTGAAAATTTGTCTGCCGTATTGGATCCGCCATATTGAATTTTGTAATTCTGACTTCAGATTCGTAATCAGCGACCCCAAAAACCCCAAGTTACCAAGTTATGTAAAAATCCAAAAATTTTATAAAAATTCGTCCGCCATATAGGATCCGCCATTTAGAATATTGTAATTCTGACTTCAGATTCGTAATCAGCGACCCCAAAAACCCCAAGTTACCAAGTAATGTAAAAATGCAACAATTTTTTAAAAATTCGTCCGCCATTTTGGATCCTTTATTTTGAATTTTGTAATTCTGACTTCAGATTCGAAATCAGCGACCCCAAAAACCCCAAGTTACCAAGTTATGTAAAAATCTAACAATTTTTAAAAAATTCGTCCGCCATATTGGATCCGCCATTTTGAATATTGTAATTCTGACTTCAGATTCGTAATCAGCGACCCCAAAAACCCCAAGTTACCAAGTTATGTAAAAATCCAAAAACTTTTTAAAAATTCGTCCGCCATATAGGATCAGCCATTTTGAATTTTGTAATTCTGACTTCAGATTCGTAATCAGCGACCCCAAAAATCCCAAGTTACTAAGTTATGTAAAAATCCAACAATTTTTTAAAAATTCGTCCGCCATATTGGATCCGCCATTTTGAATTTTGTAATTCTGACTTCAGATTCGTAAACAGCGACCCCAAAAACCCCAAGTTACCAAGTAATGTAAAAATCCAACAATTTTTTAAAAATTCGTCCGCCAAATAGGACCATCCATTTTCAATTTTGTAAGTCTGACTTCAGATTCGTAATCAGCGACCCCAAATACCCCAAGTTACCAAGTTATGTAAAAATCCAACAATTTTTTAAAAATTCGTCTGCTATATTAGATACGCCTTTTTGAGTTTTGTAATTCTGACTTCAGATTCGTAATCAGCGACCCCAAAAACCCCAAGTTACCAACTTATGTAAAAATCCAACAATTTTTTAAAAATTCGTCCACCATATTGGATCCGCTATTTTGAATTTTGTAATTCTGACTTCAGATTCGTAATCAGCGACCCCAAAAATCCCAAGTCACCAAGTTTTGTAAAAATCCAACAATTTTTTGAAAATTTGTCTGCCGTATTGGATCCGCCATATTGAATTTTGTAATTCTGACTTCAGATTCGTAATCAGCGACCCCAAAAACCCCAAGTTACCAAGTTATGTAAAAATCCAAAAATTTTATAAAAATTCGTCCGCCATATAGGATCCGCCATTTAGAATATTGTAATTCTGACTTCAGATTCGTAATCAGCGACCCCAAAAACCCCAAGTTACCAAGTAATGTAAAAATGCAACAATTTTTTAAAAATTCGTCCGCCATTTTGGATCCTTTATTTTGAATTTTGTAATTCTGACTTCAGATTCGAAATCAGCGACCCCAAAAACCCCAAGTGACCAAGTTATGTAAAAATCTAACAATTTTTAAAAAATTCGTCCGCCATATTGGATCCGCCATTTTGAATATTGTAATTCTGACTTCAGATTCGTAATCAGCGACCCCAAAAACCACAAGTTACCAAGTTATGTAGAAATCCAACAATTTTTTAAAAATTCGTCTGCTATATTGGATCCGCCATTTGGAATTTTGTAATTCTGACTTCAGATTCGTAATCAGCGACCCCAAAAACCCCAAGTTACCAACTTATGTAAAAATCCAACAATTTTTTAAAAATTCGTCTGCCATATAGGATCCGCCATTTTGAATTTTGTAATTCTAAATTCAGATTTGTAATTAGCGACCCCAAAAACGCCAAGTTTACAAGTTATGTAAAAATCCAACAATTTTTTAAAAATTCTTTCGCCATATTGGATCCGCCATTTTGAATTTTGTAATTCTGACATCAGATTCGTAATTAGCGAGCCCAAAAACCCCAAGTTACCAACTTATGTAAAAATCCAACAATTTTTTAAAAATTCGTCCGCCAAATAGGACCATCCATTTTCAATTTTGTAATTCTGACTTCAGATTCGTAATCAGCGACCCCAAAAATCCCAAGTTACCAAGTTATGTAAAAATCCAACAATTTTTTAAAAATTCGTCCGCCATATTAAATCCGCCATTTTGAATTTTGTAATTCTGACATCAGATTCGTAATTAGCGACCCCAAAAACCCCAAGTTACCAAGTTATGTAAAAATCCAACAATTTTTTAAAAATTCGTCTACTATATTGTATCCGCCACTTTGAATTTTGTAATTCTGACTTCAGATTCGTAATCAGCGACCCCAAAAACCCCAAGTTACCAACTTATGTAAAAATCCAACAATTTTTTAAAAATTCGTCTGCCATATAGGATCCGCCATTTTGAATTTTGTAATTCTGACTTCAGATTCGTAATCAGCGACCCCAAAAATCCCAAGTTACCAAGTTATGTAAAAATCCAACAATTTTTTAAAAATTCGTCCGCCATATTGGATCCGCCATTTTGAATTTTATAATTCTGACTTCAGATTCGTAATCAGGGACCCCAAAAATCCCAAGTTATCATGTAATATAAAAATTTTAACAATTTTTTAAAAATTTGTCCGCCATATTGGATCCTTTATTTTGAATTATGTAATTCTGACTTCAGATTCGAAATCAGCGACCCCAAAAACCCCAAGTTACCAAGTTATGTAAAAATCCAACAATTTTTTAAAAATTCGTCTGCTATATTAGATCCGCCATTTTGAATTTTGTAATTCTGACTTCAGATTCGTAATCAGCGACACCAAAAATCCCAAGTTACCAAGTTATGTAAAAATCCAACAATTTTTTTAAAATTCGTCCGCCATATTGGATCCGCCATTTAGAATTTTCTAATTCTGACTTTAGATTCGTAATCAGCGACCCCAAAAACCCCAAGTTACCAAGTAATGTAAAAATCCAACAATTTTTTAAAAATTCGTCCGCCATATTGGATCCTTTATTTTGAATTTTGTAATTCTGACTTCAGATTCGAAATCAGCGACCCCAAAAACCCCAAGTTACCAAGTTTTGTAAAAATCCAACAATTTTTTAAAAATTCGTCTGCTATATTAGATCCGCCTTTTTGAATTTTGTAATTCTGACTTCAGATTCGTACTCAGCGACCCCAAAAATCCCAAGTTACCAAGTTATGTAAAAATCCAACAATTTTTTAAAAATTCGTCCACCATATTTGATCCGCTATTTTGAATTTTGTAATTCTGACTTCAGATTCGTAGTCAGCGACCCAAAAAAATCTCAAGTCACCAAGTTATGTAAAAATCCAACAATTTTTTAAAAATTTGTCCGCCATATTGGATCGGCCATTTTGAATTTTGTAATTCTGACTTCAGATTCGAAATCAGCGACCCCAAAAACCCCAAGTTACCAAGTTATGTAAAAATCTAACAATTTTTTAAAAATTCGTCCGCCATATTGGATCCTTTATTTTGAATTTTGTAATTCTGACTTTAGATTCGAAATCAGCAACCCCAAAAACCCCAAGTTACCAAGTTATGTAAAAATCCAACAATTTTTTAAAAATTCGTCTGTTATATTGGATCCGCCATTTAGAATTTTGTAATTCTGACTGCAGATTCGTAATCAGCGACCCCAAAAACCCCAAGTTACCAAGTAATGTAAAAATCCAACAATTTTTAAAAAATTCGTCCGCCATATTGGATCCGCCATTTTGAATATTGTAATTCTGACTTCAGATTCGTAATCAGCGACCCCAAAAACCCCAAGTTTCCAAGTTGTGTAAAAATCCAACAATTTTGTAAAAATTCTTTCGCCATATTAGATCCGCCATTTTGAATTTTGTAATTCTGACATCAGATTCGTAATTAGCGACCCCAAAAACCCCAAGTTACCAACTTATGTAAAAATCCAACAATTTTTTAAACATTCGTCCGCTAAATAGGATCATCCATTTTGAATTTTGTAATTCTGACTTCAGATTCGTAAACAGCGTCCCCAAAAATCCCAAGTTACCAAGTTATGTAAAAATCCAACAATTTTTTAAAAATTCGTCCGCCATATTGGATCCGCCATTTTGAATTTTGTAAGTCTAAATTCAGATTTCTAATTAGCGACCCCAAAAACCCCAAGTTTACAACTTATGTAAAAATCCAACAATTTTTTAAAAATTCGTCAGCCAAATAGGACCATCCATTTTCAATTTTGTAAGTCTGACTTCAGATTCGTAATCAGCGACCCCAAATACCCCAAGTTACAAAGTTATGTAAAAATCCAACAATTTTTTAAAAATTCGTCTACTATATTGGATCCGCCACTTTGATTTTTGTAATTCTGACTTCAGATTCGTAATCAGCGACCCCAAAAACCCCAAGTTACCAACTTATGTAAAAATCCAACAATTTTTTAAAAATTCGTCTACCATATTGGATCCGCTATTTTGAATTTTGTAATTCTGACTTTAGATTCGTAATCAGCGACCCCAAAAATCCCAAGTCACCAAGTTTTGTAAAAATCCAACAATTTTTTGAAAATTTGTCTGCCGTATTGGATCCGCCATATTGAATTTTGTAATTCTGACTTCAGATTCGTAATCAGCGACCCCAAAAACCCCAAGTTACCAAGTAATGTAAAAATCCAAAAATTTTTTAAAAATTCGTCCGCCATATAGGATCCGCCATTTTGAATTTTGTAATTCTGACTTCAGATTCGTAATCAGCGACCCCAAAAATCCCAAGTTACTAAGTTATGTAAAAATCCAACAATTTTTTAAAAATTCGTCCGCCATATTGGATCCGCCATTTTGAATTTTGTAATTCTGACTTCAGATTCGTAATCAGCGACCCCAAAAATCCCAAGTTACCATGTAATGTAAAAATTTTAACAATTTTTTAAAAATTTGTCCGCCATATTGGATCCTTTATTTTGAATTATGTAATTCTGACTTCAGATTCGAAATCAGCGACCCCAAAAACCCCAAGTTACCAAGTTATGTAAAAATCCAACAATTTTTTAAAAATTCGTCTGCTATATTAGATCCGCCATTTTGAATTTTGTAATTCTGACTTCAGATTCGTAATCAGCGACCCCAAAAATCCCAAGTTACCAAGTTATGTAAAAATCCAACAATTTTTTAAAAATTCGTCCGCCATATTGGATCCGCCATTTAGAATTTTGTAATTCTGACTTCAGATTCGTAATCAGCGACCCCAAAAACCCCAAGTTACCAAGTTATGTTAAAATCCAACAATTTTTTAAAAATTCGTCTGCTATGTTAGATCCGCCTTTTTGAATTTTGTAATTCTGACTTTAGATTCGTAATCAGCGACCCCAAAAATCCCAAGTTACCAAGTTATGTAAAAATCCAACAATTTTTTAAAAATTCGTCCACCATATTCGATCCGCTATTTTGAATTTTGTAATTCTGACTTCAGATTCGTAGTCAGCGACCCAAAAAAATCTCAAGTCACCAAGTTATGTAAAAATCCAACAATTTTTTAAAAATTTGTTCGCCATATTGGATCGGCCATTTTGAATTTTGTAATTCTGACTTCAGATTCGAAATCAGCGACCCCAAAAACCCCAAGTTACCAAGTTATGTAAAAATCTAACACTTTTTTAAAAATTCGTCCGCCATATTGGATCCTTTATTTTGAATTTTGTAATTTTGACTTCAGATTCAAAATCAGCAACCCCAAAAACCCCAAGTTACCAAGTTATGTAAAAATCCAACAATTTTTTAAAAATTCGTCTGTTATATTGGATCCGCCATTTAGAATTTTGTAATTCTGACTGCAGATTCGTAATCAGCGACCCCAAAAACCCCAAGTTACCAAGTAATGTAAAAATCCAACAATTTTTAAAAAATTCGTCCGCCATATTGGATCCGCCATTTTGAATATTGTAATTCTGACTTCAGATTCGTAATCAGCGACCCCAAAAACCCCAAGTTTCCAAGTTGTGTAAAAATCCAACAATTTTGTAAAAATTCTTTCGCCATATTAGATCCGCCATTTTGAATTTTGTAATTCTGACATCAGATTCGTAATTAGCGACCCCAAAAACCCCAAGTTACCAAGTTATGTAGAAATCCAACAATTTTTTAAAAATTCGTCTGCTATATTGGATCCGCCATTTGGAATTTTGTAATTCTGACTTCCGATTCGTAATCAGCGACCCCAAAAACCCCAAGTTACCAACTTATGTAAAAATCCAACAATTTTTTAAAAATTCGTCCGACAAATAGGACCATCCATTTTCAATTTTGTAAGTCTGACTTCAGATTCGTAATCAGCGACCCCAAAAATCCCAAGTCACCAAGTTTTGTAAAAATCCAACAATTTTTTGAAAATTTGTCTGCCGTATTGGATCCGCCATATTGAATTTTGTAATTCTGACTTCAGATTCGTAATCAGCGACCCCAAAAACCCCAAGTTACCAAGTAATGTGAAAATCCAACAATTTTTTAAAAATTCGTCCGCCATATTGGATCCGCCATTTTGAATTTTGTAATTCTGACTTCAGATTCGTAATCAGCGACCCCAAAAACCCCAAGTTACCAAGTAATGTGAAAATCCAACAATTTTTTAAAAATTCGTCCGCCAAATAGGACCATCCATTTTAAATTTTGTAATTCTGACTTCAGATTCGAAATCAGCGACCCCAAAAACCCCAAGTTACCAAGTTATGTAAAAATCCAACAATTTTTTAAAAATTCGTCCGCCATATTGGATCCGCCATTTTGAATTTTGTAATTCTGACTTCAGATTCGTAATCAGGGACCCCAAAAATTCCAAGTTACCATGTAATGTAAAAATTTTAACAATTTTTTAAAAATTTGTCCGCCATATTGGATCCGCCATTTAGAATTTTGTAATTCTGACTTCAGATTCGTAATCAGCGACCCCAAAAACCCCAAGTTTCCAAGTTGTGTAAAAATCCAACAATTTTGTAAAAATTCTTTCGCCATATTAGATCCGCCATTTTGAATTTTGTAATTCTGACATCAGATTCGTAATTAGCGACCCCAAAAACCCCAAGTTACCAAGTTATGTAGAAATCCAACAATTTTTTAAAAATTCGTCTGCTATATTGGATCCGCCATTTGGAATTTTGTAATTCTGACTTCCGATTCGTAATCAGCGACCCCAAAAACCCCAAGTTACCAACTTATGTAAAAATCCAACAATTTTTTAAACATTCGTCCGCTAAATAGGATCCGCCATTTTGAATTTTGTAATTCTGACATCAGATTCGTAATTAGCGACCCCAAAAACCCCAAGTTACCAACTTATGTAAAAATCCAACAATTTTTTAAAAATTCGTCCGCCAAATAGGACCATCCATTTTCAATTTTGTAAGTCTGACTTCAGATTCGTAATCAGCGACCCCAAATATCCCAAGTTACCAAGTTATGTAAAAATTTAACAATTTTTTAAAAATTCGTCTACTATATTGGATCCGCCACTTTGAATTTTGTAATTCTGACTTCAGATTCGTAATCAGCGACCCCAAAAATCCCAAGTCACCAAGTTTTGTAAAAATCCAACAATTTTTTGAAAATTTGTCTGCCGTATTGGATCCGCCATATTGAATTTTGTAATTCTGACTTCAAATTCGTAATCAGCGACCCCAAAAACCCCAAGTTACCAAGTTATGTAAAAATCCAAAAATTTTTTAAAAATTCGTCCGCCATATAGGATCCGCCATTTTGAATTTTGTAATTCTGACTTCAGATTCGTAATCAGCGACCCCAAAAATCCCAAGTTACTAAGTTATGTAAAAATCCAACAATTTTTTTAAAAATTCGTCCGCCATATTGGATCCGCCATTTTGAATTTTGTAGTTCTGACTTCAGATTCGTAATCAGCGACCCCAAAAATCCCAAGTTACCATGTAATGTAAAAATTTTAACAATTTTTTAAAAATTTGTCCGCCATATTGGATCCTTTATTTTGAATTATGTAATTCTGACTTCAGATTCGAAATCAGCGACCCCAAAAACCCCAAGTTACCAAGTTATGTAAAAATCCAAAAATTTTTTAAAAATTCGTCCGTCATATTGGATCCGCCATTTTGAATATTGTAATTCTGACTTCAGATTCGTAATCAGCGACCCCAAAAACCCCAAGTTACCAAGTTATGTAAAAATCCAAAAATTTTTTAAAAATTCGTCCGTCATATTGGATCCGCCATTTTGAATATTGTAATTCTGACTTCAGATTCGTAATCAGCGACCCCAAAAACCCCAAGTTACCAAGTTATGTAAAAATCCAAAAATTTTTTAAAAATTCGTCCGCCATATAGGATCCGCCATTTTGAATTTTGTAATTCTGACTTCAGATTCGTAATCAGCGACCCCAAAAATCCCAAGTTACTAAGTTATGTAAAAATCCAACAATTTATTAAAAATTCGTCCGCCATATTGGATCCGCCATTTTGAATTTTGTAATTCTGACTTCAGATTCGTAATCAGGGACCCCAAAAATTCCAAGTTACCATGTAATGTAAAAATTTTAACAATTTTTTAAAAATTTGTCCGCCATATTGGATCCGCCATTTAGAATTTTGTAATTCTGACTTCAGATTCGTAATCAGCGACCCCAAAAACCCCAAGTTTCCAAGTTGTGTAAAAATCCAACAATTTTGTAAAAATTCTTTCGCCATATTAGATCCGCCATTTTGAATTTTGTAATTCTGACATCAGATTCGTAATTAGCGACCCCAAAAACCCCAAGTTACCAAGTTATGTAGAAATCCAACAATTTTTTAAAAATTCGTCTGCTATATTGGATCCGCCATTTGGAATTTTGTAATTCTGACTTCCGATTCGTAATCAGCGACCCCAAAAACCCCAAGTTACCAACTTATGTAAAAATCCAACAATTTTTTAAACATTCGTCCGCTAAATAGGATCCGCCATTTTGAATTTTGTAATTCTGACATCAGATTCGTAATTAGCGACCCCAAAAACCCCAAGTTACCAACTTATGTAAAAATCCAACAATTTTTTAAAAATTCGTCCGCCAAATAGGACCATCCATTTTCAATTTTGTAAGTCTGACTTCAGATTCGTAATCAGCGACCCCAAATACCCCAAGTTACCAAGTTATGTAAAAATTTAACAATTTTTTAAAAATTCGTCTACTATATTGGATCCGCCACTTTGAATTTTGTAATTCTGACTTCAGATTCGTAATCAGCGACCCCAAAAATCCCAAGTCACCAAGTTTTGTAAAAATCCAACAATTTTTTGAAAATTTGTCTGCCGTATTGGATCCGCCATATTGAATTTTGTAATTCTGACTTCAAATTCGTAATCAGCGACCCCAAAAACCCCAAGTTACCAAGTTATGTAAAAATCCAAAAATTTTTTAAAAATTCGTCCGCCATATAGGATCCGCCATTTTGAATTTTGTAATTCTGACTTCAGATTCGTAATCAGCGACCCCAAAAATCCCAAGTTACTAAGTTATGTAAAAATCCAACAATTTTTTTAAAAATTCGTCCGCCATATTGGATCCGCCATTTTGAATTTTGTAGTTCTGACTTCAGATTCGTAATCAGCGACCCCAAAAATCCCAAGTTACCATGTAATGTAAAAATTTTAACAATTTTTTAAAAATTTGTCCGCCATATTGGATCCTTTATTTTGAATTATGTAATTCTGACTTCAGATTCGAAATCAGCGACCCCAAAAACCCCAAGTTACCAAGTTATGTAAAAATCCAAAAATTTTTTAAAAATTCGTCCGTCATATTGGATCCGCCATTTTGATTATTGTAATTCTGACTTCAGATTCGTAATCAGCGACCCCAAAAACCCCAAGTTACCAAGTTATGTAAAAATCCAAAAATTTTTTAAAAATTCGTCCGTCATATTGGATCCGCCATTTTGAATATTGTAATTCTGACTTCAGATTCGTAATCAGCGACCCCAAAAACCCCAAGTTACCAAGTTATGTAAAAATCCAAAAATTTTTTAAAAATTCGTACGCCATATAGGATCCGCCATTTTGAATTTTGTAATTCTGACTTCAGATTCGTAATCAGCGACCCCAAAAATCCCAAGTTACTAAGTTATGTAAAAATCCAACAATTTATTAAAAATTCGTCCGCCATATTGGATCCGCCATTTTGAATTTTGTAATTCTGACTTCAGATTCGTAATCAGCGACCCCAAAAACCCCAAGTTACCAAGTAATGTGAAAATCCAACAATTTTTTAAAAATTCGTCCGCCAAATAGGACCATCCATTTTGAATTTTGTAATTCTGACTTCAGATTCGAAATCAGCGACCCCAAAAACCCCAAGTTACCAAGTTATGTAAAAATCCAACAATTTTTTAAAAATTCGTCCGCCATATTGGATCCGCCATTTTGAATTTTGTAATTCTAACTTCAGATTCGTAATCAGGGACCCCAAAAATCCCAAGTTACCATGTAATGTAAAAATTTTAACAATTTTTTAAAAATTTGTCCGCCATATTGGATCCGCCATTTAGAATTTTGTAATTCTGACTTCAGATTCGTAATCAGCGACCCCAAAAACCCCAAGTTACCAAGTAATGTAAAAATCCAACAATTTTTTAAAAATTCATCCGCTATTTTGGATCCTTTACTTTGAATTTTGTAATTCTGACTTCAGGTTCGTAATCAGCGACCCCAAAAATCCCAAGTTACCAAGTTTTGTAAAAATCCAACAATTTTTTAAAAATTCGTCCGCCATATTGGATCCGCCATTTTGAATTTTGTTATTCTGACATCAGATTCGTAATTAGCGACCCCAAAAACCCCAAGTTACCAAGTTATGTAAAAATCCAACAATTTTTTAAAAATTCGTCCACCATATTGGATCCGCTATTTTGAATTTTGTAATTCTGACTTCAGATTCGTAATCAGCGACCCCAAAAATCCCAAGTCACCAAGTTTTGTAAAAATCCAACAATTTTTTGAAAATTTGTCTGCCGTATTGGATCCGCCATTTTGAATTTTGTAATTCTGACTTCAGATTCGTAATCAGCGACCCCAAAAACCCCAAGTTACCAAGTTATGTAAAAATCCTTAAATTTTTTAAAAATTCGTCCGCCATATAGGATCCGCCATTTTGAATTTTGTAATTCTGACTTTAGATTCGTAATCAGCGAACCAAAAAACCCCAAGTTACCAAGTAATGTGAAAATCCAACAATTTTTTAAAAATTTGTCCGCCATATTGGATCCTTTATTTTGAATTATGTAATTCTGACTTAAGATTCGAAATCAGCGACCCCAAAAACCCCAAGTTACCAAGTTATGTAAAAATCCAACAATTTTTTGAAAATTTGTCTGCCGTATTGGATCCGCCATATTGAATTTTGTAATTCTGACTTCAGATTCGTAATCAGCGACCCCAAAAACCCCAAGTTACCAAGTAATGTGAAAATCCAACAATTTTTTAAAAATTCGTCCGCCATATTGGATCCGCCATTTGGAATTTTGTAATTCTGACTTCCGATTCGTAATCAGCGACCCCAAAAACCCCAAGTTACCAACTTATGTAAAAATCCAACAATTTTTTAAACATTCGTCCGCTAAATAGGATCCGCCATTTTGAATTTTGTAATTCTGACATCAGATTCGTAATTAGCGACCCCAAAAACCCCAAGTTACCAACTTATGTAAAAATCCAACAATTTTTTAAAAATTCGTCCGCCAAATAGGACCATCCATTTTAAATTTTGTAATTCTGACTTCAGATTCGAAATCAGCGACCCCAAAAACCCCAAGTTACCAAGTTATGTAAAAATCCAACAATTTTTTAAAAATTCGTCCGCCATATTGGATCCGCCATTTTGAATTTTGTAATTCTGACTTCAGATTCGTAATCAGGGACCCCAAAAATTCCAAGTTACCATGTGATGTAAAAATTTTAACAATTTTTTAAAAATTTGTCCGCCATATTGGATCCGCCATTTAGAATTTTGTAATTCTGACTTCAGATTCGTAATCAGCGACCCCAAAAACCCCAAGTTTCCAAGTTGTGTAAAAATCCAACAATTTTGTAAAAATTCTTTCGCCATATTAGATCCGCCATTTTGAATTTTGTAATTCTGACATCAGATTCGTAATTAGCGACCCCAAAAACCCCAAGTTACCAAGTTATGTAGAAATCCAACAATTTTTTAAAAATTCGTCTGCTATATTGGATCCGCCATTTGGAATTTTGTAATTCTGACTTCCGATTCGTAATCAGCGACCCCAAAAACCCCAAGTTACCAACTTATGTAAAAATCCAACAATTTTTTAAACATTCGTCCGCTAAATAGGATCCGCCATTTTGAATTTTGTAATTCTGACATCAGATTCGTAATTAGCGACCCCAAAAACCCCAAGTTACCAACTTATGTAAAAATCCAACAATTTTTTAAAAATTCGTCCGCCAAATAGGACCATCCATTTTCAATTTTGTAAGTCTGACTTCAGATTCGTAATCAGCGACCCCAAATACCCCAAGTTACCAAGTTATGTAAAAATTTAACAATTTTTTAAAAATTCGTCTACTATATTGGATCCGCCACTTTGAATTTTGTAATTCTGACTTCAGATTCGTAATCAGCGACCCCAAAAATCCCAAGTCACCAAGTTTTGTAAAAATCCAACAATTTTTTGAAAATTTGTCTGCCGTATTGGATCCGCCATATTGAATTTTGTAATTCTGACTTCAAATTCGTAATCAGCGACCCCAAAAACCCCAAGTTACCAAGTTAAGTAAAAATCAAAAAATTTTTTAAAAATTCGTCCGCCATATAGGATCCGCCATTTTGAATTTTGTAATTCTGACTTCAGATTCGTAATCAGCGACCCCAAAAATCCCAAGTTACTAAGTTATGTAAAAATCCAACAATTTTTTTAAAAATTCGTCCGCCATATTGGATCCGCCATTTTGAATTTTGTAGTTCTGACTTCAGATTCGTAATCAGCGACCCCAAAAATCCCAAGTCACCAAGTTTTGTAAAAATCCAACAATTTTTTGAAAATTTGTCTGCCGTATTGGATCCGCCATTTTGAATTTTGTAATTCTGACTTCAGGTTCGTAATCAGCGACCCCAAAAATCCCAAGTTACCAAGTTTTGTAAAAATCCAACAATTTTTTAAAAATTCGTCCGCCATATTGGATCCGCCATTTTGAATTTTGTTATTCTGACATCAGATTCGTAATTAGCGACCCCAAAAACCCCAAGTTACCAAGTTATGTAAAAATCCAACAATTTTTTAAAAATTCGTCCACCATATTGGATCCGCTATTTTGAATTTTGTAATTCTGACTTCAGATTCGTAATCAGCGACCCCAAAAATCCCAAGTCACCAAGTTTTGTAAAAATCCAACAATTTTTTGAAAATTTGTCTGCCGTATTGGATCCGCCATTTTGAATTTTGTAATTCTGACTTCAGATTCGTAATCAGCGACCCCAAAAACCCCAAGTTACCAAGTTATGTAAAAATCCTTAAATTTTTTAAAAATTCGTCCGCCATATAGGATCCGCCATTTTGAATTTTGTAATTCTGACTTTAGATTCGTAATCAGCGAACCAAAAAATCCCAAGTTGCTAAGTTATGTAAAAAATCCAACTATTTTTTAAAAATTCGTCCGCCATATTGGATCCGCCATTTTGAATTTTGTAATTCTGACTTAAGATTCGAAATCAGCGACCCCAAAAACCCCAAGTTACCAAGTTATGTAAAAATCCAACAATTTTTTAAAAATTCGTCCGCCATATTGGATCCGCCATTTAGAATTTTTTAATTCTGACTTCAGATTCGTAATCAGCGACCCCAAAAACCCCAAGTTACCAAGTAATGTGAAAATCCAACAATTTTTTAAAAATTTGTCCGCCATATTGGATCCTTTATTTTGAATTATGTAATTCTGACTTAAGATTCGAAATCAGCGACCCCAAAAACCCCAAGTTACCAAGTTATGTAAAAATCCAACAATTTTTTGAAAATTTGTCTGCCGTATTGGATCCGCCATATTGAATTTTGTAATTCTGACTTCAGATTCGTAATCAGCGACCCCAAAAACCCCAAGTTACCAAGTAATGTGAAAATCCAACAATTTTTTAAAAATTCGTCCGCCATATTGGATCCGCCATTTGGAATTTTGTAATTCTGACTTCCGATTCGTAATCAGCGACCCCAAAAACCCCAAGTTACCAACTTATGTAAAAATCCAACAATTTTTTAAACATTCGTCCGCTAAATAGGATCCGCCATTTTGAATTTTGTAATTCTGACATCAGATTCGTAATTAGCGACCCCAAAAACCCCAAGTTACCAACTTATGTAAAAATCCAACAATTTTTTAAAAATTCGTCCGCCAAATAGGACCATCCATTTTAAATTTTGTAATTCTGACTTCAGATTCGAAATCAGCGACCCCAAAAACCCCAAGTTACCAAGTTATGTAAAAATCCAACAATTTTTTAAAAATTCGTCCGCCATATTGGATCCGCCATTTTGAATTTTGTAATTCTGACTTCAGATTCGTAATCAGGGACCCCAAAAATTCCAAGTTACCATGTAATGTAAAAATTTTAACAATTTTTTAAAAATTTGTCCGCCATATTGGATCCGCCATTTAGAATTTTGTAATTCTGACTTCAGATTCGTAATCAGCGACCCCAAAAACCCCAAGTTTCCAAGTTGTGTAAAAATCCAACAATTTTGTAAAAATTCTTTCGCCATATTAGATCCGCCATTTTGAATTTTGTAATTCTGACATCAGATTCGTAATTAGCGACCCCAAAAACCCCAAGTTACCAAGTTATGTAGAAATCCAACAATTTTTTAAAAATTCGTCTGCTATATTGGATCCGCCATTTGGAATTTTGTAATTCTGACTTCCGATTCGTAATCAGCGACCCCAAAAACCCCAAGTTACCAACTTATGTAAAAATCCAACAATTTTTTAAACATTCGTCCGCTAAATAGGATCCGCCATTTTGAATTTTGTAATTCTGACATCAGATTCGTAATTAGCGACCCCAAAAACCCCAAGTTACCAACTTATGTAAAAATCCAACAATTTTTTAAAAATTCGTCCGCCAAATAGGACCATCCATTTTCAATTTTGTAAGTCTGACTTCAGATTCGTAATCAGCGACCCCAAATACCCCAAGTTACCAAGTTATGTAAAAATTTAACAATTTTTTAAAAATTCGTCTACTATATTGGATCCGCCACTTTGAATTTTGTAATTCTGACTTCAGATTCGTAATCAGCGACCCCAAAAATCCCAAGTCACCAAGTTTTGTAAAAATCCAACAATTTTTTGAAAATTTGTCTGCCGTATTGGATCCGCCATATTGAATTTTGTAATTCTGACTTCAAATTCGTAATCAGCGACCCCAAAAACCCCAAGTTACCAAGTTAAGTAAAAATCAAAAAATTTTTTAAAAATTCGTCCGCCATATAGGATCCGCCATTTTGAATTTTGTAATTCTGACTTCAGATTCGTAATCAGCGACCCCAAAAATCCCAAGTTACTAAGTTATGTAAAAATCCAACAATTTTTTTAAAAATTCGTCCGCCATATTGGATCCGCCATTTTGAATTTTGTAGTTCTGACTTCAGATTCGTAATCAGCGACCCCAAAAATCCCAAGTTACCATGTAATGTAAAAATTTTAACAATTTTTTAAAAATTTGTCCGCCATATTGGATCCTTTATTTTGAATTATGTAATTCTGACTTCAGATTCGTAATCAGCGACCCCAAAAATCCCAAGTCACCAAGTTTTGTAAAAATCCAACAATTTTTTGAAAATTTGTCTGCCGTATTGGATCCGCCATATTGAATTTTGTAATTCTGACTTCAGATTCGTAATCAGCGACCCCAAAAACCCCAAGTTACCAAGTTATGTAAAAATCCAAAAATTTTTTAAAAATTCGTCCGCCATATAGGATCCGCCATTTTGAATTTTGTAATTCTGACTTCAGATTCGTAATCAGCGACCCCAAAAATCCCAAGTTACTAAGTTATGTAAAAATCCAACAATTTTTTTAAAAATTCGTCCGCCATATTGGATCCGCCATTTTGAATTTTGTAGTTCTGACTTCAGATTCGTAATCAGCGACCCCAAAAATCCCAAGTTACCATGTAATGTAAAAATTTTAACAATTTTTTAAAAATTTGTCCGCCATATTGGATCCTTTATTTTGAATTATGTAATTCTGACTTCAGATTCGAAATCAGCGACCCCAAAAACCCCAAGTTACCAAGTTATGTAAAAATCCAAAAATTTTTTAAAAATTCGTCCGTCATATTGGATCCGCCATTTTGAATATTGTAATTCTGACTTCAGATTCGTAATCAGCGACCCCAAAAACCCCAAGTTACCAAGTTATGTAAAAATCCAAAAATTTTTAAAAATTCGTCCGTCATATTGGATCCGCCATTTTGAATATTGTAATTCTGACTTCAGATTCGTAATCAGCGACCCCAAAAACCCCAAGTTACCAAGTTATGTAAAAATCCAAAAATTTTTTAAAAATTCGTCCGCCATATAGGATCCGCCATTTTGAATTTTGTAATTCTGACTTCAGATTCGTAATCAGCGACCCCAAAAATCCCAAGTTACTAAGTTATGTAAAAATCCAACAATTTATTAAAAATTCGTCCGCCATATTGGATCCGCCATTTTGAATTTTGTAATTCTGACTTCAGATTCGTAATCAGCGACCCCAAAAACCCCAAGTTACCAAGTAATGTGAAAATCCAACAATTTTTTAAAAATTCGTCCGCCAAATAGGACCATCCATTTTGAATTTTGTAATTCTGACTTCAGATTCGAAATCAGCGACCCCAAAAACCCCAAGTTACCAAGTTATGTAAAAATCCAACAATTTTTTAAAAATTCGTCCGCCATATTGGATCCGCCATTTTGAATTTTGTAATTCTAACTTCAGATTCGTAATCAGGGACCCCAAAAATCCCAAGTTACCATGTAATGTAAAAATTTTAACAATTTTTTAAAAATTTGTCCGCCATATTGGATCCGCCATTTAGAATTTTGTAATTCTGACTTCAGATTCGTAATCAGCGACCCCAAAAACCCCAAGTTACCAAGTAATGTAAAAATCCAACAATTTTTTAAAAATTCATCCGCTATTTTGGATCCTTTACTTTGAATTTTGTAATTCTGACTTCAGATTCGTAATCAGCGACCCCAAAAATCCCAAGTTACCAAGTTATGTAAATATCCAACAATTTTTTAAAAATTCGTCCGCCATATTGGATCCGCCATTTTGAATTTTGTTATTCTGACATCAGATTCGTAATTAGCGACCCCAAAAACCCCAAGTTACCAAGTTATGTAAAAATCCAACAATTTTTTAAAAATTCGTCCACCATATTGGATCCGCTATTTTGAATTTTGTAATTCTGACTTCAGATTCGTAATCAGCGACCCCAAAAATCCCAAGTCACCAAGTTTTGTAAAAATCCAACAATTTTTTGAAAATTTGTCTGCCGTATTGGATCCGCCATTTTGAATTTTGTAATTCTGACTTCAGATTCGTAATCAGCGACCCCAAAAACCCCAAGTTACCAAGTTATGTAAAAATCCTTAAATTTTTTAAAAATTCGTCCGCCATATAGGATCCGCCATTTTGAATTTTGTAATTCTGACTTTAGATTCGTAATCAGCGAACCAAAAACCCCAAGTTACCAAGTAATGTAAAAATCCAACAATTTTTTAAAAATTCGCCCGCCAAATAGGACCATCCATTTTCAATTTTGTAAGTCTGACTTCAGATTCGTAATCAGCGACCCCAAATACCCCAAGTTACCATGTAATGTAAAAATTTTAACAATTTTTTAAAAATTTGTCCGCCATATTGGATCCTTTATTTTGAATTATGTAATTCTGACTTCAGATTCGTAATCAGCGACCCCAAATACCCCAAGTTACCAAGTTATGTAAAAATCCAACAATTTTTTAAAAATTCGTCCGCCATATTGGATCCGCCATTTAGAATTTTGTAATTCTGACTTCAGATTCGTAATCAGCGACCCCAAAAACCCCAAGTTACCAAGTAATGTAAAAATCCAACTATTTTTTAAAAATTCGTCCGCCATATTGGATCCGCCATTTAGAATTTTGTAATTCTGACTTCAGATTCGTAATCAGCGACCCCAAAAACCCCAAGTTACCAAGTAATGTAAAAATCCAACAATTTTTTAAAAATTCGTCCGCCATATTGGATCCTTTATTTTAAATTTTGTAATTCTGACTTGAGATTCGAAATCAGCGACCCCAAAAACCCCAAGTTACCAAGTTATGTTAAAATCCAACAATTTTTTAAAAATTCGTCTGCTATGTTAGATCCGCCTTTTTGAATTTTGTAATTCTGACTTTAGATTCGTAATCAGCGACCCCAAAAATCCCAAGTTACCAAGTTATGTGAAAATCCAACAATTTTTTAAAAATTCGTCCACCATATTCGATCCGCTATTTTGAATTTTGTAATTCTGACTTCAGATTCGTAGTCAGCGACCCAAAAAAATCTCAAGTCACCAAGTTATGTAAAAATCCAACAATTTTTTAAAAATTTGTCCGCCATATTGGATCGGCCATTTTGAATTTTGTAATTCTGACTACAGATTCGAAATCAGCGACCCCAAAAACCCCAAGTTACCAAGTTATGTAAAAATCTAACAATTTTTTAAAAATTCGTCCGCCATATTGGATCCTTTATTTTGAATTATGTAATTCTGACTTAAGATTCGAAATCAGCGACCCCAAAAACCCCAAGTTACCAAGTTATGTAAAAATCCAACAATTTTTTAAAAATTCGTCCGCCATATTGGATCCGCCATTTAGAATTTTGTAATTCTGACTTCAGATTCGTAATCAGCGACCCCAAAAACCCCAAGTTACCAAGTAATGTAAAAATCCAACAAATTTTAAAAAATTCGTCCGCCATATTGGATCCGCCATTTTGAATATTGTAATTCTGACTTCAGATTCGTAATCAGCGACCCCAAAAACCCCAAGTTTCCAAGTTGTGTAAAAATCCAACAATTTTGTAAAAATTCTTTCGCCATATTAGATCCGCCATTTTGAATTTTGTAATTCTGACATCAGATTCGTAATTAGCGACCCCAAAAACCCCAAGTTACCAAGTTATGTAGAAATCCAACAATTTTTTAAAAATTCGTCTGCTATATTGGATCCGCCATTTGGAATTTTGTAATTCTGACTTCCGATTCGTAATCAGCGACCCCAAAAACCCCAAGTTACCAACTTATGTAAAAATCCAACAATTTTTTAAACATTCGTCCGCTAAATAGGATCCGCCATTTTGAATTTTGTAATTCTGACAACAGATTCGTAATTAGCGACCCCAAAAACCCCAAGTTACCAACTTATGTAAAAATCCAACAATTTTTTAAAAATTCGTCCGCCAAATAGGACCATCCATTTTCAATTTTGTAAGTCTGACTTCAGATTCGTAATCAGCGACCCCAAATACCCCAAGTTACCAAGTTATGTAAAAATCCAACAATTTTTTAAAAATTCGTCTACTATATTGGATCCGCCACTTTGAATTTTGTAATTCTGACTTCAGATTCGTAATCAGCGACCCCAAAAATCCCAAGTCACCAAGTTTTGTAAAAATCCAACAATTTTTTGAAAATTTGTCTGCCGTATTGGATCCGCCATATTGAATTTTGTAATTCTGACTTCAGATTCGTAATCAGCGACCCCAAAAACCCCAAGTTACCAAGTTATGTAAAAATCCAAAAATTTTTTAAAAATTCGTCCGCCATATAGGATCCGCCATTTTGAATTTTGTAATTCTGACTTCAGATTCGTAATCAGCGACCCCAAAAATCCCAAGTTACTAAGTTATGTAAAAATCCAACAATTTTTTAAAAATTCGTCCGCCATATTGGATCCGCCATTTTGAATTTTGTAATTCTGACTTCAGATTCGTAATCAGCGACCCCAAAAACCCCAAGTTTCCAATTTGTGTAAAAATCCAACAATTTTGTAAAAATTCTTTCGCCATATTAGATCCGCCATTTTGAATTTTGTAATTCTGACATCAGATTCGTAATTAGCGACCCCAAAAACCCCAAGTTACCAAGTTATGTAGAAATCCAACAATTTTTTAAAAATTCGTCTGCTATATTGGATCCGCCATTTGGAATTTTGTAATTCTGACTTCAGATTCGTAATCAGCGACCCCAAAAACCCCAAGTTACCAACTTATGTAAAAATCCAACAATTTTTTAAAAATTCGTCCGCTAAATAGGATCATCCATTTTGAATTTTGTAATTCTGACTTCAGATTCGTAATCAGCGACCCCAGAAAATCTCAAGTTACCAAGTTATGTAAAAATCCAACAATTTTTTAAAAATTCGTCCGCCATATTGGATCCGCCATTTTAAATTTTGTAATTCTGACTTCAGATTCGTAATCAGCGACCCCAAAAACCCCAAGTTACCCAGTAATGTAAAAATCCAACAATTTTTTAAAAATTTGTCCGCCAAATAGGACCATCCATTTTCAATTTTGTAAGTCTGACTTCAGATTCGTAATCAGCGACCCCAAATACCCCAAGTTACCAAGTTATGTAAAAATCCAACAATTTTTTAAAAATTCGTCTACTATATTGGATCCACCACTTTGAATTTTGTAATTCTGACTTTAGATTCGTAATCAGCGACCCCAAAAACCCCAAGTTACCAACTTATGTAAAAATCCAACAATTTTTTAAAAATTCGTCTGCCATATAGGATCCGCCATTTTGAATTTTGTAATTCTGACTTCAGATTCGTAATCAGCGACCCCAAAAACCCCAAGTTACCAACTTATGTAAAAATCCAACAATTTTTTAAAAATTCGCCCGCCAAATAGGACCATCCATTTTCAATTTTGTAAGTCTGACTTCAGATTCGTAATCAGCGACCCCAAATACCCCAAGTTACCAAGTTATGTAAAAATCCAACAATTTTTTAAAAATTCGTCTACTATATTGGATCCGCCACTTTGAATTTTGTAATTCTGACTTCAGATTCGTAATCAGCGACCCCAAAAACCCCAAGTTACCAACTTATGTAAAAATCCAACAATTTTTTAAAAATTCGTTTACCATATTGGATCCGCTATTTTGAATTTTGTAATTCTGACTTCAGATTCGTAATCAGCGACTCCAAAAATCCCAAGCCACCAAGTTTTGTAAAAATCCAACAATTTTTTGAAAATTTGTCTGCCGTATTGGATCCGCCATATTGAATTTTGTAATTCTGACTTCTGATTCGTAATCAGCGACCCCAAAAACCCCAAGTTACCAAGTTATGTAAAAATCCAAAAATTTTTTAAAAATTCGTCCGCCATATAGGATCCGCCATTTTGAATTTTGTAATTCTGACTTCAGATTCGTAATCAGCGACCCCAAAAATCCCAAGTTACTAAGTTATGTAAAAATCCAACAATTTTTTAAAAATTCGTTCGCCATATTGGATCCGCCATTTTGAATTTTGTAATTCTGACTTCAGATTCGTAATCAGCGACCCCAAAAATCCCAAGTTACCATGTAATGTAAAAATTTTAACAATTTTTTAAAAATTTGTCCACCATATTGGATCCTTTATTTTGAATTATGTAATTCTGACTTCAGATTCGAAATCAGCGACCCCAAAAACCCCAAGTTACCAAGTTATGTAAAAATCCAACAATTTGTTAAAAATTCGTCTGCTATATTAGATCCGCCATTTTGAATTTTGTAATTCTGACTTAAGATTCGTAATCAGCGACCCCAAAAACCCCAAGTTACCAAGTTATGTAGAAATCCAACAATTTTTTAAAAATTCGTCTGCTATATTGGATCCGCCATTTGGAATTTTGTAATTCTGACTTCAGATCCGTAATCAGCGACCCCAAAAAATCCCAAGTTACCATGTAATGTAAAAATTTTAACAATTTTTTAAAAATTTGTCCGCCATATTGGATCCTTTATTTTGAATTATGTAGTTCTGACTTCAGATTCGTAATCAGCGACCCCAAATAACCCAAGTTACCAAGTTATGTAAAAATCCAACAATTTTTTAAAAATTCTTCTACTATATTGGATCCGCCACTTTGAATTTTGTAATTCTGACTTCAGATTCGTAATCAGCGACCCCAAAAACCCCAAGTTACCAAGTAATGTAAAAATCCAACAATTTTTAAAAAATTCGTCCGCCATTTTGGATCCTTTATTTTGAATTTTGTAATTCTGACTTCAGATTCGAAATCAGCGACCCCAAAAACCCCAAGTGACCAAGTTATGTAAAAATCTAACAATTTTTAAAAAATTCGTCCGCCATATTGGATCCGCCATTTTGAATATTGTAATTCTGACTTCAGATTCGTAATCAGCGACCCCAAAAACCCCAAGTTTCCAAGTTGTGTAAAAATCCAACAATTTTGTAAAAATTCTTTCGCCATATTAGATCCGCCATTTTGAATTTTGTAATTCTGACATCAGATTCGTAATTAGCGACCCCAAAAACCTTAAGTTACCAAGTTATGTAGAAATCCAACAATTTTTTAAAAATTCGTCTGCTATATTGGATCCGCCATTTGGAATTTTGTAATTCTGACTTCAGATTCGTAATCAGCGACCCCAAAAACCCCAAGTTACCAAGTTATGTAAAAATCCAAAAATTTTTTAAAAATTCGTTTACCATATAGGATCAGCCATTTTGAATTTTGTAATTCTGACTTCAGATTCGTAATCAGCGACCCCAAAAATCCCAAGTTACTAAGTTATGTAAAAATCCAACAATTTTTTAAAAATTCGTCCGCCATATTGGATCCGCCATTTTGAATTTTGTAATTCTGACTTCAGATTCGTAATCAGCGACCCCAAAAACCCCAAGTTACCAAGTAATGTAAAAATCCAACAATTTTTTAAAAATTCGCCCGCCAAATAGGACCATCCATTTTCAATTTTGTAAGTCTGACTTCAGATTCGTAATCAGCGACCCCAAATACCCCAAGTTACCAACTTATGTAAAAATCCAACAATTTTTTAAAAATTCGCCCGCCAAATAGGACCATCCATTTTCAATTTTGTAAGTCTGACTTCAGATTCGTAATCAGCGACCCCAAATACCCCAAGTTACCAACTTATGTAAAAATCCAACAATTTTTTAAAAATTCGTTTACCATATTGGATCCGCTATTTTGAATTTTGTAATTCTGACTTCAGATTCGTAATCAGCGACTCCAAAAATCCCAAGTCACCAAGTTTTGTAAAAATCCAACAATTTTTTGAAAATTTGTCTGCCGTATTGGATCCGCCATATTGAATTTTGTAATTCTGACTTCTGATTCGTAATCAGCGACCCCAAAAACCCCAAGTTACCAAGTTATGTAAAAATCCAAAAATTTTTTAAAAATTCGTCCGCCATATAGGATCCGCCATTTTGAATTTTGTAATTCTGACTTCAGATTCGTAATCAGCGACCCCAAAAATCCCAAGTTACTAAGTTATGTAAAAATCCAACAATTTTTTAAAAATTCGTCCGCCATATTGGATCCGCCATTTTGAATTTTGTAATTCTGACTTCAGATTCGTAATCAGCGACCCCAACAACCCCAAGTTACCAACTTATGTAAAAATCTAACAATTTTTTAAAAATTCGTCCGCCATATTGGATCCGCCATTTTGAATTTTGTAATTCTGACTTCAGATTCGAAATCAGCGACCCCAAAAACCCCAAGTTACCAAGTTATGTAAAAATCCAACAATTTTTTAAAAATTCGTCTGCTATATTAGATCCGCCATTTTGAATTTTGTAATTCTGACTTCAGATTCGTAATCAGCGACCCCAAAAACCCCAAGTTACCAAGTTATGTAGAAATCCAACAATTTTTTAAAAATTCGTCTGCTATATTGGATCCGCCATTTGGAATTTTATAATTCTGACTTCAGATTCGTAATCAGCGACCCCAAAAAATCCCAAGTTACCATGTAATGTAAAAATTTTAACAATTTTTTAAAAATTTGTCCGCCATATTGGATCCTTTATTTTGAATTATGTAATTCTGACTTCAGATTCGTAATCAGCGACCCCAAATACCCCAAGTTACCAAGTTATGTAAAAATCCAACAATTTTTTAAAAATTCGTCTACTATATTGGATCCGCTACTTTGAATTTTGTAATTCTGACTTCAGATTCGTAATCAGCGACCCCAAAAACCCCAAGTTACCAACTTATGTAAAAATCCAACAATTTTTTAAAAATTCGTCCACCATATTGGATCCGCTATTTTGAATTTTGTAATTCTGACTTCAGATTCGTAATCAGCGACCCCAAAAATCCCAAGTCACCAAGTTTTGTAAAAATCCAACAATTTTTTGAAAATTTGTCTGCCGTATTGGATCCGCCATATTGAATTTTGTAATTCTGACTTCAGATTCATAATCGGCGACCCCAAAAACCCCAAGTTACCAAGTTATGTAAAAATCCAAAAATTTTTTAAAAATTCGTTCGCCATATAGGATCCGCCATTTTGAATTTTGTAATTCTGACTTCAGATTCGTAATCAGCGACCCCAAAAATCCCAAGTTACTAAGTTATGTAAAAATCCAACAATTTTTTAAAAATTTGTCCGCCATATTGGATCCTTTATTTTGAATTATGTAATTCTGACTTCAGATTCGAAATCAGCGACCCCAAAAATCCCAAGTTACCAAGTTATGTAAAAATCCAACAATTTTTTAAAAATTCGTCCGCCATATTGGATCCGCCATTTAGAATTTTGTAATTCTGACTTCAGATGCGTAATCAGCGACCCCAAAAACCCCAAGTTACCAAGTAATGTAAAAATCCAACAATTTTTTAAAAATTCGCCCGCCAAATAGGACCATCCATTTTCAATTTTGTAAGTCTGACTTCAGATTCGTAATCAGCGACCCCAAATACCCCAAGTTACCAACTTATGTAAAAATCCAACAATTTTTTAAAAATTCGTTTACCATATTGGATCCGCTATTTTGAATTTTGTAATTCTGACTTCAGATTCGTAATCAGCGACTCCAAAAATCCCAAGTCACCAAGTTTTGTAAAAATCCAACAATTTTTTGAAAATTTGTCTGCCGTATTGGATCCGCCATATTGAATTTTGTAATTCTGACTTCTGATTCGTAATCAGCGACCCCAAAAACCCCAAGTTACCAAGTTATGTAAAAATCCAAAAATTTTTTAAAAATTCGTCCGCCATATAGGATCCGCCATTTTGAATTTTGTAATTCTGACTTCAGATTCGTAATTAGCGACCCCAAAAATCCCAAGTTACTAAGTTATGTAAAAATCCAACAATTTTTTAGAAATTCGTCCGCCATATTGGATCCGCCATTTTGAATATTGTAATTCTGACTTCAGATTCGTAATCAGCAACCCCAAAAACCCCAAGTTTCCAAGTTGTGTAAAAATCCAACAATTTTGTAAAAATTCTTTCGCCATATTAGATCCGCCATTTTGAATTTTGTAATTCTGACATCAGATTCGTAATTAGCGACCCCAAAAACCCCAAGTTACCAAGTTATGTAGAAATCCAACAATTTTTTAAAAATTCGTCTGCTATATTGGATCCGCCATTTGGAATTTTGTAATTCTGACTTCAGATTCGTAATCAGCGACCCCAAAAACCCCAAGTTACCAACTTATGTAAAAATCCAACAATTTTTTAAAAATTCGTCCGCTAAATAGGATCATCCATTTTGAATTTTGTAATTCTGACTTCAGATTCGTAATCAGCGACCCCAGAAAATCTCAAGTTACCAAGTTATGTAAAAATCCAACAATTTTTTAAAAATTCGTCCGCCATATTGGATCCGCCATTTTGAATTTTGTAATTCTGACTTCAGATTCGTAATCAGCGACCCCAAAAACCCCAAGTTACCAAGTTATGTAAAAATCCAAAAATTTTTTAAAAATTCGTCCGCCATATAGGATCAGCCATTTTGAATTTTGTAATTCTGACTTCAGATTCGTAATCAGCGACCCCAAAAATCCCAAGTTACTAAGTTATGTAAAAATCCAACAATTTTTTAAAAATTCGTCCGCCATATTGGATCCGCCATTTTGAATTTTGTAATTCTGACTTCAGATTCGTAATCAGCGACCCCAAAAACCCCAAGTTACCAAGTAATGTAAAAATCCAACAATTTTTTAAAAATTCGCCCGCCAAATAGGACCATCCATTTTCAATTTTGTAAGTCTGACTTCAGATTCGTAATCAGCGACCCCAAATACCCCAAGTTACCAACTTATGTAAAAATCCAACAATTTTTTAAAAATTCGTTTACCATATTGGATCCGCTATTTTGAATTTTGTAATTCTGACTTCAGATTCGTAATCAGCGACTCCAAAAATCCCAAGTCACCAAGTTTTGTAAAAATCCAACAATTTTTTGAAAATTTGTCTGCCGTATTGGATCCGCCATATTGAATTTTGTAATTCTGACTTCTGATTCGTAATCAGCGACCCCAAAAACCCCAAGTTACCAAGTTATGTAAAAATCCAAAAATTTTTTAAAAATTCGTCCGCCATATAGGATCCGCCATTTTGAATTTTGTAATTCTGACTTCAGATTCGTAATTAGCGACCCCAAAAATCCCAAGTTACTAAGTTATGTAAAAATCCAACAATTTTTTAGAAATTCGTCCGCCATATTGGATCCGCCATTTTGAATTTTGTAATTCTGACTTCAGATTCGTAATCAGCGACCCCAAAAATCCCAAGTTACTAAGTTATGTAAAAATCCAACAATTTTTTAAAAATTCGTCCGCCATATTGGATCCGCCATTTTGAATTTTGTAATTCTGACTTCAGATTCGTAATCAGCGACCCCAAAAATCCCAAGTTACCATGTAATGTAAAAATTTTAACAATTTTTTAAAAATTTGTCCGCCATATTGGATCCTTTATTTTGAATTATGTAATTCTGACTTCAGATTCGAAATCAGCGACCCCAAAAACCCCAAGTTACCAAGTTATGTAAAAATCCAACAATTTTTTAAAAATTCGTCTGCTATATTAGATCCGCCATTTTGAATTTTGTAATTCTGACTTCAGATTCGTAATCAGCGACCCCAAAAATCCCAAGTTACCAAGTTATGTAAAAATCCAACAATTTTTTAAAAATTCGTCCGCCATATTGGATCCGCCATTTAGAATTTTGTAATTCTGACTTCAGATTCGTAATCAGCGACCCCAAAAACCCCAAGTTACCAAGTAATGTAAAAATCCAACAATTTTTTAAAAATTCGTCCGCCATTTTGGATCCTTTATTTTGAATTTTGTAATTCTGACTTCAGATTCGAAATCAGCGACCCCAAAAACCCCAAGTGAC
Source organism: Ganaspis brasiliensis (assembly GCA_037103525.1). NCBI lineage: Eukaryota > Metazoa > Arthropoda > Insecta > Hymenoptera > Figitidae > Ganaspis > Ganaspis brasiliensis. The sequence continues at coordinate 314,300 of JAZKLR010000183.1, read as the reverse complement.
CAAGTTATGTAAAAATCTAACAATTTTTAAAAAATTCGTCCGCCATATTGGATCCGCCATTTTGAATATTGTAATTCTGACTTCAGATTCGTAATCAGCAACCCCAAAAACCCCAAGTTTCCAAGTTGTGTAAAAATCCAACAATTTTGTAAAAATTCTTTCGCCATATTAGATCCGCCATTTTGAATTTTGTAATTCTGACATCAGATTCGTAATTAGCGACCCCAAAAACCCCAAGTTACCCAGTTATGTAGAAATCCAACAATTTTTTAAAAATTCGTCTGCTATATTGGATCCGCCATTTGGAATTTTGTAATTCTGACTTCAGATTCGTAATCAGCGACCCCAAAAACCCCAAGTTACCAACTTATGTAAAAATCCAACAATTTTTTAAAAATTCGTCCGCTAAATAGGATCATCCATTTTGAATTTTGTAATTCTGACTTCAGATTCGTAATCAGCGACCCCAGAAAATCTCAAGTTACCAAGTTATGTAAAAATCCAACAATTTTTTCAGAATTCGTCCGCCAAAGAGGACCATCCATTTTCAATTTTGTAAGTCTGACTTCAGATTCGTAATCAGCGACCCCAAATACCCCAAGTTACCAAGTTATGTAAAAATCCAACAATTTTTTAAAAATTCGTCTACTATATTGGATCCACCACTTTGAATTTTGTAATTCTGACTTTAGATTCGTAATCAGCGACCCCAAAAACCCCAAGTTACCAACTTATGTAAAAATCCAACAATTTTTTAAAAATTCGTCTGCCATATAGGATCCGCCATTTTGAATTTTGTAATTCTGACTTCAGATTCGTAATCAGCGACCCCAAAAACCCCAAGTTACCAACTTATGTAAAAATCCAACAATTTTTTAAAAATTCGCCCGCCAAATAGGACCATCCATTTTCAATTTTGTAATTCTGACTTCAGATTCGTAATCAGCGACTCCAAAAATCCCAAGTCACCAAGTTTTGTAAAAATCCAACAATTTTTTGAAAATTTGTCTGCCGTATTGGATCCGCCATATTGAATTTTGTAATTCTGACTTCTGATTCGTAATCAGCGACCCCAAAAACCCCAAGTTACCAAGTTATGTAGAAATCCAACAATTTTTTAAAAATTCGTCTGCTATATTGGATCCGCCACTTTGAATTTTGTAATTCTGACTTTAGATTCGTAATCAGCGACCCCAAAAACCCCAAGTTACCAACTTATGTAAAAATCCAAAAATTTTTTAAAAATTCGTCCGCCATATAGGATCCGCCATTTTGAATTTTGTAATTCTGACTTCAGATTCGTAATTAGCGACCCCAAAAATCCCAAGTTACTAAGTTATGTAAAAATCCAACAATTTTTTAGAAATTCGTCCGCCATATTGGATCCGCCATTTTGAATTTTGTAATTCTGACTTCAGATTCGTAATCAGCGACCCCAAAAATCCCAAGTTACTAAGTTATGTAAAAATCCAACAATTTTTTAAAAATTCGTCCGCCATATTGGATCCGCCATTTTGAATTTTGTAATTCTGACTTCAGATTCGTAATCAGCGACCCCAAAAATCCCAAGTTACCATGTAATGTAAAAATTTTAACAATTTTTTAAAAATTTGTCCGCCATATTGGATCCTTTATTTTGAATTATGTAATTCTGACTTCAGATTCGAAATCAGCGACCCCAAAAACCCCAAGTTACCAAGTTATGTAAAAATCCAACAATTTTTTAAAAATTCGTCTGCTATATTAGATCCGCCATTTTGAATTTTGTAATTCTGACTTCAGATTCGTAATCAGCGACCCCAAAAATCCCAAGTTACCAAGTTATGTAAAAATCCAACAATTTTTTAAAAATTCGTCCGCCATATTGGATCCGCCATTTAGAATTTTGTAATTCTGACTTCAGATTCGTAATCAGCGACCCCAAAAACCCCAAGTTACCAAGTAATGTAAAAATCCAACAATTTTTTAAAAATTCGTCCGCCATTTTGGATCCTTTATTTTGAATTTTGTAATTCTGACTTCAGATTCGAAATCAGCGACCCCAAAAACCCCAAGTGACCAAGTTATGTAAAAATCTAACAATTTTTAAAAAATTCGTCCGCCATATTGGATCCGCCATTTTGAATATTGTAATTCTGACTTCAGATTCGTAATCAGCAACCCCAAAAACCCCAAGTTTCCAAGTTGTGTAAAAATCCAACAATTTTGTAAAAATTCTTTCGCCATATTAGATCCGCCATTTTGAATTTTGTAATTCTGACATCAGATTCGTAATTAGCGACCCCAAAAACCCCAAGTTACCCAGTTATGTAGAAATCCAACAATTTTTTAAAAATTCGTCTGCTATATTGGATCCGCCATTTGGAATTTTGTAATTCTGACTTCAGATTCGTAATCAGCGACCCCAAAAACCCCAAGTTACCAACTTATGTAAAAATCCAACAATTTTTTAAAAATTCGTCCGCTAAATAGGATCATCCATTTTGAATTTTGTAATTCTGACTTCAGATTCGTAATCAGCGACCCCAGAAAATCTCAAGTTACCAAGTTATGTAAAAATCCAACAATTTTTTCAGAATTCGTCCGCCAAAGAGGACCATCCATTTTCAATTTTGTAAGTCTGACTTCAGATTCGTAATCAGCGACCCCAAATACCCCAAGTTACCAAGTTATGTAAAAATCCAACAATTTTTTAAAAATTCGTCTACTATATTGGATCCACCACTTTGAATTTTGTAATTCTGACTTTAGATTCGTAATCAGCGACCCCAAAAACCCCAAGTTACCAACTTATGTAAAAATCCAACAATTTTTTAAAAATTCGTCTGCCATATAGGATCCGCCATTTTGAATTTTGTAATTCTGACTTCAGATTCGTAATCAGCGACCCCAAAAACCCCAAGTTACCAACTTATGTAAAAATCCAACAATTTTTTAAAAATTCGCCCGCCAAATAGGACCATCCATTTTCAATTTTGTAATTCTGACTTCAGATTCGTAATCAGCGACTCCAAAAATCCCAAGTCACCAAGTTTTGTAAAAATCCAACAATTTTTTGAAAATTTGTCTGCCGTATTGGATCCGCCATATTGAATTTTGTAATTCTGACTTCTGATTCGTAATCAGCGACCCCAAAAACCCCAAGTTACCAAGTTATGTAGAAATCCAACAATTTTTTAAAAATTCGTCTGCTATATTGGATCCGCCATTTGGAATTTTGTAATTCTGACTTCAGATTCGTAATCAGCGACCCCAAAAAATCCCAAGTTACCATGTAATGTAAAAATTTTAACAATTTTTTAAAAATTTGTCCGCCATATTGGATCCTTTATTTTGAATTATGTAATTCTGACTTCAGATTCGTAATCAGCGACCCCAAATACCCCAAGTTACCAAGTTATGTAAAAATCCAACAATTTTTTAAAAATTCGTCTACTATATTGGATCCGCCACTTTGAATTTTGTAATTCTGACTTCAGATTCGTAATCAGCGACCCCAAAAACCCCAAGTTACCAACTTATGTAAAAATCCAACAATTTTTTAAAAATTCGTCCACCATATTGGATCCGCTATTTTGAATTTTGTAATTCTGACTTCAGATTCGTAATCAGCGACCCCAAAAATCCCAAGTCACCAAGTTTTGTAATAAAATTCCAACAATTTTTTGAAAATTTGTCTGCCGTATTGGATCCGCCATATTGAATTTTGTAATTCTGACTTCAGATTCATAATCGGCGACCCCAAAAACCCCAAGTTACCAAGTTATGTAAAAATCCAAAAATTTTTTAAAAATTCGTTCGCCATATAGGATCCGCCATTTTGAATTTTGTAATTCTGACTTCAGATTCGTAATCAGCGACCCCAAAAATCCCAAGTTACTAAGTTATGTAAAAATCCAACAATTTTTTAAAAATTCGTCCGCCATATTGGATCCGCCATTTTGAATTTTGTAATTCTGACTTCAGATTCGTAATCAGCGACCCCAAAAATCCCAAGTTACTATGTAATGTAAAAATTTCAACAATTTTTTAAAAATTTGTCCGCCATATTGGATCCTTTATTTTGAATTATGTAATTCTGACTTCAGATTCGAAATCAGCGACCCCAAAAACCCCAAGTTACCAAGTTATGTAAAAATCCAACAATTTTTTAAAAATTCGTCTGCTATATTGGATCCACCATTTAGAATTTTGTAATTCTGACTGCAGATTCGTAATCAGCGACCCCAAAAACCCCAAGTTACCAAGTAATGTAAAAATCCAACAATTTTTTAAAAATTCGTCCGCCATTTTGGATCCTTTATTTTGAATTTTGTAACTCTGACTTCAGATTCGAAATCAGCGCCCCCAAAAACCCCAAGTTACCAAGTTATGTAAAAATCCAACAATTTTTTAAAAATTCGTCTGCTATATTAGATCCGCCATTTTGAATTTTGTAATTCTGACATCAGATTCGTAATTAGCGACCCCAAAAACCCCAAGTTACCAAGTTATGTAGAATTCCAACAATTTTTTAAAAATTCGTCTGCTATATTGGATCCGCCATTTGGAATTTTGTAATTCTGACTCCAGATTCGTAATCAGCGACCCCAAGAATCCCAAGTTACTAAGTTATGTAAAAATCCAACAATTTTTTAAAAATTCGTCCGCCATATTGGATCCGCCATTTTGAATTTTGTAATTCTGACTTCAGATTCGTAATCAGCGACCCCAAAAATCCCAAGTTACCATGTAATGTAAAAATTTCAACAATTTTTTAAAAATTTGTCCGCCATATTGGATCCTTTATTTTGAATTATGTAATTCTGACTTCAGATTCGAAATCAGCGACCCCAAAAACCCCAAGTTACCAAGTTATGTAAAAATCCAACAATTTTTTAAAAATTCGTCCGCCATATTGGATCCTTTATTTTGAATTTTGTAATTCTGACTTCAGATTCGTAATCAGCGACCCCAAAAACCCCAAGTTACCAAGTAATGTAAAAATCCAACAATTTTTTAAAAAATCGTCCGCCATTTTGGATCCTTTATTTTGAATTTTGTAATTCTGACTTCAGATTCGAAATCAGCAACCCCAAAAACCCCAAGTTTTCAAGTTATGTAAAAATCCAACAATTTTTTAAAAATTCGTCTGCTATATTGGATCCGCCATTTAGAATTTTGTAATTCTGACTGCAGATTCGTAATCAGCGACCCCAAAAACCCCAAGTTACCAAGTAATGTAAAAATCCAACAATTTTTTAAAAATTCGTCCGCCATTTTGGATCCTTTATTTTGAATTTTGTAACTCTGACTTCAGATTCGAAATCAGCGGCCCCAAAAACCCCAAGTTACCAAGTTATGTAAAAATCCAACAATTTTTTAAAAATTCGTCTGCTATATTAGATCCGCCATTTTTAATTTTGTAATTCTGACTTCAGATTCGTAATCAGCGACCCCAAAAATCCCAAGTTACTAAGTTATGTAAAAATCCAACAATTTTTTAAAAAATCGTCCGCCATATTGGATCCGCCATTTTGAATTTTGTAATTCTGACTTCAGATTCGTAATCAGCGACCCCAAAAATCCCAAGTTACCATGTAATGTAAAAATTTCAACAATTTTTTAAAAATTTGTCCGCTATATTGGATCCTTTATTTTGAATTATGTAATTCTGACTTCAGATTCGAAATCAGCGACCCCAAAAACCCCAAGTTACCAAGTTATGTAAAAATCCAACAATTTTTTAAAAATTCGTCCGCCATATTGGATCCTTTATTTTGAATTTTGTAATTCTGACTTCAGATTCGTAATCAGCGACCCCAAAAACCCCAAGTTACCAAGTAATGTAAAAATTCAACAATTTTTTAAAAATTCGTCCGCCATTTTGGATCCTTTATTTTGAATTTTGTAATTCTGACTTCAGATTCGAAATCAGCAACCCCAAAAACCCCAAGTTATCAAGTTATGTAAAAATCCAACAATTTTTTAAAAATTCGTCTGCTATATTGGATCCGCCATTTAGAATTTTGTAATTCTGACTGCAGATTCGTAATCAGCGACCCCAAAAACTCCAAGTTACCAAGTAATGTAAAAATCCAACAATTTTTTAAAAATTCGTCCGCCATTTTGGATCCTTTATTTTGAATTTTGTAACTCTGACTTCAGATTCGAAATCAGCGGCCCCAAAAACCCCAAGTTACCAAGTTATGTAAAAATCCAACAATTTTTTAAAAATTCGTCTGCTATATTAGATCCGCCATTTTGAATTTTGTAATTCTGACATCAGATTCGTAATTAGCGACCCCAAAAACCCCAAGTTACCAAGTTATGTAGAATTCCAACAATTTTTTAAAAATTCGTCTGCTATATTGGATCCGCCATTTGGAATTTTGTAATTCTGACTCCAGATTCGTAATCAGCGACCCCAAAAATCCCAAGTTACTTAGTTATGTAAAAATCCAACAATTTTTTAAAAATTCGTCCGCCATATTGGATCCGCCATTTTGAATTTTGTAATTCTGACTTCAGATTCGTAATCAGCGACCCCAAAAATCCCAAGTTACCATGTAATGTAAAAATTTCAACAATTTTTTAAAAATTTGTCCGCCATATTGGATCCTTTATTTTGAATTATGTAATTCTGACTTCAGATTCGAAATCAGCGACCCCAAAAACCCCAAGTTACCAAGTTATGTAAAAATCCAACAATTTTTTAAAAATTCGTCCGCCATATTGGATCCTTTATTTTGAATTTTGTAATTCTGACTTCAGATTCGTAATCAGCGACCCCAAAAACCCCAAGTTACCAAGTAATGTAAAAATCCAACAATTTTTTAAAAATTCGTCTGCTATATTGGATCCGCCATTTAGAATTTTGTAATTCTGACTGCAGATTCGAAATCAGCAACCCCAAAAACCCCAAGTTATCAAGTTATGTAAAAATCCAACAATTTTTTAAAAATTCGTCTGCTATATTGGATCCGCCATTTAGAATTTTGTAATTCTGACTGCAGATTCGTAATCAGCGACCCCAAAAACCCCAAGTTACCAAGTAATGTAAAAATCCAACAATTTTTTAAAAATTCGTCCGCCATATTGGATCCTTTATTTTGAATTTTGTAACTCTGACTTCAGATTCGAAATCAGCGGCCCCAAAAACCCCAAGTTACCAAGTTATGTAAAAATCCAACAATTTTTTAAAAATTCGTCTGCTATATTAGATCCACCATTTTTAATTTTGTAATTCTGACTTCAGATTCGTAATCAGCGACCCCAAAAATCCCAAGTTACTAAGTTATGTAAAAATCCAACAATTTTTTAAAAATTCGTCCGCCATATTGGATCCGCCATTTTGAATTATGTAATTCTGACTTCAGATTCGAAATCAGCGACCCCAAAAACCCCAAGTTACCAAGTTATGTAAAAATCCAACAATGTTTTAAAAATTCGTCTGCTATATTAGATCCGCCATTTTGAATTTTGTAATTCTGACTTCAGATTCGTAATCAGCGACCCCAAAAATCCCAAGTTACTAAGTAATGTAAAAATCCAACAATTTTTTAAAAATTCGTCCGCCATTTTGGATCCTTTATTTTGAATTTTGTAACTCTGACTTCAGATTCGAAATCAGCGGCCCCAAAAACCCCAAGTTACCAAGTTATGTAAAAATCCAACAATTTTTTAAAAATTCGTCTGCTATATTAGATCCGCCATTTTGAATTTTGTAATTCTGACATCAGATTCGTAATTAGCGACCCCAAAAACCCCAAGTTACCAAGTTATGTAGAATTCCAACAATTTTTTAAAAATTCGTCTGCTATATTGGATCCGCCATTTGGAATTTTGTAATTCTGACTCCAGATTCGTAATCAGCGACCCCAAAAATCCCAAGTTACTTAGTTATGTAAAAATCCAACAATTTTTTAAAAATTCGTCCGCCATATTGGATCCGCCATTTTGAATTTTGTAATTCTGACTTCAGATTCGTAATCAGCGACCCCAAAAATCCCAAGTTACCATGTAATGTAAAAATTTCAACAATTTTTTAAAAATTTGTCCGCCATATTGGATCCTTTATTTTGAATTATGTAATTCTGACTTCAGATTCGAAATCAGCGACCCCAAAAACCCCAAGTTACCAAGTTATGTAAAAATCCAACAATTTTTTAAAAATTCGTCCGCCATATTGGATCCTTTATTTTGAATTTTGTAATTCTGACTTCAGATTCGTAATCAGCGACCCCAAAAACCCCAAGTTACCAAGTAATGTAAAAATCCAACAATTTTTTAAAAATTCGTCCGCCATTTTGGATCCTTTATTTTGAATTTTGTAATTCTGACTTCAGATTCGAAATCAGCAACCCCAAAAACCCCAAGTTATCAAGTTATGTAAAAATCCAACAATTTTTTAAAAATTCGTCTGCTATATTGGATCCGCCATTTAGAATTTTGTAATTCTGACTGCAGATTCGTAATCAGCGACCCCAAAAACCCCAAGTTACCAAGTAATGTAAAAATCCAACAATTTTTTAAAAATTCGTCCGCCATTTTGGATCCTTTATTTTGAATTTTGTAACTCTGACATCAGATTCGAAATCAGCGGCCCCAAAAACCCCAAGTTACCAAGTTATGTAAAAATCCAACAATTTTTTAAAAATTCGTCTGCTATATTAGATCCACCATTTTTAATTTTGTAATTCTGACTTCAGATTCGTAATCAGCGACCCCAAAAATCCCAAGTTACTAAGTTATGTAAAAATCCAACAATTTTTTAAAAATTCGTCCGCCATATTGGATCCGCCATTTTGAATTATGTAATTCTGACTTCAGATTCGAAATCAGCGACCCAAAAACCCCAAGTTACCAAGTTATGTAGAATTCCAACAATTTTTTAAAAATTCGTCTGCTATATTAGATCCGCCATTTTGAATTTTGTAATTCTGACTTCAGATTCGTAATCAGCGACCCCAAAAATCCCAAGTTACTAAGTTATGTAAAAATCCGACAATTTTTTAAAAATTCGTCTGCTATATTGGATCCGCCATTTGGAATTTTGTAATTCTGACTTCAGATTCGTAATCAGCGACCCCAAAAACCCCAAGTTACCAAGTTATGTAAAAATCCAACAATTTTTTAAAAATTCGTCCGCCATTTTGGATCCTTTATTTTGAATTTTGTAACTCTGACTTCAGATTCGAAATCAGCGGCCCCAAAAACCCCAAGTTACCAAGTTATGTAAAAATCCAACAATTTTTTAAAAATTCGTCTGCTATATTAGATCCGCCATTGTGAATTTTGTAATTCTGACATCAGATTCGTAATTAGCGACCCCAAAAACCCCAAGTTACCAAGTTATGTAGAATTCCAACAATTTTTTAAAAATTCGTCTGCTATATTGGATCCGCCATTTGGAATTTTGTAATTCTGACTCCAGATTCGTAATCAGCGACCCCAAAAATCCCAAGTTACTTAGTTATGTAAAAATCCAACAATTTTTTAAAAATTCGTCCGCCATATTGGATCCGCCATTTTGAATTTTGTAATTCTGACTTCAGATTCGTAATCAGCGACCCCAAAAATCCCAAGTTACCATGTAATGTAAAAATTTCAACAATTTTTTAAAAATTTGTCCGCCATATTGGATCCTTTATTTTGAATTATGTAATTCTGACTTCAGATTCGAAATCAGCGACCCCAAAAACCCCAAGTTACCAAGTTATGTAAAAATCCAACAATTTTTTAAAAATTCGTCCGCCATATTGGATCCTTTATTTTGAATTTTGTAATTCTGACTTCAGATTCGTAATCAGCGACCCCAAAAACCCCAAGTTACTAAGTAATGTAAAAATCCAACAATTTTTTAAAAATTCGTCCGCCATTTTGGATCCTTTATTTTGAATTTTGTAATTCTGACTTCAGATTCGAAATCAGCAACCCCAAAAACCCCAAGTTATCAAGTTATGTAAAAATCCAACAATTTTTTAAAAATTCGTCTGCTATATTGGATCCGCCATTTAGAATTTTGTAATTCTGACTGCAGATTCGTAATCAGCGACCCCAAAAACCCCAAGTTACCAAGTAATGTAAAAATCCAACAATTTTTTAAAAATTCGTCCGCCATTTTGGATCCTTTATTTTGAATTTTGTAACTCTGACTTCAGATTCGAAATCAGCGGCCCCAAAAACCCCAAGTTACCAAGTTATGTAAAAATCCAACAATTTTTTAAAAATTCGTCTGCTATATTAGATCCGCCATTTTTAATTTTGTAATTCTGACTTCAGATTCGTAATCAGCGACCCCAAAAATCCCAAGTTACTAAGTTATGTAAAAATCCAACAATTTTTTAAAAATTCGTCCGCCATATTGGATCCGCCATTTTGAATTATGTAATTCTGACTTCAGATTCGAAATCAGCGACCCCAAAAACCCCAAGTTACCAAGTTATGTAAAAATCCAACAATGTTTTAAAAATTCGTCTGCTATATTAGATCCGCCATTTTGAATTTTGTAATTCTGACTTCAGATTCGTAATTAGCGACCCCAAAAACCCCAAGTTACCAAGTTATGTAGAATTCCAACAATTTTTTAAAAATTCGTCTGCTATATTGGATCCGCCATTTGGAATTTTGTAATTCTGACTCCAGATTCGTAATCAGCGACCCCAAAAATCCCAAGTTACTTAGTTATGTAAAAATCCAACAATTTTTTAAAAATTCGTCCGCCATATTGGATCCGCCATTTTGAATTTTGTAATTCTGACTTCAGATTCGTAATCAGCGACCCCAAAAATCCCAAGTTACCATGTAATGTAAAAATTTCAACAATTTTTTAAAAATTTGTCCGCCATTTTGGATCCTTTATTTTGAATTTTGTAACTCTGACTTCAGATTCGAAATCAGCGGCCCCAAAAACCCCAAGTTACCAAGTTATGTAAAAATCCAACAATTTTTTAAAAATTCGTCTGCTATATTAGATCCGCCATTTTTAATTTTGTAATTCTGACTTCAGATTCGTAATCAGCGACCCCAAAAATCCCAAGTTACTAAGTAATGTAAAAATCCAACAATTTTTTAAAAATTCGTCCGCCATTTTGGATCCTTTATTTTGAATTTTGTAACTCTGACTTCAGATTCGAAATCAGCGGCCCCAAAAACCCCAAGTTACCAAGTTATGTAAAAATCCAACAATTTTTTAAAAATTCGTCTGCTATATTAGATCCGCCATTTTGAATTTTGTAATTCTGACATCAGATTCGTAATTAGCGACCCCAAAAACCCCAAGTTACCAAGTTATGTAGAATTCCAACAATTTTTTAAAAATTCGTCTGCTATATTGGATCCGCCATTTGGAATTTTGTAATTCTGACTCCAGATTCGTAATCAGCGACCCCAAAAATCCCAAGTTACTTAGTTATGTAAAAATCCAACAATTTTTTAAAAATTCGTCCGCCATATTGGATCCGCCATTTTGAATTTTGTAATTCTGACTTCAGATTCGTAATCAGCGACCCCAAAAATCCCAAGTTACCATGTAATGTAAAAATTTCAACAATTTTTTAAAAATTTGTCCGCCATATTGGATCCTTTATTTTGAATTATGTAATTCTGACTTCAGATTCGAAATCAGCGACCCCAAAAACCCCAAGTTACCAAGTTATGTAAAAATCCAACAATTTTTTAAAAATTCGTCCGCCATATTGGATCCTTTATTTTGAATTTTGTAATTCTGACTTCAGATTCGTAATCAGCGACCCCAAAAACCCCAAGTTACCAAGTAATGTAAAAATCCAACAATTTTTTAAAAATTCGTCCGCCATTTTGGATCCTTTATTTTGAATTTTGTAATTCTGACTTCAGATTCGAAATCAGCAACCCCAAAAACCCCAAGTTATCAAGTTATGTAAAAATCCAACAATTTTTTAAAAATTCGTCTGCTATATTGGATCCGCCATTTAGAATTTTGTAATTCTGACTGCAGATTCGTAATCAGCGACCCCAAAAACCCCAAGTTACCAAGTAATGTAAAAATCCAACAATTTTTTAAAAATTCGTCCGCCATTTTGGATCCTTTATTTTGAATTTTGTAACTCTGACATCAGATTCGAAATCAGCGGCCCCAAAAACCCCAAGTTACCAAGTTATGTAAAAATCCAACAATTTTTTAAAAATTCGTCTGCTATATTAGATCCACCATTTTTAATTTTGTAATTCTGACTTCAGATTCGTAATCAGCGACCCCAAAAATCCCAAGTTACTAAGTTATGTAAAAATCCAACAATTTTTTAAAAATTCGTCCGCCATATTGGATCCGCCATTTTGAATTATGTAATTCTGACTTCAGATTCGAAATCAGCGACCCAAAAACCCCAAGTTACCAAGTTATGTAGAATTCCAACAATTTTTTAAAAATTCGTCTGCTATATTAGATCCGCCATTTTGAATTTTGTAATTCTGACTTCAGATTCGTAATCAGCGACCCCAAAAATCCCAAGTTACTAAGTTATGTAAAAATCCGACAATTTTTTAAAAATTCGTCTGCTATATTGGATCCGCCATTTGGAATTTTGTAATTCTGACTTCAGATTCGTAATCAGCGACCCCAAAAACCCCAAGTTACCAAGTTATGTAAAAATCCAACAATTTTTTAAAAATTCGTCCGCCATTTTGGATCCTTTATTTTGAATTTTGTAACTCTGACTTCAGATTCGAAATCAGCGGCCCCAAAAACCCCAAGTTACCAAGTTATGTAAAAATCCAACAATTTTTTAAAAATTCGTCTGCTATATTAGATCCGCCATTGTGAATTTTGTAATTCTGACATCAGATTCGTAATTAGCGACCCCAAAAACCCCAAGTTACCAAGTTATGTAGAATTCCAACAATTTTTTAAAAATTCGTCTGCTATATTGGATCCGCCATTTGGAATTTTGTAATTCTGACTCCAGATTCGTAATCAGCGACCCCAAAAATCCCAAGTTACTTAGTTATGTAAAAATCCAACAATTTTTTAAAAATTCGTCCGCCATATTGGATCCGCCATTTTGAATTTTGTAATTCTGACTTCAGATTCGTAATCAGCGACCCCAAAAATCCCAAGTTACCATGTAATGTAAAAATTTCAACAATTTTTTAAAAATTTGTCCGCCATATTGGATCCTTTATTTTGAATTATGTAATTCTGACTTCAGATTCGAAATCAGCGACCCCAAAAACCCCAAGTTACCAAGTTATGTAAAAATCCAACAATTTTTTAAAAATTCGTCCGCCATATTGGATCCTTTATTTTGAATTTTGTAATTCTGACTTCAGATTCGTAATCAGCGACCCCAAAAACCCCAAGTTACTAAGTAATGTAAAAATCCAACAATTTTTTAAAAATTCGTCCGCCATTTTGGATCCTTTATTTTGAATTTTGTAATTCTGACTTCAGATTCGAAATCAGCAACCCCAAAAACCCCAAGTTATCAAGTTATGTAAAAATCCAACAATTTTTTAAAAATTCGTCTGCTATATTGGATCCGCCATTTAGAATTTTGTAATTCTGACTGCAGATTCGTAATCAGCGACCCCAAAAACCCCAAGTTACCAAGTAATGTAAAAATCCAACAATTTTTTAAAAATTCGTCCGCCATTTTGGATCCTTTATTTTGAATTTTGTAACTCTGACTTCAGATTCGAAATCAGCGGCCCCAAAAACCCCAAGTTACCAAGTTATGTAAAAATCCAACAATTTTTTAAAAATTCGTCTGCTATATTAGATCCGCCATTTTTAATTTTGTAATTCTGACTTCAGATTCGTAATCAGCGACCCCAAAAATCCCAAGTTACTAAGTTATGTAAAAATCCAACAATTTTTTAAAAATTCGTCCGCCATATTGGATCCGCCATTTTGAATTATGTAATTCTGACTTCAGATTCGAAATCAGCGACCCCAAAAACCCCAAGTTACCAAGTTATGTAAAAATCCAACAATGTTTTAAAAATTCGTCTGCTATATTAGATCCGCCATTTTGAATTTTGTAATTCTGACTTCAGATTCGTAATCAGCGACCCCAAAAATCCCAAGTTACTAAGTTATGTAAAAATCCGACAATTTTTTAAAAATTCGTCTGCTATATTGGATCCGCCATTTGGAATTTTGTAATTCTGACTTCAGATTCGTAATCAGCGACCCCAAAAACCCCAAGTTACCAACTTATGTAAAAATCCAACAATTTTTTAAAAATTCGTCCGCTAAATAGGATTATCCATTTTGAATTTTGTAATTCTGACTTCAGATTCGTAATCAGCGACCCCAGAAAATCTTAAGTTACCAAGTTATGTAAAAATCTAACAATTTTTTAAAAATTCGTCCGCCATATTGGATCCGCCATTTTGAATTTTGTAATTCTGACTTCAGATTCGTAATCAGCGACCCCAAAAACCCCAAGTTACCAAGTAATGTAAAAATCCAACAATTTTTTAAAAATTCGTCCGCCAAATAGGACCATCCATTTTCAATTTTGTAAGTCTGACTTCAGATTCGTAATCAGCGACCCCAAATACCCCAAGTTACCAAGTTATGTAAAAATCCAACAATTTTTTAAAAATTCGTCTACTATATTGGATCCACCACTTTGAATTTTGTAATTCTGACTTTAGATTCGTAATCAGCGACCCCAAGAACCCCAAGTTACCAACTTATGTAAAAATCCAACAATTTTTTAAACATTCGTCTGCCATATAGGATCCGCCATTTTGAATTTTGTAATTCTGACTTCAGATTCGTAATCAGCGACCCCAAAAACCCCAAGTTACCAACTTATGTAAAAATCCAACAATTTTTTAAAAATTCGCCCGCCAAATAGGACCATCCATTTTCAATTTTGTAAGTCTGACTTCAGATTTGTAATCAGCGACCCCAAATACCCCAAGTTACCAAGTTATGTAAAAATCCAACAATTTTTTAAAAATTCGTCTACTATATTGGATCCGCCACTTTGAATTTTGTAATTCTGACTTCAGATTCGTAATCAGCGACCCCAAAAACCCCAAGTTACCAAGTTATCTAAAAATCCAACAATTTTTTAAAAATTCGTCCACCATATTGGATCCGACAATTTGAATTTTGTAATTCTGACTTCAGATTCGTAATCAGCGACCCCAAAAACCCCAAGTTACCAACTTATGTAAAAATCCAACAATTTTTTGAAAATTTGTCTGCCGTATTGGATCCGCCATTTTGAATTTTGTAATTCTGACTTTAGATTCGTAATCAGCGAGCCAAAAACCCCAAGTTACTAAGTTATGTAAAAATCCAACAATTTTTTAAAAATTCGTCCGCCATATTGGATCCGACAATTTGAATTTTGTAATTCTGACTTCAGATTCGTAATCAGCGACCCCAAAAACCCCAAGTTACCAACTTATGTAAAAATCCAACAATTTTTTGAAAATTTGTCTGCCGTATTGGATCCGCCATTTTGAATTTTGTAATTCTGACTTTAGATTCGTAATCAGCGAGCCAAAAACCCCAAGTTACTAAGTTATGTAAAAATCCAACAATTTTTTAAAAATTCGTCCGCCATATAGGATCCGCCATTTTGAATTTTGTAATTCTGACTTCAGATTCGTAATCAGCGACCCCAAAAATCCCAAGTTACTAAGTTATGTAAAAATCCAACAATTTTTTAAAAATTCGTCCGCCATATTGGATCCGCCATTTTGAATTTTGTAATTCTGACTTCAGATTCGTAATCAGGGACCCCAAAAATCCCAAGTTACCATGTAATGTAAAAATTTTAACAATTTTTTAAAAATTTGTCCGCCATATTGGATCCTTTATTTTGAATTATGTAATTCTGACTTCAGATTCGAAATCAGCGACCCCAAAAACCCCAAGTTACCAAGTTATGTAAAAATCCAACAATTTTTTAAAAATTCGTCTGCTATATTAGATCCGCCATTTTGAATTTTGTAATTCTGACTTCAGATTCGTAATCAGCGACACCAAAAATCCCAAGTTACCAAGTTATGTAAAAATCCAACAATTTTTTAAAAATTCGTCTGCCATATTGGATCCGCCATTTAGAATTTTGTAATTCTGACTTCAGATTCGTAATCAGCGACCCCAAAAACCCCAAGTTACCAAGTAATGTAAAAATCCAACAATTTTTTAAAAATTCGTCCGCCATATTGGATCCTTTATTTTGAATTTTGTAATTCTGACTTCAGATTCGAAATCAGCGACCCCAAAAACCCCAAGTTACCAAGTTATGTTAAAATCCAACAATTTTTTAAAAATTCGTCTGCTATATTAGATCCGCCTTTTTGAATTTTGTAATTCTGACTTCAGATTCGTAATCAGCGACCCCAAAAATCCCAAGTTACCAAGTTATGTAAAAATCCAACAATTTTTTAAAAATTCGTCCATTATATTGGATCCGCTATTTTGAATTTTGTAATTCTGACTTCAGATTCGAAATCAGCGACCCCAAAAACCCCAAGTTACCAAGTTATGTAAAAATCTAACAATTTTTTAAAAATTCGTCCGCCATATTGGATCCTTTATTTTGAATTTTGTAATTCTGACTTCAGATTCGTAATCAGCGACCCCAAAAACCCCAAGTTACCAAGTAATGTAAAAATCCAACAAATTTTTAAAAATTGATCCGCCATATTGGATCCTTTATTTTGAATTTTGTAATTCTGACTTCAGATTCGAAATCAGCGACCCCAAAAACCCCAAGTTACCAAGTTATGTTAAAATCCAACAATTTTTTAAAAATTCGTCTGCTATATTAGATCCGCCTTTTTGAATTTTGTAATTCTGACTTCAGATTCGTAATCAGCGACCCCAAAAATCCCAAGTTACCAAGTTATGTAAAAATCCAACAATTTTTTAAAAATTCGTCCATTATATTGGATCCGCTATTTTGAATTTTGTAATTCTGACTTCAGATTCGAAATCAGCGACCCCAAAAACCCCAAGTTACCAAGTTATGTAAAAATCTAACAATTTTTTAAAAATTCGTCCGCTATATTGGATCCTTTATTTTGAATTTTGTAATTCTGACTTCAGATTCGTAATCAGCGACCCCAAAAACCCCAAGTTACCAAGTAATGTAAAAATCCAAAAAATTTTTAAAAATTCATCCGCCATTTTGGATCCTTTATTTTGAATTTTGTAATTCTGACTTCAGATTCGAAATCAGCAACCCCAAAAACCCCAAGTTACCAAGTTATGTAAAAATCCAACAATTTTTTAAAAATTCGTCTGCTATATTGGATCCGCCATTTAGAATTTTGTAATTCTGACTTCAGATTCGTAATCAGCGACCCCAAAAACCTCAAGTTACCAACTTATGTAAAAATCCAACAATTTTTTAAACATTCGTCCGCTAAATAGGATCATCCATTTTGAATTTTGTAATTCTGACTTCAGATTCGTAATCAGCGACCCCAGAAAATCTCAAGTTACCAAGTTATGTAAAAATCCAACAATTTTTTAAAAATTCGTCCGCCATATTGGATCCGCCATTTTGAATTTTGTAATTCTGACTTCAGATTCGTAATTAGCGACCCCAAAAACCCCAAGTTACCAAGTAATGTAAAAATCCAACAATTTTTTAAAAATTCGTCCGCCAAATAGGACCATTCATTTTCAATTTTGTAAGTCTGACTTCAGATTCGTAATCAGCGACCCCAAATACCCCAAGTTTCCAAGTTATGTAAAAATCCAACAATTTTTTAAAAATTCGTCTACTATATTGGATCCACCACTTTGAATTTTGTAATTCTGACTTCAGATTCGTAATCAGCGACCCCAAAAACCCCAAGTTACCAACTTATGTAAAAATCCAACAATTTTTTAAAAATTCGTTCGCCATATTGGATCCGCCATTTTGAATTTTGTAAGTCTAAATTCAGATTTGTAATTAGCGACCCCAAAAACCCCAAGTTTACAAGTTATGTAAAAATCCAACAATTTTTTAAAAATTCGTCCGCCATATTGGATCCGCCATTTTGAATTTTGTAAGTCTAAATTCAGATTTGTAATTAGCGACCCCAAATACCCTAAGTTTCCAAGTTATGTAAAAATCCAACAATTTTTTAAAAATTCGTCTACTATATTGGATCCACCACATTGAATTTTGTAATTATGACTTCAGATTCGTAATCAGCGACCCCAAAAACCCCAAGTTACCAAGTTATGTAAAAATCCAACAATTTTTTAAAAATTCGTCTACTATATTGGATCCGCCATTTTGAATTTTGTAAGTCTAAATTCAGATTTGTAATTAGCTACCCCAAAAACCCCAAGTTTACAACTTATGTAAAAATCCAACAATTTTTTAAAAATTCGTCCGCCAAATAGGACCATCCATTTTCAATTTTGTAAGTCTGACTTCAGATTCGTAATCAGCGACCCCAAAAATCCCAAGTTACCAAGTTATGTAAAAATCCAACAATTTTTTAAAAATTCGTCCGCCATATTGGATCCGCCATTTTGAATTTTGTAAGTCTAAATTCAGATTTGTAATTAGCGACCCCAAAAACCCCAAGTTTACAACTTATGTAAAAATCCAACAATTTTTTAAAAATTCGTCTACTATATTGGATCCGCCACTTTGAATTTTGTAATTCTGACTTCAGATTCGTAATCAGCGACCCCAAAAACCCCAAGTTACCAACTTATGTAAAAATCCAACAATTTTTTAAAAATTCGTCTGCCATATAGGATCCGCCATTTTAAATTTTGTAATTCTGACTTCAGATTCGTAATCAGCGACCCCAAAAATCCCAAGTTACCAAGTTATGTAAAAATCCAACAATTTTTTAAAAATTCGTCCGCCATATTGGATCCGCCGTTTTGAATTTTGTAAGTCTAAATTCAGATTTGTAATTAGCGACCCCAAATACCCTAAGTTTCCAAGTTATGTAAAAATCCAACAATTTTTTAAAAATTCGTCTACTATATTGGATCCACGACTTTGAATTTTGTAATTCTGACTTCAGATTCGTAATCAGCGACCCCAAAAACCCCAAGTTACCAACTTATGTAAAAATCCAACAATTTTTTAAAAATTCGTCTGCCATATAGGATCCGCCATTTTGAATTTTGTAATTCTGACTTCAGATTCGTAATCAGCGTCCCCAAAAATCCCAAGTTACTATGTTATGTAAAAATCCAACAATTTTTTAAAAATTCGTCCGCCATATTGGATCCGCCATTTTGAATTTTGTAAGTCTAAATTCAGATTTGTAATTAGCGACCCCAAAAACCCCAAGTTTACAACTTATGTAAAAATCCAACAATTTTTTAAAAATTCGTCCGCCAAATAGGACCATCCATTTTCAATTTTGTAAGTGTGACTTCAGATTCGTAATCAGCGACCCCAAATACCCCAAGTTACCAAGTTATGTAAAAATCCAACAATTTTTTAAAAATTCGTCTACTATATTGGATCCGCTACTTTGAATTTTGTAATTCTGACTTCAGATTCGTAATCAGCGACCCCAAAAACCCCAAGTTACCAAGTTATGTAAAAATCTAACAATTTTTTAAAAATTCGTCCGCTATATTGGATCCTTTATTTTGAATTTTGTAATTCTGACTTCAGATTCGTAATCAGCGACCCCAAAAACCCCAAGTTACCAAGTAATGTAAAAATCCAAAAAATTTTTAAAAATTCATCCGCCATTTTGGATCCTTTATTTTGAATTTTGTAATTCTGACTTCAGATTCGAAATCAGCAACCCCAAAAACCCCAAGTTACCAAGTTATGTAAAAATCCAACAATTTTTTAAAAATTCGTCTGCTATATTGGATCCGCCATTTAGAATTTTGTAATTCTGACTTCAGATTCGTAATCAGCGACCCCAAAAACCTCAAGTTACCAACTTATGTAAAAATCCAACAATTTTTTAAACATTCGTCCGCTAAATAGGATCATCCATTTTGAATTTTGTAATTCTGACTTCAGATTCGTAATCAGCGACCCCAGAAAATCTCAAGTTACCAAGTTATGTAAAAATCCAACAATTTTTTAAAAATTCGTCCGCCATATTGGATCCGCCATTTTGAATTTTGTAATTCTGACTTCAGATTCGTAATTAGCGACCCCAAAAACCCCAAGTTACCAAGTAATGTAAAAATCCAACAATTTTTTAAAAATTCGTCCGCCAAATAGGACCATTCATTTTCAATTTTGTAAGTCTGACTTCAGATTCGTAATCAGCGACCCCAAAAACCCCAAGTTACCAACTTATGTAAAAATCCAACAATTTTTTAAAAATTCGTTCGCCATATTGGATCCGCCATTTTGAATTTTGTAAGTCTAAATTCAGATTTGTAATTAGCGACCCCAAAAACCCCAAGTTTACAAGTTATGTAAAAATCCAACAATTTTTTAAAAATTCGTCCGCCATATTGGATCCGCCATTTTGAATTTTGTAAGTCTAAATTCAGATTTGTAATTAGCGACCCCAAATACCCTAAGTTTCCAAGTTATGTAAAAATCCAACAATTTTTTAAAAATTCGTCTACTATATTGGATCCACCACATTGAATTTTGTAATTATGACTTCAGATTCGTAATCAGCGACCCCAAAAACCCCAAGTTACCAAGTTATGTAAAAATCCAACAATTTTTTAAAAATTCGTCTACTATATTGGATCCGCCATTTTGAATTTTGTAAGTCTAAATTCAGATTTGTAATTAGCTACCCCAAAAACCCCAAGTTTACAACTTATGTAAAAATCCAACAATTTTTTAAAAATTCGTCCGCCAAATAGGACCATCCATTTTCAATTTTGTAAGTCTGACTTCAGATTCGTAATCAGCGACCCCAAAAATCCCAAGTTACCAAGTTATGTAAAAATCCAACAATTTTTTAAAAATTCGTCCGCCATATTGGATCCGCCATTTTGAATTTTGTAAGTCTAAATTCAGATTTGTAATTAGCGACCCCAAAAACCCCAAGTTTACAACTTATGTAAAAATCCAACAATTTTTTAAAAATTCGTCTACTATATTGGATCCGCCACTTTGAATTTTGTAATTCTGACTTCAGATTCGTAATCAGCGACCCCAAAAACCCCAAGTTACCAACTTATGTAAAAATCCAACAATTTTTTAAAAATTCGTCTGCCATATAGGATCCGCCATTTTAAATTTTGTAATTCTGACTTCAGATTCGTAATCAGCGACCCCAAAAATCCCAAGTTACCAAGTTATGTAAAAATCCAACAATTTTTTAAAAATTCGTCCGCCATATTGGATCCGCCGTTTTGAATTTTGTAAGTCTAAATTCAGATTTGTAATTAGCGACCCCAAATACCCTAAGTTTCCAAGTTATGTAAAAATCCAACAATTTTTTAAAAATTCGTCTACTATATTGGATCCACGACTTTGAATTTTGTAATTCTGACTTCAGATTCGTAATCAGCGACCCCAAAAACCCCAAGTTACCAACTTATGTAAAAATCCAACAATTTTTTAAAAATTCGTCTGCCATATAGGATCCGCCATTTTGAATTTTGTAATTCTGACTTCAGATTCGTAATCAGCGTCCCCAAAAATCCCAAGTTACTATGTTATGTAAAAATCCAACAATTTTTTAAAAATTCGTCCGCCATATTGGATCCGCCATTTTGAATTTTGTAAGTCTAAATTCAGATTTGTAATTAGCGACCCCAAAAACCCCAAGTTTACAACTTATGTAAAAATCCAACAATTTTTTAAAAATTCGTCCGCCAAATAGGACCATCCATTTTCAATTTTGTAAGTGTGACTTCAGATTCGTAATCAGCGACCCCAAATACCCCAAGTTACCAAGTTATGTAAAAATCCAACAATTTTTTAAAAATTCGTCTACTATATTGGATCCGCTACTTTGAATTTTGTAATTCTGACTTCAGATTCGTAATCAGCGACCCCAAAAACCCCAAGTTACCAAGTTATGTAAAAATCTAACAATTTTTTAAAAATTCGTCCGCTATATTGGATCCTTTATTTTGAATTTTGTAATTCTGACTTCAGATTCGTAATCAGCGACCCCAAAAACCCCAAGTTACCAAGTAATGTAAAAATCCAAAAAATTTTTAAAAATTCATCCGCCATTTTGGATCCTTTATTTTGAATTTTGTAATTCTGACTTCAGATTCGAAATCAGCAACCCCAAAAACCCCAAGTTACCAAGTTATGTAAAAATCCAACAATTTTTTAAAAATTCGTCTGCTATATTGGATCCGCCATTTAGAATTTTGTAATTCTGACTTCAGATTCGTAATCAGCGACCCCAAAAACCTCAAGTTACCAACTTATGTAAAAATCCAACAATTTTTTAAACATTCGTCCGCTAAATAGGATCATCCATTTTGAATTTTGTAATTCTGACTTCAGATTCGTAATCAGCGACCCCAGAAAATCTCAAGTTACCAAGTTATGTAAAAATCCAACAATTTTTTAAAAATTCGTCCGCCATATTGGATCCGCCATTTTGAATTTTGTAATTCTGACTTCAGATTCGTAATTAGCGACCCCAAAAACCCCAAGTTACCAAGTAATGTAAAAATCCAACAATTTTTTAAAAATTCGTCCGCCAAATAGGACCATTCATTTTCAATTTTGTAAGTCTGACTTCAGATTCGTAATCAGCGACCCCAAATACCCCAAGTTTCCAAGTTATGTAAAAATCCAACAATTTTTTAAAAATTCGTCTACTATATTGGATCCACCACTTTGAATTTTGTAATTCTGACTTCAGATTCGTAATCAGCGACCCCAAAAACCCCAAGTTACCAACTTATGTAAAAATCCAACAATTTTTTAAAAATTCGTTCGCCATATTGGATCCGCCATTTTGAATTTTGTAAGTCTAAATTCAGATTTGTAATTAGCGACCCCAAAAACCCCAAGTTTACAAGTTATGTAAAAATCCAACAATTTTTTAAAAATTCGTCCGCCATATTGGATCCGCCATTTTGAATTTTGTAAGTCTAAATTCAGATTTGTAATTAGCGACCCCAAATACCCTAAGTTTCCAAGTTATGTAAAAATCCAACAATTTTTTAAAAATTCGTCTACTATATTGGATCCACCACATTGAATTTTGTAATTATGACTTCAGATTCGTAATCAGCGACCCCAAAAACCCCAAGTTACCAAGTTATGTAAAAATCCAACAATTTTTTAAAAATTCGTCTACTATATTGGATCCGCCATTTTGAATTTTGTAAGTCTAAATTCAGATTTGTAATTAGCTACCCCAAAAACCCCAAGTTTACAACTTATGTAAAAATCCAACAATTTTTTAAAAATTCGTCCGCCAAATAGGACCATCCATTTTCAATTTTGTAAGTCTGACTTCAGATTCGTAATCAGCGACCCCAAAAATCCCAAGTTACCAAGTTATGTAAAAATCCAACAATTTTTTAAAAATTCGTCCGCCATATTGGATCCGCCATTTTGAATTTTGTAAGTCTAAATTCAGATTTGTAATTAGCGACCCCAAAAACCCCAAGTTTACAACTTATGTAAAAATCCAACAATTTTTTAAAAATTCGTCTACTATATTGGATCCGCCACTTTGAATTTTGTAATTCTGACTTCAGATTCGTAATCAGCGACCCCAAAAACCCCAAGTTACCAACTTATGTAAAAATCCAACAATTTTTTAAAAATTCGTCTGCCATATAGGATCCGCCATTTTAAATTTTGTAATTCTGACTTCAGATTCGTAATCAGCGACCCCAAAAATCCCAAGTTACCAAGTTATGTAAAAATCCAACAATTTTTTAAAAATTCGTCCGCCATATTGGATCCGCCGTTTTGAATTTTGTAAGTCTAAATTCAGATTTGTAATTAGCTACCCCAAAAACCCCAAGTTTACAACTTATGTAAAAATCCAACAATTTTTTAAAAATTCGTCCGCCAAATAGGACCATCCATTTTCAATTTTGTAAGTCTGACTTCAGATTCGTAATCAGCGACCCCAAAAATCCCAAGTTACCAAGTTATGTAAAAATCCAACAATTTTTTAAAAATTCGTCCGCCATATTGGATCCGCCATTTTGAATTTTGTAAGTCTAAATTCAGATTTGTAATTAGCGACCCCAAAAACCCCAAGTTTACAACTTATGTAAAAATCCAACAATTTTTTAAAAATTCGTCTACTATATTGGATCCGCCACTTTGAATTTTGTAATTCTGACTTCAGATTCGTAATCAGCGACCCCAAAAACCCCAAGTTACCAACTTATGTAAAAATCCAACAATTTTTTAAAAATTCGTCTGCCATATAGGATCCGCCATTTTAAATTTTGTAATTCTGACTTCAGATTCGTAATCAGCGACCCCAAAAATCCCAAGTTACCAAGTTATGTAAAAATCCAACAATTTTTTAAAAATTCGTCCGCCATATTGGATCCGCCGTTTTGAATTTTGTAAGTCTAAATTCAGATTTGTAATTAGCGACCCCAAATACCCTAAGTTTCCAAGTTATGTAAAAATCCAACAATTTTTTAAAAATTCGTCTACTATATTGGATCCACGACTTTGAATTTTGTAATTCTGACTTCAGATTCGTAATCAGCGACCCCAAAAACCCCAAGTTACCAACTTATGTAAAAATCCAACAATTTTTTAAAAATTCGTCTGCCATATAGGATCCGCCATTTTGAATTTTGTAATTCTGACTTCAGATTCGTAATCAGCGTCCCCAAAAATCCCAAGTTACTAAGTTATGTAAAAATCCAACAATTTTTTAAAAATTCGTCCGCCATATTGGATCCGCCATTTTGAATTTTGTAAGTCTAAATTCAGATTTGTAATTAGCGACCCCAAAAACCCCAAGTTTACAACTTATGTAAAAATCCAACAATTTTTTAAAAATTCGTCCGCCAAATAGGACCATCCATTTTCAATTTTGTAAGTCTGACTTCAGATTCGTAATCAGCGACCCCAAATACCCCAAGTTACCAAGTTATGTAAAAATCCAACAATTTTTTAAAAATTCGTCTACTATATTGGATCCGCTACTTTGAATTTTGTAATTCTGACATCAGATTCGTAATCAGCGACCCCAAAAACCCCAAGTTACCAACTTATGTAAAAATCCAACAATTTTTTAAAAATTCGTCCACCATATTGGATCCGCTATTTTGAATTTTGTAATTCTGACTTCAGGTTCGTAATCAGCGACCCCAAAAATCCCAAGTCACCAAGTTTTGTAAAAATCCAACAATTTTTTGAAAATTTGTCTGCCGTATTGGATCCGCCATATTGAATTTTGTAATTCTGACTTCAGATTCGTAATCAGCGACCCCAAAAACCCCAAGTTACCAAGTTATGTAAAAATCCAAAAATTTTATAAAAATTCGTCCGCCATATAGGATCCGCCATTTTGAATTTTGTAATTCTGACTTCAGATTCGTAATCAGCGACCCCAAAAATCCCAAGTTACCATGTAATGTAAAAATTTTAACAATTTTTTAAAAATTTGTCCGCCATATTGGATCCTTTATTTTGAATTTTGTAATTCTGACTTCAGATTCGTAATCAGCGACCCCAAAAATCCCAAGTTACCAACTTATGTAAAAATCCAACAATTTTTTAAAAATTCGTCTGCCATATAGGATCCGCCATTTTGAATTTTGTAATTCTGACTTCAGATTCGTAATCAGCGTCCCCAAAAATCCCAAGTTACTAAGTTATGTAAAAATCCAACAATTTTTTAAAAATTCGTCCGCCATATTGGATCCGCCATTTTGAATTTTGTAATTCTGACTTCAGATTCGTAATTAGCGACCCCAAAAACCCCAAGTTACCAAGTAATGTAAAAATCCAACAATTTTTTAAAAATTCGTCCGCCAAATAGGACCATTCATTTTCAATTTTGTAAGTCTGACTTCAGATTCGTAATCAGCGACCCCAAATACCCCAAGTTTCCAAGTTATGTAAAAATCCAACAATTTTTTAAAAATTCGTCTACTATATTGGATCCACCACTTTGAATTTTGTAATTCTGACTTCAGATTCGTAATCAGCGACCCCAAAAACCCCAAGTTACCAACTTATGTAAAAATCCAACAATTTTTTAAAAATTCGTTCGCCATATTGGATCCGCCATTTTGAATTTTGTAAGTCTAAATTCAGATTTGTAATTAGCGACCCCAAAAACCCCAAGTTTACAAGTTATGTAAAAATCCAACAATTTTTTAAAAATTCGTCCGCCATATTGGATCCGCCATTTTGAATTTTGTAAGTCTAAATTCAGATTTGTAATTAGCGACCCCAAATACCCTAAGTTTCCAAGTTATGTAAAAATCCAACAATTTTTTAAAAATTCGTCTACTATATTGGATCCACCACATTGAATTTTGTAATTATGACTTCAGATTCGTAATCAGCGACCCCAAAAACCCCAAGTTACCAAGTTATGTAAAAATCCAACAATTTTTTAAAAATTCGTCTACTATATTGGATCCGCCATTTTGAATTTTGTAAGTCTAAATTCAGATTTGTAATTAGCTACCCCAAAAACCCCAAGTTTACAACTTATGTAAAAATCCAACAATTTTTTAAAAATTCGTCCGCCAAATAGGACCATCCATTTTCAATTTTGTAAGTCTGACTTCAGATTCGTAATCAGCGACCCCAAAAATCCCAAGTTACCAAGTTATGTAAAAATCCAACAATTTTTTAAAAATTCGTCCGCCATATTGGATCCGCCATTTTGAATTTTGTAAGTCTAAATTCAGATTTGTAATTAGCGACCCCAAAAACCCCAAGTTTACAACTTATGTAAAAATCCAACAATTTTTTAAAAATTCGTCTACTATATTGGATCCGCCACTTTGAATTTTGTAATTCTGACTTCAGATTCGTAATCAGCGACCCCAAAAACCCCAAGTTACCAACTTATGTAAAAATCCAACAATTTTTTAAAAATTCGTCTGCCATATAGGATCCGCCATTTTAAATTTTGTAATTCTGACTTCAGATTCGTAATCAGCGACCCCAAAAATCCCAAGTTACCAAGTTATGTAAAAATCCAACAATTTTTTAAAAATTCGTCCGCCATATTGGATCCGCCGTTTTGAATTTTGTAAGTCTAAATTCAGATTTGTAATTAGCTACCCCAAAAACCCCAAGTTTACAACTTATGTAAAAATCCAACAATTTTTTAAAAATTCGTCCGCCAAATAGGACCATCCATTTTCAATTTTGTAAGTCTGACTTCAGATTCGTAATCAGCGACCCCAAAAATCCCAAGTTACCAAGTTATGTAAAAATCCAACAATTTTTTAAAAATTCGTCCGCCATATTGGATCCGCCATTTTGAATTTTGTAAGTCTAAATTCAGATTTGTAATTAGCGACCCCAAAAACCCCAAGTTTACAACTTATGTAAAAATCCAACAATTTTTTAAAAATTCGTCTACTATATTGGATCCGCCACTTTGAATTTTGTAATTCTGACTTCAGATTCGTAATCAGCGACCCCAAAAACCCCAAGTTACCAACTTATGTAAAAATCCAACAATTTTTTAAAAATTCGTCTGCCATATAGGATCCGCCATTTTAAATTTTGTAATTCTGACTTCAGATTCGTAATCAGCGACCCCAAAAATCCCAAGTTACCAAGTTATGTAAAAATCCAACAATTTTTTAAAAATTCGTCCGCCATATTGGATCCGCCGTTTTGAATTTTGTAAGTCTAAATTCAGATTTGTAATTAGCGACCCCAAATACCCTAAGTTTCCAAGTTATGTAAAAATCCAACAATTTTTTAAAAATTCGTCTACTATATTGGATCCACGACTTTGAATTTTGTAATTCTGACTTCAGATTCGTAATCAGCGACCCCAAAAACCCCAAGTTACCAACTTATGTAAAAATCCAACAATTTTTTAAAAATTCGTCTGCCATATAGGATCCGCCATTTTGAATTTTGTAATTCTGACTTCAGATTCGTAATCAGCGTCCCCAAAAATCCCAAGTTACTAAGTTATGTAAAAATCCAACAATTTTTTAAAAATTCGTCCGCCATATTGGATCCGCCATTTTGAATTTTGTAAGTCTAAATTCAGATTTGTAATTAGCGACCCCAAAAACCCCAAGTTTACAACTTATGTAAAAATCCAACAATTTTTTAAAAATTCGTCCGCCAAATAGGACCATCCATTTTCAATTTTGTAAGTCTGACTTCAGATTCGTAATCAGCGACCCCAAATACCCCAAGTTACCAAGTTATGTAAAAATCCAACAATTTTTTAAAAATTCGTCTACTATATTGGATCCGCTACTTTGAATTTTGTAATTCTGACTTCAGATTCGTAATCAGCGACCCCAAAAACCCCAAGTTACCAACTTATGTAAAAATCCAACAATTTTTTAAAAATTCGTCCACCATATTGGATCCGCTATTTTGAATTTTGTAATTCTGACTTCAGGTTCGTAATCAGCGACCCCAAAAATCCCAAGTCACCAAGTTTTGTAAAAATCCAACAATTTTTTGAAAATTTGTCTGCCGTATTGGATCCGCCATATTGAATTTTGTAATTCTGACTTCAGATTCGTAATCAGCGACCCCAAAAACCCCAAGTTACCAAGTTATGTAAAAATCCAAAAATTTTATAAAAATTCGTCCGCCATATAGGATCCGCCATATTGAATTTTGTAATTCTGACTTCAGATTCGTAATCAGCGACCCCAAAAACCCCAAGTTACCAAGTTATGTAAAAATCCAAAAATTTTATAAAAATTCGTCCGCCATATAGGATCCGCCATTTTGAATTTTGTAATTCTGACTTCAGATTCGTAATCAGCGACCCCAAAAATCCCAAGTTACCATGTAATGTAAAAATTTTAACAATTTTTTAAAAATTTGTCCGCCATATTGGATCCTTTATTTTGAATTTTGTAATTCTGACTTCAGATTCGTAATCAGCGACCCCAAAAATCCCAAGTTACCAACTTATGTAAAAATCCAACAATTTTTTAAAAATTCGTCTGCCATATAGGATCCGCCATTTTGAATTTTGTAATTCTGACTTCAGATTCGTAATCAGCGTCCCCAAAAATCCCAAGTTACTAAGTTATGTAAAAATCCAACAATTTTTTAAAAATTCGTCCGCCATATTGGATCCGCCATTTTGAATTTTGTAAGTCTAAATTCAGATTTGTAATTAGCGACCCCAAAAACCCCAAGTTTACAACTTATGTAAAAATCCAACAATTTTTTAAAAATTCGTCCGCCAAATAGGACCATCCATTTTCAATTTTGTAAGTCTGACTTCAGATTCGTAATCAGCGACCCCAAATACCCCAAGTTACCAAGTTATGTAAAAATCCAACAATTTTTTAAAAATTCGTCTACTATATTGGATCCGCTACTTTGAATTTTGTAATTCTGACTTCAGATTCGTAATCAGCGACCCCAAAAACCCCAAGTTACCAACTTATGTAAAAATCCAACAATTTTTTAAAAATTCGTCCACCATATTGGATCCGCTATTTTGAATTTTGTAATTCTGACTTCAGGTTCGTAATCAGCGACCCCAAAAATCCCAAGTCACCAAGTTTTGTAAAAATCCAAAAATTTTTTGAAAATTTGTCTGCCGTATTGGATCCGCCATATTGAATTTTGTAATTCTGACTTCAGATTCGTAATCAGCGACCCCAAAAACCCCAAGTTACCAAGTTATGTAAAAATCCAAAAATTTTATAAAAATTCGTCCGCCATATAGTATCCGCCATTTTGAATTTTGTAATTCTGACTTCAGATTCGTAATCAGCGACCCCAAAAATCCCAAGTTACCATGTAATGTAAAAATTTTAACAATTTTTTAAAAATTTGTCCGCCATATTGGATCCTTTATTTTGAATTATGTAATTCTGACTTCAGATTCGAAATCAGCGACCCCAAAAACCCCAAGTTACCAAGTTATGTAAAAATCCAACAATTTTTTAAAAATTCGTCTGCTATATTAGATCCGCCATTTTGAATTTTGTAATTCTGACTTCAGATTCGTAATCAGCGACCCCAAAAATCCCAAGTTACCAAGTTATGTAAAAATCCAACAATTTTTTAAAAATTCGTCCGCCATATTGGATCCGCCATTTAGAATTTTGTAATTCTGACTTCAGATTCGTAATCAGCGACCCCAAAAACCCCAAGTTACCAAGTAATGTAAAAATGCAACAATTTTTTAAAAATTCGTCCGCCATTTTGGATCCTTTATTTTGAATTTTGTAATTCTGACTTCAGATTCGAAATCAGCGACCCCAAAAACCCCAAGTGACTAAGTTATGTAAAAATCTAACAATTTTTAAAAAATTCGTCCCCCATATTGGATCCGCCATTTTGAATATTGTAATTCTGACTTCAGATTCGTAATCAGCGACCCCAAAAACCCCAAGTTACCAAGTTATGTAAAAATCCAAAAATTTTATAAAAATTCGTCCGCCATATAGGATTCGCCATTTTGAATTTTGTAATTCTGACATCAGATTCGTAATTTGCGACCCCAAAAACCCCAAGTTACCAAGTTATGTAGAAATCCAACAATTTTTTAAAAATTCGTCTGCTATATTGGATCCGCCATTTGGAATTTTGTAATTCTGACTTCAGATTCGTAATCAGCGACCCCAAAAACCCCAAGTTACCAAGTTATGTAAAAATCCAAAAATTTTTTAAAAATTCGTCCGCCATATAGGATCCGCCATTTTGAATTTTGTAATTCTGACTTCAGATTCGTAATCAGCGACCCCAAAAATCCCAAGTTACTAAGTTATGTAAAAATCCAACAATTTTTTAAAAATTCGTCCGCCATATTGGATCCGCCATTTTGAATTTTGTAATTCTGACTTCAGATTCGTAATCAGCGACCCCAAAAACCCCAAGTTACCAAGTAATGTAAAAATCCAACAATTTTTTAAAAATTCGTCCGCCAAATAGGACCATCCATTTTCAATTTTGTAAGTCTGACTTCAGATTCGTAATCAGCGACCCCAAATACCCCAAGTTACCAAGTTATGTAAAAATCCAACAATTTTTTAAAAATTCGTCTGCTATATTAGATACGCCTTTTTGAATTTTGTAATTCTGACTTCAGATTCGTAATCAGCGACCCCAAAAACCCCAAGTTACCAACTTATGTAAAAATCTAACAATTTTTTAAAAATTCGTCCGCCAAATAGGATCATCCATTTTGAATTTTATAATTCTGACTTCAGATTCGTAATCAGCGACCCCAAAAATCCCAAGTTACCAAGTTATGTAAAAATCCAACAATTTTTTAAAAATTCGTCCGCCATATTGGATCCGCTATTTTGAATTTTGTAATTCTGACATCAGATTCGTAATTAGCGACCCCAAAAACCCCAAGTTACCAAGTTATGTAAAAATCCAACAATTTTTTAAAAATTCGTCTACTATATTGGATCCGCCACTTTGAATTTTGTAATTCTGACTTCAGATTCGTAATCAGCGACCCCAAAAAACCCAAGTTACCAACTTATGTAAAAATCCAACAATTTTTTAAAAATTCGTCTGCCATATAGGATCCGCCATTTTGAATTTTGTAATTCTGACTTCAGATTCGTAATCAGCGACCCCAAAAATCCCAAGTTACCAAGTTATGTAAAAATCCAAAAATTTTTTAAAAATTCGTCCGCCATATAGGATCCGCCATTTTGAATTTTGTAATTCTGACTTCAGATTCGTAATCAGCGACCCCAAAAACCCCAAGTTACCAAGTAATGTAAAAATCCAAAAATTTTTTAAAAATTCGTCCGCCATATAGGATCCGCCATTTTGAATTTTGTAATTCTGACTTCAGATTCGTAATCAGCGACCCCAAAAACCCCAAGTTACCAAGTTATGTAAAAATCCAACAATTTTTTAAAAATTCGTCTACTATATTGGATCCGCCACTTTGAATTTTGTAATTCTGACTTCAGATTCGTAATCAGCGACCCCAAAAAACCCAAGTTACCAACTTATGTAAAAATCCAACAATTTTTTAAAAATTCGTCTGCCATATAGGATCCGCCATTTTGAATTTTGTAATTCTGACTTCAGATTCGTAATCAGCGACCCCAAAAATCCCAAGTTACTAAGTTATGTAAAAATCCAACAATTTTTTAAAAATTCGTCCGCCATATTGGATCCGCCATTTTGAATTTTGTAATTCTGACATCAGATTCGTAATTAGCGACCCCAAAAACCCCAAGTTACCAAGTTATGTAAAAATCCAACAATTTTTTAAAAATTCGTCTACTATATTGGATCCGCCACTTTGAATTTTGTAATTCTGACTTCAGATTCGTAATCAGCGACCCCAAAAACCCCAAGTTACCAACTTATGTAAAAATCCAACAATTTTTTAAAAATTCGTCCGCCATATTGGATCCGCCGTTTTGAATTTTGTAAGTCTAAATTCAGATTTGTAATTAGCGACCCCAAATACCCTAAGTTTCCAAGTTATGTAAAAATCCAACAATTTTTTAAAAATTCGTCTACTATATTGGATCCACCACTTTGAATTTTGTAATTCTGACTTCAGATTCGTAATCAGCGACCCCAAAAACCCCAAGTTACCAACTTATGTAAAAATCCAACAATTTTTTAAAAATTCGTCTGCCATATAGGATCCGCCATTTTGAATTTTGTAATTCTGACTTCAGATTCGTAATCAGCGTCCCCAAAAATCCCAAGTTACCAAGTTATGTAAAAATCCAAAAATTTTTAAAAATTCGTCCGCCATATTGGATCCGCCATTTTGAATTTTGTAAGTCTAAATTCAGATTTGTAATTAGCGACCCCAAAAACCCCAAGTTTACAACTTATGTAAAAATCCAACAATTTTTTAAAAATTCGTCCGCCAAATAGGACCATCCATTTTCAATTTTGTAAGTCTGACTTCAGATTCGTAATCAGCGACCCCAAATACCCCAAGTTACCAAGTTATGTAAAAATCCAACAATTTTTTAAAAATTCGTCTACTATATTGGATCCGCTACTTTGAATTTTGTAATTCTGACTTCAGATTCGTAATCAGCGACCCCAAAAACCCCAAGTTACCAACTTATGTAAAAATCCAACAATTTTTTAAAAATTCGTCCACCATATTGGATCCGCTATTTTGAATTTTGTAATTCTGACTTCAGATTCGTAATCAGCGACCCCAAAAATCCCAAGTCACCAAGTTTTGTAAAAATCCAACAATTTTTTGAAAATTTGTCTGCCGTATTGGATCCGCCATATTGAATTTTGTAATTCTGACTTCAGATTCGTAATCAGCGACCCCAAAAACCCCAAGTTACCAAGTTATGTAAAAATCCAAAAATTTTATAAAAATTCGTCCGCCATATAGGATCCGCCATTTTGAATTTTGTAATTCTGACTTCAGATTCGTAATCAGCGACCCCAAAAATCCCAAGTTACCATGTAATGTAAAAATTTTAACAATTTTTTAAAAATTTGTCCGCCATATTGGATCCTTTATTTTGAATTATGTAATTCTGACTTCAGATTCGAAATCAGCGACCCCAAAAACCCCAAGTTACCAAGTTATGTAAAAATCCAACAATTTTTTAAAAATTCGTCTGCTATATTAGATCCGCCATTTTGAATTTTGTAATTCTGACTTCAGATTCGTAATCAGCGACCCCAAAAATCCCAAGTTACCAAGTTATGTAAAAATCCAACAATTTTTTAAAAATTCGTCCGCCATATTGGATCCGCCATTTAGAATTTTGTAATTCTGACTTCAGATTCGTAATCAGCGACCCCAAAAACCCCAAGTTACCAAGTAATGTAAAAATGCAACAATTTTTTAAAAATTCGTCCGCCATTTTGGATCCTTTATTTTGAATTTTGTAATTCTGACTTCAGATTCGAAATCAGCGACCCCAAAAACCCCAAGTGACTAAGTTATGTAAAAATCTAACAATTTTTAAAAAATTCGTCCGCCATATTGGATCCGCCATTTTGAATATTGTAATTCTGACTTCAGATTCGTAATCAGCGACCCCAAAAACCCCAAGTTACCAAATTATGTAAAAATCCAAAAATTTTATAAAAATTCGTCCGCCATATAGGATCCGCCATTTTGAATTTTGTAATTCTGACATCAGATTCGTAATTTGCGACCCCAAAAACCCCAAGTTACCAAGTTATGTAGAAATCCAACAATTTTTTAAAAATTCGTCTGCTATATTGGATCCGCCATTTGGAATTTTGTAATTCTGACTTCAGATTCGTAATCAGCGACCCCAAAAACCCCAAGTTACCAAGTTATGTAAAAATCCAAAAATTTTTTAAAAATTCGTCCGCCATATAGGATCCGCCATTTTGAATTTTGTAATTCTGACTTCAGATTCGTAATCAGCGACCCCAAAAATCCCAAGTTACTAAGTTATGTAAAAATCCAACAATTTTTTAAAAATTCGTCCGCCATATTGGATCCGCCATTTTGAATTTTGTAATTCTGACTTCAGATTCGTAATCAGCGACCCCAAAAACCCCAAGTTACCAAGTAATGTAAAAATCCAACAATTTTTTAAAAATTCGTCCGCCAAATAGGACCATCCATTTTCAATTTTGTAAGTCTGACTTCAGATTCGTAATCAGCGACCCCAAATACCCCAAGTTACCAAGTTATGTAAAAATCCAACAATTTTTTAAAAATTCGTCTGCTATATTAGATACGCCTTTTTGAATTTTGTAATTCTGACTTCAGATTCGTAATCAGCGACCCCAAAAACCCCAAGTTACCAACTTATGTAAAAATCTAACAATTTTTTAAAAATTCGTCCGCCAAATAGGATCATCCATTTTGAATTTTATAATTCTGACTTCAGATTCGTAATCAGCGACCCCAAAAATCCCAAGTTACCAAGTTATGTAAAAATCCAACAATTTTTTAAAAATTCGTCCGCCATATTGGATCCGCTATTTTGAATTTTGTAATTCTGACATCAGATTCGTAATTAGAGACCCCAAAAACCCCAAGTTACCAAGTTATGTAAAAATCCAACAATTTTTTAAAAATTCGTCTGCCATATAGGATCCGCCATTTTGAATTTTGTAATTCTGACTTCAGATTCGTAATCAGCGACCCCAAAAATCCCAAGTTACCAAGTTATGTAAAAATCCAACAATTTTTTAAAAATTCGTCCGCCATATTGGATCCGCCATTTTGAATTTTGTAAGTCTAAATTAAGATTTGTAATTAGCGACCCCAAAAACCCCAAGTTTACAAGTTATGTAAAAATCCAACAATTTTTTAAAAATTCTTTCGCCATATTGGATCCGCCATTTTGAATTTTGTAATTCTGACATCAGATTCGTAATTAGCGAGCCCAAAAACCCCAAGTTACCAACTTATGTAAAAATCCAACAATTTTTTAAAAATTCGTCCGCCAAATAGGACCATCCATTTTCAATTTTGTATTTCTGACTTCAGATTCGTAATCAGCGACCCCAAAAATCCCAAGTTACCAAGTTATGTAAAAATCCAACAATTTTTTAAAAATTCGTCTACTATATTGGATCCGCCACTTTGAATTTTGTAATTCTGACTTCAGATTCGTAATCAGCGACCCCAAAAACCCCAAGTTACCAACTTATGTAAAAATCCAACAATTTTTTAAAAATTCGTCTGCCATATAGGATCCGCCATTTTGAATTTTGTAATTCTGACTTCAGATTTGTAATCAGCGACCCCAAAAATCCCAAGTTACCAAGTTATGTAAAAATCCAACAATTTTTTAAAAATTCGTCCGCCATATTGGATCCGCCATTTTGAATTTTATAATTCTGACTTCAGATTCGTAATCAGGGACCCCAAAAATCCCAAGTTACCATGTAATATAAAAATTTTAACAATTTTTTAAAAATTTGTCCGCCATATTCGATCCTTTATTTTGAATTATGTAATTCTGACTTCAGATTCGAAATCAGCGACCCCAAAAACCCCAAGTTACCAAGTTATGTAAAAATCCAACAATTTTTTAAAAATTCGTCTGCTATATTAGATCCGCCATTTTGAATTTTGTAATTCTGACTTCAGATTCGTAATCAGCGACACCAAAAATCCCAAGTTACCAAGTTATGTAAAAATCCAACAATTTTTTAAAAATTCGTCCACCATATTGGATCCGCTATTTAGAATTTTCTAATTCTGACTTTAGATTCGTAATCAGCGACCCAAAAACCCCAAGTTACCAAGTTTTGTTAAAATCCAACAATTTTTTAAAAATTCGTCCGCCATATTGGATCCTTTATTTTGAATTTTGTAATTCTGACTTCAGATTCGAAATCAGCGACCCCAAAAACCCCAAGTTACCAAGTTATGTAAAAATCCAACAATTTTTTAAAAATTCGTCTACTATATTGGATCCGCCACTTTGAATTTTGTAATTCTGACTTCAGATTCGTAATCAGCGACCCCAAAAAACCCAAGTTACCAACTTATGTAAAAATCCAACAATTTTTTAAAAATTCGTCTGCCATATAGGATCCGCCATTTTGAATTTTGTAATTCTGACTTCAGATTCGTAATCAGCGACCCCAAAAATCCCAAGTTACCAAGTTATGTAAAAATCCAAAAATTTTTTAAAAATTCGTCCGCCATATAGGATCCGCCATTTTGAATTTTGTAATTCTGACTTCAGATTCGTAATCAGCGACCCCAAAAACCCCAAGTTACCAAGTAATGTAAAAATCCAACAATTTTTTAAAAATTCGTCTACTATATTGGATCCGCCACTTTGAATTTTGTAATTCTGACTTCAGATTCGTAATCAGCGACCCCAAAAACCCCAAGTTACCAACTTATGTAAAAATCCAACAATTTTTTAAAAATTCGTCCGCCATATTGGATCCGCCGTTTTGAATTTTGTAAGTCTAAATTCAGATTTGTAATTAGCGACCCCAAATACCCTAAGTTTCCAAGTTATGTAAAAATCCAACAATTTTTTAAAAATTCGTCTACTATATTGGATCCACCACTTTGAATTTTGTAATTCTGACTTCAGATTCGTAATCAGCGACCCCAAAAACCCCAAGTTACCAACTTATGTAAAAATCCAACAATTTTTTAAAAATTCGTCTGCCATATAGGATCCGCCATTTTGAATTTTGTAATTCTGACTTCAGATTCGTAATCAGCGTCCCCAAAAATCCCAAGTTACCAAGTTATGTAAAAATCCAAAAATTTTTAAAAATTCGTCCGCCATATTGGATCCGCCATTTTGAATTTTGTAAGTCTAAATTCAGATTTGTAATTAGCGACCCCAAAAACCCCAAGTTTACAACTTATGTAAAAATCCAACAATTTTTTAAAAATTCGTCCGCCAAATAGGACCATCCATTTTCAATTTTGTAAGTCTGACTTCAGATTCGTAATCAGCGACCCCAAATACCCCAAGTTACCAAGTTATGTAAAAATCCAACAATTTTTTAAAAATTCGTCTACTATATTGGATCCGCTACTTTGAATTTTGTAATTCTGACTTCAGATTCGTAATCAGCGACCCCAAAAACCCCAAGTTACCAACTTATGTAAAAATCCAACAATTTTTTAAAAATTCGTCCACCATATTGGATCCGCTATTTTGAATTTTGTAATTCTGACTTCAGATTCGTAATCAGCGACCCCAAAAATCCCAAGTCACCAAGTTTTGTAAAAATCCAACAATTTTTTGAAAATTTGTCTGCCGTATTGGATCCGCCATATTGAATTTTGTAATTCTGACTTCAGATTCGTAATCAGCGACCCCAAAAACCCCAAGTTACCAAGTTATGTAAAAATCCAAAAATTTTATAAAAATTCGTCCGCCATATAGGATCCGCCATTTTGAATTTTGTAATTCTGACTTCAGATTCGTAATCAGCGACCCCAAAAATCCCAAGTTACCATGTAATGTAAAAATTTTAACAATTTTTTAAAAATTTGTCCGCCATATTGGATCCTTTATTTTGAATTATGTAATTCTGACTTCAGATTCGAAATCAGCGACCCCAAAAACCCCAAGTTACCAAGTTATGTAAAAATCCAACAATTTTTTAAAAATTCGTCTGCTATATTAGATCCGCCATTTTGAATTTTGTAATTCTGACTTCAGATTCGTAATCAGCGACCCCAAAAATCCCAAGTTACCAAGTTATGTAAAAATCCAACAATTTTTTAAAAATTCGTCCGCCATATTGGATCCGCCATTTAGAATTTTGTAATTCTGACTTCAGATTCGTAATCAGCGACCCCAAAAACCCCAAGTTACCAAGTAATGTAAAAATGCAACAATTTTTTAAAAATTCGTCCGCCATTTTGGATCCTTTATTTTGAATTTTGTAATTCTGACTTCAGATTCGAAATCAGCGACCCCAAAAACCCCAAGTGACTAAGTTATGTAAAAATCTAACAATTTTTAAAAAATTCGTCCGCCATATTGGATCCGCCATTTTGAATATTGTAATTCTGACTTCAGATTCGTAATCAGCGACCCCAAAAACCCCAAGTTACCAAATTATGTAAAAATCCAAAAATTTTATAAAAATTCGTCCGCCATATAGGATCCGCCATTTTGAATTTTGTAATTCTGACATCAGATTCGTAATTTGCGACCCCAAAAACCCCAAGTTACCAAGTTATGTAGAAATCCAACAATTTTTTAAAAATTCGTCTGCTATATTGGATCCGCCATTTGGAATTTTGTAATTCTGACTTCAGATTCGTAATCAGCGACCCCAAAAACCCCAAGTTACCAAGTTATGTAAAAATCCAAAAATTTTTTAAAAATTCGTCCGCCATATAGGATCCGCCATTTTGAATTTTGTAATTCTGACTTCAGATTCGTAATCAGCGACCCCAAAAATCCCAAGTTACTAAGTTATGTAAAAATCCAACAATTTTTTAAAAATTCGTCCGCCATATTGGATCCGCCATTTTGAATTTTGTAATTCTGACTTCAGATTCGTAATCAGCGACCCCAAAAACCCCAAGTTACCAAGTAATGTAAAAATCCAACAATTTTTTAAAAATTCGTCCGCCAAATAGGACCATCCATTTTCAATTTTGTAAGTCTGACTTCAGATTCGTAATCAGCGACCCCAAATACCCCAAGTTACCAAGTTATGTAAAAATCCAACAATTTTTTAAAAATTCGTCTGCTATATTAGATACGCCTTTTTGAATTTTGTAATTCTGACTTCAGATTCGTAATCAGCGACCCCAAAAACCCCAAGTTACCAAGTAATGTAAAAATCCAACAATTTTTTAAAAATTCGTCCGCCATTTTGGATCCTTTATTTTGAATTTTGTAACTCTGACTTCAGATTCGAAATCAGCGGCCCCAAAAACCCCAAGTTACCAAGTTATGTAAAAATCCAACAATTTTTTAAAAATTCGTCTGCTATATTAGATCGGCCATTTTGAATTTTGTAATTCTGACATCAGATTCGTAATTAGCGACCCCAAAAACCCCAAGTTACCAAGTTATGTAGAAATCCAACAATTTTTTAAAAATTCGTCTGCTATATTGGATCCGCCATTTGGAATTTTGTAATTCTGACTTCAGATTCGTAATCAGCGACCCCAATAATCCCAAGTTACCAAGTTATGTAAAAATCCAACAATTTTTTAAAAATTCGTCCGCCATATTGGATCCTTTATTTTGAATTTTGTAATTCTGACTTTAGATTCGTAATCAGCGACCCCAAAAACCCCAAGTTACCAAGTAATGTAAAAATCCAACAATTTTTTAAAAATTCGTCCGCCATTTTGGATCCTTTATTTTGAATTTTGTAATTCTGACTTCAGATTCGAAATCAGCAACCCCAAAAACCCCAAGTCATCAAGTTATGTAAAAATCCAACAATTTTTTAAAAATTCGTCTGCTATATTGGATCCGCCATTTAGAATTTTGTAATTCTGACTGCAGATTCGTAATCAGCGACCCCAAAAACCCCAAGTTACCAAGTAATGTAAAAATCCAACAATTTTTTAAAAATTCGTCCGCCATTTTGGATCCTTTATTTTGAATTTTGTAACTCTGACTTCAGATTCGAAATCAGCGGCCCCAAAAACCCCAAGTTACCAAGTTATGTAAAAATCCAACAATTTTTTAAAAATTCGTCTGCTATATTAGATCGGCCATTTTGAATTTTGTAATTCTGACATCAGATTCGTAATTAGCGACCCCAAAAACCCCAAGTTACCAAGTTATGTAGAAATCCAACAATTTTTTAAAAATTCGTCTGCTATATTGGATCCGCCATTTGGAATTTTGTAATTCTGACTTCAGATTCGTAATCAGCGACCCCAATAATCCCAAGTTACTAAGTTATGTAAAAATCCAACAATTTTTTAAAAATTCGTCCGCCATATTGGATCCGCCATTTTGAATTTTGTAATTCTGACTTCAGATTCGTAATCAGCGACCCCAAAAATCCCAAGTTACCATGTAATGTAAAAATTTTAACAATTTTTTAAAAATTTGTCCGCCATATTGGATCCTTTATTTTGAATTATGTAATTCTGACTTCAGATTCGAAATCAGCGACCCCAAAAACCCCAAGTTACCAAGTTATGTAAAAATCCAACAATTTTTTAAAAATTCGTCTGCTATATTAGATCCGCCATTTTGAATTTTGTAATTCTGACTTCAGATTCGTAATCAGCGACCCCAAAAATCCCAAGTTACTAAGTTATGTAAAAATCCAACAATTTTTTAAAAATTCGTCTGCTATATTGGATCCGCCATTTGGAATTTTGTAATTCTGACTTCAGATTCGTAATCAGCGACCCCAAAAACCCCAAGTTACCAACTTATGTAAAAATCCAACAATTTTTTAAAAATTCGTCCGCTAAATAGGACCATCCATTTTCAATTTTGTAAGTCTGACTTCAGATTCGTAATCAGCGACCCCAAATACCTTAAGTTACCAAGTTATGTAAAAATCCAAAAATTTTTTAAAAATTCGTCCGCCATATAGGATCCGCCATTTTGAATTTTGTAATTCTGACTTCAGATTTGTAATCAGCGACCCCAAAAATCCCAAGTTACCAAGTTATGTAAAAATCCAACAATTTTTTAAAAATTCGTCCGCCATATTGGATCCGCCATTTAGAATTTTGTAATTCTGACTTCAGATTCGTAATCAGCGACCCCAAAATCCCCAAGTTACCAAGTAACGTAAAAATCCAACAATTTTTTAAAAATTCGTCCGCCATATTGGATCCTTTATTTTGAATTTTGTAATTCTGACTTCAGATTCGAAATCAGCGACCCCAAAAACCCCAAGTTACCAAGTTATGTTAAAATCCAACAATTTTTTAAAAATTCGTCTGCTATATTAGATCCGCCTTTTTGAATTTTGTAATTCTGACTTCAGATTTGAAATCAGCGACCCCAAAAACCCCAAGTTACCAAGTAATGTAAAAATCCAACAATTTTTTAAAAATTCGTCCGCCATTTTGGATCCTTTATTTTGAATTTTGTAATTCTGACTTCAGATTCGAAATCAG
This sequence comes from Ganaspis brasiliensis, assembly GCA_037103525.1. Lineage (NCBI taxonomy): Eukaryota > Metazoa > Arthropoda > Insecta > Hymenoptera > Figitidae > Ganaspis > Ganaspis brasiliensis. Next base: position 272,798 of record JAZKLR010000183.1, on the reverse strand, counting down.
CGACCCCAAAAACCCCAAGTGACCAAGTTATGTAAAAATCTAACAATTTTTAAAAAATTCGTCCGCCATTTTAAATATTGTAATTCTGACTTCAGATTCGTAATCAGCGACCCCAAAAACCCCAAGTTTCCAAGTTGTGTAAAAATCCAACAATTTTGTAAAAATTCTTTCGCCATATTAGATCCGCCATTTTGAATTTTGTAATTTTGACATCAGAATCGTAATCAGCGACCCCAAAAATCCCAAGTCACCAAGTTTTGTAAAAATCCAACAATTTTTTAAAAATTCGTCCACCATATTGGATCCGCTATTTTGAATTTTGTAATTCTGACTTCAGATTCGTAATCAGCGACCCCAAAAATCCCAAGTCACCAAGTTTTGTAAAAATCCAACAATTTTTTGAAAATTTTTCTGCCGTATTGGATCCGCCATTTTGAATTTTGTAATTCTGACTTCAGATTCGTAATCAGCGAACCCAAAAACCCCAAGTTACCAAGTTATGTAAAAATCCAACAATTTTTTAAAAATTCGTCCGCCATATAGGATCTGCCATTTTGAATTTTGTAATTCTGACTTCAGAATCGTAATAAGAGACCCCAAAAACCCCAAGTTACCAAGTTATGTAAAAATCCAAGAATTTTTAAAAATTCGTTTGCCATATTGGATCCGCCATTTTGAATTTTGTTATTCTGACATCAGATTCGTAATTAGCGACCCCAAAAACCCCAAGTTACCAACTTATGTAAAAATCCAACAATTTTTTAAAAATTCGTCCGCCATATTGGATCCGCCATTTTGAATTTTGTAATTCTGACTTCAGATTCGTAATCAGCGACCCCAAAAATCGCAAGTTACCAAGTTATGTAAAAATCCAACAATTTTTTAAAAATTCTTTCGCCATATTGAATCCGCCATTTTGAATTTTGTAATTCTGACATCAGATTCGTAATTAGCGACCTTAAAAACCCCAAGTTACCAACTTATGTAAAAATCCAACAATTTTTTAAAAATTCGTCCGCCACATAGGATCATCCATTTTGAATTTTGTAAGTCTGACTTCAGATTCGTATTCAGCGACCCCAAAAATCCCAAGTTTCCAAGTTATGTAAAAATCCAACAATTTTTTAAAAATTCTTTCGCCATATTGGATCCGCCATTTTGAATTTTGTAATTCTGACATCAGATTCGTAATTAGCGACCCCAAAAACCCCAAGTTACCAACTTATGTAAAAATCCAACAATTTTTTAAAAATTCTATCGCCATATTGGATCCGCCATTTTAAATTTTGTAATTCTGACATCAGATTCGTAATTAGCGACCTTAAAAACCCCAAGTTACCAACTTATGTAAAAATCCAACAATTTTTTAAAAATTCGTCCGCCACATAGGATCATCCATTTTGAATTTTGTAAGTCTGACTTCAGATTCGTAATCAGCGACCCCAAAAACCGCAAGTTTCCAAGTTATGTAAAAATCCAACAATTTTTTAAAAATTCGTCCGCCAAATAGGATCATCCATTTTGAATTTTGTAATTCTGACTTCAGATTCGTAATCAGCGACCCCAAAAACCCCAAGTTACCAACTTATGTAAAAATCCAACAATTTTTTAAAAATTCGTCCGCCAAATAGGATCATCCATTTTGAATTTTGTAATTCTGACTTCAGATTCGTAATCAGCGACCCCAAAAATCCCAAGTTACCAAGTTATGTAAAAATCCAACAATTTTTTAAAAATTCGTCCGCCATATTGGATCCGCCATTTAGAATTTTGTAATTCTGACTTCAGATTCGTAATCAGCGACCCCAAAAACCCCAAGTTACCAAGTAACGTAAAAATCCAACAATTTTTTAAAAACTCGTCCGCCATATTGGATCCTTTAATTTGAATTTTGTAATTCTGACTTCAGATTCGAAATCAGCGACCCCAAAAACCCCAAGTTACCAAGTTATGTTAAAATCCAACAATTTTTTAAAAATTCGTCTGCTATATTAGATCCGCCTTTTTGAATTTTGTAATTCTGACTTCAGATTCGAAATCAGCGACCCCAAAAACCCCAAGTGACCAAGTTATGTAAAAATCTAACAATTTTTAAAAAATTCGTCCGCCAATTTAAATATTGTAATTCTGACTTCAGATTCGTAATCAGCGACCCCAAAAACCCCAAGTTTCCAAGTTGTGTAAAAATCCAACAATTTTGTAAAAATTCTTTCGCCATATTAGATCCGCCATTTTGAATTTTGTAATTCTGACATCAGATTCGTAATTAGCGACCCCAAAAACCCCAAGTTACCAAGTTATGTTAAAATCCAACAATTTTTTAAAAATTCGTCTGCTATATTAGATCCGCCTTTTTGAATTTTGTAATTCTGACTTCAGATTCGAAATCAGCGACCCCAAAAACCCCAAGTTACCAAGTTATGTTAAAATCCAACAATTTTTTAAAAATTCGTCTGCTATATTAGATCCGCCTTTTTGAATTTTGTAATTCTGACTTCAGATTTGAAATCAGCGACCCCAAAAACCCCAAGTTACCAAGTTATGTAAAAATACAACAATTTTTTAAAAATTCGTCTGCTATATTGGATCCGCCATTTAGAATTTTGTAATTCTGACTTCAGATTCGTAATCAGCGACCCCAAAAACCCCAAGTTACCAAGTTATGTAAAAATCCAACAATTTTTTAAAAATTCGTCCGCCATATTGGATCCGCCATTTTGAATTTTGTAAGTCGGATTTCAGATTCGTAATTAGCGACCCCAAAAACCCCAAGTTTACAAGTTATGTAAAAATCCAACAATTTTTTAAAAATTCTTTCGCCATATTGGATCCGCCATTTTGAATTTTGTAATTCTGACATCAGATTCGTAATTAGCGACCCCAAAAACCCCAAGTTACCAACTTATGTAAAAATCCAACAATTTTTTAAAAATTCGTCCGCCAAATAGGACCATCCATTTTCAATTTTGTAAGTCTGACTTCAGATTCGTAATCAGCGACCCCAAATACCTTAAGTTACCAAGTTATGTAAAAATCCAAAAATTTTTTAAAAATTCGTCCGCCATATAGGATCCGCCATTTTGAATTTTGTAATTCTGACATCAGATTCGTAATCAGCGACCCCAAAAACCCGAAGTTACCAACTTATGTAAAAAACCAACAATTTTTTAAAAATTCGTCCGCTAAATAGGATCATCCATTTTTAATTTTGTAATTCTGACTTCAGATTCGTAATCAGCGACCCCAAAAATCCCAAGTTACCAAGTTATGTAAAAATCCAACAATTTTTTAAAAATTCGTCCACCATATTGGATCCGCTATTTTGAATTTTGTAATTCTGACTTCAGATTCGTAATCAGCGACCCCAAAAATCCCAAGTCACCAAGTTTTGGAAAAATCCAACAATTTTTTGAAAATTTTTCTGCCGTATTGGATCCGCCATTTTGAATTTTGTAAGTCTGACTTCAGATTCGTAATCAGCGACCCCAAATACCTTAAGTTACCAAGTTATGTAAAAATCCAAAAATTTTTTAAAAATTCGTCCGCCATATTGGATCCGCCATTTGGAATTTTGTAATTCTGACTTCAGATTCGTAATCAGCGACCCCAAAAACCCCAAGTTACCAAGTTATGTAAAAATACAACAATTTTTTAAAAATTCGTCTGCTATATTGGATCCGCCATTTAGAATTTTGTAATTCTGACTTCAGATTCGTAATCAGCGACCCCAAAAACCCCAAGTTACCAAGTTATGTAAAAATCCAACAATTTTTTAAAAATTCGTCCGCCATATTGGATCCGCCATTTTGAATTTTGTAAGTCTGATTTCAGATTCGTAATTAGCGACCCCAAAAACCCCAAGTTTACAAGTTATGTAAAAATCCAACAATTTTTTAAAAATTCTTTCGCCATATTGGATCCGCCATTTTGAATTTTGTAATTCTGACATCAGATTCGTAATTAGCGACCCCAAAAACCCCAAGTTACCAACTTATGTAAAAATCCAACAATTTTTTAAAAATTCGTCCGCCAAATAGGACCATCCATTTTCAATTTTGTAAGTCTGACTTCAGATTCGTAATCAGCGACCCCAAATACCTTAAGTTACCAAGTTATGTAAAAATCCAAAAATTTTTTAAAAATTCGTCCGCCATATAGGATCCGCCATTTTCAATTTTGTAAGTCTGACTTCAGATTCGTAATCAGCGACCCCAAATACCTTAAGTTACCAAGTTATGTAAAAATCCAAAAATTTTTTAAAAATTCGTCCGCCATATAGGATCCGCCATTTTGAATTTTGTAATTCTGACTTCAGATTTGTAATCAGCGACCCCAAAAATCCCAAGTTACCAAGTTATGTAAAAATCCAACAATTTTTTAAAAATTCGTCCGCCATATTGGATCCGCCATTTAGAATTTTGTAATTCTGACTTCAGATTCGTAATCAGCGACCCCAAAATCCCCAAGTTACCAAGTTATGTTAAAATCCAACAATTTTTTAAAAATTCGTCTGCTATATTAGATCCGCCTTTTTGAATTTTGTAATTCTGACTTCAGATTCGAAATCAGCGACCCCAAAAACCCCAAGTTACCAAGTAATGTAAAAATCCAACAATTTTTTAAAAATTCGTCCGCCATTTTGGATCCTTTATTTTGAATTTTGTAATTCTGACTTCAGATTCGAAATCAGCGACCCCAAAAACCCCAAGTGACCAAGTTATGTAAAAATCTAACAATTTTTAAAAAATTCGTCCGCCATTTTAAATATTGTAATTCTGACTTCAGATTCGTAATCAGCGACCCCAAAAACCCCAAGTTTCCAAGTTGTGTAAAAATCCAACAATTTTGTAAAAATTCTTTCGCCATATTAGATCCGCCATTTTGAATTTTGTAATTTTGACATCAGATTCGTAATTAGCGACCCCAAAAACCCCAAGTTACCAAGTTATGTAGAAATCCAACAATTTTTTAAAAATCCGTCTGCTATATTGGATCCGCCATTTGGAATTTTGTAATTCTGACTTCAGATTCGTAATCAGCGACCCCAAAAACCCGAAGTTACCAACTTATGTAAAAAACCAACAATTTTTTAAAAATTCGTCCGCTAAATAGGATCATCCATTTTTAATTTTGTAATTCTGACTTCAGATTCGTAATCAGCGACCCCAAAAATCCCAAGTTACCAAGTTATGTAAAAATCCAACAATTTTTTAAAAATTCGTCCACCATATTGGATCCGCTATTTTGAATTTTGTAATTCTGACTTCAGATTCGTAATCAGCGACCCCAAAAATCCCAAGTCACCAAGTTTTGTAAAAATCCAACAATTTTTTGAAAATTTTTCTGCCGTATTGGATCCGCCATTTTGAATTTTGTAATTCTGACTTCAGATTCGTAATCAGCGACCCCAAAAATCGCAAGTTACCAAGTTATGTAAAAATCCAACAATTTTTTAAAAATTCTTTCGCCATATTGAATCCGCCATTTTGAATTTTGTAATTCTGACATCAGATTCGTAATTAGCGACCTTAAAAACCCCAAGTTACCAACTTATGTAAAAATCCAACAATTTTTTAAAAATTCGTCCGCCACATAGGATCATCCATTTTGAATTTTGTAAGTCTGACTTCAGATTCGTAATCAGCGACCCCAAAAATCCCAAGTTTCCAAGTTATGTAAAAATCCAACAATTTTTTAAAAATTCTTTCGCCATATTGGATCCGCCATTTTGAATTTTGTAATTCTGACATCAGATTCGTAATTAGCGACCCCAAAAACCCCAAGTTACCAACTTATGTAAAAATCCAACAATTTTTTAAAAATTCTATCGCCATATTGGATACGCCATTTTAAATTTTGTAATTCTGACATCAGATTCGTAATTAGCGACCTTAAAAACCCCAAGTTACCAACTTATGTAAAAATCCAACAATTTTTTAAAAATTCGTCCGCCACATAGGATCATCCATTTTGAATTTTGTAAGTCTGACTTCAGATTCGTAATCAGCGACCCCAAAAACCCCAAGTTTCCAAGTTATGTAAAAATCCAACAATTTTTTAAAAATTCGTCCGCCAAATAGGATCATCCATTTTGAATTTTGTAAATCTGACTTTAGATTCGTAATCAGCGACCCCAAAAACCCCAAGTTACCAACTTATGTAAAAATCCAACAATTTTTTAAAAATTCGTCCGCCAAATAGGATCATCCATTTTGAATTTTGTAATTCTGACTTCAGATTCGTAATCAGCGACCCCAAAAATCCCAAGTTACCAAGTTATGTAAAAATCCAACAATTTTTTAAAAATTCGTCCGCCATATTGGATCCGCCATTTAGAATTTTGTAATTCTGACTTCAGATTCGTAATCAGCGACCCCAAAAACCCCAAGTTACCAAGTAACGTAAAAATCCAACAATTTTTTAAAAATTCTATCGCCATATTGGATCCGCCATTTTAAATTTTGTAATTCTGACATCAGATTCGTAATTAGCGACCCCAAAAACCCCAAGTTACCAACTTATGTAAAAATCCAACAATTTTTTAAAAATTCTATCGCCATATTGGATCCGCCATTTTAAATTTTGTAATTCTGACATCAGATTCGTAATTAGCGACCTTAAAAACCCCAAGTTACCAACTTATGTAAAAATCCAACAATTTTTTAAAAATTCGTCCGCCACATAGGATCATCCATTTTGAATTTTGTAAGTCTGACTTCAGATTCGTAATCAGCGACCCCAAAAACCGCAAGTTTCCAAGTTATGTAAAAATCCAACAATTTTTTAAAAATTCGTCCGCCAAATAGGATCATCCATTTTGAATTTTGTAATTCTGACTTCAGATTCGTAATCAGCGACCCCAAAAACCCCAAGTTACCAACTTATGTAAAAATCCAACAATTTTTTAAAAATTCGTCCGCCAAATAGGATCATCCATTTTGAATTTTGTAATTCTGACTTCAGATTCGTAATCAGCGACCCCAAAAATCCCAAGTTACCAAGTTATGTAAAAATCCAACAATTTTTTAAAAATTCGTCCGCCATATTGGATCCGCCATTTAGAATTTTGTAATTCTGACTTCAGATTCGTAATCAGCGACCCCAAAAACCCCAAGTTACCAAGTAACGTAAAAATCCAACAATTTTTTAAAAACTCGTCCGCCATATTGGATCCTTTAATTTGAATTTTGTAATTCTGACTTCAGATTCGAAATCAGCGACCCCAAAAACCCCAAGTTACCAAGTTATGTTAAAATCCAACAATTTTTTAAAAATTCGTCTGCTATATTAGATCCGCCTTTTTGAATTTTGTAATTCTGACTTCAGATTCGAAATCAGCGACCCCAAAAACCCCAAGTGACCAAGTTATGTAAAAATCTAACAATTTTTAAAAAATTCGTCCGCCAATTTAAATATTGTAATTCTGACTTCAGATTCGTAATCAGCGACCCCAAAAACCCCAAGTTTCCAAGTTGTGTAAAAATCCAACAATTTTGTAAAAATTCTTTCGCCATATTAGATCCGCCATTTTGAATTTTGTAATTCTGACATCAGATTCGTAATTAGCGACCCCAAAAACCCCAAGTTACCAAGTTATGTTAAAATCCAACAATTTTTTAAAAATTCGTCTGCTATATTAGATCCGCCTTTTTGAATTTTGTAATTCTGACTTCAGATTCGAAATCAGCGACCCCAAAAACCCCAAGTTACCAAGTTATGTTAAAATCCAACAATTTTTTAAAAATTCGTCTGCTATATTAGATCCGCCTTTTTGAATTTTGTAATTCTGACTTCAGATTTGAAATCAGCGACCCCAAAAACCCCAAGTTACCAAGTTATGTAAAAATACAACAATTTTTTAAAAATTCGTCTGCTATATTGGATCCGCCATTTAGAATTTTGTAATTCTGACTTCAGATTCGTAATCAGCGACCCCAAAAACCCCAAGTTACCAAGTTATGTAAAAATCCAACAATTTTTTAAAAATTCGTCCGCTATATTGGATCCGCCATTTTGAAGTTTGTAAGTCGGATTTCAGATTCGTAATTAGCGACCCCAAAAACCCCAAGTTTACAAGTTATGTAAAAATCCAACAATTTTTTAAAAATTCTTTCGCCATATTGGATCCGCCATTTTGAATTTTGTAATTCTGACATCAGATTCGTAATTAGCGACCCCAAAAACCCCAAGTTACCAACTTATGTAAAAATCCAACAATTTTTTAAAAATTCGTCCGCCAAATAGGACCATCCATTTTCAATTTTGTAAGTCTGACTTCAGATTCGTAATCAGCGACCCCAAATACCTTAAGTTACCAAGTTATGTAAAAATCCAAAAATTTTTTAAAAATTCGTCCGCTAAATAGGATCATCCATTTTTAATTTTGTAATTCTGACTTCAGATTCGTAATCAGCGACCCCAAAAATCCCAAGTTACCAAGTTATGTAAAAATCCAACAATTTTTTAAAAATTCGTCCACCATATTGGATCCGCTATTTTGAATTTTGTAATTCTGACTTCAGATTCGTAATCAGCGACCCCAAAAATCCCAAGTCACCAAGTTTTGTAAAAATCCAACAATTTTTTGAAAATTTTTCTGCCGTATTGGATCCGCCATTTTGAATTTTGTAAGTCTGACTTCAGATTCGTAATCAGCGACCCCAAATACCTTAAGTTACCAAGTTATGTAAAAATCCAAAAATTTTTTAAAAATTCGTCCGCCATATTGGATCCGCCATTTGGAATTTTGTAATTCTGACTTCAGATTCGTAATCAGCGACCCCAAAAACCCCAAGTTACCAAGTTATGTAAAAATACAACAATTTTTTAAAAATTCGTCTGCTATATTGTATCCGCCATTTAGAATTTTGTAATTCTGACTTCAGATTCGTAATCAGCGACCCCAAAAACCCCAAGTTACCAAGTTATGTAAAAATCCAACAATTTTTTAAAAATTCGTCCGCCATATTGGATCCGCCATTTTGAATTTTGTAAGTCTGATTTCAGATTCGTAATTAGCGACCCCAAAAACCCCAAGTTTACAAGTTATGTAAAAATCCAACAATTTTTTAAAAATTCTTTCGCCATATTGGATCCGCCATTTTGAATTTTGTAATTCTGACATCAGATTCGTAATTAGCGACCCCAAAAACCCCAAGTTACCAACTTATGTAAAAATCCAACAATTTTTTAAAAATTCGTCCGCCAAATAGGACCATCCATTTTCAATTTTGTAAGTCTGACTTCAGATTCGTAATCAGCGACCCCAAATACCTTAAGTTACCAAGTTATGTAAAAATCCAAAAATTTTTTAAAAATTCGTCCGCCATATAGGATCCGCCATTTTCAATTTTGTAAGTCTGACTTCAGATTCGTAATCAGCGACCCCAAATACCTTAAGTTACCAAGTTATGTAAAAATCCAAAAATTTTTTAAAAATTCGTCCGCCATATAGGATCCGCCATTTTGAATTTTGTAATTCTGACTTCAGATTTGTAATCAGCGACCCCAAAAATCCCAAGTTACCAAGTTATGTAAAAATCCAACAATTTTTTAAAAATTCGTCCGCTAAATAGGATCATCCATTTTGAATTTTGTAATTCTGACTTCAGATTCGTAATCAGCGACCCCAAAAACCCCAAGTTACCAACTTATGTAAAAATCCAACAATTTTTTAAAAATTCGTCCGCTAAATAGGATCATCCATTTTGAATTTTGTAATTCTGACTTCAGATTCGTAATCAGCGACCCCAGAAAATCTCAAGTTACCAAGTTATGTAAAAATCCAACAATTTTTTAAAAATTCGTCCGCCAAATAGGACCATCCATTTTCAATTTTGTAAGTCTGACTTCAGATTCGTAATCAGCGACCCCAAATACCCCAAGTTACCAAGTTATGTAAAAATCCAACAATTTTTTAAAAATTCGTCTACTATATTGGATCCACCACTTTGAATTTTGTAATTCTGACTTTAGATTCGTAATCAGCGACCCCAAAAACCCCAAGTTACCAACTTATGTAAATATCCAACAATTTTTTAAAAATTCGTCTGCCATATAGGATCCGCCATTTTGAATTTTGTAATTCTGACTTCAGATTCGTAATCAGCGACCCCAAAAATCCCAAGTTACTAAGTTATGTAAAAATCCAACAATTTTTTAAAAATTCGTCCGCCATATTGGATCCGCCATTTTGAATTTTGTAATTCTGACTTCAGATTCGTAATCAGCGACCCCAAAAATCCCAAGTTACCATGTAATGTAAAAATTTTAACAATTTTTTAAAAATTTGTCCGCCATATTGGATCCTTTATTTTGAATTATGTAATTCTGACTTCAGATTCGAAATCAGCGACCCCAAAAACCCCAAGTTACCAAGTTATGTAAAAATCCAACAATTTTTTAAAAATTCGTCTGCTATGTTAGATCCGCCATTTTGAATTTTGTAATTCTGACATCAGATTCGTAATTAGCGACCCCAAAAACCCCAAGTTACCAAGTTATGTAGAAATCCAACAATTTTTTAAAAATTCGTCTGCTATATTGGATCCGCCATTTGGAATTTTGTAATTCTGACTTCAGATTCGTAATCAGCGACCCCAAAAAATCCCAAGTTACTAAGTTATGTAAAAATCCAACAATTTTTTAAAAATTCGTCCGCCATATTGGATCCGCCATTTTGAATTTTGTAATTCTGACTTCAGATTCGTAATCAGCGACCCCAAAAATCCCAAGTTACTATGTAATGTAAAAATTTCAACAATTTTATAAAAATTTGTCCGCCATATTAGATCCTTTATTTTGAATTATGTAATTCTGACTTCAGATTCGAAATCAGCGACCCCAAAAACCCCAAGTTACCAAGTTATGTAAAAATCCAACAATTTTTTAAAAATTCGTCCGCCATATTGGATCCTTTATTTTGAATTTTGTAATTCTGACTCCAGATTCGTAATCAGCGACCCCAAAAACCCCAAGTTACCAAGTAATGTAAAAATCCAACAATTTTTTAAAAATTCGTCCGCCATTTTGGATCCTTTATTTTGAATTTTGTAATTCTGACTTCAGATTCGAAATCAGCAACCCCAAAAACCCCAAGTTATCAAGTTATGTAAAAATCCAACAATTTTTTAAAAATTCGTCTGCTATATTGGATCCGCCATTTAGAATTTTGTAATTCTGACTGCAGATTCGTAATCAGCGACCCCAAAAAACCCAAGTTACCAAGTAATGTAAAAATCCAACAATTTTTTAAAAATCGTCCGCCATTTTGGATCCTTTATTTTGAATTTTGTAACTCTGACTTCAGATTCGAAATCAGCGCCCCCAAAAACCCCAAGTTACCAAGTTATGTAAAAATCCAACAATTTTTTAAAAATTCGTCTGCTATATTAGATCCGCCATTTTGAATTTTGTAATTCTGACATCAGATTCGTAATTAGCGACCCCAAAAACCCCAAGTTACCAAGTTATGTAGAATTCCAACAATTTTTTAAAAATTCGTCTGCTATATTGGATCCGCCATTTGGAATTTTGTAATTCTGACTCCAGATTCGTAATCAGCGACCCCAAAAATCCCAAGTTACTAAGTTATGTAAAAATCCAACAATTTTTTAAAAATTCGTCCGCCATATTGGATCCGCCATTTTGAATTTTGTAATTCTGACTTCAGATTCGTAATCAGCGACCCCAAAAATCCCAAGTTACCATGTAATGTAAAAATTTCAACAATTTTTTAAAAATTTGTCCGCCATATTGGATCCTTTATTTTGAATTATGTAATTCTGACTTCAGATTCGAAATCAGCGACCCCAAAAACCCCAAGTTACCAAGTTATGTAAAAATCCAACAATTTTTTAAAAATTCGTCTGCTATGTTAGATCCGCCATTTGGAATTTTGTAATTCTGACTTCAGATTCGTAATCAGCGACCCCAAAAACCCCAAGTTACCAAGTTATGTAAAAATACAACAATTTTTTAAAAATTCGTCTGCTATATTGTATCCGCCATTTAGAATTTTGTAATTCTGACTTCAGATTCGTAATCAGCGACCCCAAAAACCCCAAGTTACCAAGTTATGTAAAAATCCAACAATTTTTTAAAAATTCGTCCGCCATATTGGATCCGCCATTTTGAATTTTGTAAGTCTGATTTCAGATTCGTAATTAGCGACCCCAAAAACCCCAAGTTTACAAGTTATGTAAAAATCCAACAATTTTTTAAAAATTCTTTCGCCATATTGGATCCGCCATTTTGAATTTTGTAATTCTGACATCAGATTCGTAATTAGCGACCCCAAAAACCCCAAGTTACCAACTTATGTAAAAATCCAACAATTTTTTAAAAATTCGTCCGCCAAATAGGACCATCCATTTTCAATTTTGTAAGTCTGACTTCAGATTCGTAATCAGCGACCCCAAATACCTTAAGTTACCAAGTTATGTAAAAATCCAAAAATTTTTTAAAAATTCGTCCGCCATATAGGATCCGCCATTTTCAATTTTGTAAGTCTGACTTCAGATTCGTAATCAGCGACCCCAAATACCTTAAGTTACCAAGTTATGTAAAAATCCAAAAATTTTTTAAAAATTCGTCCGCCATATAGGATCCGCCATTTTGAATTTTGTAATTCTGACTTCAGATTTGTAATCAGCGACCCCAAAAATCCCAAGTTACCAAGTTATGTAAAAATCCAACAATTTTTTAAAAATTCGTCCGCTAAATAGGATCATCCATTTTGAATTTTGTAATTCTGACTTCAGATTCGTAATCAGCGACCCCAAAAACCCCAAGTTACCAACTTATGTAAAAATCCAACAATTTTTTAAAAATTCGTCCGCTAAATAGGATCATCCATTTTGAATTTTGTAATTCTGACTTCAGATTCGTAATCAGCGACCCCAGAAAATCTCAAGTTACCAAGTTATGTAAAAATCCAACAATTTTTTAAAAATTCGTCCGCCAAATAGGACCATCCATTTTCAATTTTGTAAGTCTGACTTCAGATTCGTAATCAGCGACCCCAAATACCCCAAGTTACCAAGTTATGTAAAAATCCAACAATTTTTTAAAAATTCGTCTACTATATTGGATCCACCACTTTGAATTTTGTAATTCTGACTTTAGATTCGTAATCAGCGACCCCAAAAACCCCAAGTTACCAACTTATGTAAATATCCAACAATTTTTTAAAAATTCGTCTGCCATATAGGATCCGCCATTTTGAATTTTGTAATTCTGACTTCAGATTCGTAATCAGCGACCCCAAAAATCCCAAGTTACTAAGTTATGTAAAAATCCAACAATTTTTTAAAAATTCGTCCGCCATATTGGATCCGCCATTTTGAATTTTGTAATTCTGACTTCAGATTCGTAATCAGCGACCCCAAAAATCCCAAGTTACCATGTAATGTAAAAATTTTAACAATTTTTTAAAAATTTGTCCGCCATATTGGATCCTTTATTTTGAATTATGTAATTCTGACTTCAGATTCGAAATCAGCGACCCCAAAAACCCCAAGTTACCAAGTTATGTAAAAATCCAACAATTTTTTAAAAATTCGTCTGCTATGTTAGATCCGCCATTTTGAATTTTGTAATTCTGACATCAGATTCGTAATTAGCGACCCCAAAAACCCCAAGTTACCAAGTTATGTAGAAATCCAACAATTTTTTAAAAATTCGTCTGCTATATTGGATCCGCCATTTGGAATTTTGTAATTCTGACTTCAGATTCGTAATCAGCGACCCCAAAAAATCCCAAGTTACTAAGTTATGTAAAAATCCAACAATTTTTTAAAAATTCGTCCGCCATATTGGATCCGCCATTTTGAATTTTGTAATTCTGACTTCAGATTCGTAATCAGCGACCCCAAAAATCCCAAGTTACTATGTAATGTAAAAATTTCAACAATTTTATAAAAATTTGTCCGCCATATTAGATCCTTTATTTTGAATTATGTAATTCTGACTTCAGATTCGAAATCAGCGACCCCAAAAACCCCAAGTTACCAAGTTATGTAAAAATCCAACAATTTTTTGAAAATTCGTCCGCCATATTGGATCCTTTATTTTGAATTTTGTAATTCTGACTCCAGATTCGTAATCAGCGACCCCAAAAACCCCAAGTTACCAAGTAATGTAAAAATCCAACAATTTTTTAAAAATTCGTCCGCCATTTTGGATCCTTTATTTTGAATTTTGTAATTCTGACTTCAGATTCGAAATCAGCAACCCCAAAAACCCCAAGTTATCAAGTTATGTAAAAATCCAACAATTTTTTAAAAATTCGTCTGCTATATTGGATCCGCCATTTAGAATTTTGTAATTCTGACTGCAGATTCGTAATCAGCGACCCCAAAAAACCCAAGTTACCAAGTAATGTAAAAATCCAACAATTTTTTAAAAATCGTCCGCCATTTTGGATCCTTTATTTTGAATTTTGTAACTCTGACTTCAGATTCGAAATCAGCGCCCCCAAAAACCCCAAGTTACCAAGTTATGTAAAAATCCAACAATTTTTTAAAAATTCGTCTGCTATATTAGATCCGCCATTTTGAATTTTGTAATTCTGACATCAGATTCGTAATTAGCGACCCCAAAAACCCCAAGTTACCAAGTTATGTAGAATTCCAACAATTTTTTAAAAATTCGTCTGCTATATTGGATCCGCCATTTGGAATTTTGTAATTCTGACTCCAGATTCGTAATCAGCGACCCCAAAAATCCCAAGTTACTAAGTTATGTAAAAATCCAACAATTTTTTAAAAATTCGTCCGCCATATTGGATCCGCCATTTTGAATTTTGTAATTCTGACTTCAGATTCGTAATCAGCGACCCCAAAAATCCCAAGTTACCATGTAATGTAAAAATTTCAACAATTTTTTAAAAATTTGTCCGCCATATTGGATCCTTTATTTTGAATTATGTAATTCTGACTTCAGATTCGAAATCAGCGACCCCAAAAACCCCAAGTTACCAAGTTATGTAAAAATCCAACAATTTTTTAAAAATTCGTCTGCTATGTTAGATCCGCCATTTGGAATTTTGTAATTCTGACTTCAGATTCGTAATCAGCGACCCCAAAAACCCCAAGTTACCAAGTTATGTAAAAATACAACAATTTTTTAAAAATTCGTCTGCTATATTGTATCCGCCATTTAGAATTTTGTAATTCTGACTTCAGATTCGTAATCAGCGACCCCAAAAACCCCAAGTTACCAAGTTATGTAAAAATCCAACAATTTTTTAAAAATTCGTCCGCCATATTGGATCCGCCATTTTGAATTTTGTAAGTCTGATTTCAGATTCGTAATTAGCGACCCCAAAAACCCCAAGTTTACAAGTTATGTAAAAATCCAACAATTTTTTAAAAATTCTTTCGCCATATTGGATCCGCCATTTTGAATTTTGTAATTCTGACATCAGATTCGTAATTAGCGACCCCAAAAACCCCAAGTTACCAACTTATGTAAAAATCCAACAATTTTTTAAAAATTCGTCCGCCAAATAGGACCATCCATTTTCAATTTTGTAAGTCTGACTTCAGATTCGTAATCAGCGACCCCAAATACCTTAAGTTACCAAGTTATGTAAAAATCCAAAAATTTTTTAAAAATTCGTCCGCCATATAGGATCCGCCATTTTCAATTTTGTAAGTCTGACTTCAGATTCGTAATCAGCGACCCCAAATACCTTAAGTTACCAAGTTATGTAAAAATCCAAAAATTTTTTAAAAATTCGTCCGCTAAATAGGATCATCCATTTTGAATTTTGTAATTCTGACTTCAGATTCGTAATCAGCGACCCCAAAAACCCCAAGTTACCAACTTATGTAAAAATCCAACAATTTTTTAAAAATTCGTCCGCTAAATAGGATCATCCATTTTGAATTTTGTAATTCTGACTTCAGATTCGTAATCAGCGACCCCAGAAAATCTCAAGTTACCAAGTTATGTAAAAATCCAACAATTTTTTAAAAATTCGTCCGCCAAATAGGACCATCCATTTTCAATTTTGTAAGTCTGACTTCAGATTCGTAATCAGCGACCCCAAATACCCCAAGTTACCAAGTTATGTAAAAATCCAACAATTTTTTAAAAATTCGTCTACTATATTGGATCCACCACTTTGAATTTTGTAATTCTGACTTTAGATTCGTAATCAGCGACCCCAAAAACCCCAAGTTACCAACTTATGTAAATATCCAACAATTTTTTAAAAATTCGTCTGCCATATAGGATCCGCCATTTTGAATTTTGTAATTCTGACTTCAGATTCGTAATCAGCGACCCCAAAAATCCCAAGTTACTAAGTTATGTAAAAATCCAACAATTTTTTAAAAATTCGTCCGCCATATTGGATCCGCCATTTTGAATTTTGTAATTCTGACTTCAGATTCGTAATCAGCGACCCCAAAAATCCCAAGTTACCATGTAATGTAAAAATTTTAACAATTTTTTAAAAATTTGTCCGCCATATTGGATCCTTTATTTTGAATTATGTAATTCTGACTTCAGATTCGAAATCAGCGACCCCAAAAACCCCAAGTTACCAAGTTATGTAAAAATCCAACAATTTTTTAAAAATTCGTCCGCCATATTGGATCCGCCATTTTGAATTTTGTAATTCTGACTTCAGATTCGTAATCAGCGACCCCAAAAACCCCAAGTTACCAAGTAATGTAAAAATCCAACAATTTTTTAAAAATTCGTCCGCCATTTTGGATCCTTTATTTTGAATTTTGTAATTCTGACTTCAGATTCGAAATCAGCAACCCCAAAAACCCCAAGTTATCAAGTAATGTAAAAATCCAACAATTTTTTAAAAATTCGTCTGCTATATTGGATCCGCCATTTAGAATTTTGTAATTCTGACTGCAGATTCGTAATCAGCGACCCCAAAAAATCCCAAGTTACTAAGTTATGTAAAAATCCAACAATTTTTTAAAAATTCGTCCGCCATATTGGATCCGCCATTTTGAATTTTGTAATTCTGACTTCAGATTCGTAATCAGCGACCCCAAAAATCCCAAGTTACTATGTAATGTAAAAATTTCAACAATTTTATAAAAATTTGTCCGCCATATTAGATCCTTTATTTTGAATTATGTAATTCTGACTTCAGATTCGAAATCAGCGACCCCAAAAACCCCAAGTTACCAAGTTATGTAAAAATCCAACAATTTTTTAAAAATTCGTCCGCCATATTGGATCCTTTATTTTGAATTTTGTAATTCTGACTCCAGATTCGTAATCAGCGACCCCAAAAACCCCAAGTTACCAAGTAATGTAAAAATCCAACAATTTTTTAAAAATTCGTCCGCCATTTTGGATCCTTTATTTTGAATTTTGTAATTCTGACTTCAGATTCGAAATCAGCAACCCCAAAAACCCCAAGTTATCAAGTTATGTAAAAATCCAACAATTTTTTAAAAATTCGTCTGCTATATTGGATCCGCCATTTAGAATTTTGTAATTCTGACTGCAGATTCGTAATCAGCGACCCCAAAAAACCCAAGTTACCAAGTAATGTAAAAATCCAACAATTTTTTAAAAATCGTCCGCCATTTTGGATCCTTTATTTTGAATTTTGTAACTCTGACTTCAGATTCGAAATCAGCGCCCCCAAAAACCCCAAGTTACCAAGTTATGTAAAAATCCAACAATTTTTTAAAAATTCGTCTGCTATATTAGATCCGCCATTTTGAATTTTGTAATTCTGACATCAGATTCGTAATTAGCGACCCCAAAAACCCCAAGTTACCAACTTATGTAAATATCCAACAATTTTTTAAAAATTCGTCTGCTATATTGGATCCGCCATTTGGAATTTTGTAATTCTGACTCCAGATTCGTAATCAGCGACCCCAAAAATCCCAAGTTACTAAGTTATGTAAAAATCCAACAATTTTTTAAAAATTCGTCCGCCATATTGGATCCGCCATTTTGAATTTTGTAATTCTGACTTCAGATTCGTAATCAGCGACCCCAAAAATCCCAAGTTACCATGTAATGTAAAAATTTCAACAATTTTTTAAAAATTTGTCCGCCATATTGGATCCTTTATTTTGAATTATGTAATTCTGACTTCAGATTCGAAATCAGCGACCCCAAAAACCCCAAGTTACCAAGTTATGTAAAAATCCAACAATTTTTTAAAAATTCGTCCGCCATATTGGATCCTTTATTTTGAATTTTGTAATTCTGACTTCAGATTCGTAATCAGCGACCCCAAAAACCCCAAGTTACCAAGTAATGTAAAAATCCAACAATTTTTTAAAAATTCGTCCGCCATTTTGGATCCTTTATTTTGAATTTTGTAATTCTGACTTCAGCTTCGAAATCAGCAACCCCAAAAACCCCAAGTTATCAAGTTATGTAAAAATCCAACAATTTTTTAAAAATTCGTCTGCTATATTGGATCCGCCATTTAGAATTTTGTAATTCTGACTGCAGATTCGTAATCAGCGACCCCAAAAACCCCAAGTTACCAAGTAATGTAAAAATCCAACAATTTTTTAAAAATTCGTCCGCCATTTTGGATCCTTTATTTTGAATTTTGTAACTCTGACTTCAGATTCGAAATCAGCGGCCCCAAAAACCCCAAGTTACCAAGTTATGTAAAAATCCAACAATTTTTTAAAAATTCGTCTGCTATATTAGATCCGCCATTTTTAATTTTGTAATTCTGACTTCAGATTCGTAATCAGCGACCCCAAAAATCCCAAGTTACCATGTAATGTAAAAATTTCAACAATTTTTTAAAAATTTGTCCGCCATATTGGATCCTTTATTTTGAATTATGTAATTCTGACTTCAGATTCGAAATTAGCGACCCCAAAAACCCCAAGTTACCAAGTTATGTAAAAATCCAACAATTTTTTAAAAATTCGTCCGCCATATTGGATCCTTTATTTTGAATTTTGTAATTCTGACTTCAGATTCGTAATCAGCGACCCCAAAAACCCCAAGTTACCAAGTAATGTAAAAATCCAACAATTTTTTAAAAATTCGTCCGCCATTTTGGATCCTTTATTTTGAATTTTGTAATTCTGACTTCAGATTCGAAATCAGCAACCCCAAAAACCCCAAGTTATCAAGTTATGTAAAAATCCAACAATTTTTTAAAAATTCGTCTGCTATATTGGATCCGCCATTTAGAATTTTGTAATTCTGACTGCAGATTCGTAATCAGCGACCCCAAAAACCCCAAGTTACCAAGTAGTGTAAAAATCCAACAATTTTTTAAAAATTCGTCCGCCATTTTGGATCCTTTATTTTGAATTTTGTAACTCTGACTTCAGATTCGAAATCAGCGGCCCCAAAAACCCCAAGTTACCAAGTTATGTAAAAATCCAACAATTTTTTAAAAATTCGTCTGCTATATTGGATCCGCCATGTAGAATTTTGTAATTCTGACTGCAGATTCGTAATCAGCGACCCCAAAAACCCCAAGTTACCAAGTAGTGTAAAAATCCAACAATTTTTTAAAAATTCGTCCGCCATATTGGATCCTTTATTTTGAATTTTGTAATTCTGACTTCAGATTCGTAATCAGCGACCCCAAAAACCCCAAGTTACCAAGTAGTGTAAAAATCCAACAATTTTTTAAAAATTCGTCCGCCATTTTGGATCCTTTATTTTGAATTTTGTAACTCTGACTCCAGATTCGTAATCAGCGACCCCAAAAATCCCAAGTTACTAAGTTATGTAAAAATCCAACAATTTTTTAAAAATTCGTCCGCCATATTGGATCCGCCATTTTGAATTTTGTAATTCCGACTTCAGATTCGTAATCAGCGACCCCAAAAATCCCAAGTTACCATGTAATGTAAAAATTTCAACAATTTTTTAAAAATTTGTCCGCCATATTGGATCCTTTATTTTGAATTATGTAATTCTGACTTCAGATTCGAAATCAGCGACCCCAAAAACCCCAAGTTACCAAGTTATGTAAAAATCCAACAATTTTTTAAAAATTCGTCCGCCATATTGGATTCTTTATTTTGAATTTTGTAATTCTGACTTCAGATTCGTAATCAGCGACCCCAAAAACCCCAAGTTACCAAGTAATGTAAAAATCCAACAATTTTTTAAAAATTCGTCCGCCATTTTGGATCCTTTATTTTGAATTTTGTAATTCTGACTTCAGATTCGAAATCAGCAACCCCAAAAACCCCAAGTTATCAAGTTATGTAAAAATCCAACAATTTTTTAAAAATTCGTCTGCTATATTGGATCCGCCATTTAGAATTTTGTAATTCTGACTGCAGATTCGTAATCAGCGACCCCAAAAACCCCAAGTTACCAAGTAATGTAAAAATCCAACAATTTTTTAAAAATTCGTCCGCCATTTTAGATCCTTTATTTTGAATTTTGTAACTCTGACTTCAGATTCGAAATCAGCGGCCCCAAAAACCCCAAGTTACCAAGTTATGTAAAAATCCAACAATTTTTTAAAAATTCGTCTGCTATATTAGATCCGCCATTTTTAATTTTGTAATTCTGACTTCAGATTCGTAATCAGCGACCCCAAAAATCCCAAGTTACTAAGTTATGTAAAAATCCAACAATTTTTTAAAAATTCGTCCGCCATATTGGATCCGCCATTTTGAATTATGTAATTCTGACTTCAGATTCGAAATCAGCGACCCCAAAAACCCCAAGTTACCAAGTTATGTAAAAATCCAACAATTTTCTAAAAATTCGTCTGCTATATTAGATCCGCCATTTTGAATTTTGTAATTCTGACTTCAGATTCGTAATCAGCGACCCCAAAAATCCCAAGTTACTAAGTTATGTAAAAATCCGACAATTTTTTAAAAATTCGTCTGCTATATTGGATCCGCCATTTGGAATTTTGTAATTCTGACTTCAGATTCGTAATCAGCGACCCCAAAAACCCCAAGTTACCAACTTATGTAAAAATCCAACAATTTTTTAAAAATTCGTCCGCTAAATAGGATCATCCATTTTGAATTTTGTAATTCTGACTTCAGATTCGTAATCAGCGACCCCAGAAAATCTTAAGTTACCAAGTTATGTAAAAATCCAACAATTTTTTAAAAATTCGTCCGCCATATTGGATCCGCCATTTGGAATTTTGTAATTCTGACTTCAGATTCGTAATCAGCGACCCCAAAAACCCCAAGTTACCAACTTATGTAAAAATCCAACAATTTTTTAAAAATTCGTCCGCTAAATAGGATCATCCATTTTGAATTTTGTAATTCTGACTTCAGATTCGTAATCAGCGACCCCAGAAAATCTCAAGTTACCAAGTTATGTAAAAATCCAACAATTTTTTAAAAATTCGTCCGCCAAATAGGACCATCCATTTTCAATTTTGTAAGTCTGACTTCAGATTCGTAATCAGCGACCCCAAATACCCCAAGTTACCAAGTTATGTAAAAATCCAACAATTTTTTAAAAATTCGTCTACTATATTGGATCCACCACTTTGAATTTTGTAATTCTGACTTTAGATTCGTAATCAGCGACCCCAAAAACCCCAAGTGACCAACTTATGTAAAAATCCAACAATTTTTTAAAAATTCGTCTGCCATATAGGATCCGCCATTCTGAATTTTGTAATTCTGACTTCAGATTCGTAATCAGCGACCCCAAAAATCCCAAGTTACTAAGTTATGTAAAAATCCAACAATTTTTTAAAAATTCGTCCGCCATATTGGATCCGCCATTTTGAATTTTGTAATTCTGACTTCAGATTCGTAATCAGCGACCCCAAAAATCCCAAGTTACCATGTAATGTAAAAATTTTAACAATTTTTTAAAAATTTGTCCGCCATATTGGATCCTTTATTTTGAATTATGTAATTCTGACTTCAGATTCGAAATCAGCGACCCCAAAAACCCCAAGTTACCAAGTTATGTAAAAATCCAACAATTTTTTAAAAATTCGTCTGCTATGTTAGATCCGCCATTTTGAATTTTGTAATTCTGACATCAGATTCGTAATTAGCGACCCCAAAAACCCCAAGTTACCAAGTTATGTAGAAATCCAACAATTTTTTAAAAATTCGTCTGCTATATTGGATCCGCCATTTGGAATTTTGTAATTCTGACTTCAGATTCGTAATCAGCGACCCCAAAAAATCCCAAGTTACTAAGTTATGTAAAAATCCAACAATTTTTTAAAAATTCGTCCGCCATATTGGATCCGCCATTTTGAATTTTGTAATTCTGACTTCAGATTCGTAATCAGCGACCCCAAAAATCCCAAGTTACTATGTAATGTAAAAATTTCAACAATTTTTTAAAAATTTGTCCGCCATATTAGATCCTTTATTTTGAATTATGTAATTCTGACTTCAGATTCGAAATCAGCGACCCCAAAAACCCCAAGTTACCAAGTTATGTAAAAATCCAACAATTTTTTAAAAATTCGTCCGCCATATTGGATCCTTTATTTTGAATTTTGTAATTCTGACTTCAGATTCGTAATCAGCGACCCCAAAAACACCAAGTTACCAAGTAATGTAAAAATCCAACAATTTTTTAAAAATTCGTCCGCCATGTTGGATCCTTTATTTTGAATTTTGTAATTCTGACTTCAGATTCGAAATCAGCAACCCCAAAAACCCCAAGTTATCAAGTTATGTAAAAATCCAACAATTTTTTAAAAATTCGTCTGCTATATTGGATCCGCCATTTAGAATTTTGTAATTCTGACTGCAGATTCGTAATCAGCGACCCCAAAAACCCCAAGTTACCAAGTAATGTAAAAATCCAACAATTTTTTAAAAATCGTCCGCCATTTTGGATCCTTTATTTTGAATTTTGTAACTCTGACTTCAGATTCGAAATCAGCGCCCCCAAAAACCCCAAGTTACCAAGTTATGTAAAAATCCAACAATTTTTTAAAAATTCGTCTGCTATATTAGATCCGCCATTTTGAATTTTGTAATTCTGACATCAGATTCGTAATTAGCGACCCCAAAAACCCCAAGTTACCAAGTTCTGTAAAAATCCAACAATTTTTTAAAAATTCGTCCGCCATATTGGATCCGCCATTTTGAATTTTGTAATTCTGACTTCAGATTCGTAATCAGCGACCCCAAAAATCCCAAGTTACTATGTAATGTAAAAATTTCAACAATTTTTTAAAAATTTGTCCGCCATATTAGATCCTTTATTTTGAATTATGTAATTCTGACTTCAGATTCGAAATCAGCGACCCCAAAAACCCCAAGTTACCAAGTTATGTAAAAATCCAACAATTTTTTAAAAATTCGTCCGCCATATTGGATCCTTTATTTTGAATTTTGTAATTCTGACTTCAGATTCGTAATCAGCGACCCCAAAAACCCCAAGTTACCAAGTAATGTAAAAATCCAACAATTTTTTAAAAATTCGTCCGCCATGTTGGATCCTTTATTTTGAATTTTGTAATTCTGACTTCAGATTCGAAATCAGCAACCCCAAAAACCCCAAGTTATCAAGTTATGTAAAAATCCAACAATTTTTTAAAAATTCGTCTGCTATATTGGATCCGCCATTTAGAATTTTGTAATTCTGACTGCAGATTCGTAATCAGCGACCCCAAAAACCCCAAGTTACCAAGTAATGTAAAAATCCAACAATTTTTTAAAAATCGTCCGCCATTTTGGATCCTTTATTTTGAATTTTGTAACTCTGACTTCAGATTCGAAATCAGCGCCCCCAAAAACCCCAAGTTACCAAGTTATGTAAAAATCCAACAATTTTTTAAAAATTCGTCTGCTATATTAGATCCGCCATTTTGAATTTTGTAATTCTGACATCAGATTCGTAATTAGCGACCCCAAAAACCCCAAGTTACCAAGTTCTGTAGAATTCTAACAATTTTTTAAAAATTCGTCTGCTATATTGGATCCGCCATTTGGAATTTTGTAATTCTGACTCCAGATTCGTAATCAGCGACCCCAAAAATCCCAAGTTACTAAGTTATGTAAAAATCCAACAATTTTTTAAAAATTCGTCCGCCATATTGGATCCGCCATTTTGAATTTTGTAATTCTGACTTCAGATTCGTAATCAGCGACCCCAAAAATCCCAAGTTACCATGTAATGTAAAAATTTCAACAATTTTTTAAAAATTTGTCCGCCATATTGGATCCTTTATTTTGAATTATGTAATTCTGACTTCAGATTCGAAATCAGCGACCCCAAAAACCCCAAGTTACCAAGTTATTTAAAAATCCAACAATTTTTTAAAAATTCGTCCGCCATATTGGATCCTTTATTTTGAATTTTGTAATTCTGACTTCAGATTCGTAATCAGCGACCCCAAAAACCCCAAGTTACCAAGTAATGTAAAAATCCAACAATTTTTTAAAAATTCGTCCGCCATTTTGGATCCTTTATTTTGAATTTTGTAATTCTGACTTCAGATTCGAAATCAGCAACCCCAAAAACCCCAAGTTATCAAGTTATGTAAAAATCCAACAATTTTTTAAAAATTCGTCTGCTATATTGGATCCGCAATTTAGAATTTTGTAATTCTGACTGCAGATTCGTAATCAGCGACCCCAAAAACCCCAAGTTACCAAGTAATGTAAAAATCCAACAATTTTTTAAAAATTCGTCCGCCATTTTGGATCCTTTATTTTGAATTTTGTAACTCTGACTTCAGATTCGAAATCAGCGGCCCCAAAAACTCCAAGTTACCAAGTTATGTAAAAATCCAACAATTTTTTAAAAATTCGTCTGCTATATTAGATCCGCCATTTTTAATTTTGTAATTCTGACTTCAGATTCGTAATCAGCGACCCCAAAAATCCCAAGTTACCATGTAATGTAAAAATTTCAACAATTTTTTAAAAATTTGTCCGCCATATTGGATCCTTTATTTTAAATTATGTAATTCTGACTTCAGATTCGAAATTAGCGACCCCAAAAACCCCAAGTTACCAAGTTATGTAAAAATCCAACAATTTTTTAAAAATTCGTCCGCCATATTGGATCCTTTATTTTGAATTTTGTAATTCTGACTTCAGATTCGTAATCAGCGACCCCAAAAACCCCAAGTTACCAAGTAATGTAAAAATCGAACAATTTTTTAAAAATTCGTCCGCCATTTTGGATCCTTTATTTTAAATTTTGTAATTCTGACTTCAGATTCGAAATCAGCAACCCCAAAAACCCCAAGTTATCAAGTTATGTAAAAATCCAACAATTTTTTAAAAATTCGTCTGCTATATTGTATCCGCCATTTAGAATTTTGTAATTCTGATTGCAGATTCGTAATCAGCGACCCCAAAAACCCCAAGTTACCAAGTAATGTAAAAATCCAACAATTTTTTAAAAATTCGTCCGCCATTTTGGATCCTTTATTTTGAATTTTGTAACTCTGACTTCAGATTCGAAATCAGCGGCCCCAAAAACCCCAAGTTACCAAGTTATGTAAAAATCCAACAATTTTTTAAAAATTCGTCTGCTATATTAGATCCGCCATTTTGAATTTTGTAATTCTGACTTCAGATTCGTAATCAGCGACCCCAAAAATCCCAAGTTACCATGTAATGTAAAAATTTCAACAATTTTTTAAAAATTTGTCCGCCATATTGGATCCTTTATTTTGAATTATGTAATTCTGACTTCAGATTCGAAATCAGCGACCCCAAAAACCCCAAGTTACCAAGTTATGTAAAAATCCAACAATTTTTTAAAAATTCGTCCGCCATATTGGATCCTTTATTTTGAATTTTGTAATTCTGACTTCAGATTCGTAATCAGCGACCCCAAAAACCCCAAGTTACCAAGTAATGTAAAAATCCAACAATTTTTTAAAAATTCGTCCGCCATTTTGGATCCTTTATTTTGAATTTTGTAATTCTGACTTCAGATTCGAAATCAGCAACCCCAAAAACCCCAAGTTATCAAGTAATGTAAAAATCCAACAATTTTTTAAAAATTCGTCTGCTATATTGGATCCGCCATTTAGAATTTTGTAATTCTGACTGCAGATTCGTAATCAGCGACCCCAAAAACCCCAAGTTACCAAGTAATGTAAAAATCCAACAATTTTTTAAAAATTCGTCCGCCATTTTGGATCCTTTATTTTGAATTTTGTAACTCTGACTTCAGATTCGAAATCAGCGGCCCCAAAAACCCCAAGTTACCAAGTTATGTAAAAATCCAACAATTTTTTAAAAATTCGTCTGCTATATTAGATCCGCCATTTTTAATTTTGTAATTCTGACTTCAGATTCGTAATCAGCGACCCCAAAAATCCCAAGTTACTAAGTTATGTAAAAATCCAACAATTTTTTAAAAATTCGTCCGCCATATTGGATCCGCCATTTTGAATTATGTAATTCTGACTTCAGATTCGAAATCAGCGACCCCAAAAACCCCAAGTTACCAAGTTATGTAAAAATCCAACAATTTTCTAAAAATTCGTCTGCTATATTAGATCCGCCATTTTGAATTTTGTAATTCTGACTTCAGATTCGTAATCAGCGACCCCAAAAATCCCAAGTTACTAAGTTATGTAAAAATCCGACAATTTTTTAAAAATTCGTCTGCTATATTGGATCCGCCATTTGGAATTTTGTAATTCTGTCTTCAGATTCGTAATCAGCGACCCCAAAAACCCCAAGTTACCAACTTATGTAAAAATCCAACAATTTTTTAAAAATTCGTCCGCTAAATAGGATCATCCATTTTCAATTTTGTAAGTCTGACTTCAGATTCGTAATCAGCGACCCCAAATACCCCAAGTTACCAAGTTATGTAAAAATCCAACAATTTTTTAAAAATTCGTCTACTATATTGGATACACCACTTTGAATTTTGTAATTCTGACTTTAGATTCGTAATCAGCGACCCCAAGAACCCCAAGTTACCAACTTATGTAAAAATCCAACAATTTTTTAAAAATTCGTCTGCCATATAGGATCCGCCATTTTGAATTTTGTAATTCTGACTTCAGATTCGTAATCAGCGACCCCAAAAACCCCAAGTTACCAACTTATGTAAAAATCCAACAATTTTTTAAAAATTCGCCCGCCAAATAGGACCATCCATTTTCAATTTTGTAAGTCTGACTTCAGATTCGTAATCAGCGACCCCAAATACCCCAAGTTACCAAGTTATGTAAAAATCCAACAATTTTTTAAAAATTCGTCTACTATATTGGATCCGCCACTTTGAATTTTGTAATTCTGACTTCAGATTCGTAATCAGCGACCCCAAAAACCCCAAGTTACCAACTTATGTAAAAATCCAACAATTTTTTAAAAATTCGTCCACCATATTGGATCCGCTATTTTGAATTTTGTAATTCTGACTTTAGATTTGTAATCAGCGACTCCAAAAATCCCAAGTCACCAAGTTTTGTAAAAATCCAACAATTTTTTGAAAATTTGTCTGCCGTATTGGATCCGCCATATTGAATTTTGTAATTCTGACTTCTGATTCGTAATCAGCGACCCCAAAAACCCCAAGTTACCAAGTTATCTAAAAATCTAAAAATTTTTTAAAAATTCGTCCGCCATATAGCATCCGCCATTTTGAATTTTGTAATTCTGACTTCAGATTCGTAATCAGCGACCCCAAAAATCCCAAGTTACCATGTAATGTAAAAATTTCAACAATTTTTTAAAAATTTGTCCGCCATATTGGATCCTTTATTTTGAATTATGTAATTCTGACTTCAGATTCGAAATCAGCGACCCCAAAAACCCCAAGTTACCAAGTTATGTAAAAATCCAACAATTTTTTAAAAATTCGTCCGCCATATTGGATCCTTTATTTTGAATTTTGTAATTCTGACTTCAGATTCGTAATCAGCGACCCCAAAAACCCCAAGTTACCAAGTAATGTAAAAATCCAACAATTTTTTAAAAATTCGTCCGCCATTTTGGATCCTTTATTTTGAATTTTGTAATTCTGACTTCAGATTCGAAATCAGCAACCCCAAAAACCCCAAGTTACCAAGTTATGTAAAAATCCAACAATTTTTTAAAAATTCGTCTGCTATATTAGATCCGCCATTTTGAATTTTGTAATTCTGACATCAGATTCGTAATTAGCGACCCCAAAAACCCCAAGTTACCAAGTTATGTAGAAATCCAACAATTTTTTAAAAATTCGTCTGCTATATTGGATCCGCCATTTGGAATTTTGTAATTCTGACTTCAGATTCGTAATCAGCGACCCCAAAAATCCCAAGTTACTAAGTTATGTAAAAATCCAACAATTTTTTAAAAATTCGTCCGCCATATTGGATCCGCCATTTTGAATTTTGTAATTCTGACTTCAGATTCGTAATCAGCGACCCCAAAAATCCCAAGTTACCATGTAATGTAAAAATTTCAACAATTTTTTAAAAATTTGTCCGCCATATTGGATCCTTTATTTTGAATTATGTAATTCTGACTTCAGATTCGAAATCAGCGACCCCAAAAACCCCAAGTTACCAAGTTATGTAAAAATCCAACAATTTTTTAAAAATTCGTCCGCCATATTGGATCCTTTATTTTGAATTTTGTAATTCTGACTTTAGATTCGTAATCAGCGACCCCAAAAACCCCAAGTTACCAAGTAATGTAAAAATCCAACAATTTTTTAAAAATTCGTCCGCCATTTTGGATCCTTTATTTTGAATTTTGTAATTCTGACTTCAGATTCGAAATCAGCAACCCCAAAAACCCCAAGTCATCAAGTTATGTAAAAATCCAACAATTTTTTAAAAATTCGTCTGCTATATTGGATCCGCCATTTAGAATTTTGTAATTCTGACTGCAGATTCGTAATCAGCGACCCCAAAAACCCCAAGTTACCAAGTAATGTAAAAATCCAACAATTTTTTAAAAATTCGTCCGCCATTTTGGATCCTTTATTTTGAATTTTGTAACTCTGACTTCAGATTCGAAATCAGCGGCCCCAAAAACCCCAAGTTACCAAGTTATGTAAAAATCCAACAATTTTTTAAAAATTCGTCTGCTATATTAGATCGGCCATTTTGAATTTTGTAATTCTGACATCAGATTCGTAATTAGCGACCCCAAAAACCCCAAGTTACCAAGTTATGTAGAAATCCAACAATTTTTTAAAAATTCGTCTGCTATATTGGATCCGCCATTTGGAATTTTGTAATTCTGACTTCAGATTCGTAATCAGCGACCCCAATAATCCCAAGTTACCAAGTTATGTAAAAATCCAACAATTTTTTAAAAATTCGTCCGCCATATTGGATCCTTTATTTTGAATTTTGTAATTCTGACTTTAGATTCGTAATCAGCGACCCCAAAAACCCCAAGTTACCAAGTAATGTAAAAATCCAACAATTTTTTAAAAATTCGTCCGCCATTTTGGATCCTTTATTTTGAATTTTGTAATTCTGACTTCAGATTCGAAATCAGCAACCCCAAAAACCCCAAGTCATCAAGTTATGTAAAAATCCAACAATTTTTTAAAAATTCGTCTGCTATATTGGATCCGCCATTTAGAATTTTGTAATTCTGACTGCAGATTCGTAATCAGCGACCCCAAAAACCCCAAGTTACCAAGTAATGTAAAAATCCAACAATTTTTTAAAAATTCGTCCGCCATTTTGGATCCTTTATTTTGAATTTTGTAACTCTGACTTCAGATTCGAAATCAGCGGCCCCAAAAACCCCAAGTTACCAAGTTATGTAAAAATCCAACAATTTTTTAAAAATTCGTCTGCTATATTAGATCGGCCATTTTGAATTTTGTAATTCTGACATCAGATTCGTAATTAGCGACCCCAAAAACCCCAAGTTACCAAGTTATGTAGAAATCCAACAATTTTTTAAAAATTCGTCTGCTATATTGGATCCGCCATTTGGAATTTTGTAATTCTGACTTCAGATTCGTAATCAGCGACCCCAATAATCCCAAGTTACTAAGTTATGTAAAAATCCAACAATTTTTTAAAAATTCGTCCGCCATATTGGATCCGCCATTTTGAATTTTGTAATTCTGACTTCAGATTCGTAATCAGCGACCCCAAAAATCCCAAGTTACCATGTAATGTAAAAATTTTAACAATTTTTTAAAAATTTGTCCGCCATATTGGATCCTTTATTTTGAATTATGTAATTCTGACATCAGATTCGAAATCAGCGACCCCAAAAACCCCAAGTTACCAAGTTATGTAAAAATCCAACAATTTTTTAAAAATTCGTCTGCTATATTAGATCCGCCATTTTGAATTTTGTAATTCTGACTTCAGATTCGTAATCAGCGACCCCAAAAATCCCAAGTTACTAAGTTATGTAAAAATCCAACAATTTTTTAAAAATTCGTCTGCTATATTGGATCCGCCATTTGGAATTTTGTAATTCTGACTTCAGATTCGTAATCAGCGACCCCAAAAACCCCAAGTTACCAACTTATGTAAAAATCCAACAATTTTTTAAAAATTCGTCCGCTAAATAGGACCATCCATTTTCAATTTTGTAAGTCTGACTTCAGATTCGTAATCAGCGACCCCAAATACCTTAAGTTACCAAGTTATGTAAAAATCCAAAAATTTTTTAAAAATTCGTCCGCCATATAGGATCCGCCATTTTGAATTTTGTAATTCTGACTTCAGATTTGTAATCAGCGACCCCAAAAATCCCAAGTTACCAAGTTATGTAAAAATCCAACAATTTTTTAAAAATTCGTCCGCCATATTGGATCCGCCATTTAGAATTTTGTAATTCTGACTTCAGATTCGTAATCAGCGACCCCAAAATCCCCAAGTTACCAAGTAACGTAAAAATCCAACAATTTTTTAAAAATTCGTCCGCCATATTGGATCCTTTATTTTGAATTTTGTAATTCTGACTTCAGATTCGAAATCAGCGACCCCAAAAACCCCAAGTTACCAAGTTATGTTAAAATCCAACAATTTTTTAAAAATTCGTCTGCTATATTAGATCCGCCTTTTTGAATTTTGTAATTCTGACTTCAGATTTGAAATCAGCGACCCCAAAAACCCCAAGTTACCAAGTAATGTAAAAATCCAACAATTTTTTAAAAATTCGTCCGCCATTTTGGATCCTTTATTTTGAATTTTGTAATTCTGACTTCAGATTCGAAATCAGCGACCCCAAAAACCCCAAGTTACCAAGTAATGTAAAAATCCAACAATTTTTTAAAAATTCGTCCGCCATTTTGGATCCTTTATTTTGAATTTTGTAATTCTGACTTCAGATTCGAAATCAGCAACCCCAAAAACCCCAAGTCATCAAGTTATGTAAAAATCCAACAATTTTTTAAAAATTCGTCTGCTATATTGGATCCGCCATTTAGAATTTTGTAATTCTGACTGCAGATTCGTAATCAGCGACCCCAAAAACCCCAAGTTACCAAGTAATGTAAAAATCCAACAATTTTTTAAAAATTCGTCCGCCATTTTGGATCCTTTATTTTGAATTTTGTAATTCTGACTTCAGATTCGAAATCAGCAACCCCAAAAACCCCAAGTCATCAAGTTATGTAAAAATCCAACAATTTTTTAAAAATTCGTCTGCTATATTGGATCCGCCATTTAGAATTTTGTAATTCTGACTGCAGATTCGTAATCAGCGACCCCAAAAACCCCAAGTTACCAAGTAATGTAAAAATCCAACAATTTTTTAAAAATTCGTCCGCCATTTTGGATCCTTTATTTTGAATTTTGTAACTCTGACTTCAGATTCGAAATCAGCGGCCCCAAAAACCCCAAGTTACCAAGTTATGTAAAAATCCAACAATTTTTTAAAAATTCGTCTGCTATATTAGATCGGCCATTTTGAATTTTGTAATTCTGACATCAGATTCGTAATTAGCGACCCCAAAAACCCCAAGTTACCAAGTTATGTAGAAATCCAACAATTTTTTAAAAATTCGTCTGCTATATTGGATCCGCCATTTGGAATTTTGTAATTCTGACTTCAGATTCGTAATCAGCGACCCCAATAATCCCAAGTTACTAAGTTATGTAAAAATCCAACAATTTTTTAAAAATTCGTCCGCCATATTGGATCCGCCATTTTGAATTTTGTAATTCTGACTTCAGATTCGTAATCAGCGACCCCAAAAATCCCAAGTTACCATGTAATGTAAAAATTTTAACAATTTTTTAAAAATTTGTCCGCCATATTGGATCCTTTATTTTGAATTATGTAATTCTGACATCAGATTCGAAATCAGCGACCCCAAAAACCCCAAGTTACCAAGTTATGTAAAAATCCAACAATTTTTTAAAAATTCGTCTGCTATATTAGATCCGCCATTTTGAATTTTGTAATTCTGACTTCAGATTCGTAATCAGCGACCCCAAAAATCCCAAGTTACTAAGTTATGTAAAAATCCAACAATTTTTTAAAAATTCGTCTGCTATATTGGATCCGCCATTTGGAATTTTGTAATTCTGACTTCAGATTCGTAATCAGCGACCCCAAAAACCCCAAGTTACCAACTTATGTAAAAATCCAACAATTTTTTAAAAATTCGTCCGCTAAATAGGACCATCCATTTTCAATTTTGTAAGTCTGACTTCAGATTCGTAATCAGCGACCCCAAATACCTTAAGTTACCAAGTTATGTAAAAATCCAAAAATTTTTTAAAAATTCGTCCGCCATATAGGATCCGCCATTTTGAATTTTGTAATTCTGACTTCAGATTTGTAATCAGCGACCCCAAAAATCCCAAGTTACCAAGTTATGTAAAAATCCAACAATTTTTTAAAAATTCGTCCGCCATATTGGATCCGCCATTTAGAATTTTGTAATTCTGACTTCAGATTCGTAATCAGCGACCCCAAAATCCCCAAGTTACCAAGTAACGTAAAAATCCAACAATTTTTTAAAAATTCGTCCGCCATATTGGATCCTTTATTTTGAATTTTGTAATTCTGACTTCAGATTCGAAATCAGCGACCCCAAAAACCCCAAGTTACCAAGTTATGTTAAAATCCAACAATTTTTTAAAAATTCGTCTGCTATATTAGATCCGCCTTTTTGAATTTTGTAATTCTGACTTCAGATTTGAAATCAGCGACCCCAAAAACCCCAAGTTACCAAGTAATGTAAAAATCCAACAATTTTTTAAAAATTCGTCCGCCATTTTGGATCCTTTATTTTGAATTTTGTAATTCTGACTTCAGATTCGAAATCAGCGACCCCAAAAACCCCAAGTTACCAAGTAATGTAAAAATCCAACAATTTTTTAAAAATTCGTCCGCCATTTTGGATCCTTTATTTTGAATTTTGTAATTCTGACTTCAGATTCGAAATCAGCAACCCCAAAAACCCCAAGTCATCAAGTTATGTAAAAATCCAACAATTTTTTAAAAATTCGTCTGCTATATTGGATCCGCCATTTAGAATTTTGTAATTCTGACTGCAGATTCGTAATCAGCGACCCCAAAAACCCCAAGTTACCAAGTAATGTAAAAATCCAACAATTTTTTAAAAATTCGTCCGCCATTTTGGATCCTTTATTTTGAATTTTGTAACTCTGACTTCAGATTCGAAATCAGCGGCCCCAAAAACCCCAAGTTACCAAGTTATGTAAAAATCCAACAATTTTTTAAAAATTCGTCTGCTATATTAGATCGGCCATTTTGAATTTTGTAATTCTGACATCAGATTCGTAATTAGCGACCCCAAAAACCCCAAGTTACCAAGTTATGTAGAAATCCAACAATTTTTTAAAAATTCGTCTGCTATATTGGATCCGCCATTTGGAATTTTGTAATTCTGACTTCAGATTCGTAATCAGCGACCCCAATAATCCCAAGTTACCAAGTTATGTAAAAATCCAACAATTTTTTAAAAATTCGTCCGCCATATTGGATCCTTTATTTTGAATTTTGTAATTCTGACTTTAGATTCGTAATCAGCGACCCCAAAAACCCCAAGTTACCAAGTAATGTAAAAATCCAACAATTTTTTAAAAATTCGTCCGCCATTTTGGATCCTTTATTTTGAATTTTGTAATTCTGACTTCAGATTCGAAATCAGCAACCCCAAAAACCCCAAGTCATCAAGTTATGTAAAAATCCAACAATTTTTTAAAAATTCGTCTGCTATATTGGATCCGCCATTTAGAATTTTGTAATTCTGACTGCAGATTCGTAATCAGCGACCCCAAAAACCCCAAGTTACCAAGTAATGTAAAAATCCAACAATTTTTTAAAAATTCGTCCGCCATTTTGGATCCTTTATTTTGAATTTTGTAACTCTGACTTCAGATTCGAAATCAGCGGCCCCAAAAACCCCAAGTTACCAAGTTATGTAAAAATCCAACAATTTTTTAAAAATTCGTCTGCTATATTAGATCGGCCATTTTGAATTTTGTAATTCTGACATCAGATTCGTAATTAGCGACCCCAAAAACCCCAAGTTACCAAGTTATGTAGAAATCCAACAATTTTTTAAAAATTCGTCTGCTATATTGGATCCGCCATTTGGAATTTTGTAATTCTGACTTCAGATTCGTAATCAGCGACCCCAATAATCCCAAGTTACTAAGTTATGTAAAAATCCAACAATTTTTTAAAAATTCGTCCGCCATATTGGATCCGCCATTTTGAATTTTGTAATTCTGACTTCAGATTCGTAATCAGCGACCCCAAAAATCCCAAGTTACCATGTAATGTAAAAATTTTAACAATTTTTTAAAAATTTGTCCGCCATATTGGATCCTTTATTTTGAATTATGTAATTCTGACATCAGATTCGAAATCAGCGACCCCAAAAACCCCAAGTTACCAAGTTATGTAAAAATCCAACAATTTTTTAAAAATTCGTCTGCTATATTAGATCCGCCATTTTGAATTTTGTAATTCTGACTTCAGATTCGTAATCAGCGACCCCAAAAATCCCAAGTTACTAAGTTATGTAAAAATCCAACAATTTTTTAAAAATTCGTCTGCTATATTGGATCCGCCATTTGGAATTTTGTAATTCTGACTTCAGATTCGTAATCAGCGACCCCAAAAACCCCAAGTTACCAACTTATGTAAAAATCCAACAATTTTTTAAAAATTCGTCCGCTAAATAGGACCATCCATTTTCAATTTTGTAAGTCTGACTTCAGATTCGTAATCAGCGACCCCAAATACCTTAAGTTACCAAGTTATGTAAAAATCCAAAAATTTTTTAAAAATTCGTCCGCCATATAGGATCCGCCATTTTGAATTTTGTAATTCTGACTTCAGATTTGTAATCAGCGACCCCAAAAATCCCAAGTTACCAAGTTATGTAAAAATCCAACAATTTTTTAAAAATTCGTCCGCCATATTGGATCCGCCATTTAGAATTTTGTAATTCTGACTTCAGATTCGTAATCAGCGACCCCAAAATCCCCAAGTTACCAAGTAACGTAAAAATCCAACAATTTTTTAAAAATTCGTCCGCCATATTGGATCCTTTATTTTGAATTTTGTAATTCTGACTTCAGATTCGAAATCAGCGACCCCAAAAACCCCAAGTTACCAAGTTATGTTAAAATCCAACAATTTTTTAAAAATTCGTCTGCTATATTAGATCCGCCTTTTTGAATTTTGTAATTCTGACTTCAGATTTGAAATCAGCGACCCCAAAAACCCCAAGTTACCAAGTAATGTAAAAATCCAACAATTTTTTAAAAATTCGTCCGCCATTTTGGATCCTTTATTTTGAATTTTGTAATTCTGACTTCAGATTCGAAATCAGCGACCCCAAAAACCCCAAGTGACCAAGTTATGTAAAAATCTAACAATTTTTAAAAAATTCGTCCGCCATTTTAAATATTGTAATTCTGACTTCAGATTCGTAATCAGCGACCCCAAAAACCCCAAGTTTCCAAGTTGTGTAAAAATCCAACAATTTTGTAAAAATTCTTTCGCCATATTAGATCCGCCATTTTGAATTTTGTAATTTTGACATCAGAATCGTAATCAGCGACCCCAAAAATCCCAAGTCACCAAGTTTTGTAAAAATCCAACAATTTTTTAAAAATTCGTCCACCATATTGGATCCGCTATTTTGAATTTTGTAATTCTGACTTCAGATTCGTAATCAGCGACCCCAAAAATCCCAAGTCACCAAGTTTTGTAAAAATCCAACAATTTTTTGAAAATTTTTCTGCCGTATTGGATCCGCCATTTTGAATTTTGTAATTCTGACTTCAGATTCGTAATCAGCGAACCCAAAAACCCCAAGTTACCAAGTTATGTAAAAATCCAACAATTTTTTAAAAATTCGTCCGCCATATAGGATCTGCCATTTTGAATTTTGTAATTCTGACTTCAGAATCGTAATAAGAGACCCCAAAAACCCCAAGTTACCAAGTTATGTAAAAATCCAAGAATTTTTAAAAATTCGTTTGCCATATTGGATCCGCCATTTTGAATTTTGTTATTCTGACATCAGATTCGTAATTAGCGACCCCAAAAACCCCAAGTTACCAACTTATGTAAAAATCCAACAATTTTTTAAAAATTCGTCCGCCATATTGGATCCGCCATTTTGAATTTTGTAATTCTGACTTCAGATTCGTAATCAGCGACCCCAAAAATCGCAAGTTACCAAGTTATGTAAAAATCCAACAATTTTTTAAAAATTCTTTCGCCATATTGAATCCGCCATTTTGAATTTTGTAATTCTGACATCAGATTCGTAATTAGCGACCTTAAAAACCCCAAGTTACCAACTTATGTAAAAATCCAACAATTTTTTAAAAATTCGTCCGCCACATAGGATCATCCATTTTGAATTTTGTAAGTCTGACTTCAGATTCGTATTCAGCGACCCCAAAAATCCCAAGTTTCCAAGTTATGTAAAAATCCAACAATTTTTTAAAAATTCTTTCGCCATATTGGATCCGCCATTTTGAATTTTGTAATTCTGACATCAGATTCGTAATTAGCGACCCCAAAAACCCCAAGTTACCAACTTATGTAAAAATCCAACAATTTTTTAAAAATTCTATCGCCATATTGGATCCGCCATTTTAAATTTTGTAATTCTGACATCAGATTCGTAATTAGCGACCTTAAAAACCCCAAGTTACCAACTTATGTAAAAATCCAACAATTTTTTAAAAATTCGTCCGCCACATAGGATCATCCATTTTGAATTTTGTAAGTCTGACTTCAGATTCGTAATCAGCGACCCCAAAAACCGCAAGTTTCCAAGTTATGTAAAAATCCAACAATTTTTTAAAAATTCGTCCGCCAAATAGGATCATCCATTTTGAATTTTGTAATTCTGACTTCAGATTCGTAATCAGCGACCCCAAAAACCCCAAGTTACCAACTTATGTAAAAATCCAACAATTTTTTAAAAATTCGTCTGCCAAATAGGATCATCCATTTTGAATTTTGTAATTCTGACTTCAGATTCGTAATCAGCGACCCCAAAAATCCCAAGTTACCAAGTTATGTAAAAATCCAACAATTTTTTAAAAATTCGTCCGCCATATTGGATCCGCCATTTAGAATTTTGTAATTCTGACTTCAGATTCGTAATCAGCGACCCCAAAAACCCCAAGTTACCAAGTAACGTAAAAATCCAACAATTTTTTAAAAACTCGTCCGCCATATTGGATCCTTTAATTTGAATTTTGTAATTCTGACTTCAGATTCGAAATCAGCGACCCCAAAAACCCCAAGTTACCAAGTTATGTTAAAATCCAACAATTTTTTAAAAATTCGTCTGCTATATTAGATCCGCCTTTTTGAATTTTGTAATTCTGACTTCAGATTCGAAATCAGCGACCCCAAAAACCCCAAGTGACCAAGTTATGTAAAAATCTAACAATTTTTAAAAAATTCGTCCGCCAATTTAAATATTGTAATTCTGACTTCAGATTCGTAATCAGCGACCCCAAAAACCCCAAGTTTCCAAGTTGTGTAAAAATCCAACAATTTTGTAAAAATTCTTTCGCCATATTAGATCCGCCATTTTGAATTTTGTAATTCTGACATCAGATTCGTAATTAGCGACCCCAAAAACCCCAAGTTACCAAGTTATGTTAAAATCCAACAATTTTTTAAAAATTCGTCTGCTATATTAGATCCGCCTTTTTGAATTTTGTAATTCTGACTTCAGATTCGAAATCAGCGACCCCAAAAACCCCAAGTTACCAAGTTATGTTAAAATCCAACAATTTTTTAAAAATTCGTCTGCTATATTAGATCCGCCTTTTTGAATTTTGTAATTCTGACTTCAGATTTGAAATCAGCGACCCCAAAAACCCCAAGTTACCAAGTTATGTAAAAATACAACAATTTTTTAAAAATTCGTCTGCTATATTGGATCCGCCATTTAGAATTTTGTAATTCTGACTTCAGATTCGTAATCAGCGACCCCAAAAACCCCAAGTTACCAAGTTATGTAAAAATCCAACAATTTTTTAAAAATTCGTCCGCCATATTGGATCCGCCATTTTGAATTTTGTAAGTCGGATTTCAGATTCGTAATTAGCGACCCCAAAAACCCCAAGTTTACAAGTTATGTAAAAATCCAACAATTTTTTAAAAATTCTTTCGCCATATTGGATCCGCCATTTTGAATTTTGTAATTCTGACATCAGATTCGTAATTAGCGACCCCAAAAACCCCAAGTTACCAACTTATGTAAAAATCCAACAATTTTTTAAAAATTCGTCCGCCAAATAGGACCATCCATTTTCAATTTTGTAAGTCTGACTTCAGATTCGTAATCAGCGACCCCAAATACCTTAAGTTACCAAGTTATGTAAAAATCCAAAAATTTTTTAAAAATTCGTCCGCCATATAGGATCCGCCATTTTGAATTTTGTAATTCTGACATCAGATTCGTAATCAGCGACCCCAAAAACCCGAAGTTACCAACTTATGTAAAAAACCAACAATTTTTTAAAAATTCGTCCGCTAAATAGGATCATCCATTTTTAATTTTGTAATTCTGACTTCAGATTCGTAATCAGCGACCCCAAAAATCCCAAGTTACCAAGTTATGTAAAAATCCAACAATTTTTTAAAAATTCGTCCACCATATTGGATCCGCTATTTTGAATTTTGTAATTCTGACTTCAGATTCGTAATCAGCGACCCCAAAAATCCCAAGTCACCAAGTTTTGTAAAAATCCAACAATTTTTTGAAAATTTTTCTGCGTATTGGATCCGCCATTTTGAATTTTGTAAGTCTGACTTCAGATTCGTAATCAGCGACCCCAAATACCTTAAGTTACCAAGTTATGTAAAAATCCAAAAATTTTTTAAAAATTCGTCCGCCATATTGGATCCGCCATTTGGAATTTTGTAATTCTGACTTCAGATTCGTAATCAGCGACCCCAAAAACCCCAAGTTACCAAGTTATGTAAAAATACAACAATTTTTAAAAATTCGTCTGCTATATTGGATCCGCCATTTAGAATTTTGTAATTCTGACTTCAGATTCGTAATCAGCGACCCCAAAAACCCCAAGTTACCAAGTTATGTAAAAATCCAACAATTTTTTAAAATTCGTCCGCCATATTGGATCCGCCATTTTGAATTTTGTAAGTCTGATTTCAGATTCGTAATTAGCGACCCCAAAAACCCCAAGTTTACAAGTTATGTAAAAATCCAACAATTTTTTAAAATTCTTTCGCCATATTGGATCCGCCATTTTGAATTTTGTAATTCTGACATCAGATTCGTAATTAGCGACCCAAAAACCCCAAGTTACCAACTTATGTAAAAATCCAACAATTTTTTAAAAATTCGTCCGCCAAATAGGACCATCCATTTTCAATTTTGTAAGTCTGACTTCAGATTCGTAATCAGCGACCCCCAAATACTTAAGTTACCAAGTTATG
Organism: Ganaspis brasiliensis; assembly: GCA_037103525.1. Lineage (NCBI taxonomy): Eukaryota > Metazoa > Arthropoda > Insecta > Hymenoptera > Figitidae > Ganaspis > Ganaspis brasiliensis. The sequence goes on along the minus strand of JAZKLR010000183.1, from coordinate 233,022 downwards.
TAAAAATCCAAAATTTTTTAAAAATTCGTCCGCCATATAGGATCCGCCATTTCAATTTTGTAAGTCTGACTTCAGATTCGTAATCAGCGACCCCAAATACCTTAAGTTACCAAGTTATGTAAAAATCCAAAAATTTTTTAAAAATTCGTCCGCCATATAGGATCCGCCATTTTGAATTTTGTAATTCTGACTTCAGATTTGTAATCAGCGACCCCAAAAATCCCAAGTTACCAAGTTATGTAAAAATCCAACAATTTTTTAAAATTCGTCCGCCATATTGGATCCGCCATTTAGAATTTTGTAATTCTGACTTCAGATCGTAATCAGCGACCCCAAAATCCCAAGTTACCAAGTTATGTTAAAATCCAACAATTTTTAAAAATTCGTCTGCTATATTAGATCCGCCTTTTTGAATTTTGTAATTCTGACTTCAGATTCGAAATCAGCGACCCCAAAAACCCCAAGTTACCAAGTAATGTAAAAATCCAACAATTTTTTAAAAATTCGTCCGCCATTTTGGATCCTTATTTTGAATTTGTAATTCTGACTTCAGATTCGAAATCAGCGACCCCAAAACCCCAAGTGACCAAGTTATGTAAAATCTAACAATTTTTAAAAAATTCGTCCGCCATTTTAAATATTGTAATTCTGACTTCAGATTCGTAATCAGCGACCCCAAAAACCCAAGTTTCCAAGTTGTGTAAAAATCCAACAATTTGTAAAAATTCTTTCGCCATATTAGATCCGCCATTTTGAATTTTGTAATTTTGACATCAGATTCGTAATTAGCGACCCAAAAACCCCAAGTTACCAAGTTATGTAGAAATCCAACAATTTTTAAAAATCCGTCTGCTATATTGGATCCCGCCATTTGAATTTTGTAATTCTGACTTCAGATCGTAATCAGCGACCCCAAAAACCCGAAGTTACCAACTTATGTAAAAAACCAACAATTTTTTAAAATTCGTCCGCTAAATAGGATCATCCATTTTTAATTTGTAATTCTGACTTCAGATTCGTAATCAGCGACCCCAAAAATCCCAAGTTACCCAAGTTATGTAAAAATCCAACAATTTTTAAAAATTCGTCCACCATATGGATCGCTATTTTGAATTTTGTAATTCTGACTTCAGATTCGTAATCAGCGACCCCAAAAATCCCAAGTCACCAAGTTTTGTAAAAATCCAACAATTTTTTGAAAATTTTTCTGCCGTATTGGATCCGCCATTTTGAATTTTGTAATTCTGACTTCAGATTCGTAATCAGCGACCCCAAAAATCGCAAGTTACCAAGTTATGTAAAAATCCAACAATTTTTTAAAATTCTTTCGCCATATTGAATCCGCCATTTTGAATTTTGTAATTCTGACATCAGATTCGTAATTAGCGACCTTAAAAACCCCAAGTTACCAACTTATGTAAAAATCAACAATTTTTTAAAAATTCGTCCGCACAATAGGATCATCCATTTTGAATTTTGTAAGTCTGACTTCAGATTCGTAATCAGCGACCCCAAAAATCCCAAGTTTCAAGTTATGTAAAAAAAGTTTCCAAGTTATGTAAAAATCCAACAATTTTTAAAAATTCTTTCGCCATATTGGATCCGCCATTTTGAATTTTGTAATTCTGACATCAGATTCGTAATTAGCGACCCCAAAAACCCCAAGTTACCAACTTATGTAAAAATCCAACAATTTTTTAAAATTCTATCGCCATATTGGATACGCCATTTTAAATTTTGTAATTCTGACATCAGATTCGTAATTAGCGACCTTAAAAACCCCAAGTTACCAACTTATGTAAAAATCCAACAATTTTTTAAAAATTCGTCCGCCACATAGGATCATCCATTTTGAATTTTGTAAGTCTGACTTCAGATTCGTAATCAGCGACCCCAAAAACCCCAAGTTTCCAAGTTATGTAAAAATCCAACAATTTTTTAAAAATTCGTCCGCCAAATAGGATCATCCATTTTGAATTTTGTAATTCTGACTTTAGATTCGTAATCAGCGACACCAAAAACCCCAAGTTACCAACTTATGTAAAAATCCAACAATTTTTTAAAAATTCGTCCGCCAAATAGGATCATCCATTTTGAATTTTGTAATTCTGACTTCAGATTCGTAATCAGCGACCCCAAAAATCCCAAGTTACCAAGTTATGTAAAAATCCAACAATTTTTTAAAAATTCGTCCGCCATATTGGATCCGCCATTTAGAATTTTGTAATTCTGACTTCAGATTCGTAATCAGCGACCCCAAAAACCCCAAGTTACCAAGTAACGTAAAAATCCAACAATTTTTTAAAAATTCTATCGCCATATTGGATCCGCCATTTTAAATTTTGTAATTCTGACATCAGATTCGTAATTAGCGACCCCAAAAACCCCAAGTTACCAACTTATGTAAAAATCCAACAATTTTTAAAAATTCTATCGCCATATTGGATCCGCCATTTTAAATTTTGTAATTCTGACATCAGATTCGTAATTAGCGACCTTAAAAACCCCAAGTTACCAACTTATGTAAAAATCCAACAATTTTTTAAAAATTCGTCCGCCACATAGGATCATCCATTTTGAATTTTGTAAGTCTGACTTCAGATTCGTAATCAGCGACCCCAAAAACCGCAAGTTTCCAAGTTATGTAAAAATCCAACAATTTTTTAAAAATTCGTCCGCCAAATAGGATCATCCATTTTGAATTTTGTAATTCTGACTTCAGATTCGTAATCAGCGACCCCAAAAACCCCAAGTTACCAACTTATGTAAAAATCCAACAATTTTTTAAAAATTCGTCCGCCAAATAGGATCATCCATTTTGAATTTTGTAATTCTGACTTCAGATTCGTAATCAGCGACCCCAAAAATCCCAAGTTACCAAGTTATGTAAAAATCCAACAATTTTTTAAAAATTCGTCCGCCATATTGGATCCGCCATTTAGAATTTTGTAATTCTGACTTCAGATTCGTAATCAGCGACCCCAAAAACCCCAAGTTACCAAGTAACGTAAAAATCCAACAATTTTTTAAAAACTCGTCCGCCATATTGGATCCTTTAATTTGAATTTTGTAATTCTGACTTCAGATTCGAAATCAGCGACCCCAAAAACCCCAAGTTACCAAGTTATGTTAAAATCCAACAATTTTTTAAAAATTCGTCTGCTATATTAGATCCGCCTTTTTGAATTTTGTAATTCTGACTTCAGATTCGAAATCAGCGACCCCAAAAACCCCAAGTGACCAAGTTATGTAAAAATCTAACAATTTTAAAAAATTCGTCCGCCAATTTAAATATTGTAATTCTGACTTCAGATTCGTAATCAGCGACCCCAAAAACCCCAAGTTTCCAAGTTGTGTAAAAATCCAACAATTTTGTAAAAATTCTTTCGCCATATTAGATCCGCCATTTTGAATTTTGTAATTCTGACATCAGATTCGTAATTAGCGACCCCAAAAACCCCAAGTTACCAAGTTATGTTAAAATCCAACAATTTTTAAAAATTCGTCTGCTATATTAGATCCGCCTTTTTGAATTTTGTAATTCTGACTTCAGATTCGAAATCAGCGACCCCAAAAACCCAAGTTACCAAGTTATGTTAAAATCCAACAATTTTTTAAAAATTCGTCTGCTATATTAGATCCGCCTTTTTGAATTTTGTAATTCTGACTTCAGATTTGAAATCAGCGACCCCAAAAACCCCAAGTTACCAAGTTATGTAAAAATACAACAATTTTTTAAAAATTCGTCTGCTATATTGGATCCGCCATTTAGAATTTTGTAATTCTGACTTCAGATTCGTAATCAGCGACCCCAAAAACCCCAAGTTACCAAGTTATGTAAAAATCCAACAATTTTTTAAAAATTCGTCCGCTATATTGGATCCGCCATTTTGAAGTTTGTAAGTCGGATTTCAGATTCGTAATTAGCGACCCCAAAAACCCCAAGTTTACAAGTTATGTAAAAATCCAACAATTTTTTAAAAATTCTTTCGCCATATTGGATCCGCCATTTTGAATTTTGTAATTCTGACATCAGATTCGTAATTAGCGACCCCAAAAACCCCAAGTTACCAACTTATGTAAAAATCCAACAATTTTTTAAAAATTCGTCCGCCAAATAGGACCATCCATTTTCAATTTTGTAAGTCTGACTTCAGATTCGTAATCAGCGACCCCAAATACCTTAAGTTACCAAGTTATGTAAAAATCCAAAAATTTTTTAAAAATTCGTCCGCCATATAGGATCCGCCATTTTGAATTTTGTAATTCTGACATCAGATTCGTAATCAGCGACCCCAAAAACCCGAAGTTACCAACTTATGTAAAAAACCAACAATTTTTTAAAAATTCGTCCGCTAAATAGGATCATCCATTTTTAATTTTGTAATTCTGACTTCAGATTCGTAATCAGCGACCCCAAAAATCCCAAGTTACCAAGTTATGTAAAAATCCAACAATTTTTTAAAAATTCGTCCACCATATTGGATCCGCTATTTTGAATTTTGTAATTCTGACGACTTCAGATTCGTAATCAGCGACCCCAAAAATCCCAAGTCACCAAGTTTTGTAAAAATCCAACAATTTTTTGAAAATTTTTCTGCCGTATTGGATCCGCCATTTTGAATTTTGTAAGTCTGACTTCAGATTCGTAATCAGCGACCCCAAATACCTTAAGTTACCAAGTTATGTAAAAATCCAAAAATTTTTTAAAAATTCGTCCGCCATATTGGATCCGCCATTTGGAATTTTGTAATTCTGACTTCAGATTCGTAATCAGCGACCCCAAAAACCCCAAGTTACCAAGTTATGTAAAAATACAACAATTTTTTAAAAATTCGTCTGCTATATTGTATCCGCCATTTAGAATTTTGTAATTCTGACTTCAGATTCGTAATCAGCGACCCCAAAAACCCCAAGTTACCAAGTTATGTAAAAATCCAACAATTTTTTAAAAATTCGTCCGCCATATTGGATCCGCCATTTTGAATTTTGTAAGTCTGATTTCAGATTCGTAATTAGCGACCCCAAAAACCCCAAGTTTACAAGTTATGTAAAAATCCAACAATTTTTTAAAAATTCTTTCGCCATATTGGATCCGCCATTTTGAATTTTGTAATTCTGACATCAGATTCGTAATTAGCGACCCCAAAAACCCCAAGTTACCAACTTATGTAAAAATCCAACAATTTTTTAAAAATTCGTCCGCCAAATAGGACCATCCATTTTCAATTTTGTAAGTCTGACTTCAGATTCGTAATCAGCGACCCCAAATACCTTAAGTTACCAAGTTATGTAAAAATCCAAAAATTTTTTAAAAATTCGTCCGCCATATAGGATCCGCCATTTTCAATTTTGTAAGTCTGACTTCAGATTCGTAATCAGCGACCCCAAATACCTTAAGTTACCAAGTTATGTAAAAATCCAAAAATTTTTTAAAAATTCGTCCGCCATATAGGATCCGCCATTTTGAATTTTGTAATTCTGACTTCAGATTTGTAATCAGCGACCCCAAAAATCCCAAGTTACCAAGTTATGTAAAAATCCAACAATTTTTTAAAAATTCGTCCGCCATATTGGATCCGCCATTTAGAATTTTGTAATTCTGACTTCAGATTCGTAATCAGCGACCCCAAAATCCCCAAGTTACCAAGTTATGTTAAAATCCAACAATTTTTTAAAAATTCGTCTGCTATATTAGATCCGCCTTTTTGAATTTTGTAATTCTGACTTCAGATTCGAAATCAGCGACCCCAAAAACCCCAAGTTACCAAGTAATGTAAAAATCCAACAATTTTTTAAAAATTCGTCCGCCATTTTGGATCCTTTATTTTGAATTTTGTAATTCTGACTTCAGATTCGAAATCAGCGACCCCAAAAACCCCAAGTGACCAAGTTATGTAAAAATCTAACAATTTTAAAAAAATTCGTCCGCCATTTTAAATATTGTAATTCTGACTTCAGATTCGTAATCAGCGACCCCAAAAACCCCAAGTTTCCAAGTTGTGTAAAAATCCAACAATTTTGTAAAAATTCTTTCGCCATATTAGATCCGCCATTTTGAATTTTGTAATTTTGACATCAGATTCGTAATTAGCGACCCCAAAAACCCCAAGTTACCAAGTTATGTAGAAATCCAACAATTTTTTAAAAATCCGTCTGCTATATTGGATCCGCCATTTGGAATTTTGTAATTCTGACTTCAGATTCGTAATCAGCGACCCCAAAAACCCGAAGTTACCAACTTATGTAAAAAACCAACAATTTTTTAAAAATTCGTCCGCTAAATAGGATCATCCATTTTTAATTTTGTAATTCTGACTTCAGATTCGTAATCAGCGACCCCAAAAATCCCAAGTTACCAAGTTATGTAAAAATCCAACAATTTTTTAAAAATTCGTCCACCATATTGGATCCGCTATTTTGAATTTTGTAATTCTGACTTCAGATTCGTAATCAGCGACCCCAAAAATCCCAAGTCACCAAGTTTTGTAAAAATCCAACAATTTTTTGAAAATTTTTCTGCCGTATTGGATCCGCCATTTTGAATTTTGTAATTCTGACTTCAGATTCGTAATCAGCGACCCCAAAAATCGCAAGTTACCAAGTTATGTAAAAATCCAACAATTTTTTAAAAATTCTTTCGCCATATTGAATCCGCCATTTTGAATTTTGTAATTCTGACATCAGATTCGTAATTAGCGACCTTAAAAACCCCAAGTTACCAACTTATGTAAAAATCCAACAATTTTTTAAAAATTCGTCCGCCACATAGGATCATCCATTTTGAATTTTGTAAGTCTGACTTCAGATTCGTAATCAGCGACCCCAAAAATCCCAAGTTTCCAAGTTATGTAAAAATCCAACAATTTTTTAAAAATTCTTTCGCCATATTGGATCCGCCATTTTGAATTTTGTAATTCTGACATCAGATTCGTAATTAGCGACCCCAAAAACCCCAAGTTACCAACTTATGTAAAAATCCAACAATTTTTTAAAAATTCTATCGCCATATTGGATACGCCATTTTAAATTTTGTAATTCTGACATCAGATTCGTAATTAGCGACCTTAAAAACCCCAAGTTACCAACTTATGTAAAAATCCAACTATTTTTTAAAAATTCGTCCGCCACATAGGATCATCCATTTTGAATTTTGTAAGTCTGACTTCAGATTCGTAATCAGCGACCCCAAAAACCCCAAGTTTCCAAGTTATGTAAAAATCCAACAATTTTTTAAAAATTCGTCCGCCAAATAGGATCATCCATTTTGAATTTTGTAATTCTGACTTTAGATTCGTAATCAGCGACCCCAAAAACCCCAAGTTACCAACTTATGTAAAAATCCAACAATTTTTTAAAAATTCGTCCGCCAAATAGGATCATCCATTTTGAATTTTGTAATTCTGACTTCAGATTCGTAATCAGCGACCCCAAAAATCCCAAGTTACCAAGTTATGTAAAAATCCAACAATTTTTTAAAAATTCGTCCGCCATATTGGATCCGCCATTTAGAATTTTGTAATTCTGACTTTAGATTCGTAATCAGCGACCCCAAAAACCCCAAGTTACCAAGTAACGTAAAAATCCAACAATTTTTTAAAAACTCGTCCGCCATATTGGATCCTTTATTTTGAATTTTGTAATTCTGACTTCAGATTCGAAATCAGCGACCCCAAAAACCCCAAGTTACCAAGTTATGTTAAAATCCAACAATTTTTTAAAAATTCGTCTGCTATATTAGATCCGCCTTTTTGAATTTTGTAATTCTGACTTCAGATTCGAAATCAGCGACCCCAAAAACCCCAAGTGACCAAGTTATGTAAAAATCTAACAATTTTTAAAAAATTCGTCCGCCATTTTAAATATTGTAATTCTGACTTCAGATTCGTAATCAGCGACCCCAAAAACCCCAAGTTTCCAAGTAATGTAAAAATCCAACAATTTTTTAAAAATTCGTCCGCCATTTTGGATCCTTTATTTTGAATTTTGTAATTCTGACTTCAGATTCGAAATCAGCGACCCCAAAAACCCCAAGTGACCAAGTTATGTAAAAATCTAACAATTTTTAAAAAATTCGTCCGCCATTTTAAATATTGTAATTCTGACTTCAGATTCGTAATCAGCGACCCCAAAAACCCCAAGTTTCCAAGTTGTGTAAAAATCCAACAATTTTGTAAAAATTCTTTCGCCATATTAGATCCGCCATTTTGAATTTTGTAATTTTGACATCAGATTCGTAATTAGCGACCCCAAAAACCCCAAGTTACCAAGTTATGTAGAAATCCAACAATTTTTTAAAAATCCGTCTGCTATATTGGATCCGCCATTTGGAATTTTGTAATTCTGACTTCAGATTCGTAATCAGCGACCCCAAAAACCCGAAGTTACCAACTTATGTAAAAAACCAACAATTTTTTAAAAATTCGTCCGCTAAATAGGATCATCCATTTTTAATTTTGTAATTCTGACTTCAGATTCGTAATCAGCGACCCCAAAAATTCCAAGTTACCAAGTTATGTAAAAATCCAACAATTTTTTAAAAATTCGTCCACCATATTGGATCCGCTATTTTGAATTTTGTAATTCTGACTTCAGATTCGTAATCAGCGACCCCAAAAATCCCAAGTCACCAAGTTTTGTAAAAATCCAACAATTTTTTGAAAATTTTTCTGCCGTATTGGATCCGCCATTTTGAATTTTGTAATTCTGACTTCAGATTCGTAATCAGCGACCCCAAAAATCGCAAGTTACCAAGTTATGTAAAAATCCAACAATTTTTTAAAAATTCTTTCGCCATATTGAATCCGCCATTTTGAATTTTGTAATTTTGACATCAGATTCGTAATTAGCGACCTTAAAAACCCCAAGTTACCAACTTATGTAAAAATCCAACAATTTTTTAAAAATTCGTCCGCCACATAGGATCATCCATTTTGAATTTTGTAAGTCTGACTTCAGATTCGTAATCAGCGACCCCAAAAATCCCAAGTTTCCAAGTTATGTAAAAATCCAACAATTTTTTAAAAATTCTTTCGCCATATTGGATCCGCCATTTTGAATTTTGTAATTCTGACATCAGATTCGTAATTAGCGACCCCAAAAACCCCAAGTTACCAACTTATGTAAAAATCCAACAATTTTTTAAAAATTCTATCGCCATATTGGATCCGCCATTTTAAATTTTGTAATTCTGACTTTAGATTCGTAATCAGCGACCCCAAAAACCCCAAGTTACCAACTTATGTAAAAATCCAACAATTTTTTAAAAATTCGTCCGCCACATAGGATCATCCATTTTGAATTTTGTAAGTCTGATTTCAGATTCGTAATCAGCGACCCCAAAAACCCCAAGTTTCCAAGTTATGTAAAAATCCAACAATTTTTTAAAAATTCGTCCGCCAAATAGGATCATCCATTTAGAATTTTGTAATTCTGACTTTAGATTCGTAATCAGCGACCCCAAAAACCCCAAGTTACCAAGTAACGTAAAAATCCAACAATTTTTTAAAAACTCGTCCGCCATATTGGATCCTTTATTTTGAATTTTGTAATTCTGACTTCAGATTCGAAATCAGCGACCCCAAAAACCCCAAGTTACCAAGTTATGTTAAAATCCAACAATTTTTTAAAAATTCGTCTGCTATATTAGATCCGCCTTTTTGAATTTTGTAATTCTGACTTCAGATTCGAAATCAGCGACCCCAAAAACCCCAAGTGACCAAGTTATGTAAAAATCTAACAATTTTTAAAAAATTCGTCCGCCATTTTAAATATTGTAATTCTGACTTCAGATTCGTAATCAGCGACCCCAAAAACCCCAAGTTTCCAAGTAATGTAAAAATCCAACAATTTTTTAAAAATTCGTCCGCCATTTTGGATCCTTTATTTTGAATTTTGTAATTCTGACTTCAGATTCGAAATCAGCGACCCCAAAAACCCCAAGTGACCAAGTTATGTAAAAATCTAACAATTTTTAAAAAATTCGTCCGCCATTTTAAATATTGTAATTCTGACTTCAGATTCGTAATCAGCGACCCCAAAAACCCCAAGTTTCCAAGTTGTGTAAAAATCCAACAATTTTGTAAAAATTCTTTCGCCATATTAGATCCGCCATTTTGAATTTTGTAATTTTGACATCAGATTCGTAATTAGCGACCCCAAAAACCCCAAGTTACCAAGTTATGTAGAAATCCAACAATTTTTTAAAAATCCGTCTGCTATATTGGATCCGCCATTTGGAATTTTGTAATTCTGACTTCAGATTCGTAATCAGCGACCCCAAAAACCCGAAGTTACCAACTTATGTAAAAAACCAACAATTTTTTAAAAATTCGTCCGCTAAATAGGATCATCCATTTTTAATTTTGTAATTCTGACTTCAGATTCGTAATCAGCGACCCCAAAAATTCCAAGTTACCAAGTTATGTAAAAATCCAACAATTTTTTAAAAATTCGTCCACCATATTGGATCCGCTATTTTGAATTTTGTAATTCTGACTTCAGATTCGTAATCAGCGACCCCAAAAATCCCAAGTCACCAAGTTTTGTAAAAATCCAACAATTTTTTGAAAATTTTTCTGCCGTATTGGATCCGCCATTTTGAATTTTGTAATTCTGACTTCAGATTCGTAATCAGCGACCCCAAAAATCGCAAGTTACCAAGTTATGTAAAAATCCAACAATTTTTTAAAAATTCTTTCGCCATATTGAATCCGCCATTTTGAATTTTGTAATTTTGACATCAGATTCGTAATTAGCGACCTTAAAAACCCCAAGTTACCAACTTATGTAAAAATCCAACAATTTTTTAAAAATTCGTCCGCCACATAGGATCATCCATTTTGAATTTTGTAAGTCTGACTTCAGATTCGTAATCAGCGACCCCAAAAATCCCAAGTTTCCAAGTTATGTAAAAATCCAACAATTTTTTAAAAATTCTTTCGCCATATTGGATCCGCCATTTTGAATTTTGTAATTCTGACATCAGATTCGTAATTAGCGACCCCAAAAACCCCAAGTTACCAACTTATGTAAAAATCCAACAATTTTTTAAAAATTCTATCGCCATATTGGATCCGCCATTTTAAATTTTGTAATTCTGACATCAGATTCGTAATTAGCGACCTTAAAAACCCCAAGTTACCAACTTATGTAAAAATCCAACAATTTTTTAAAAATTCGTCCGCCACATAGGATCATCCATTTTGAATTTTGTAAGTCTGATTTCAGATTCGTAATCAGCGACCCCAAAAACCCCAAGTTTCCAAGTTATGTAAAAATCCAACAATTTTTTAAAAATTCGTCCGCCAAATAGGATCATCCATTTTGAATTTTGTAATTCTGACTTTAGATTCGTAATCAGCGACCCCAAAAACCCCAAGTTACCAACTTATGTAAAAATCCAACAATTTTTTAAAAATTCGTCCGCCAAATAGGATCATCCATTTTGAATTTTGTAATTCTGACTTCAGATTCGTAATCAGCGACCCCAAAAATCCCAAGTTACCAAGTTATGTAAAAATCCAACAATTTTTTAAAAATTCGTCCGCCATATTGGATCCGCCATTTAGAATTTTGTAATTCTGACTTCAGATTCGTAATCAGCGACCCCAAAAACCCCAAGTTACCAAGTAACGTAAAAATCCAACAATTTTTTAAAAACTCGTCCGCCATATTGGATCCTTTATTTTGAATTTTGTAATTCTGACTTCAGATTCGAAATCAGCGACCCTAAAAACCCCAAGTTACCAAGTTATGTTAAAATCCAACAATTTTTTAAAAATTCGTCTGCTATATTAGATCCGCCTTTTTGAATTTTGTATTTCTGACTTCAGATTCGAAATCAGCGACCCCAAAAACCCCAAGTGACCAAGTTATGTAAAAATCTAACAATTTTTAAAAAATTCGTCCGCCATTTTAAATATTGTAATTCTGACTTCAGATTCGTAATCAGCGACCCCAAAAACCCCAAGTTTCCAAGTTGTGTAAAAATCCAACAATTTTGTAAAAATTCTTTCGCCATATTAGATCCGCCATTTTGAATTTTGTAATTCTGACATCAGATTCGTAATTAGCGACCCCAAAAACCCCAAGTTACCAAGTTATGTTAAAATCCAACAATTTTTTAAAAATTCGTCTGCTATATTAGATCCGCCTTTTTGAATTTTGTAATTCTGACTTCAGATTCGAAATCAGCGACCCCAAAAACCCCAAGTTACCAAGTTATGTTAAAATCCAACAATTTTTTAAAAATTCGTCTGCTATATTAGATCCGCCTTTTTGAATTTTGTAATTCTGACTTCAGATTTGAAATCAGCGACCCCAAAAACCCCAAGTTACCAAGTTATGTAAAAATACAACAATTTTTTAAAAATTCGTCTGCTATATTGGATCCGCCATTTAGAATTTTGTAATTCTGACTTCAGATTCGTAATCAGCGACCCCAAAAACCCCAAGTTACCAAGTTATGTAAAAATCCAACAATTTTTTAAAAATTCGTCTACTATATTGGATCCGCCACTTTGAATTTTGTAATTCTGACTTCAGATTCGTAATCAGCGACCCCAAAAACCCCAAGTTACCAACTTATGTAAAAATCCAACAATTTTTTAGAAATTCGTCCGCCATATAGGATCCGCCATTTTGAATTTTGTAATTCTGACTTCAGATTCGTAATCAGCGACCCCAAAAAATCTCAAGTTACCAAGTTATGTAAAAATCCAACAATTTTTTAAAAATTCGTCCGCCATATTGGATCCGCCATTTTGAATTTTGTAAGTCTGATTTCAGATTCGTAATAAGCGACCCCAAAAACCCCAAGTTTACAAGTTATGTAAAAATCCAACAATTTTTTAAAAATTCTTTCGCCATATTGGATCCGCCATTTTGAATTTTGTAATTCTGACATCAGATTCGTAATTAGCGACCCCAAAAACCCCAAGTTACCAAGTTATGTAAAAATCCAAAAATTTTTTAAAAATTCGTCCGCCATATAGGATCCGCCATTTTGAATTTTGTAATTCTGACTTCAGATTTGTAATCAGCGACCCCAAAAATCCCAAGTTACCAAGTTATGTAAAAATCCAACAATTTTTTAAAAATTCGTCCGCCATATTGGATCCGCCATTTAGAATTTTGTAATTCTGACTTCAGATTCGTAATCAGCGACCCCAAAATCCCCAAGTTACCAAGTAACGTAAAAATCCAACAATTTTTTAAAAATTCGTCCGCCATATTGGATCCTTTATTTTGAATTTTGTAATTCTGACTTCAGATTCGAAATCAGCGACCCCAAAAACCCCAAGTTACCAAGTTATGTTAAAATCCAACAATTTTTTAAAAATTCGTCTGCTATATTAGATCCGCCTTTTTGAATTTTGTAATTCTGACTTCAGATTCGAAATCAGCGACCCCAAAAACCCCAAGTTACCAAGTAATGTAAAAATCCAACAATTTTTTAAAAATTCGTCCGCCATTTTGGATCCTTTATTTTGAATTTTGTAATTCTGACTTCAGATTCGTAATCAGCGACCCCAAAAACCCGAAGTTACCAACTTATGTAAAAAACCAACAATTTTTTAAAAATTCGTCCGCTAAATAGGATCATCCATTTTTAATTTTGCAATTCTGACTTCAGATTCGTAATCAGCGACCCCAAAAATCCCAAGTTACCAAGTTATGTAAAAATCCAACAATTTTTTAAAAATTCGTCCACCATATTGGATCCGCTATTTTGAATTTTGTAATTCTGACTTCAGATTCGTAATCAGCGACCCCAAAAATTCCAAGTCACCAAGTTTTGTAAAAATCCAACAATTTTTTGAAAATTTTTCTGCCGTATTGGATCCGCCATTTTGAATTTTGTAATTCTGACTTCAGATTCGTAATCAGCGACCCCAAAAACCCCAAGTTACCAAGTTATGTAAAAATCCAACAATTTTTTAAAAATTCGTCCGCCATATAGGATCTGCCATTTTGAATTTTGTAATTCTGACTTCACAATCGTAATAAGAGACCCCAAAAACCCCAAGTTACCAAGTTATGTAAAAATCCAAGAATTTTTAAAAATTCGTTTGCCATATTGGATCCGCCATTTTGAATTTTGTAATTCTGACATCAGATTCGTAATTAGCGACCCCAAAAACCCCAAGTTACCAACTTATGTAAAAATCCAACAATTTTTTAAAAATTCGTCCGCCATATTGGATCCGCCATTTTGAATTTTGTAATTCTGACTTCAGATTCGTAATCAGCGACCCCAAAAATCGCAAGTTACCAAGTTATGTAAAAATCCAACAATTTTTTAAAAATTCTTTCGCCATATTGAATCCGCCATTTTGAATTTTGTAATTCTGACATCAGATTCGTAATTAGCGACCTTAAAAACCCCAAGTTACCAACTTATGTAAAAATCCAACAATTTTTTAAAAATTCGTCCGCCACATAGGATCATCCATTTTGAATTTTGTAAGTCTGACTTCAGATTCGTAATCAGCGACCCCAAAAATCCCAAGTTTCCAAGTTATGTAAAAATCCAACAATTTTTTAAAAATTCTTTCGCCATATTGGATCCGCCATTTTGAATTTTGTAATTCTGACATCAGATTCGTAATTAGCGACCCCAAAAACCCCAAGTTACCAACTTATGTAAAAATCCAACAATTTTTTAAAAATTCTATCGCCATATTGGATCCGCCATTTTAAATTTTGTAATTCTGACATCAGATTCGTAATTAGCGACCTTAAAAACCCCAAGTTACCAACTTATGTAAAAATCCAACAATTTTTTAAAAATTCGTCCGCCACATAGGATCATCCATTTTGAATTTTGTAAGTCTGACTTCAGATTCGTAATCAGCGACCCCAAAAACCCCAAGTTTCCAAGTTATGTAAAAATCCAACAATTTTTTAAAAATTCTTTCGCCATATTGGATCCGCCATTGTGAATTTTGTAATTCTGACATCAGATTCGTAATTAGCGACCCCAAAAACCCCAAGTTACCAACTTATGTAAAAATCCAACAATTTTTTAAAAATTCGTCCGCCAAATAGGACCATCCATTTTCAATTTTGTAAGTCTGACTTCAGATTCGTAATCAGCGACCCCAAATACCTTAAGTTACCAAGTTATGTAAAAATCCAGAAATTTTTTAAAAATTCGTACGCCATATAGGATCCGCCATTTTGAATTTTGTAATTCTGACTTCAGATTTGTAATCAGCGACCCCAAAAATCCCAAGTTACCAAGTTATGTAAAAATCCAACAATTTTTTAAAAATTCGTCCGCCATATTGGATCCGCCATTTTGAATTTTGTAATTCTGACTTCAGATTTGTAATCAGCGACCCCAAAAAATCTCAAGTTACCAAGTTATATAAAAATCCAAAAATTTTTTAAAAATTCGTCCGCCATATTGGATCCGCCATTTTGAATTTTTGTAATTCTGACTTTAGATTCGTAAGCAGCGACCCTAAAAACCCCATAATACCAACTTATGTAAAAATCCAACAATTTTTTAAAAATTCGTCCGCCAAATAGGACCATCCATTTTCAATTTTGTAAGTCTGACTTCAGATTCGTAATCAGCGACCCCAAAAACCCCAAGTTACCAAGTTATGTAAAAATCCAACAATTTTTTAAAAATTCTTTCGCTATATTGGATCCGCCATTTTGAATTTTGTAATTCTGACATCAGATTCGTAATTAGCGACCCCAAAAACCCCAAGTTACCAACTTATGTAAAAATCCAACAATTTTTTAAAAAATCCGTCCGCCAAATAGGATCATCCATTTTGAATTTTGTAATTCTGACTTCAGATTCGTAATCAGCGACCCCAAAAATCCCAAGTTACCAAGTTATGTAAAAATCCAACAATTTTTTAAAAATTCGTGCCATATTGGATCCGCCATTTAGAATTTTGTAATTCTGACTTCAGATTCGTAATTAGCGACCTTAAAAACCATAAGTTACCAACTTATGTAAAAATCCAACAATTTTTTAAAAATTCGTCCGCCACATAGGATCATCCATTTTGAATTTTGTAAGTCTGACTTCAGATTCGTAATCAGCGACCCCAAAAACCCCAAGTTTCCAAGTTATGTAAAAATCCAACAATTTTTTAAAAATTCTTTCGCCATATTGGATCCGCCATTTTGAATTTTGTAATTCTGACATCAGATTCGTAATTAGCGACCCCAAAAACCCCAAGTTACCAACTTATGTAAAAATCCAACAATTTTTGAAAAATTCGTCCGCCAAATAGGACCATCCATTTTTAATTTTGTAAGTCTGACTTCAGATTCGTAATCAGCGACCCCAAATACCTTAAGTTACCAAGTTATGTAAAAATCCAAAATTTTTTAAAAATTCGTCCGCCATATAGGATACGCCATTTTGAATTTTGTAATTCTGACTTCAGAATCGTAATAAGCGACCCCAAAAACCCCAAGTTACCAAGTTATGTAAAAATCCAAAAATTTTTAAAAATTCGTTTGCCATATTGGATCCGCCATTTTGAATTTTGTAATTCTGACATCAGATTCGTAATTAGCGACCCCAAAAACCCCAAGTTACCAACTTATGTAAAAATCCAACAATTTTTTAAAAATTCGTCCGCCATATTGGATCCGCCATTTTGAATTTTGTAATTCTGACTTCAGATTCGTAATCAGCGACCCCAAAAAGCGCAAGTTACCAAGTTATGTAAAAATCCAACAATTTTTTAAAAATTCTTTCGCCATATTGAATCCGCCATTTTGAATTTTGTAATTCTGACATCAGATTCGTAATTAGCGACCCCAAAAACCCCAAGATTCCAACTTATGTAAAAATCCAACAATTTTTTAAAAATTCGTCCGCCAAATAGGACCATCCATTTTCAATTTTGTAAGTCTGACTTCAGATTCGTAATCAGCGACCCCAAATACCTTAAGTTACCAAGTTATGTAAAAATCCAAAATTTTTTAAAAATTCGTCCGCCATATAGGATCCGCCATTTTGAATTTTGTAATTCTGACTTCAGATTTGTAATCAGCGACCCCAAAAATCCCAAGTTACCAAGTTATGTAAAAATCCAACAATTTTTTAAAAATTCGTCCGCCATATTGGATCCGCCATTTTGAATTTTGTAATTCTGACTTCAGATTTGTTATCAGCGACCCCAAAAAATCTCAAGTTACCAAGTTATATAAAAATCCAACAATTTTTTAAAAATTCGTCCGCCATATTGGATCCGCCATTTTGAATTTTTGTAATTCTGACTTCAGATTCGTAAGCAACGACCCTAAAAACCCCATAATACCAACTTATGTAAAAATCCAACAATTTTTTAAAAATTCGTCCGCCAAATAGGACCATCCATTTTCAATTTTGTAAGTCTGACTTCAGATTCGTAATCAGCGACCCCAAATACCTTAAGTTACCAAGTTATGTAAAAATCCAAAAATTTTTTAAAAATTCGTCCGCCATATAGGATCCGCCATTTTGAATTTTTGTAATTCTGACTTTAGATTCGTAAGCAGCGACCCTAAAAACCCCATGTTACCAACTTATGTAAAAATCCAACAATTTTTTAAAATTCTTCCGCCAAATAGGACCATCCATTTTCAATTTTGTAAGTCTGACTTCAGATTCGTCATCAGCGACCCCAAATACCTTAAGTTACCAAGTTATGTAAAAATCCAAAAATTTTTTAAAAATTCGTCCGCCATATTGGATCCGCCATTTTGAATTTTGTAATTCTGACTTCAGATTTGTAATCAGCGACCCCAAAAAATCTCAAGTTACCAAGTTATATAAAAATCCAACAATTTTTTAAAAATTCGTCCGCCATATTGGATCCGCCATTTTGAATTTTTGTAATTCTGACTTCAGATTCGTAAGCAGCGACCCTAAAAACCCCATGTTACCAACTTATGTGAAAATCCAACAATTTTTTAAAAATTCGTCCGCCATATTGGATCATCCATTTTGAATTTTGTAAGTCTGACTTCAGATTCGTAATCAGCGACCTTAAAAACCCCAAGTTTCCAAGTTATGTAAAAATCCAACAATTTTTTAAAAATTCTTTCGCCATATTGGATCCGCCATTTTGAATTTTGTAATTCTGACATCAGATTCGTAATTAGCGACCCCAAGAACCCCAAGTTACCAACTTATGTAAAAATCCAACAATTTTTTAAAAATCCGTCCGCCAAATACAACCATCCATTTTCAATTTTGTAGGTCTGACTTCAGATTCGTAATCAGCGACCCCAAATACCTTAAGTTACCAAGTTGTGTAAAAATCCAACAATTTTGTAAAAATTCTTTCGCCATATTAGATCCGCCATTTTGAATTTTGTAATTCTGACATCAGATTCGTAATTAGCGACCCCAAAAACCCCAAGTTACCAAGTTATGTAGAAATCCAACAATTTTTTAAAATTCCGTCTGCTATATTGGATCCGCCATTTCGAATTTTGTAATTCTGACTTCAGATTCGTAATCAGCGACCCCAAAAACCCCAAGTTACTAAGTTATGTAAAAATCCAACAATTTTTTAAAAATTCGTCCACCATATTGGATCCGCTATTTTGAATTTTGTAATTCTGACTTCAGATTCGTAATCAGCGACCCCAAAAATCCCAAGTCACCAAGTTTTGTAAAAATCCAACAATTTTTTGAAATTTTGTCTGCCGTATTGGATCCGCCATTTTGAATTTTGTAATTCTGACTTCAGATTCGTAATCAGCGACCCCAAAAACCCCAAGTTACCAAGTTATGTAAGAATCCAACAATTTTTTAAAAATTCGTCTGCCATATAGGATCCGCCATTTTGAATTTTGTAATTCTGACTTCAGAATCGTAATAAGCGACCCCAAAAACCCCAAGTTACCAAGTTATGTAAAAATCCAAAAATTTTTAAAAATTCGTTTGCCATATTGGATCCGCCATTTTGAATTTTGTAATTCTGACATCAGATTCGTAATCAGCGACCCCAAAGATCCCAAGTTACCAAGTTATGTAAAAATCCAACTATTTTTTAAAAATTCGTCCACCATATTGGATCCGCTATTTTGAATTTTGTAATTCTGACTTCAGATTCGTAATCAGCGACACCAAAAATCGCAAGTTACCAAGTTATGTAAAAATCCAACAATTTTTTTAAAAATTCGTCCGCCATATTGGATCCGCAATTTAGAATTTTGTAATTCTGACTTCATATTCGTAATCAGCGACCCCAAAAACCCCAAGTTACCAACTTATGTAAAAATCCAACAATTTTTTAAAAATTCGTCCGCCATATTGGATCCGCCATTTTGAATTTTTGTAATTCTGACTTCAGATTCGTAAGCAGCGACCCTAAAAACCCCATGTTACCAACTTATGTAAAAATCCAACAATTTTTTAAAAATTCGTCCGCCAAATAGGACCATCCATTTTCAATTTTGTAAGTCTGACTTCAGATTCGTAATCAGCGACCCCAAAAACCCCATGTTACCAACTTATGTAAAAATCCAACAATTTTTTAAAAATTCGTCCGCCATATTGGATCATCCATTTTGAATTTTGTAAGTGTGACTTCAGATTCGTAATCAGCGACCCCAAAAACCCCAAGTTTCCAAGTTGTGTAAAAATCCAACAATTTTGTAAAAATTCTTTCGCCATATTAGATCCGCCATTTTGAATTTTGTAATTCTGACATCAGATTCGTAATTAGCGACCCCAAAAACCCCAAGTTACCAAGTTATGTAGAAATCCAACAATTTTTTTAAAATCCGTCTGCTATATTGGATCCGCCATTTGGAATTTTGTAATTCTGACTTCAGATTCGTAATCAGCGACCCCAAAAATCCCAAGTCACCAAGTTTTGTAAAAATCTAACAATTTTTTGAAAATTTGTCTGCCGTATTGGATCCGCCATTTTGAATTTTGTAATTCTGACTTCAGATTCGTAATAAGCGACCCCAAAAACCCCAAGTTACCAAGTTATGTAAAAATCCAAAAATTTTTAAAAATTCGTTTGCCATATTGGATCCGCCATTTTGAATTTTGTAATTCTGACATCAGATTCGTAATTAGCGACCCCAAAAACCCCAAGTTACCAACTTATGTAAAAATCCAACAATTTTTTAAAAATTCGTCCGCCATATTGGATCCGCCATTTTGAATTTTTGTAATTCTGACTTCAGATTCGTAAGCAGCGACCCTAAAACCCCCATGTTACCAACTTATGTAAAAATCCAACAATTTTTTAAAAATTCGTCCGCCAAATAGGACCATCCATTTTCAATTTTGTAAGTCTGACTTCAGATTCGTAATCAGCGACCCCAAAAACCCCATGTTACCAACTTATGTAAAAATCCAACAATTTTTTAAAAATTCGTCCGCCATATTGGATCATCCATTTTGAATTTTGTAATTCTGACTTCAGATTCGTAATCAGCGACCCCAAAAATCCCAAGTTACCAAGTTTTGTAAAAATCCAACAATTTTTTGAAAATTTGTCTGCCGTATTGGATCCGCCATTTTGAATTTTGTAATTCTGACTTCAGATTCGTAATCAGCGACCCCAAAAACCCCAAGTTTCCAAGTTGTGTAAAAATCCAACAATTTTGTAAAAATTCTTTCGCCATATTAGATCCGCCATTTTGAATTTTGTAATTCTGACATCAGATTCGTAATTAGCGACCCCAAAAACCCCAAGTTACCAAGTTATGTAGAAATCCAACAATTTTTTAAAAATCCGTCCGCTAAATAGGATCATCCATTTTTAATTTTGTAATTCTGACTTCAGATTCGTAATCAGCGACCCCAAAAATCCCAAGTTACCAAGTTATGTAAAAATCCAACAATTTTTTAAAAATTCGTTCACCATATTGGATCCGCTATTTTGAATTTTGTAATTCTGACTTCAGATTCGTAATCAGCGACCCCAAAAATCCCAAGTTACCAAGTTTTGTAAAAATCCAACAATTTTTTGAAAATTTGTCTGCCGTATTGGATCCGCCATTTTGAATTTTGTAATTCTGACTTCAGATTCGTAATCAGCGACCCCAAAAACCCCAAGTTACCAAGTTATGTAAAAATCCAACAATTTTTTAAAAATTCGTCTGCCATATAGGATCCGCCATTTTGAATTTTGTAATTCTGACTTCAGAATCGTTATAAGCGACCCCAAAAACACCAAGTTACCAAGTTATGTAAAAATCCAAAAATTTTTAAAAATTCGTTTGCCATATTGGATCCGCCATTTTGAATTTTGTAATTCTGACATCAGATTCGTAATTAGCGACCCCAAAAACCCCAAGTTACCAACTTATGTAAAAATCCAACAATTTTTTAAAAATTCGTCCGCCATATTGGATCCGCCATTTTGAATTTTGTAATTCTGACTTCAGATTCGTAATCAGCGACCCCAAAAAGCGCAAGTTACCAAGTTATGTAAAAATCCAACAATTTTTTAAAAATTCTTTCGCCATATTGAATCCGCCATTTTTAATTTTGTAATTCTGACATCAGATTCGTAATTAGCGACCTTAAAAACCATAAGTTACCAACTTATGTAAAAATCCAACAATTTTTTAAAAATTCGTCCGCCACATAGGATCATCCATTTTGAATTTTGTAAGTCTGACTTCAGATTCGTAATCAGCGACCCCAAAAACCCCAAGTTTCTAAGTTATGTAAAAATCCAACAATTTTTTAAAAATTCTTTCGCCATATTGGATCCGCCATTTCGAATTTTGTAATTCTGACATCAGATTCGTAATTAGCGACCCCAAAAACCTCAAGTTACCAACTTATGTAAAAATCCAACAATTTTTTAAAAATTCGTCCGCCAAATAGGACCATCCATTTTCAATGTTGTAAGTCTGACTTCAGATTCGTAATCAGCGACCCCAAATACCTTAAGTTACCAAGTTATGTAAAAATCCAAAATTTTTTAAAAATTCGTCCGCCATATTGGATCCGCCATTTTGAATTTTGTAATTCTGACTTCAGATTCGTAATCAGCGACCCCAAAAAGCGCAAGTTACCAAGTTATGTAAAAATCCAACAATTTTTTAAAAATTCTTTCGCCATATTGAATCCGCCATTTTGAATTTTGTAATTCTGACATCAGATTCGTAATTAGCGACCTTAAAAACCATAAGTTACCAACTTATGTAAAAATCCAACAATTTTTTAAAAATTCGTCCGCCACATAGGATCATCCATTTTGAATTTTGTAAGTCTGACTTCAGATTCGTAATCAGCGACCCCAAAAACCCCAAGTTACCAAGTTATGTAAAAATCCAACAATTTTTTAAAAATTCGTCTGCGATATTGGATCCGCCATTTTGAATTTTGTAATTCTGACTTCAGATTCGTAATCAGCGACCCCAAAAACCCCAAGTTACCAACTTATGTAAAAATCCAACAATTATTTAAAAATTCGTCCGCCAAATAGGATCATCCATTTTGAATTTTGTAATTCTGACACAGATTCGTAATCAGCGACCCCAAAGATCCCAAGTTACCAAGTTATGTAAAAATCCAACTATTTTTTAAAAATTCGTCCACCATATTGGATCCGCTATTTTGAATTTTGTAATTCTGACTTCAGATTCGTAATCAGCGACCCCAAAAATCCCAAGTCGCCAAGTTTTGTAATAATCCAACAATTTTTTGAAAATTTGTCTGCCGTATTGGATCCGCCATTTTGAATTTTGTAATTCTGACTTCAGATTCGTAATCAGCGACCCCAAAAAATCTCAAGTTACCAAGTTATGTAAAAATCCAACAATTTTTTAAAAATTCGTTCGCTATATTGGATCCGCCATTTTGAATTTTGTAATTCTGACTTCAGATTCGTAATCAGCGACCCCAAAAACCCCAAGTTACCAAGTTATGTAAAAATCCAACAATTTTTTAAAAATTCGTCCGCCATATTGGATTCGCCATTTAGAATTTTGTAATTCTGACTTCAGATTCGTAATCTGCGACCCCAAAAACCCCAAGTTACTAACTTATGTTTAAATCCAACAATTTTTTAAAAATTCGTCCGCCATATTGGATCCGCCATTTAGAATTTTGTAATTCTGACTTCAGATTCGTAATCAGCGACCCCAAAAACCCCAAGTTACCAAGTTATGTAAAAATCCAACAATTTTTTTAAGATTCGTCCGCTATATTGGATCCGATATTTTGAATTTTGTAATTCTGACTTCAGATTCGTAATCAGCGACCCCAAAAATCCCAAGTCAACAAGTTTTGTAAAAATCCAACAATTTTTTAAAAATTCGTCCGCCATATTGGATCCGCCATTTTGAATTTTGTAAGTCTGACTTCAGATTCGTAATCAGCGACCCCAAAAACCCCAAGTTTCCAAGTTATGTAAAAATCCAACAATTTTTTAAAAATTCTTTCGCCATATTGGATCCGCCATTTTGAATTTTGTAATTCTGACATCAGATTCGTAATTAGCGACCCCAAAAACCCCAAGTTACCAACTTATGTAAAAATCCAACAATTTTTTAAAAATTCGTCCGCCAAAAAGGATCATCCATTTTGAATTTTGTGAGTCTGACTTCAGATTCGTAATCAGCGACCCCAAAAACCCCAAGTTACCAAGTTATGTAAAAATCCAACAATTTTTTAAAAATTCGTCTGCGATATGGGATCCGCCATTTTGAATTTTGTAATTCTGACTTCAGATTCGTAATCAGCGACCCCAAAAACCCCAAGTTACCAACTTATGTAAAAATCCAACAATTATTTAAAAATTCGTCCGCCAAATAGGATCATCTATTTTGAATTTTGTAATTCTGACTCAGATTCGTAATCAGCGACCCCAAAGATCCCAAGTTACCAAGTTATGTAAAAATCCAACAATTTTTATAAAAATTCATCTGCTATATTGGATCCGCCATTTGAAATTTTGTAATTCTTACTTCAGATTCGTAATCAACGACCCCAAAAACCCCAAGTGACCAAGTTATGTAAAAATTTACCAATTTTTAAAAAATTCGTCCGCCATATTGGATCCGCCATTTTGAATATTGTAATTCTGACTTCAGATTCGTAATCAGCGACCCCAAAAACCCCAAGTTTCCAAGTTGTGTAAAAATCCAACAATTTTGTAAAAATTCTTTCGCCATATTAGATCCGCCATTTTGAATTTTGCAATTCTGACATCAGATTCGTAATTAGCGACCCCAAAAACCCCAAGTTACCAAGTTATGTAGAAATCCAACAATTTTTATAAAAATTCATCTGCTATATTGGATCCGCCATTTGGAATTTTGTAATTCTTACTTCAGATTCGTAATCAACGACCCCAAAAACCCCAAGTTACCAACTTATGTAAAAATCCAACAATTTTTTAAAAATTCGTCCGCTAAATAGGATCATCCATTTTGAATTTTGTAATTCTGACTTCAGAATCGTAATCAGCGACCCCAAAAATCCCAAGTTACCAAGTGATGTAAAAATCCAACAATTTTTTAAAAATTCGTCCACCATATTGGATCCGCTATTTTGAGTTTTGTAATTCTGACTTCAGATTCGTAATCAGCGACCCCAAAAATCCCAAGTCACCAAGTTTTGTAAAAGTCCAACAATTTTTTGAAAATTTGTCTGCCGTATTGGATCCGCCATTTTGAATTTTGTAATTCTGACTTCAGATTCGTAATCAGCGACCCCAAAAACCCCAAGTTACTAAGTTATGTAAAAATCCAACAATTTTCTAAAAATTCGTCCGCCATATAGGATCCGCCATTTTGAATTTTGTAATTCTGACTTCAGAATCGTAATAAGCGACCCCAAAAACCCCAAGTTACCAACTTATGTAAAAATCCAACAATTTTTTAAAAATTCGTCCCTCATATTGGATCCGCCATTTTGAATTTTGTAATTCTGACTCAGATTCGTAATCAGCGACCCCAAAGATCCCAAGTTACCAAGTTATGTAAAAATCCAACAATTTTTATAAAAATTCATCTGCTATATTGGATCCGCCATTTGAAATTTTGTAATTCTTACTTCAGTTTCGTAATCAACGACCCCAAAAACCCCAAGTGACCAAGTTATGTAAAAATTTAACAATTTTTAAAAAATTCGTCCGCCATATTGGATCCGCCATTTTGAATATTGTAATTCTGACTTCAGATTCGTAATCAGCGACCCCAAAAACCCCAAGTTTCCAAGTTGTGTAAAAATCCAACAATTTTGTAAAAATTCTTTCGCCATATTAGATCCGCCATTTTGAATTTTGCAATTCTGACATCAGATTCGTAATTAGCGACCCCAAAAACCCCAAGTTACCAAGTTATGTAGAAATCCAACAATTTTTATAAAAATTCATCTGCTATATTGGATCCGCCATTTGGAATTTTGTAATTCTTACTTCAGATTCGTAATCAACGACCCCAAAAACCCCAAGTTACCAACTTATGTAAAAATCCAACAATTTTTTAAAAATTCGTCCGCTAAATAGGATCATCCATTTTGAATTTTGTAATTCTGACTTCAGAATCGTAATCAGCGACCCCAAAAATCCCAAGTTACCAAGTGATGTAAAAATCCAACAATTTTTTAAAAATTCGTCCACCATATTGGATCCGCTATTTTGAGTTTTGTAATTCTGACTTCAGATTCGTAATCAGCGACCCCAAAAATCCCAAGTCACCAAGTTTTGTAAAAGTCCAACAATTTTTTGAAAATTTGTCTGCCGTATTGGATCCGCCATTTTGAATTTTGTAATTCTGACTTCAGATTCGTAATCAGCGACCCCAAAAACCCCAAGTTACTAAGTTATGTAAAAATCCAACAATTTTCTAAAAATTCGTCCGCCATATAGGATCCGCCATTTTGAATTTTGTAATTCTGACTTCAGAATCGTAATAAGCGACCCCAAAAACCCCAAGTTACCAACTTATGTAAAAATCCAACAATTTTTTAAAAATTCGTCCGTCATATTGGATCCGCCATTTTGAATTTTGTAATTCTGACTTCAGATTCGTAATCAGCGACCCCAAAAATCGCAAGTTACCAAGTTATGTAAAAATCCAACAATTTTTTAAAAATTCGTCCGCCATATTGGATCCGCCATTTTGAATTTTGTAATTCTGACTTCAGATTCGTAATCAGCGACCCCAAAAACCCCAAGTTACTAAGTTATGTAAAAATCCAAAAATTTTTAAAAATTCGTTTGCCATATTGGATCCGCCATTTTGAATTTTGTAATTCTGACATCAGATTCGTAATTAGCGACCCCAAAAACCCCAAGTTACCAACTTATGTAAAAATCCAACAATTTTTTAAAAATTCGTCCGTCATATTGGATCCGCCATTTTGAATTTTGTAATTCTGACTTCAGATTCGTAATCAGCGACCCCAAAAATCGAAAGTTACCAAGTTATGTAAAAATCCAACAATTTTTTAAAAATTCGTCCGCCATATTGGATCCGCCATTTTGAATTTTGTAATTCTGACTTCAGATTCGTAATCAGCGACCCCAAAAACCCCAAGTTACCAACTTATGTAAAAATCCAACAATTTTTTAAAAATTCGTCCGCCATATTGGATCCGCCATTTTGAATTTTGTAATTCTGACTTCAGATTCGTAATCAGCGAACCAAAAAATCACAAGTTAACAAGTTTTGTAAAAATCCAACAATTTTTTAAAAATTCGTCCGCCATATTGGATCCGCCATTTAGAATTTTGTAATTCTGACTTCAGATTCGTAATCAGAGACCCCAAAAACCCCAAGTTACCAACTTATGTAAAAATCCAACAATTTTTTAAAAATTCGTCCGCCATTTTGAATTTTGTAATTCTGACATCAGATTCGTAATTAGCGACCCCAAAAACCCCAAGTTACCAACTTATGTAAAAATCCAACAATTTTTTAAAAATTCGTCCGCCAAATAGGATCATCTATTTTGAATTTTGTAAGTCTGACTTCAGATTCGTAATCAGCGACCCCAAAAAACCCAAGTTACCAATTTATGTAAAAATCCAACAATTTTTTTAAAATTCGTCTGCTATATTGGATCCTCCATTTTGAATTTTGTAAGTCTGACTTCAGATTCGTAATCAGCGACCCCAAAAACCCCAAGTTACCAAGTTATGTAAAAATCCAACAATTTTTTTAAAATTCGTCTGCTATATTGGATCCTCCTTTTTGAATTTTGTAATTCTGACTTCAGATTCGTAATCAGCGACCCCAAAAATCCCAAGTCACTAAGTTTTGTAAAAATTTAACATTTTTTTGAAAATTTGTCTGCCGTATTGGATCCGCCGGTTTGAATTTTGTAATTCTGACTTCAGATTCGTAATCAGCGACCCCAAAAACCCCAAGTTACCAACTTATGTAAAAATCCAACAATTTTTTAAAAATTCGTCCGCCATATTGTATCCGCAATTTTGAATTTTGTAATTCTGACTTCAGATTCGTAATCAGCGACCCCAAAAATCACAAGTCAACAAGTTTTGTAAAAATCCAATAATTTTTTAAAAATTGATCCGCCATATTTGATCCGCCATTTTGAATTTTGTAAGTCTGACTTCCGATTCGTAATCAGCGACCCCAAAAACCCCAAGTTTCCAAGTTATGTAAAAATCCAAAAATTTTTTAAAAATTCGTTTGCCATATTGGATCCGCCATTTTGAATTTTGTAATTCTGACTTCAGATTCGTAATCAATGACCCCAAAAATCGCAAGTTACCAAGTTTTGTAAAAATCCAACAATTTCTTAAAAATTCGTCCGCCAAATAGGATCATCCATTTTGAATTTTGTAAGTCTGACTTCAGATTCGTAATCAGCGACCCCAAAAATCACAAGTCAACAAGTTTTGTATAAATCCAATAATTTTTTAAAAATTTATCAGCCAAATAGGATCATCTATTTTGAATTTTGTAAGTCTGACTTCAGATTCGTAATCAGCGACCCCAAAAATCACAAGTCAACAAGTTATGTAAAAATCCAACAATTTTTTAAAAATTCGTCCGCCATATTGGATCCGCCATTTAGAATTTTGTAATTCTGACTTCAGATTCGTAATCAGCGACCCCAAAAACCCCAAGTTACCAAGTTATGTAAAAATACAACAATTTTTTAAAAATTCGTCCGTCATATAGGATCCGCCATTTCGAATTTTGTAATTCTGACTCAGATTCGTAATCAGCGACCCCAAAAATCCCAAGTTACCAAGTTATGTAAAAATCGAACAATTTTTTAAAAATTTGTCCACCATATTGGATCCGCTATTTTGATTTTTGTAATTCTGACTTCAGATTCGTAATCAGCGACCCCAAAAATCCCAAGTCACCAAGTTATGTAAAAATCCAAAAATTTTTTAAAAATTCGTTTGCCATATTGGATCCGCCATTTAGAATTTTGTAATTCTGACTTCAGATTCGTAATCAGCGACCCCATAAAACCCCAAGTTACCAACTTATGTAAAAATCCAACAATTTTTTAAAAATTCGTCCGCCATATTGGATCCGCCATTTTGTATTTTGTAATTCTGACTTCAGATTCGTAATCAGCGACCCCAAAAATCCCAAGTCAACAAGTTTTGTAAAAATCCAACAATTTTTTAAAAATTTGTCCGCCATATTGGATCCTCCATTTAGAATTTTGTAATTCTGACTCAGATTCGTAATCAGCGACCCCAAAAATCCCAAGTTACCAAGTTATGTAAAAATCGAACAATTTTTTAAAAATTTGTCCACCATATTGGATCCGCTATTTTGATTTTTGTAATTCTGACTTCAGATTCGTAATCAGCGACCCCAAAAATCCCAAGTCACCAAGTTTTGTAAAAGTCCAACAATTTTTTGAAAATTTGTCTGCCGTATTGGATCCGCCATTTTGAATTTTGTAATTCTGACTTCAGATTCGTAATCAGCGACCCCAAAAACCCCAAGTTACTAAGTTATGTAAAAATCCAACAATTTTCTAAAAATTCGTCCGCCATATAGGATCCGCCATTTTGAATTTTATAATTCTGACTTCAGAATCGTAATAAGCGACCCCAAAAACCCCAAGTTACCAACTTATGTAAAAATCCAACAATTTTTTAAAAATTCGTCCGTCATATTGGATCCGCCATTTTGAATTTTGTAATTCTGACTCAGATTCGTAATCAGCGACCCCAAAGATCCCAAGTTACCAAGTTATGTAAAAATCCAACAATTTTTATAAAAATTCATCTGCTATATTGGATCCGCCATTTGAAATTTTGTAATTCTTACTTCAGATTCGTAATCAACGACCCCAAAAACCCCAAGTGACCAAGTTATGTAAAAATTTAACAATTTTTAAAAAATTCGTCCGCCATATTGGATCCGCCATTTTGAATATTGTAATTCTGACTTCAGATTCGTAATCAGCGACCCCAAAAACCCCAAGTTTCCAAGTTGTGTAAAAATCCAACAATTTTGTAAAAATTCTTTCGCCATATTAGATCCGCCATTTTGAATTTTGCAATTCTGACATCAGATTCGTAATTAGCGACCCCAAAAACCCCAAGTTACCAAGTTATGTAGAAATCCAACAATTTTTATAAAAATTCATCTGCTATATTGGATCCGCCATTTGGAATTTTGTAATTCTTACTTCAGATTCGTAATCAACGACCCCAAAAACCCCAAGTTACCAACTTATGTAAAAATCCAACAATTTTTTAAAAATTCGTCCGCTAAATAGGATCATCCATTTTGAATTTTGTAATTCTGACTTCAGAATCGTAATCAGCGACCCCAAAAATCCCAAGTTACCAAGTGATGTAAAAATCCAACAATTTTTTAAAAATTCGTCCACCATATTGGATCCGCTATTTTGAGTTTTGTAATTCTGACTTCAGATTCGTAATCAGCGACCCCAAAAATCCCAAGTCACCAAGTTTTGTAAAAGTCCAACAATTTTTTGAAAATTTGTCTGCGGTATTGGATCCGCCATTTTGAATTTTGTAATTCTGACTTCAGATTCGTAATCAGCGACCCCAAAAACCCCAAGTTACTAAGTTATGTAAAAATCCAACAATTTTCTAAAAATTCGTCCGCCATATAGGATCCGCCATTTTGAATTTTGTAATTCTGACTTCAGAATCGTAATAAGCGACCCCAAAAACCCCAAGTTACCAACTTATGTAAAAATCCAACAATTTTTTAAAAATTCGTCCGTCATATTGGATCCGCCATTTTGAATTTTGTAATTCTGACTTCAGATTCGTAATCAGCGACCCCAAAAATCGCAAGTTACCAAGTTATGTAAAAATCCAACAATTTTTTAAAAATTCGTCCGCCATATTGGATCCGCCATTTTGAATTTTGTAATTCTGACTTCAGATTCGTAATCAGCGACCCCAAAAACCCCAAGTTACTAAGTTATGTAAAAATCCAAAAATTTTTAAAAATTCGTTTGCCATATTGGATCCGCCATTTTGAATTTTGTAATTCTGACATCAGATTCGTAATTAGCGACCCCAAAAACCCCAAGTTACCAACTTATGTAAAAATCCAACAATTTTTTAAAAATTCGTCCGTCATATTGGATCCGCCATTTTGAATTTTGTAATTCTGACTTCAGATTCGTAATCAGCGACCCCAAAAATCGAAAGTTACCAAGTTATGTAAAAATCCAACAATTTTTTAAAAATTCGTCCGCCATATTGGATCCGCCATTTTGAATTTTGTAATTCTGACTTCAGATTCGTAATCAGCGACCCCAAAAACCCCAAGTTACCAACTTATGTAAAAATCCAACAATTTTTTAAAAATTCGTCCGCCATATTGGATCCGCCATTTTGAATTTTGTAATTCTGACTTCAGATTCGTAATCAGCGAACCAAAAAATCACAAGTTAACAAGTTTTGTAAAAATCCAACAATTTTTTAAAAATTCGTCCGCCATATTGGATCCGCCATTTAGAATTTTGTAATTCTGACTTCAGATTCGTAATCAGAGACCCCAAAAACCCCAAGTTACCAACTTATGTAAAAATCCAACAATTTTTTAAAAATTCGTCCGCCATTTTGAATTTTGTAATTCTGACATCAGATTCGTAATTAGCGACCCCAAAAACCCCAAGTTACCAACTTATGTAAAAATCCAACAATTTTTTAAAAATTCGTCCGCCAAATAGGATCATCTATTTTGAATTTTGTAAGTCTGACTTCAGATTCGTAATCAGCGACCCCAAAAAACCCAAGTTACCAATTTATGTAAAAATCCAACAATTTTTTTAAAATTCGTCTGCTATATTGGATCCTCCATTTTGAATTTTGTAAGTCTGACTTCAGATTCGTAATCAGCGACCCCAAAAACCCCAAGTTACCAAGTTATGTAAAAATCCAACAATTTTTTTAAAATTCGTCTGCTATATTGGATCCTCCTTTTTGAATTTTGTAATTCTGACTTCAGATTCGTAATCAGCGACCCCAAAAATCCCAAGTCACTAAGTTTTGTAAAAATTTAACATTTTTTTGAAAATTTGTCTGCCGTATTGGATCCGCCGGTTTGAATTTTGTAATTCTGACTTCAGATTCGTAATCAGCGACCCCAAAAACCCCAAGTTACCAACTTATGTAAAAATCCAACAATTTTTTAAAAATTCGTCCGCCATATTGTATCCGCAATTTTGAATTTTGTAATTCTGACTTCAGATTGGTAATCAGCGACCCCAAAAATCACAAGTCAACAAGTTTTGTAAAAATCCAATAATTTTTTAAAAATTGATCCGCCATATTTGATCCGCCATTTTGAATTTTGTAAGTCTGACTTCCGATTCGTAATCAGCGACCCCAAAAACCCCAAGTTTCCAAGTTATGTAAAAATCCAAAAATTTTTTAAAAATTCGTTTGCCATATTGGATCCGCCATTTTGAATTTTGTAATTCTGACTTCAGATTCGTAATCAATGACCCCAAAAATCGCAAGTTACCAAGTTTTGTAAAAATCCAACAATTTCTTAAAAATTCGTCCGCCAAATAGGATCATCCATTTTGAATTTTGTAAGTCTGACTTCAGATTCGTAATCAGCGACCCCAAAAATCACAAGTCAACAAGTTTTGTATAAATCCAATAATTTTTTAAAAATTTATCAGCCAAATAGGATCATCTATTTTGAATTTTGTAAGTCTGACTTCAGATTCGTAATCAGCGACCCCAAAAATCACAAGTCAACAAGTTATGTAAAAATCCAACAATTTTTTAAAAATTCGTCCGCCATATTGGATCCGCCATTTAGAATTTTGTAATTCTGACTTCAGATTCGTAATCAGCGACCCCAAAAACCCCAAGTTACCAAGTTATGTAAAAATACAACAATTTTTTAAAAATTCGTCCGTCATATAGGATCCGCCATTTCGAATTTTGTAATTCTGACTTCAGATTCGTAATCAGCGACCCGAAAAACCCAAAGTTACCAAGTTATGTAAAAATCCAAAAATTTTTTAAAAATTCGTTTGCCATATTGGATCCGCCATTTAGAATTTTGTAATTCTGACTTCAGATTCGTAATCAGCGACCCCATAAAACCCCAAGTTACCAACTTATGTAAAAATCCAACAATTTTTTAAAAATTCGTCCGCCATATTGGATCCGCCATTTTGTATTTTGTAATTCTGACTTCAGATTCGTAATCAGCGACCCCAAAAATCCCAAGTCAACAAGTTTTGTAAAAATCCAACAATTTTTTAAAAATTTGTCCGCCATATTGGATCCTCCATTTAGAATTTTGTAATTCTGACTCAGATTCGTAATCAGCGACCCCAAAAATCCCAAGTTACCAAGTTATGTAAAAATCGAACAATTTTTTAAAAATTTGTCCACCATATTGGATCCGCTATTTTGATTTTTGTAATTCTGACTTCAGATTCGTAATCAGCGACCCCAAAAATCGCAAGTTACCAAGTTATGTAAAAATCCAACAATTTTTTAAAAATTCGTCCGCCATATTGGATCCGCCATTTAGAATTTTGTAATTCTGACTTCACATTCGTAATCAGCGACCCCAAAAACCCCAA
Organism: Ganaspis brasiliensis; assembly: GCA_037103525.1. Classification (NCBI taxonomy): domain Eukaryota; kingdom Metazoa; phylum Arthropoda; class Insecta; order Hymenoptera; family Figitidae; genus Ganaspis; species Ganaspis brasiliensis. Next base: position 200,024 of record JAZKLR010000183.1, on the reverse strand, counting down.
GTTACCAACTTATGTAAAAATCCAACAATTTTTTAAAAATTCGTCTGCTATATTGGATCCTCCATTTTGAATTTTGTAATTCTGACTTCAGATTCGTAATCAGCGACCCCAAAAATCCCAAGTCACTAAGTTTTGTAAAAATTTAACATTTTTTTGAAAATTTGTCTGCCGTATTGGATCCGCCGGTTTGAATTTTGTAATTCTGACTCAGATTCGTAATCAGCGAACCCAAAAATCCCAAGTTACCAAGTTATGTAAAAATCGAACAATTTTTTAAAAATTTGTCCACCATATTGGATCCGCTATTTTGAATTTTGTAATTCTGACTTCAGATTCGTAATCAGCGACCCCAAAAATCGCAAGTTACCAAGTTATGTAAAAATCCAACAATTTTTTAAAAATTCGTCCGCCATATTGGATCCGCCATTTAGAATTTTGTAATTCTGACTTCAGATTCGTAATCAGAGACCCCAAAAACCCCAAGTTACCAACTTATGTAAAAATCCAACAATTTTTTAAAAATTCGTCCGCTATTTTGAATTTTGTAATTCTGACATCAGATTCGTAATTAGCGACCCCAAAAACCCCAAGTTACCAACTTATGTAAAAATCCAACAATTTTTTAAAAATTCGTCCGCCAAATAGGATCATCTATTTTGAATTTTGTAAGTCTGACTTCAGATTCGTAATCAGCGACCCCAAAAAACCCAAGTTACCAATTTATGTAAAAATCCAACAATTTTTTTAAAATTCGTCTGCTATATTGGATCCTCCATTTTGAATTTTGTAAGTCTGACTTCAGATTCGTAATCAGCGACCCCAAAAACCCCAAGTTACCAAGTTATGTAAAAATCCAACAATTTTTTTAAAATTCGTCTGCTATATTGGATCCTCCTTTTTGAATTTTGTAATTCTGACTTCAGATTCGTAATCAGCGACCCCAAAAACCCCAAGTTACCAACTTATGTAAAAATCCAACAATTTTTTAAAAATTCGTCCGCCATATTGTATCCGCAATTTTGAATTTTGTAATTCTGACTTCAGATTCGTAATCAGCGACCCCAAAAACCCCAAGTTTCCAAGTTATGTAAAAATCCAAAAATTTTTTAAAAAATTCGTTTGCCATATTGTATCCGCAATTTTGAATTTTGTAATTCTGACTTCAGATTCGTAATCAGCGACCCCAAAAATCACAAGTCAACAAGTTTTGTAAAAATCCAATAATTTTTTAAAAATTGATCCGCCATATTTGATCCGCCATTTTGAATTTTGTAAGTCTGACTTCCGATTCGTAATCAGCGACCCCAAAAACCCCAAGTTTCCAAGTTATGTAAAAATCCAAAAATTTTTTAAAAATTCGTTTGCCATATTGGATCCGCCATTTTGAATTTTGTAATTCTGACTTCAGATTCGTAATCAATGACCCCAAAAATCGCAAGTTACCAAGTTTTGTAAAAATCCAACAATTTCTTAAAAATTCGTCCGCCAAATAGGATCATCCATTTTGAATTTTGTAAGTCTGACTTCAGATTCGTAATCAGCGACCCCAAAAATCACAAGTCAACAAGTTTTGTATAAATCCAATAATTTTTTAAAAATTTATCAGCCAAATAGGATCATCCATTTTGAATTTTGTAAGTCTGACTTCAGATTCGTAATCAGCGACCCCAAAAATCACAAGTCAACAAGTTATGTAAAAATCCAACAATTTTTTAAAAATTCGTCCGCCATATTGGATCCGCCATTTAGAATTTTGTAATCCTGACTTCAGATTCGTAATCAGCGACCCCAAAAACCCCAAGTTACCAAGTTATGTAAAAATACAACAATTTTTTAAAAATTCGTCCGCCATATAGGATCCGCCATTTCGAATTTTGTAATTCTGACTTCAGATTCGTAATCAGCGACCCGAAAAACCCAAAGTTACCAAGTTATGTAAAAATCCAAAAATTTTTTAAAAATTCGTTTGCCATATTGGATCCGCCATTTAGAATTTTGTAATTCTGACTTCAGATTCGTAATCAGCGACCCCAAAAACCCCAAGTTACCAACTTATGTAAAAATCCAACAATTTTTTAAAAATTCGTCTGCTATATTGGATCCTCCATTTTGAATTTTGTAATTCTGACTTCAGATTCGTAATCAGCGACCCCAAAAATCCCAAGTCACTAAGTTTTGTAAAAATTTAACATTTTTTTGAAAATTTGTCTGCCGTATTGGATCCGCCGGTTTGAATTTTGTAATTCGGACTCAGATTCGTAATCAGCGAACCCAAAAATCCCAAGTTACCAAGTTATGTAAAAATCCAACAATTTTTTAAAAATTCGTCCGCCATATTGGATCCGCCATTTAGAATTTTGTAATTCTGACTTCAGATTCGTAATCAGAGACCCCAAAAACCCCAAGTTACCAACTTATGTAAAAATCCAACAATTTTTTAAAAATTCGTCCGCCATTTTGAATTTTGTAATTCTGACATCAGATTCGTAATTAGCGACCCCAAAAACCCCAAGTTACCAACTTATGTAAAAATCCAACAATTTTTTAAAAATTCGTCCGCCAAATAGGATCATCTATTTTGAATTTTGTAAGTCTGACTTCAGATTCGTAATCAGCGACCCCAAAAAACCCAAGTTACCAAGTTATGTAAAAATCCAACAATTTTTTAAAAATTCGTCCGCCATATTGGATCCGCCATTTAGAATTTTGTAATTCTGACTTCAGATTCGTAATCAGAGACCCCAAAAACCCCAAGTTACCAACTTATGTAAAAATCCAACAATTTTTTAAAAATTCGTCCGCCATTTTGAATTTTGTAATTCTGACATCAGATTCGTAATTAGCGACCCCAAAAACCCCAAGTTACCAACTTATGTAAAAATCCAACAATTTTTTAAAAATTCGTCCGCCATATTGTATCCGCAATTTTGAATTTTGTAATTCTGACTTCAGATTCGTAATCAGCGACCCCAAAAATCACAAGTCAACAAGTTCTGTAAAAATCCAATAATTTTTTAAAAATTGATCCGCCTTATTTGATCCGCCATTTTGAATTTTGTAAGTCTGACTTCCGATTCGTAATCAGCGACCCCAAAAACCCCAAGTTTCCAAGTTATGTAAAAATCCAAAAATTTTTTAAAAATTCGTTTGCCATATTGGATCCGCCATTTTGAATTTTGTAATTCTGACTTCAGATTCGTAATCAATGACCCCAAAAATCGCAAGTTACCAAGTTTTGTAAAAATCCAACAATATCTTAAAAATTCGTCCGCCAAATAGGATCATCCATTTTGAATTTTGTAAGTCTGACTTCAGATTCGTAATCAGCGACCCCAAAAATCACCAGTCAACAAGTTTTGTATAAATCCAATAATTTTTTAAAAATTTATCCGCCAAATAGGATCATCCATTTTGAATTTTGTAAGTCTGACTTCAGATTCGTAATCAGCGACCCCAAAAATCACAAGTCAACAAGTTATGTAAAAATCCAACAATTTTTTAAAAATTCGTCCGCCATATTGGATCCGCCATTTAGAATTTTGTAATTCTGACTTCAGATTCGTAATCAGCGACCCCAAAAACCCCAAGTTACCAACTTATGTAAAAATCCAACAATTTTTTAAAAATTCGTCTGCTATATTGGATCCTCCATTTTGAATTTTGTAATTCTGACTTCAGATTCGTAATCAGCGACCTCAAAAATCCCAAGTCACTAAGTTTTGTAAAAATTTAACATTTTTTTGAAAATTTGTCTGCCGTATTGGATCCGCCGGTTTGAATTTTGTAATTCTGACTCAGATTCGTAATCAGCGAACCCAAAAATCCCAAGTTACCAAGTTATGTAAAAATCGAACAATTTTTTAAAAATTTGTCCACCATATTGGATCCGCTATTTTGAATTTTGTAATTCTGACTTCAGATTCGTAATCAGCGACCCCAAAAATCGCAAGTTACCAAGTTATGTAAAAATCCAACAATTTTTTAAAAATTCGTCCGCCATATTGGATCCGCCATTTAGAATTTTGTAATTCTGACTTCAGATTCGTAATCAGAGACCCCAAAAACCCCAAGTTACCAACTTATGTAAAAATCCAACAATTTTTTAAAAATTCGTCCGCCATTTTGAATTTTGTAATTCTGACATCAGATTCGTAATTAGCGACCCCAAAAACCCCAAGTTACCAACTTATGTAAAAATCCAACAATTTTTTAAAAATTCGTCCGCCAAATAGGATCATCTATTTTGAATTTTGTAAGTCTGACTTCAGATTCGTAATCAGCGACCCCAAAAAACCCAAGTTACCAATTTATGTAAAAATCCAACAATTTTTTTAAAATTCGTCTGCTATATTGGATCCTCCATTTTGAATTTTGTAAGTCTGACTTCAGATTCGTAATCAGCGACCCCAAAAACCCCAAGTTACCAAGTTATGTAAAAATCCAACAATTTTTTTAAAATTCGTCTGCTATATTGGATCCTCCTTTTTGAATTTTGTAATTCTGACTTCAGATTCGTAATCAGCGACCCCAAAAATCCCAAGTCACTAAGTTTTGTAAAAATTTAACATTTTTTTGAAAATTTGTCTGCCGTATTGGATCCGCCGGTTTGAATTTTGTAATTCTGACTTCAGATTCGTAATCAGCGACGCCAAAAACCCCAAGTTACCAACTTATGTGAAAATCCAACAATTTTTTAAAATTCGTCCGCCATATTGTATCCGCAATTTTGAATTTTGTAATTCTGACTTCAGATTCGTAATCAGCGACCCCAAAAATCACAAGTCAACAAGTTTTGTAAAAATCCAATAATTTTTTAAAAATTGATCCGCCATATTTGATCCGCCATTTTGAATTTTGTAAGTCTGACTTCCGATTCGTAATCAGCGACCCCAAAAACCCCAAGTTTCCAAGTTATGTAAAAATCCAAAAATTTTTTAAAAATTCGTTTGCCATATTGGATCCGCCATTTTGAATTTTGTAATTCTGACTTCAGATTCGTAATCAATGACCCCAAAAATCGCAAGATACCAAGTTTTGTAAAAATCCAACAATTTCTTAAAAATTCGTCCGCCAAATAGGATCATCCATTTTGAATTTTGTAAGTCTGACTTCAGATTCGTAATCAGCGACCCCAAAAATCACAAGTCAACAAGTTTTGTATAAATCCAATAATTTTTTAAAAATTTATCCGCCATATTGGATCCACCATTTTGAATTTTGTAAGTCTGACTTCCGATTCGTAATCAGCGACCCCAAAAACCCCAAGTTTCCAAGTTATGTAAAAATCCAACAATTTTTTAAAAATTCTTTCGCCATATTGGATCCGCCATTTTGAATTTTGTAAGTCTGACTTCCGATTCGTAATCAGCGACCCCAAAAACCCCAAGTTTCCAAGTTATGTAAAAATCCAACAATTTTTTAAAAATTCTTTCGCCATATTGGATCCGCCATTTTGAATTTTGTAATTCTGACTTCAGATTCGTAATCAGCGACCCCAAAAACCCCAAGTTACCAACTTATGTAAAAATCCAACAATTATTTAAAAATTCGTCCGCCAAATAGGATCATCCATTTTGAATTTTGTAATTCTGACTTCAGATTCGTAATCAGCGACCCTAAGAATCCCAAGTCACCAAGTTTTGTAAAAATTTAACAATTTTTTAAAAATTTGTCTGCCTTATTGGATCCGCCATTTTGAATTTTGTAATTCTGACTTCAGATTCGTAATCAGCGACCCCAGAAAATCTCAAGTTACCAAGTTATGTAAAAATCCAACAATTTTTTAAAAATTCGTCCGCCATATTGGATCCGCCATTTTGAATTTTGTAATTCTGACTTCAGATTCGTAACCAGCGACCGCAAAAACCCCAAGTTACCAAGTTATGTAAAAATACAACAATTTTTTAAAAATTCGTCCGCCATATAGGATCCGCCATTTCGAATTTTGTAATTCTAACTTCAGATTCGTAATCAGCGACCCCAAAAACCCCAATTTACCAAGTTATGTAAAAATCCAAAAATTTTTTAAAAATTCGTTTGCCATATTGGATCCGCCATTTAGAATTTTGTAATTCTGACTTCAATTTCGTAATCAGCGACCCCAAAAACCCCAAGTTACCAACTTATGTAAAATTCCAACAATTTTTTAAAAATTCGTCTGCCATATTGGATCCGCCATTTTGAAGTTTGTAATTCTGACTTCAGATTCGTAATCAGCGACCCCAAAAATCCCAAGTCACCAAGTTTTGTAAAAATTTAACAATTTTTTGAAAATTTGTCTGCCGTATTGGATCCGCCATTTTGAATTTTGTAATTCTGACTTCAGATTCGTAATCAGCGACCCCAAAAAATCTCAAGTTACCAAGTTATGTAAAAATCCAACAATTTTTTAAAAATTCGTCCACCATATTGGATCCGCTATTTTGAATTTTGTAATTCTGACTTCAGATTCGTAATCAGCGACCCCAAAAACCCCAAGTTACCAACTTATGTAAAAATCCAACAATTTTTTAAAAATTCGTCTGCCATATTGGATCCGCCATTTTGAATTTTGTAATTCTGACTCAGATTCGTAATCAGCGACCCCAAAAATCCCAAGTTACCATGTTATGTAAAAATCGAACAATTTTTTAAAAATTCGTCCGCCATATTGGATCCGCCATTTAGAATTTTGTAATTCTGACTTCAGATTCGTAATCAGCGACCCCAAAAACCCCAAGTTACCAACTTATGTAAAAATCCAACAATTTTTTAAAAATTCGTCCGCCATATTGGATCCGCCATTGAGAATTTTGTAATTCTGACTCAGATTCGTAATCAGCGACCCCAAAAATCCCAAGTTACCAAGTTATGTAAAAATCGAACAATTTTTTAAAAATTTGTCCACCATATTGGATCCGCTATTTTGAATTTTGTAATTCTGACTTCAGATTCGTAATCAGCGACCCCAAAAATCCCAAGTTACCAAGTTATGTAAAAATCCAACAATTTTTTAAAAATTCGTCCGCCATATTGGATCCGCCATTAAGAATTTTGTAATTCTGACTTCAGATTCGTAATCAGCGACCCCAAAAACCCCAAGTTACCAACTTATGTAAAAATCCAACAATTTTTTAAAAATTCGTCCGCCAAATAGGATCATCCATTTTGAATTTTGTAAGTCTGACTTCAGATTCGTAATCAGCGACCCCAAAAAACCCAAGTTACCAAGTTATGTAAAAATCCAACAATTTTTTTAAAATTCGTCAGCTATATTGGATCCGCCGGTTTGAATTTTGTAATTCTGACTTCAGATTCGTAATCAGCGACCCCAAAAACCCCAAGTTACCAACTTATGTAAAAATCCAACAATTTTTTAAAAATTCGTCCACCATATTGGATCCGCCATTTTGAATTTTGTAATTCTGACTTCAGATTCGTAATCAGCGACCCCAAAAATCACAAGTCAACAAGTTTTGTAAAAATCCAATAATTTTTTAAAAATTTATCCGCCATATTGGATCCGCCATTTTGAATTTTGTAAGTCTGACTTCCGATTCGTAATCAGCGACCCCAAAAACCCCAAGTTACCAACTTATGTAAAAATCCAACAATTATTTAAAAATTCGTCCGCCAAATAGGATCATCCATTTTGAATTTTGTAATTCTGACTTCAGATTCGTAATCAGCGACCCTAAGAATCCCAAGTCACCAAGTTTTGTAAAAATTTAACAATTTTTTGAAAATTTGTCTGCCTTATTGGATCCGCCATTTTGAATTTTGTAATTCTGACTTCAGATTCGTAATCAGCGACCCCAGAAAATCTCAAGTTACCAAGTTATGTAAAATTCCAACAATTTTTTAAAAATTCGTCCACCATATTGGATCCGCCATTTTGAATTTTGTAATTCTGACTTCAGATTCGTAACCAGCGACCCCAAAAACCCCAAGTTACCAAGTTATGTAAAAATACAACAATTTTTTAAAAATTCGTCCGCCATATAGGATCTGCCATTTCGAATTTTGTAATTCTAACTTCAGATTCGTAATCAGCGACCCCAAAAACCCCAATTTACCAAGTTATGTAAAAATCCAAAAATTTTTTTAAAATTCGTCTGCTATATTGGATCCTCCATTTTGAATTTTGTAAGTCTGACTACAGATTCGTAATCAGCGACCTCAAAAACCCCAAGTTACCAACTTATGTAAAAATCCAACAATTTTTTAAAAATTCGTCCGCCATATTGGATCCGCCATTTAGAATTTTGTAATTCTGACTCAGATTCGTAATCAGCGACCCCAAAAATGCCAAGTTACCAAGTTATGTAAAAATCGAACAATTTTTTAAAAATTTGTCCACCATATTGGATCCGCTATTTTGAATTTTGTAATTCTGACTTCAGATTCGTAATCAGCGACCCCAAAAATCGCAAGTTACCAAGTTATGAAAAATCCAACAATTTTTTAAAAATTCGTCCGCCATATTGGATCCGCCATTTAGAATTTTGTAATTCTGACTTCAGATTCGTAATCAGCGACCCCAAAAACCCCAAGTTACCAACTTATGTAAAAATCCAACAATTTTTTTAAAATTCGTCTGCTATATTGGATCCTCCATTTTGAATTTTGTAAGTCTGACTACAGATTCGTAATCAGCGACCTCAAAACCCCAAGTTACCAACTTATGTAAAAATCCAACAATTTTTTAAAAATTCGTCTGCCATATTGGATCCGCCATTTTGAATTTTGTAATTCTGACTTTACATTCGTAATCAGCGACCCCAAAAAATCGCAAGTTACCAACTTATGTAAAAATCCAACAATTTTTTAAAAATTCGTCCGCTATATTGGATCCGCCATTTTGAATTTTGTAATTCTGACTTTAGATTCGTAATCAGCGACCTCAAAAACCCCAAGTTACCAACTTATGTAAAAATCCAACAATTTTTTAAAAATTCGTCTGCCATATTGGATCCGCCATTTTGAATTTTGTAATTCTGACTTCAGATTCGTAATCAGCGACCCCAAAAATCCCAAGTCACCATGTTTTGTAAAAATTTAACAATTTTTTGAAAATTTGTCTGCCGTATTGGATCCGCCATTTTGAATTTTGTAATTCTGACTTCAGATTGGTAATCAGCGACCCCAAAAAATCTCAAGTTACCAAGTTATGTAAAAATCCAACAATTTTTTAAAAATTCGTCCGCCATATTGGATCCGCCATTTTGAATTTTGTAATTCTGACTTCAGATTCGTAATCAGCGACCCCAAAAATCCCAAGTCAACAAGTTTTGTAAAAATCCAACAATTTTTTAAAAATTCGTCCGCCATATTGGATCCGCCATTTAGAATTTTGTAATTCTGACTCAGATTCGTAATCAGCGACCCCAAAAATCCCAAGTTACCAAGTTATGTAAAAATCGAACAATTTTTTAAAAATTTGTCCACCATATTGGATCCGCTATTTTGAATTTTGTAATTCTGACTTCAGATTCGTAATCAGCGACCCCAAAAATCGCAAGTTACCAAGTTATGTAAAAATCCAACAATTTTTTAAAAATTCGTCCGCCATATTGGATCCGCCATTTAGAATTTTGTAATTCTGACTTCAGATTCGTAATCAGCGACCCTAAGAATCCCAAGTCACCAAGTTTTGTAAAAATTTAACAATTTTTTGAAAATTTGTCTGCCTTATTGGATCCGCCATTTTGAATTTTGTAATTCTGACTTCAGATTCGTAATCAGCGACCCCAGAAAATCTCAAGTTACCAAGTTATGTAAAATTCCAACAATTTTTTAAAAATTCGTCCACCATATTGGATCCGCCATTTTGAATTTTGTAATTCTGACTTCAGATTCGTAACCAGCGACCCCAAAAACCCCAAGTTACCAAGTTATGTAAAAATACAACAATTTTTTAAAAATTCGTCCGCCATATAGGATCTGCCATTTCGAATTTTGTAATTCTAACTTCAGATTCGTAATCAGCGACCCCAAAAACCCCAATTTACCAAGTTATGTAAAAATCCAAAAATTTTTTTAAAATTCGTCTGCTATATTGGATCCTCCATTTTGAATTTTGTAAGTCTGACTACAGATTCGTAATCAGCGACCTCAAAAACCCCAAGTTACCAACTTATGTAAAAATCCAACAATTTTTTAAAAATTCGTCCGCCATATTGGATCCGCCATTTAGAATTTTGTAATTCTGACTCAGATTCGTAATCAGCGACCCCAAAAATGCCAAGTTACCAAGTTATGTAAAAATCGAACAATTTTTTAAAAATTTGTCCACCATATTGGATCCGCTATTTTGAATTTTGTAATTCTGACTTCAGATTCGTAATCAGCGACCCCAAAAATCGCAAGTTACCAAGTTATGAAAAATCCAACAATTTTTTAAAAATTCGTCCGCCATATTGGATCCGCCATTTAGAATTTTGTAATTCTGACTTCAGATTCGTAATCAGCAACCCCAAAAACCCCAAGTTACCAACTTATGTAAAAATCCAACAATTTTTTTAAAATTCGTCTGCTATATTGGATCCTCCATTTTGAATTTTGTAAGTCTGACTACAGATTCGTAATCAGCGACCTCAAAACCCCAAGTTACCAACTTATGTAAAAATCCAACAATTTTTTAAAAATTCGTCTGCCATATTGGATCCGCCATTTTGAATTTTGTAATTCTGACTTTACATTCGTAATCAGCGACCCCAAAAAATCGCAAGTTACCAACTTATGTAAAAATCCAACAATTTTTTAAAAATTCGTCCGCTATATTGGATCCGCCATTTTGAATTTTGTAATTCTGACTTTAGATTCGTAATCAGCGACCTCAAAAACCCCAAGTTACCAACTTATGTAAAAATCCAACAATTTTTTAAAAATTCGTCTGCCATATTGGATCCGCCATTTTGAATTTTGTAATTCTGACTTCAGATTCGTAATCAGCGACCCCAAAAATCCCAAGTCACCATGTTTTGTAAAAATTTAACAATTTTTTGAAAATTTGTCTGCCGTATTGGATCCGCCATTTTGAATTTTGTAATTCTGACTTCAGATTGGTAATCAGCGACCCCAAAAAATCTCAAGTTACCAAGTTATGTAAAAATCCAACAATTTTTTAAAAATTCGTCCGCCATATTGGATCCGCCATTTTGAATTTTGTAATTCTGACTTCAGATTCGTAATCAGCGACCCCAAAAATCCCAAGTCAACAAGTTTTGTAAAAATCCAACAATTTTTTAAAAATTCGTCCGCCATATTGGATCCGCCATTTAGAATTTTGTAATTCTGACTCAGATTCGTAATCAGCGACCCCAAAAATCCCAAGTTACCAAGTTATGTAAAAATCGAACAATTTTTTAAAAATTTGTCCACCATATTGGATCCGCTATTTTGAATTTTGTAATTCTGACTTCAGATTCGTAATCAGCGACCCCAAAAATCGCAAGTTACCAAGTTATGTAAAAATCCAACAATTTTTTAAAAATTCGTCCGCCATATTGGATCCGCCATTTAGAATTTTGTAATTCTGACTTCAGATTCGTAATCAGCGACCCCAAAAACCCCAAGTTACCAACTTATGTAAAAATCCAACAATTTTTTTAAAATTCGTCTGCTATATTGGATCCTTCATTTTGAATTTTGTAAGTCTGACTACAGATTCGTAATCAGCGACCTCAAAAACCCCAAGTTACCAACTTATGTAAAAATCCAACAATTTTTTAAAAATTCGTCTGCCATATTGGATCCGCCATTTTGAATTTTGTAATTCTGACTTCACATTCGTAATCAGCGACCCCAAAAAATCGCAAGTTACCAACTTATGTAAAAATCCAACAATTTTTTAAAAATTCGTCCGCCATATTGGATCCGCCATTTTGAATTTTGTAATTCTGACTTCAGATTTGTAATCAGCGACCCCAAAAATCACAAGTCAACAAGTTTTGTAAAAATCCAATAATTTTTTAAAAATTTGTCCACCATATTGGATCCGCTATTTTGAATTTTGTAATTCTGACTTCAGATTCGTAATCAGCGACCCCAAAAATCCCAAGTTACCAAGTTATGTAAAAATCCAACAATTTTTTAAAAATTCGTCCGCCATATTGGATCCGCCATTTAGAATTTTGTAATTCTGACTTCAGATTCGTAATCAGCGACCCCAAAAACCCCAAGTTACCAACTTATGTAAAAATCCAACAATTTTTTAAAAATTCGTCCGCCAAATAGGATCATCCATTTTGAATTTTGTAAGTCTGACTTCAGATTCGTAATCAGCGACCCCAAAAAACCCAAGTTACCAAGTTATGTAAAAATCCAACAATTTTTTTAAAATTCGTCAGCTATATTGGATCCGCCGGTTTGAATTTTGTAATTCTGACTTCAGATTCGTAATCAGCGACCCCAAAAACCCCAAGTTACCAACTTATGTAAAAATCCAACAATTTTTTAAAAATTCGTCCACCATATTGGATCCGCCATTTTGAATTTTGTAATTCTGACTTCAGATTCGTAATCAGCGACCCCAAAAATCACAAGTCAACAAGTTTTGTAAAAATCCAATAATTTTTTAAAAATTTATCCGCCATATTGGATCCGCCATTTTGAATTTTGTAAGTCTGACTTCCGATTCGTAATCAGCGACCCCAAAAACCCCAAGTTACCAACTTATGTAAAAATCCAACAATTATTTAAAAATTCGTCCGCCAAATAGGATCATCCATTTTGAATTTTGTAATTCTGACTTCAGATTCGTAATCAGCGACCCTAAGAATCCCAAGTCACCAAGTTTTGTAAAAATTTAACAATTTTTTGAAAATTTGTCTGCCTTATTGGATCCGCCATTTTGAATTTTGTAATTCTGACTTCAGATTCGTAATCAGCGACCCCAGAAAATCTCAAGTTACCAAGTTATGTAAAATTCCAACAATTTTTTAAAAATTCGTCCACCATATTGGATCCGCCATTTTGAATTTTGTAATTCTGACTTCAGATTCGTAACCAGCGACCCCAAAAACCCCAAGTTACCAAGTTATGTAAAAATACAACAATTTTTTAAAAATTCGTCCGCCATATAGGATCTGCCATTTCGAATTTTGTAATTCTAACTTCAGATTCGTAATCAGCGACCCCAAAAACCCCAATTTACCAAGTTATGTAAAAATCCAAAAATTTTTTTAAAATTCGTCTGCTATATTGGATCCTCCATTTTGAATTTTGTAAGTCTGACTACAGATTCGTAATCAGCGACCTCAAAAACCCCAAGTTACCAACTTATGTAAAAATCCAACAATTTTTTAAAAATTCGTCCGCCATATTGGATCCGCCATTTAGAATTTTGTAATTCTGACTCAGATTCGTAATCAGCGACCCCAAAAATGCCAAGTTACCAAGTTATGTAAAAATCGAACAATTTTTTAAAAATTTGTCCACCATATTGGATCCGCTATTTTGAATTTTGTAATTCTGACTTCAGATTCGTAATCAGCGACCCCAAAAATCGCAAGTTACCAAGTTATGAAAAATCCAACAATTTTTTAAAAATTCGTCCGCCATATTGGATCCGCCATTTAGAATTTTGTAATTCTGACTTCAGATTCGTAATCAGCGACCCCAAAAACCCCAAGTTACCAACTTATGTAAAAATCCAACAATTTTTTTAAAATTCGTCTGCTATATTGGATCCTCCATTTTGAATTTTGTAAGTCTGACTACAGATTCGTAATCAGCGACCTCAAAACCCCAAGTTACCAACTTATGTAAAAATCCAACAATTTTTTAAAAATTCGTCTGCCATATTGGATCCGCCATTTTGAATTTTGTAATTCTGACTTTACATTCGTAATCAGCGACCCCAAAAAATCGCAAGTTACCAACTTATGTAAAAATCCAACAATTTTTTAAAAATTCGTCCGCTATATTGGATCCGCCATTTTGAATTTTGTAATTCTGACTTTAGATTCGTAATCAGCGACCTCAAAAACCCCAAGTTACCAACTTATGTAAAAATCCAACAATTTTTTAAAAATTCGTCTGCCATATTGGATCCGCCATTTTGAATTTTGTAATTCTGACTTCAGATTGGTAATCAGCGACCCCAAAAAATCTCAAGTTACCAAGTTATGTAAAAATCCAACAATTTTTTAAAAATTCGTCCGCCATATTGGATCCGCCATTTTGAATTTTGTAATTCTGACTTCAGATTCGTAATCAGCGACCCCAAAAATCCCAAGTCAACAAGTTTTGTAAAAATCCAACAATTTTTTAAAAATTCGTCCGCCATATTGGATCCGCCATTTAGAATTTTGTAATTCTGACTCAGATTCGTAATCAGCGACCCCAAAAATCCCAAGTTACCAAGTTATGTAAAAATCGAACAATTTTTTAAAAATTTGTCCACCATATTGGATCCGCTATTTTGAATTTTGTAATTCTGACTTCAGATTCGTAATCAGCGACCCCAAAAATCGCAAGTTACCAAGTTATGTAAAAATCCAACAATTTTTTAAAAATTCGTCCGCCATATTGGATCCGCCATTTAGAATTTTGTAATTCTGACTTCAGATTCGTAATCAGCGACCCCAAAAACCCCAAGTTACCAACTTATGTAAAAATCCAACAATTTTTTTAAAATTCGTCTGCTATATTGGATCCTTCATTTTGAATTTTGTAAGTCTGACTACAGATTCGTAATCAGCGACCTCAAAAACCCCAAGTTACCAACTTATGTAAAAATCCAACAATTTTTTAAAAATTCGTCTGCCATATTGGATCCGCCATTTTGAATTTTGTAATTCTGACTTCACATTCGTAATCAGCGACCCCAAAAAATCGCAAGTTACCAACTAATGTAAAAATCCAACAATTTTTTAAAAATTTCGTCCGCCATATTGGATCCGCCATTTTGAATTTTGTAATTCTGACTTCAGATTTGTAATCAGCGACCCCAAAAATCACAAGTCAACAAGTTTTGTAAAAATCCAATAATTTTTTAAAAATTGATCCGCCATATTGGATCCGCCATTTTGAATTTTGTAAGTCTGACTTCCGATTCGTAATCAGCGACCCCAAAAACCCCAAGTTTCCAAGTTATGTAAAAATCCAAAAATTTTTTAAAAATTCGTTTGCCATATTGGATCCGCCATTTTGAATTTTGTAATTCTGACTTCAGATTCGTAATCAATGAACCCAAAAATCGCAAGTTACCAAGTTTTGTAATAATCCAACAATCTCTTAAAAATTCGTCCGCCAAATAGGATCATCCATTTTGAATTTTGTAAGTCTGACTTCAGATTCGTAATCAGCGACCCCAAAAATCACAAGTCAACAAGTTTTGTAAAAATCCACTAATTTTTTAAAAATTTATCCGCCATATTGGATCCGCCATTTCGAATTTTGTAAGTCTGACTTCCGATTCGTAATCAGCGACCCCAAAAACCCCAAGTTTCCAAGTTATGTAAAAATCCAACAATTTTTTAAAAATTCTTTCGCCATATTGGATCCGCCATTTTGAATTTTGTAAGTCTGACTTCCGATTCGTAATCAGCGACCCCAAAAACCCCAAGTTACCAAGTTAGGTAAAAATCCAACAATTTTTTAAAAATTCGTCTGCTATATTGGATCCGTCATTTTGAATTTTGTAATTCTGACTTCAGATTCGTAATCAGCGACCCCAAAAACCCCAAGTTACCAACTTATGTAAAAATCCAACAATTATTTAAAAATTCGTCCGCCAAATAGGATCATCCATTTTGAATTTTGTAATTCTGACTTCAGATTCGTAATCAGCGACCCTAAAAATCCCAAGTCACCAAGTTTTGTAAAAATTTAACAATTTTTTGAAAATTTGTCTGCCTTATTGGGTCCGCCATTTTAAATTTTGTAATTCTGACTTTAGATTCGTAATCAGCGACCCCAGAAAACCCCAAATTACCAAGTTATGTAGAAATACAACAATTTTTTAAAAATTCGTCTGCCATATTGGATCCGCCATTTTGAATTTTGTAATTCTGACTTCAGATTCGTAATCAGCGACCCCAAAAATCCCAAGTCAACAAGTTTTGTAAAAATCCAACAATTTTTTAAAAATTCGTCCGCCATATTAAATCCGCCATTGAGAATTTTGTAATTCTGACTCAGATTCGTAATCAGCGACCCCAAAAATCCCAAGTTACCAAGTTATGTAAAAATCGAACAATTTTTTAAAAATTTGTCCACCATATTGGATCCGCTATTTTGAATTTTGTAATTCTGACTTCAGATTCGTAATCAGCGACCCCAAAAATCGCAAGTTACCAAGTTATGTAAAAATCCAACAATTTTTTAAAAATTCGTCCGCCATATTGGATCCGCCATTTAGAATTTTGTAATTCTGACTTCAGATTCGTAATCAGCGACCCAAAAAACCCCAAGTTACCAACTTATGTAAAAATCCAACAATTTTTCAAAAATTCGTCCGCCATTTTGAATTTTGTAATTCTGACATCAGATTCGTAATTAGCGACCCCAAAAACCCCAAGTTACCAACTTATGTAAAAATCCAACAATTTTTTAAAAATTCGTCCGCCAAATAGGATCATCCATTTTGAATTTTGTAAGTCTGACTTCAGATTCGTAATCAGCGACCCCAAAAATCGCAAGTTACCAAGTAATGTAAAAATCCAACAATTTTTTAAAAATTCGTCCGCCATATTGGATCCGCCATTTAGAATTTTGTAATTCTGACTTCAGATTCGTAATCAGCGACCCCAAAAATCCCAAGTCACTAAGTTTTGTAAAAATTTAACAATTTTTTGAAAATTTGTCTGCCGTATTGGATCCGCCGGTTTGAATTTTGTAATTCTGACTTCAGATTCGTAATCAGCGACCCCAAAAACCCTAAGTTACCAACTTATGTAAAAATCCAACAATTTTTTAAAAATTCGTCCGCCATATTGGATCCGCCATTTTGAATTTTGTAATTCTGACTTCAGATTCGTAATCAGCGACCCAAAAAATCCCAAGTCACCAAGTTTTGTAATAATCCAACAATTTTTTGAAAATTTGTCTGCCGTATTGGATCCGCCATTTTGAATTTTGTAATTCTGACTTCAGATTCGTAATCAGCGACCCCAAAAAATCTCAAGTTACCAAGTTATGTAAAAATCCAACAATTTTTTAAAAATTCGTCCGCCATATTGGATCCGCCATTTTGAATTTTGTAATTCTGACTTCAGATTCGTAATCAGCGACCCCAAAAACCCCAAGTTACCAAGTTATATAAAAATCCAACAATTTTTTAAAAATTCGTCCGCCATATCGATTTTTGTAATTCTGACTTCAGATTCGTAATCAGCGACCCCAAAAACCCCAAGTTACCAAGTTATGTAAAAATCCAAAAATTTTTTAAAAATTCGTTTGCCATATTGGATCCGCCATTTTGAAGTTTGTAAGTCTAACTTCCGATTCGTAATCAGCGACCCCAAAAACCCCAAGTTTCCAAGTTATGTAAAAATCCAAAAATTTTTTAAAAATTCGTTTGCCATATTGGATCCGCCATTTTTAATTTTGTAATTCTGACTTCAGATTCGTAATCAATGACCCCAAAAATCGCAAGTTACCAAGTTTTGTAAAAATCCAACAATTTTTTAAAAATTCGTCCGCCATATTGGATCCGCCATTTTGAATTTTGTAATTCTGACTTCAGATTCGTAATCAGCGACCCAAAAAATCCCAAGTCACCAAGTTTTGTAATAATCCAACAATTTTTTGAAAATTTGTCTGCCGTATTGGATCCGCCATTTTGAATTTTGTAATTCTGACTTCAGATTCGTAATCAGCGACCCCAAAAAATCTCAAGTTACCAAGTTATGTAAAAATCCAACAATTTTTTAAAAATTCGTCCGCCATATTGGATCCGCCATTTTGAATTTTGTAATTCTGACTTCAGATTCGTAATCAGCGACCCCAGAAAATCTCAAGTTACCAAGTTATGTAAAAATCCAACAATTTTTTAAAAATTCGTCTGCCATATTGGATCCGCCATTTTGAATTTTGTAATTCTGACTTCAGATTCGTAATCAGCGACCAGAAAAATCCCAAGTCACCAAGTTTTGTAAAAATTTAACAATTTTTTGAAAATTTGTCTGCCGTATTGGATCCGCCATTTTGAATTTTGTAATTCTGACTTCAGATTCGTAATCAGCGACCCCAAAAAATCTCAAGTTACCAAGTTATGTAAAAATCCAACAACTTTTTAAAAATTCGTCCGCCATATTGGATCCGCCATTTTGAATTTTGTAATTCTGACTTCAGATTCGTAATCAGCGACCCCAAAAATCCCAAGTCAACAAGTTTTGTAAAAATCCAACAATTTTTTAAAAATTCGTCCGCCATATTGGATCCGCCATTTAGAATTTTGTAATTCTGACTCAGATTCGTAATCAGCGACCCCAAAAATCCCAAGTTACCAAGTTATGTAAAAATCGAACAATTTTTTAAAAATTTGTCCACCATATTGGATCCGCTATTTTGAATTTTGTAATTCTGACTTCAGATTCGTAATCAGCGACCCCAAAAATCGCAAGTTACCAAGTTATGTAAAAATCCAACAATTTTTTAAAAATTCGTCCGCCATATTGGATCCGCCATTTAGAATTTTGTAATTCTGACATCAGATTCGTAATCAGCGACCCCAAAAACCCCAAGTTACCAACTTATGTAAAAATCCAACAATTTTTTAAAAATTCGTCCGCCATTTTGAATTTTGTAAGTCTGACATCAGATTTGTAATTAGCGACCCCAAAAACCCCAAGTTACCAACTTATGTAAAAATCCAACAATTTTTTAAAAATTTGTCCGCCAAATAGGATCATCCATTTTGAATTTTGTAAGTCTGACTTCAGATTCGTAATCAGCGACCCCAAAAAACATAAGTTACCAAGTTATGTAAAAATCCAACAATTTTTTTAAAATTTGTCTGCTATATTGGATCCTCCATTTTGAATTTTGTAAGTCTGGCTTCAGATTCGTAATCAGCGACCCCAAAAACCCCAACTTACCAAGTTATGTAAAAATCCAACAATTTTTTTAAAATTTGTCTGCTATATTGGATCCTCCATTTTGAATTTTGTAATTCTGACTTCAGATTCGTAATCAGCGACCCCAAAAATCCCAAGTCACTAAGTTTTGTAAAAATTTAACAATTTTTTGCAAATTTGTCTGCCGTATTGGATCCGCCGGTTTGAATTTTGTAATTCTGACTTCAGATTCGTAATCAGCGACCCCAAAAACCCCAAGTTACCAACTTATGTAAAAATCCAACAATTTTTTAAAAATTCGTCCGCCAAATAGGATCATCCATTTTGAATTTTGTAAGTCTGACTTCAGATTCGTAATCAGCGACCCCAAAAAACCCAAGTTACCAAGTTATGTAAAAATCCAACAATTTTTTTAAATTCGTCTGCTATATTGGATCCTCCATTTTGAACTTTGTAAGTCTGACTTCAGATTCGTAATCAGCGACCCCAAAAACCCCAAGTTACCAAGTTATGTAAAAATCCAACAATTTTTTTAAAATTCGTCTGCTATATTGGATCCTCCATTTTGAATTTTGTAATTCTGACTTCAGATTCGTAATCAGCGACCCCAAAAATCCCAAGTCACTAAGTTTTGTAAAAATTTAACAATTTTTTGCAAATTTGTCTGCCGTATTGGATCCGCCGGTTTGAATTTTGTAATTCTGACTTCAGATTCGTAATCAGCGACCCCAAAAACCCCAAGTTACCAACTTATGTAAAAATCCAACAATTTTTTAAAAATTCGTCCGCCATATTGGATCCGCCATTTTAAATTTTGTAATTCTGACTTCAGATTCGTAATCAGCGACCCCAAAAATCACAAGTCAACAAGTTTTGTAAAAATCCAACAATTTCTTAAAAATTCGTCCGCCAAACAGGATCATCCATTTTGAATTTTGTAAGTCTGACTTCAGATTCGTAATCAGCGACCCCAAAAACCCCAAGTTACCAAGTTATGTAAAAATCCAACAATTTTTTTAAAATTCGTCTGCTATATTGGATCCGCCATTTTGAATTTTGTAAGGCTGACTTCCGATTCGTAATCAGCGACCCCAAAAACCCCAAGTTTCCAAGTTATGTAAAAATCCAAAAAATTTTTAAAAATTCGTTTGCCATATTGGATCCGCCATTTTGAATTTTGTAATTCTGACTTCAGATTCGTAATCAATGACCCCAAAAATCGCAAGTTACCAAGTTTTGTAATAATCCAACAATCTCTTAAAAATTCGTCCGCCAAATAGGATCATCTATTTTGAATTTTGTAAGTCTGACTTCAGATTCGTAATCAGCGACCCCAAAAATCACAAGTCAACAAGTTTTGTAAAAATCCAATAATTTTTTAAAAATTCGTCCGCCAAACAGGATCATCCATTTTGAATTTTGTAAGTCTGACTTCAGATTCGTAATCAGCGACCCCAAAAACCCCAAGTTACCAAGTTATGTAAAAATCCAACAATTTTTTTAAAATTCGTCTGCTATATTGGATCCTCCATTTTGAATTTTGTAATTCTGACTTCAGATTCGTAATCAGCGACCCCAAAAATCCCAAGTCACTAAGTTTTGTAAAAATTTAACAATTTTTTGCAAATTTGTCTGCCGTATTGGATCCGCCGGTTTGAATTTTGTAATTCTGACTTCAGATTCGTAATCAGCGACCCCAAAAACCCCAAGTTACCAACTTATGTAAAAATCCAACAATTTTTTAAAAATTCGTCCGCCATATTGGATCCGCCATTTTAAATTTTGTAATTCTGACTTCAGATTCGTAATCAGCGACCCCAAAAATCACAAGTCAACAAGTTTTGTAAAAATCCAACAATTTCTTAAAAATTCGTCCGCCAAACAGGATCATCCATTTTGAATTTTGTAAGTCTGACTTCAGATTCGTAATCAGCGACCCCAAAAACCCCAAGTTACCAAGTTATGTAAAAATCCAACAATTTTTTTAAAATTCGTCTGCTATATTGGATCCTCCATTTTGAATTTTGTAATTCTGACTTCAGATTCGTAATCAGCGACCCCAAAAATCCCAAGTCACTAAGTTTTGTAAAAATTTAACAATTTTTTGCAAATTTGTCTGCCGTATTGGATCCGCCGGTTTGAATTTTGTAATTCTGACTTCAGATTCGTAATCAGCGACCCCAAAAACCCCAAGTTACCAACTTATGTAAAAATCCAACAATTTTTTAAAAATTCGTCCGCCATATTGGATCCGCCATTTTAAATTTTGTAATTCTGACTTCAGATTAGTAATCAGCGACCCCAAAAATCACAAGTCAACAAGTTTTGTAAAAATCCAACAATTTCTTAAAAATTCGTCCGCCAAACAGGATCATCCATTTTGAATTTTGTAAGTCTGACTTCAGATTCGTAATCAGCGACCCCAAAAACCCCAAGTTACCAAGTTATGTAAAAATCCAACAATTTTTTTAAAATTCGTCTGCTATATTGGATCCGCCATTTTGAATTTTGTAAGTCTGACTTCCGATTCGTAATCAGCGACCCCAAAAACCCCAAGTTTCCAAGTTATGTAAAAATCCAAAAAATTTTTAAAAATTCGTTTGCCATATTGGATCCGCCATTTTGAATTTTGTAATTCTGACTTCAGATTCGTAATCAATGACCCCAAAAATCGCAAGTTACCAAGTTTTGTAATAATCCAACAATCTCTTAAAAATTCGTCCGCCAAATAGGATCATCTATTTTGAATTTTGTAAGTCTGACTTCAGATTCGTAATCAGCGACCCCAAAAATCACAAGTCAACAAGTTTTGTAAAAATCCAATAATTTTTTAAAAATTCGTCCGCCAAACAGGATCATCCATTTTGAATTTTGTAAGTCTGACTTCAGATTCGTAATCAGCGACCCCAAAAACCCCAAGTTACCAAGTTATGTAAAAATCCAACAATTTTTTTAAAATTCGTCTGCTATATTGGATCCGCCATTTTGAATTTTGTAAGTCTGACTTCCGATTCGTAATCAGCGACCCCAAAAACCCCAAGTTTCCAAGTTATGTAAAAATCCAAAAATTTTTTAAAAATTCGTTTGCCATATTGGATCCGCCATTTTGAATTTTGTAATTCTGACTTCAGATTCGTAATCAATGACCCCAAAAATCGCAAGTTACCAAGTTTTGTAATAATCCAACAATCTCTTAAAAATTCGTCCGCCAAATAGGATCATCTATTTTGAATTTTGTAAGTCTGACTTCAGATTCGTAATCAGCGACCCCAAAAATCACAAGTCAACAAGTTTTGTAAAAATCCAATAATTTTTTAAAAATTTATTCGCCATATTGGATCCGCCATTTTGAATTTTGTAAGTCTGACTTCCGATTCGTAATCAGCGACCCCAAAAACCCCAAGTTTCCAAGTTATGTAAAAATCCAACAATTTTTTAAAAATTCTTTCGCCATATTGGATCCGCCATTTTGAATTTTGTAAGTCTGACTTCCGATTCGTAATCAGCGACCCCAAAAACCCCAAGTTACCAACTTATGTAAAAATCCAACAATTTTTTAAAAATTCGTCCGCCAAATAGGATCATCCATTTTGAATTTTGTAAGTCTGACTTCAGATTCGTAATCAGCGACCCCAAAAACCCCAAGTTACCAAGTTATGTAAAAATCCAACAATTTTTTTAAAATTCGTCTGCTATATTGGATCCTCCATTTTGAATTTTGTAATTCTGACTTCAGATTCGTAATCAGCGACACCAAAAACCCCAAGTTACCAAGTTATGTAAAAATACAACAATTTTTTAAAAATTCGTCCTTCATATAGGATCCGCCATTTCGAATTTTGTAATTCTGACTTCAGATTCGTAATCAGCGACCCCAAAAACCCCAAGTTACCAACTTATGTAAAAATCCAACAATTTTTTAAAAATTCGTCCGCCATATTAGATCCGCCATATTGAATTTTGTAATTCTGACTTCAGATTCGTAATCAGCGACCCCAAAAATCACAAGTCAACAAGTTTTGTAAAAATCCAATAATTTTTTAAAAATTGATCCGCCATATTGGAACGCCATTTTGAATTTTGTAAGTCTGACTTCCGATTCGTAATCAGCGACCCCAAAAACCCCAAGTTTCCAAGTTATGTAAAAATCCAAAAATTTTTTAAAAATTCGTTTGCCATATTGGATCCGCCATTTTTAATTTTGTAATTCTGACTTCAGATTCGTAATCAATGACCCCAAAAATCGCAAGTTACCAAGTTTTGTAAAAATCCAACAATCTCTTAAAAATTCGTCCGCCAAATAGGATCATCCATTTTGAATTTTGTAAGTCTGACTTCAGATTCGTAATCAGCGACCCCAAAAATCACAAGTCAACAAGTTTTGTAAAAATCCAATAATTTTTTAAAAATTTATCCGCCATATTGGATCCGCCATTTTGAATTTTGTAAGTCTGACTTCCGATTCGTAATCAGCGACCCCAAAAACCCCAAGTTTCCAAGTTATGTAAAAATCCAACAATTTTTTAAAAATTCTTTCGCCATATTGGAACCGCCATTTTGAATTTTGTAAGTCTGACTTCCGATTCGTAATCAGCGACCCCAAAAACCCCAAGTTACCAATTTATGTAAAAATCTAACAATTTTTTAAAAATTCGTCCGCCAAATAGGATCATCCATTTTGAATTTTGTAAGTCGGACTTCAGATTCGTAATCAGCGACCCCAAAAACCCCAAGTTACCAAGTTATGTAAAAATCCAACAATTTTTTAAAAATTCGTCTGCTATATTGGATCCGTCATTTTGAATTTTGTAATTCTGACTTCAGATTCGTAATCAGCGACCCCAAAAACCCCAAGTTACCAAGTTATGTAAAAATCCAACAATTTTTTAAAAATTCGTCCACCATATTGGATCCGCTATTTTGAATTTTGCAATTCTGACTTCAGATTCGTAATCAGCGACCCCAAAAACCCCAAGTTACCAAGTTATGTAAAAATCCAACAATTTTTTAAAAATTCGTCCACCATATTGGATCCGCTATTTTGAATTTTGCAATTCTGACTTCAGATTCGTAATCAGCGACCCCAAAAACCCAAAGTTACCAAGTTATGTAAAAATCCAACAATTTTTTTAAAATTCGTCTGCTATATTGGATCCGCCATTTTGAATTTTGTAAGTCTGACTTCCGATTCGTAATCAGCGACCCCAAAGACCCCAAGTTTCCAAGTTATGTAAAAATCCAAAAATTTTTTAAAAATTCGTTTGCCATATTGGATCCGCCATTTTGAATTTTGTAATTCTGACTTCAGATTCGTAATCAATGACCCCAAAAATCGCAAGTTACCAAGTTTTGTAATAATCCAACAATCTCTTAAAAATTCGTCCGCCAAATAGGATCATCTATTTTGAATTTTGTAAGTCTGACTTCAGATTCGTAATCAGCGACCCCCAAAAATCACAAGTCAACAAGTTTTGTAAAAATCCAATAATTTTTTAAAAATTTATCCGCCATATTGGATCCGCCATTTTGAATTTTGTAAGTCTGACTTCCGATTCGTAATCAGCGACCCCAAAAACCCCAAGTTTCCAAGTTATGTAAAAATCCAACAATTTTTTAAAAATTCTTTCGCCATATTGGATCCGCCATTTTGAATTTTGTAAGTCTGACTTCCGATTCGTAATCAGCGACCCCAAAAACCCCAAGTTACCAACTTATGTAAAAATCCAACAATTTTTTAAAAATTCGTCCGCCAAATAGGATCATCCATTTTGAATTTTGTAAGTCTGACTTCAGATTCGTAATCAGCGACCCCAAAAACCCCAAGTTACCAAGTTATGTAAAAATCCAACAATTTTTTTAAAATTCGTCTGCTATATTGGATCCTCCATTTTGAATTTTGTAATTCTGACTTCAGATTCGTAATCAGCGACCTCAAAAATCCCAAGTCACTAAGTTTTGTAAAAATTTAACAATTTTTTGCAAATTTGTCTGCCGTATTGGATCCGCCAGTTTGAATTTTGTAATTCTGACTTCAGATTCGTAATCAGCGACCCCAAAAACCCCAAGTTACCAACTTATGTAAAAATCCAACAATTTTTTAAAAATTCGTCCGCCATATTGGATCCGCCATTTTGAATTTTGTAATTCTGACTTCAGATTCGTAATCAGCGACCCCAAAAATCACAAGTCAACAAGTTTTGTAAAAATCCAATAATTTTTTAAAAATTGATCCGCCATATTGGAACGCCATTTTGAATTTTGTAAGTCTGACTTCCGATTCGTAATCAGCGACCCCAAAAACCCCAAGTTTCCAAGTTATGTAAAAATCCAAAAATTTTTTAAAAATTCGTTTGCCATATTGGATCCGCCATTTTTAATTTTGTAATTCTGACTTCAGATTCGTAATCAATGACCCCAAAAATCGCAAGTTACCAAGTTTTGTAAAAATCCAACAATCTCTTAAAAATTCGTCCGCCAAATAGGATCATCCATTTTGAATTTTGTAAGTCTGACTTCAGATTCGTAATCAGCGACCCCAAAAATCACAAGTCAACAAGTTTTGTAAAAATCCAATAATTTTTTAAAAATTTATCCGCCATATTGGATCCGCCATTTTGAATTTTGTAAGTCTGACTTCCGATTCGTAATCAGCGACCCCAAAAACCCCAAGTTTCCAAGTTATGTAAAAATCCAACAATTTTTTTAAAATTCGTCTGCTATATTGGATCCTCCATTTTGAATTTTGTAATTCTGACTTCAGATTCGTAATCAGCGACACCAAAAACCCCAAGTTACCAAGTTATGTAAAAATACAACAATTTTTTAAAAATTCGTCCTTCATATAGGATCCGCCATTTCGAATTTTGTAATTCTGACTTCAGATTCGTAATCAGCGACCCCAAAAACCCCAAGTTACCAACTTATGTAAAAATCCAACAATTTTTTAAAAATTCGTCCGCCATATTGGATCTGCCATTTTGAATTTTGTAATTCTGACTTCAGATTCGTAATCAGCGACCCAAAAATCACAAGTCAACAAGTTTTGTAAAAATCCAACAATTTTTTAAAAATTCGTCCACCATATTGGATCCGCTATTTTGAATTTTGCAATTCTTACTTCAGATTCGTAATCAGCGACCCCAAAAATCCCAAGTTACCAAGTTATGTAAAAATCAAACAATTTTTTAAAAATTCGTCCACCATATTGGATCCGCTATTTTGAATTTTGCAATTCTGACTTCAGATTCGTAATCAGCGACCCCAAAAACCCCAAGTTACCAAGTTATGTAAAAATCCAACAATTTTTTAAAAATTCGTCCGCTATATTGGATCCGCCATTTTGAATTTTGTAATTCTGACTTCAGATTCGTAATCAGCGACCCCAAAAACCCCAAGTTACCAAGTTATGTAAAAATACAACAATTTTTTAAAAATTCGTCCGCCATATAGGATCCGCCATTTCGTATTTTGTAATTCTGACTTCAGATTCGTAATCAGCGACCCCAAAAACCCCAAGTTATTAAGTTATGTAAAAATTTAACAATTTTTTGAAAATTTGTCTGCCGTATTGGATCCGCCATTTTGAATTTTGTAATTCTGACTTCAGATTCGTAATCAGCGACCCCAAAAAATCTCAAGTTACCAAGTTATGTAAAAATCCAACAATTTTTTAAAAATTCGTCCGCCATATTGGATCCGCCATTTTGAATTTTGTAATTCTGACTTTAGATTCGTAATCAGCGACCCCAAAAATCCCAAGTCAACAAGTTTTGTAAAAATCTAACAATTTTTTAAAAATTCGTCCGCCAAATAGGATTATCCATTTTGAATTTGGAAGTCTGACTTCAGATTCGTAATCAGCGACCCCAAAAACCCCAAGTTACCAAGTTATGTAAAAATCCAACAATTTTTTAAAAATTCGTCCGCCATATTAGATCCGCCATTTAGAATTTTGTAATTCTGACTCAGATTCGTAATCAGCGACCCCAAAAATCCCAAGTTACCAAGTTATGTAAAAATCCAAAAATTTTTTAAAAATTCGTTTGCCATATTGGATCCGCCATTTTGAATTTTGTAATTCTGACTTTAGATTCGTAATCAATGACCCCAAAAATCGCAAGTTACCAAGTTTTGTAAAAATCCAACAATCTCTTAAAAATTCGTCCGCCAAATAGGATCATCCATTTTGAATTTTGTAAGTCTGACTTCAGATTCGTAATCAGCGACCCCAAAAATCACAAGTCAACAAGTTTTGTAAAAATCCAATAATTTTTTAAAAATTTATCCGCCATATTGGATCCGCCATTTTGAATTTTGTAAGTCTGACTTCCGATTCGTAATCAGCGACCCCAAAAACCTTAAGTTTCCAAGTTATGTAAAAATCCAACAATTTTTTAAAAATTCTTTCGCCATATTGGATCCGCCATTTTGAATTTTGTAATTCTGACTTCAGATTCGTAATCAGCGACCAGAAAAATCCCAAGTCACCAAGTTTTGTAAAAATTTAACAATTTTTTGAAAATTTGTCTGCCGTATTGGATCCGCCATTTTGAATTTTGTAATTCTGACTTCAGATTCGTAATCAGCGACCCCAAAAAATCTCAAGTTACCAAGTTATGTAAAAATCCAACAACTTTTTAAAAATTCGTCCGCCATATTGGATCCGCCATTTTGAATTTTGTAATTCTGACTTCAGATTCGTAATCAGCGACCCCAAAAATCGCAAGTTACCAAGTTATGTAAAAATCCAACAATTTTTTAAAAATTCGTCCGCCATATTGGATCCGCCATTTAGAATTTTGTAATTCTGACATCAGATTCGTAATCAGCGACCCCAAAAACCCCAAGTTACCAACTTATGTAAAAATCCAACAATTTTTTAAAAATTCGTCCGCCATTTTGAATTTTGTAAGTCTGACATCAGATTTGTAATTAGCGACCCCAAAAACCCCAAGTTACCAACTTATGTAAAAATCCAACAATTTTTTAAAAATTTGTCCGCCAAATAGGATCATCCATTTTGAATTTTGTAAGTCTGACTTCAGATTCGTAATCAGCGACCCCAAAAAACATAAGTTACCAAGTTATGTAAAAATCCAACAATTTTTTTAAAATTTGTCTGCTATATTGGATCCTCCATTTTGAATTTTGTAAGTCTGACTTCAGATTCGTAATCAGCGACCCAAAAAACCCCAACTTACCAAGTTATGTAAAAATCCAACAATTTTTTTAAAATTTGTCTGCTATATTGGATCCTCCATTTTGAATTTTGTAATTCTGACTTCAGATTCGTAATCAGCGACCCCAAAAATCCCAAGTCACTAAGTTTTGTAAAAATTTAACAATTTTTTGCAAATTTGTCTGCCGTATTGGATCCGCCGGTTTGAATTTTGTAATTCTGACTTCAGATTCGTAATCAGCGACCCCAAAAACCCCAAGTTACCAACTTATGTAAAAATCCAACAATTTTTTAAAAATTCGTCCGCCAAATAGGATCATCCATTTTGAATTTTGTAAGTCTGACTTCAGATTCGTAATCAGCGACCCCAAAAAACCCAAGTTACCAAGTTATGTAAAAATCCAACAATTTTTTTAAAATTCGTCTGCTATATTGGATCCTCCATTTTGAATTTTGTAAGTCTGACTTCAGATTCGTAATCAGCGACCCCAAAAACCCCAAGTTACCAAGTTATGTAAAAATCCAACAATTTTTTAAAATTCGTCTGCTATATTGGATCCTCCATTTTGAATTTTGTAATTCTGACTTCAGATTCGTAATCAGCGACCCCAAAAATCCCAAGTCACTAAGTTTTGTAAAAATTTAACAATTTTTTGCAAATTTGTCTGCCGTATTGGATCCGCCGGTTTGAATTTTGTAATTCTGACTTCAGATTCGTAATCAGCGACCCCAAAAACCCCAAGTTACCAACTTATGTAAAAATCCAACAATTTTTTAAAAATTCGTCCGCCATATTGGATCCGCCATTTTAAATTTTGTAATTCTGACTTCAGATTCGTAATCAGCGACCCCAAAAATCACAAGTCAACAAGTTTTGTAAAAATCCAACAATTTCTTAAAAATTCGTCCGCCAAACAGGATCATCCATTTTGAATTTTGTAAGTCTGACTTCAGATTCGTAATCAGCGACCCCAAAAACCCCAAGTTACCAAGTTATGTAAAAATCCAACAATTTTTTTAAAATTCGTCTGCTATATTGGATCCGCCATTTTGAATTTTGTAAGTCTGACTTCCGATTCGTAATCAGCGACCCCAAAAACCCCAAGTTTCCAAGTTATGTAAAAATCCAAAAAATTTTTAAAAATTCGTTTGCCATATTGGATCCGCCATTTTGAATTTTGTAATTCTGACTTCAGATTCGTAATCAATGACCCCAAAAATCGCAAGTTACCAAGTTTTGTAATAATCCAACAATCTCTTAAAAATTCGTCCGCCAAATAGGATCATCTATTTTGAATTTTGTAAGTCTGACTTCAGATTCGTAATCAGCGACCCCAAAAATCACAAGTCAACAAGTTTTGTAAAAATCCAATAATTTTTTAAAAATTCGTCCGCCAAACAGGATCATCCATTTTGAATTTTGTAAGTCTGACTTCAGATTCGTAATCAGCGACCCCAAAAACCCCAAGTTACCAAGTTATGTAAAAATCCAACAATTTTTTTAAAATTCGTCTGCTATATTGGATCCGCCATTTTGAATTTTGTAAGTCTGACTTCCGATTCGTAATCAGCGACCCCAAAAACCCCAAGTTTCCAAGGTTATGTAAAAATCCAAAAATTTTTTAAAAATTCGTTTGCCATATTGGATCCGCCATTTTGAATTTTGTAATTCTGACTTCAGATTCGTAATCAATGACCCCAAAAATCGCAAGTTACCAAGTTTTGTAATAATCCAACAATCTCTTAAAAATTCGTCCGCCAAATAGGATCATCTATTTTGAATTTTGTAAGTCTGACTTCAGATTCGTAATCAGCGACCCCAAAAATCACAAGTCAACAAGTTTTGTAAAAATCCAACAATTTTTTTAAAATTCGTCTGCTATATTGGATCCTCCATTTTGAATTTTGTAATTCTGACTTCAGATTCGTAATCAGCGACACCAAAAACCCCAAGTTACCAAGTTATGTAAAAATACAACAATTTTTTAAAAATTCGTCCTTCATATAGGATCCGCCATTTCGAATTTTGTAATTCTGACTTCAGATTCGTAATCAGCGACCCCAAAAACCCCAAGTTACCAACTTATGTAAAAATCCAACAATTTTTTAAAAATTCGTCCGCCATATTGGATCCGCCATTTTGAATTTTGTAATTCTGACTTCAGATTCGTAATCAGCGACCCCAAAAATCACAAGTCAACAAGTTTTGTAAAAATCCAATAATTTTTTAAAAATTGATCCGCCATATTGGAACGCCATTTTGAATTTTGTAAGTCTGACTTCCGATTCGTAATCAGCGACCCCAAAAACCCCAAGTTTCCAAGTTATGTAAAAATCCAAAAATTTTTTAAAAATTCGTTTGCCATATTGGATCCGCCATTTTTAATTTTGTAATTCTGACTTCAGATTCGTAATCAATGACCCCAAAAATCGCAAGTTACCAAGTTTTGTAAAAATCCAACAATCTCTTAAAAATTCGTCCGCCAAATAGGATCATCCATTTTGAATTTTGTAAGTCTGACTTCAGATTCGTAATCAGCGACCCCAAAAATCACAAGTCAACAAGTTTTGTAAAAATCCAATAATTTTTTAAAAATTTATCCGCCATATTGGATCCGCCATTTTGAATTTTGTAAGTCTGACTTCCGATTCGTAATCAGCGACCCCAAAAACCCCAAGTTTCCAAGTTATGTGAAAATCCAACAATTTTTTAAAAATTCTTTCGCCATATTGGAACCGCCATTTTGAATTTTGTAAGTCTGACTTCCGATTCGTAATCAGCGACCCCAAAAACCCCAAGTTACCAATTTATGTAAAAATCCAACAATTTTTTAAAAATTCGTCCGCCAAATAGGATCATCCATTTTGAATTTTGTAAGTCGGACTTCAGATTCGTAATCAGCGACCCCAAAAACCCCAAGTTACCAAGTTATGTAAAAATCCAACAATTTTTTAAAAATTCGTCTGCTATATTGGATCCGTCATTTTGAATTTTGTAATTCTGACTTCAGATTCGTAATCAGCGACCCCAAAAACCCCAAGTTACCAAGTTATGTAAAAATCCAACAATTTTTTAAAAATTCGTCCACCATATTGGATCCGCTATTTTGAATTTTGCAATTCTGACTTCAGATTCGTAATCAGCGACCCCAAAAACCCCAAGTTACCAAGTTATGTAAAAATCCAACAATTTTTTAAAAATTCGTCCACCATATTGGATCCGCTATTTTGAATTTTGCAATTCTGACTTCAGATTCGTAATCAGCGACCCCAAAAACCCCAAGTTACCAAGTTATGTAAAAATCCAACAATTTTTTTAAAATTCGTCTGCTATATTGGATCCGCCATTTTGAATTTTGTAAGTCTGACTTCCGATTCGTAATCAGCGACCCCAAAGACCCCAAGTTTCCAAGTTATGTAAAAATCCAAAAATTTTTTAAAAATTCGTTTGCCATATTGGATCCGCCATTTTGAATTTTGTAATTCTGACTTCAGATTCGTAATCAATGACCCCAAAAATCGCAAGTTACCAAGTTTTGTAATAATCCAACAATCTCTTAAAAATTCGTCCGCCAAATAGGATCATCTATTTTGAATTTTGTAAGTCTGACTTCAGATTCGTAATCAGCGACCCCAAAAATCACAAGTCAACAAGTTTTGTAAAAATCCAATAATTTTTTAAAAATTTATCCGCCATATTGGATCCGCCATTTTGAATTTTGTAAGTCTGACTTCCGATTCGTAATCAGCGACCCCAAAAACCCCAAGTTTCCAAGTTATGTAAAAATCCAACAATTTTTTAAAAATTCTTTCGCCATATTGGATCCGCCATTTTGAATTTTGTAAGTCTGACTTCCGATTCGTAATCAGCGACCCCAAAAACCCCAAGTTACCAACTTATGTAAAAATCCAACAATTTTTTAAAAATTCGTCCGCCAAATAGGATCATCCATTTTGAATTTTGTAAGTCTGACTTCAGATTCGTAATCAGCGACCCCAAAAACCCCAAGTTACCAAGTTATGTAAAAATCCAACAATTTTTTTAAAATTCGTCTGCTATATTGGATCCACCATTTTGAATTTTGTAATTCTGACTTCAGATTCGTAATCAGCGACCTCAAAAATCCCAAGTCACTAAGTTTTGTAAAAATTTAACAATTTTTTGCAAATTTGTCTGCCGTATTGGATCCGCCAGTTTGAATTTTGTAATTCTGACTTCAGATTCGTAATCAGCGACCCCAAAAACCCCAAGTTACCAACTTATGTAAAAATCCAACAATTTTTTAAAAATTCGTCCGCCATATTGGATCCGCCATTTTGAATTTTGTAATTCTGACTTCAGATTCGTAATCAGCGACCCCAAAAATCACAAGTCAACAAGTTTTGTAAAAATCCAATAATTTTTTAAAAATTTATCCGCCATATTGGATCCGCCATTTTGAATTTTGTAAGTCTGACTTCCGATTCGTAATCAGCGACCCCAAAAACCCCAAGTTTCCAAGTTATGTAAAAATCCAACAATTTTTTAAAAATTCTTTCGCCATATTGGATCCGCCATTTTGAATTTTGTAAGTCTGACTTCAGATTCGTAATCAGCGACCCCAAAAACCCCAAGTTACCAAGTTATGTAAAAATCCAACAATTTTTTTAAAATTCGTCTGCTATATTGGATCCTCCATTTTGAATTTTGTAATTCTGACTTCAGATTCGTAATCAGCGACCCCAAAAATCCCAAGTCACTAAGTTTTGTAAAAATTTAACAATTTTTTGCAAATTTGTCTGCCGTATTGGATCCGCCGGTTTGAATTTTGTAATTCTGACTTCAGATTCGTAATCAGCGACCCCAAAAATCCCAAGTTACCAACTTATGTAAAAATCCAACAATTTTTTAAAAATTCGTCCGCCATATTGGATCCGCCATTTTAAATTTTGTAATTCTGACTTCAGATTCGTAATCAGCGACCCCAAAAATCACAAGTCAACAAGTTTTGTAAAAATCCAACAATTTCTTAAAAATTCGTCCGCCAAACAGGATCATCCATTTTGAATTTTGTAAGTCTGACTTCAGATTCGTAATCAGCGACCCCAAAAACCCCAAGTTACCAAGTTATGTAAAAATCCAACAATTTTTTTAAAATTCGTCTGCTATATTGGATCCGCCATTTTGAATTTTGTAAGTCTGACTTCCGATTCGTAATCAGCGACCCCAAAAACCCCAAGTTTCCAAGTTATGTAAAAATCCAAAAAATTTTTAAAAATTCGTTTGCCATATTGGATCCGCCATTTTGAATTTTGTAATTCTGACTTCAGATTCGTAATCAATGACCCCAAAAATCGCAAGTTACCAAGTTTTGTAATAATCCAACAATCTCTTAAAAATTCGTCCGCCAAATAGGATCATCTATTTTGAATTTTGTAAGTCTGACTTCAGATTCGTAATCAGCGACCCCAAAAATCACAAGTCAACAAGTTTTGTAAAAATCCAATAATTTTTTAAAAATTCGTCCGCCAAACAGGATCATCCATTTTGAATTTTGTAAGTCTGACTTCAGATTCGTAATCAGCGACCCCAAAAACCCCAAGTTACCAAGTTATGTAAAAATCCAACAATTTTTTTAAAATTCGTCTGCTATATTGGATCCGCCATTTTGAATTTTGTAAGTCTAACTTCCGATTCGTAATCAGCGACCCCAAAAACCCCAAGTTTCCAAGTTATGTAAAAATCCAACAATTTTTTAAAAATTCTTTCGCCATATTGGATCCGCCATTTTGAATTTTGTAAGTCTGACTTCCGATTCGTAATCAGCGACCCCAAAAACCCCAAGTTACCAACTTATGTAAAAATCCAACAATTTTTTAAAAATTCGTCCGCCAAATAGGATCATCCATTTTGAATTTTGTAAGTCTGACTTCAGATTCGTAATCAGCGACCCCAAAAACCCCAAGTTACCAAGTTATGTAAAAATCCAACAATTTTTTTAAAATTCGTCTGCTATATTGGATCCTCCATTTTGAATTTTGTAATTCTGACTTCAGATTCGTAATCAGCGACACCAAAAACCCCAAGTTACCAAGTTATGTAAAAATACAACAATTTTTTAAAAATTCGTCCTTCATATAGGATCCGCCATTTCGAATTTTGTAATTCTGACTTCAGATTCGTAATCAGCGACCCCAAAAACCCCAAGTTACCAACTTATGTAAAAATCCAACAATTTTTTAAAAATTCGTCCGCCATATTGGATCCGCCATATTGAATTTTGTAATTCTGACTTCAGATTCGTAATCAGCGACCCCAAAAATCACAAGTCAACAAGTTTTGTAAAAATCCAATAATTTTTTAAAAATTGATCCGCCATATTGGAACGCCATTTTGAATTTTGTAAGTCTGACTTCCGATTCGTAATCAGCGACCCCAAAAACCCCAAGTTTCCAAGTTATGTAAAAATCCAAAAATTTTTTAAAAATTCGTTTGCCATATTGGATCCGCCATTTTTAATTTTGTAATTCTGACTTCAGATTCGTAATCAATGACCCCAAAAATCGCAAGTTACCAAGTTTTGTAAAAATCCAACAATCTCTTAAAAATTCGTCCGCCAAATAGGATCATCCATTTTGAATTTTGTAAGTCTGACTTCAGATTCGTAATCAGCGACCCCAAAAATCACAAGTCAACAAGTTTTGTAAAAATCCAATAATTTTTTAAAAATTTATCCGCCATATTGGATCCGCCATTTTGAATTTTGTAAGTCTGACTTCCGATTCGTAATCAGCGACCCCAAAAACCCCAAGTTTCCAAGTTATGTAAAAATCCAACAATTTTTTAAAAATTCTTTCGCCATATTGGAACCGCCATTTTGAATTTTGTAAGTCTGACTTCCGATTCGTAATCAGCGACCCCAAAAACCCCAAGTTACCAATTTATGTAAAAATCTAACAATTTTTTAAAAATTCGTCCGCCAAATAGGATCATCCATTTTGAATTTTGTAAGTCGGACTTCAGATTCGTAATCAGCGACCCCAAAAACCCCAAGTTACCAAGTTATGTAAAAATCCAACAATTTTTTAAAAATTCGTCTGCTATATTGGATCCGTCATTTTGAATTTTGTAATTCTGACTTCAGATTCGTAATCAGCGACCCCAAAAACCCCAAGTTACCAAGTTATGTAAAAATCCAACAATTTTTTAAAAATTCGTCCACCATATTGGATCCGCTATTTTGAATTTTGCAATTCTGACTTCAGATTCGTAATCAGCGACCCCAAAAACCCCAAGTTACCAAGTTATGTAAAAATCCAACAATTTTTTAAAAATTCGTCCACCATATTGGATCCGCTATTTTGAATTTTGCAATTCTGACTTCAGATTCGTAATCAGCGACCCCAAAAACCCCAAGTTACCAAGTTATGTAAAAATCCAACAATTTTTTTAAAATTCGTCTGCTATATTGGATCCGCCATTTTGAATTTTGTAAGTCTGACTTCCGATTCGTAATCAGCGACCCCAAAGACCCCAAGTTTCCAAGTTATGTAAAAATCCAAAAATTTTTTAAAAATTCGTTTGCCATATTGGATCCGCCATTTTGAATTTTGTAATTCTGACTTCAGATTCGTAATCAATGACCCCAAAAATCGCAAGTTACCAAGTTTTGTAATAATCCAACAATCTCTTAAAAATTCGTCCGCCAAATAGGATCATCTATTTTGAATTTTGTAAGTCTGACTTCAGATTCGTAATCAGCGACCCCAAAAATCACAAGTCAACAAGTTTTGTAAAAATCCAATAATTTTTTAAAAATTTATCCGCCATATTGGATCCGCCATTTTGAATTTTGTAAGTCTGACTTCCGATTCGTAATCAGCGACCCCAAAAACCCCAAGTTTCCAAGTTATGTAAAAATCCAACAATTTTTTAAAAATTCTTTCGCCATATTGGATCCGCCATTTTGAATTTTGTAAGTCTGACTTCCGATTCGTAATCAGCGACCCCAAAAACCCCAAGTTACCAACTTATGTAAAAATCCAACAATTTTTTAAAAATTCGTCCGCCAAATAGGATCATCCATTTTGAATTTTGTAAGTCTGACTTCAGATTCGTAATCAGCGACCCCAAAAACCCCAAGTTACCAAGTTATGTAAAAATCCAACAATTTTTTTAAAATTCGTCTGCTATATTGGATCCACCATTTTGAATTTTGTAATTCTGACTTCAGATTCGTAATCAGCGACCTCAAAAATCCCAAGTCACTAAGTTTTGTAAAAATTTAACAATTTTTTGCAAATTTGTCTGCCGTATTGGATCCGCCAGTTTGAATTTTGTAATTCTGACTTCAGATTCGTAATCAGCGACCCCAAAAACCCCAAGTTACCAACTTATGTAAAAATCCAACAATTTTTTAAAAATTCGTCCGCCATATTGGATCCGCCATTTTGAATTTTGTAATTCTGACTTCAGATTCGTAATCAGCGACCCCAAAAATCACAAGTCAACAAGTTTTGTAAAAATCCAATAATTTTTTAAAAATTGATCCGCCATATTGGAACGCCATTTTGAATTTTGTAAGTCTGACTTCCGATTCGTAATCAGCGACCCCAAAAACCCCAAGTTTCCAAGTTATGTAAAAATCCAAAAATTTTTTAAAAATTCGTTTGCCATATTGGATCCGCCATTTTTAATTTTGTAATTCTGACTTCAGATTCGTAATCAATGACCCCAAAAATCGCAAGTTACCAAGTTTTGTAAAAATCCAACAATCTCTTAAAAATTCGTCCGCCAAATAGGATCATCCATTTTGAATTTTGTAAGTCTGACTTCAGATTCGTAATCAGCGACCCCAAAAATCACAAGTCAACAAGTTTTGTAAAAATCCAATAATTTTTTAAAAATTTATCCGCCATATTGGATCCGCCATTTTGAATTTTGTAAGTCTGACTTCCGATTCGTAATCAGCGACCCCAAAAACCCCAAGTTTCCAAGTTATGTAAAAATCCAACAATTTTTTTAAAATTCGTCTGCTATATTGGATCCTCCATTTTGAATTTTGTAATTCTGACTTCAGATTCGTAATCAGCGACACCAAAAACCCCAAGTTACCAAGTTATGTAAAAATACAACAATTTTTTAAAAATTCGTCCTTCATATAGGATCCGCCATTTCGAATTTTGTAATTCTGACTTCAGATTCGTAATCAGCGACCCCAAAAACCCCAAGTTACCAACTTATGTAAAAATCCAACAATTTTTTAAAAATTCGTCCGCCATATTGGATCCGCCATTTTGAATTTTGTAATTCTGACTTCAGATTCGTAATCAGCGACCCCAAAAATCACAAGTCAACAAGTTTTGTAAAAATCCAACAATTTTTTAAAAATTCGTCCACCATATTGGATCCGCTATTTTGAATTTTGCAATTCTGACTTCAGATTCGTAATCAGCGACCCCAAAAATCCCAAGTTACCAAGTTATGTAAAAATCAAACAATTTTTTAAAAATTCGTCCACCATATTGGATCCGCTATTTTGAATTTTGCAATTCTGACTTCAGATTCGTAATCAGCGACCCCAAAAACCCCAAGTTACCAAGTTATGTAAAAATCCAACAATTTTTTAAAAATTCGTCCGCTATATTGGATCCGCCATTTTGAATTTTGTAATTCTGACTTCAGATTCGTAATCAGCGACCCCAAAAACCCCAAGTTACCAAGTTATGTAAAAATACAACAATTTTTTAAAAATTCGTCCGCCATATAGGATCCGCCGTTTCGAATTTTGTAATTCTGACTTCAGATTCGTAATCAGCGACCCCAAAAACCCCAAGTTATTAAGTTATGTAAAAATTTAACAATTTTTTGAAAATTTGTCTGCCGTATTGGATCCGCCATTTTGAATTTTGTAATTCTGACTTCAGATTCGTAATCAGCGACCCCAAAAAATCTCAAGTTACCAAGTTATGTAAAAATCCAACAATTTTTTAAAAATTCGTCCGCCATATTGGATCCGCCATTTTGAATTTTGTAATTCTGACTTTAGATTCGTAATCAGCGACCCCAAAAATCCCAAGTCAACAAGTTTTGTAAAAATCCAACAATTTTTTAAAAATTCGTCCGCCAAATAGGATTATCCATTTTGAATTTGGAAGTCTGACTTCAGATTCGTAATCAGCGACCCCAAAAACCCCAAGTTACCAAGTTATGTAAAAATCCAACAATTTTTTAAAAATTCGTCCGCCATATTAGATCCGCCATTTAGAATTTTGTAATTCTGACTCAGATTCGTAATCAGCGACCCCAAAAATCCCAAGTTACCAAGTTATGTAAAAATCCAAAAATTTTTTAAAAATTCGTTTGCCATATTGGATCCGCCATTTTGAATTTTGTAATTCTGACTTTAGATTCGTAATCAATGACCCCAAAAATCGCAAGTTACCAAGTTTTGTAAAAATCCAACAATCTCTTAAAAATTCGTCCGCCAAATAGGATCATCCATTTTGAATTTTGTAAGTCTGACTTCAGATTCGTAATCAGCGACCCCAAAAATCACAAGTCAACAAGTTTTGTAAAAATCCAATAATTTTTTAAAAATTTATCCGCCATATTGGATCCGCAATTTTGAATTTTGTAAGTCTGACTTCCGATTCGTAATCAGCGACCCCAAAAACCTTAAGTTTCCAAGTTATGTAAAAATCCAACAATTTTTTAAAAATTCTTTCGCCATATTGGAACCGCCATTTTGAATTTTGTAAGTCTGACTTCTGATTCGTAATCAGCGACCCCAAAAACCCCAAGTTACCAACTTATGTAAAAATCCAACAATTTTTTAAAAATTCGTCCGCCAAATAGGATCATCCATTTTGAATTTTGTAAGTCGGACTTCAGATTCGTAATCAGCAACCCCAAAAACCCCAAGTTACCAAGTTATGTAAAAATCCAACAATTTTTTAAAAATTCGTCTGCCATATTGGATCCGTCATTTTTAATTTTGTAATTCTGACTTCAGATTCGTAATCAATGACCCCAAAAATCGCAAGTTACCAAGTTTTGTAAAAATCCAACAATCTCTTAAAAATTCGTCCGCCAAATAGGATCATCCATTTTGAATTTTGTAAGTCTGACTTCAGATTCGTAATCAGCGACCCCAAAAATCACAAGTCAACAAGTTTTGTAAAAATCCAATAATTTTTTAAAAATTTATCCGCCATATTGGATCCGCCATTTTGAATTTTGTAAGTCTGACTTCCGATTCGTAATCAGCGACCCCAAAAACCCCAAGTTTCCAAGTTATGTAAAAATCCAACAATTTTTTAAAAATTCTTTCGCCATATTGGAACCGCCATTTTGAATTTTGTAAGTCTGACTTCCGATTCGTAATCAGCGACCCCAAAAACCCCAAGTTACCAATTTATGTAAAAATCCAACAATTTTTTAAAAATTCGTCCGCCAAATAGGATTATCCATTTTGAATTTTGTAAGTCGGACTTCAGATTCGTAATCAGCGACCCCAAAAACCCCAAGTTACCAAGTTATGTAAAAATCCAACAATTTTTTAAAAATTCGTCCACCATATTGGATCCGCTATTTTGAATTTTGCAATTCTGACTTCAGATTCGTAATCAGCGACCCCAAAAATCCCAAGTTACCAAGTTATGTAAAAATCAAACAATTTTTTAAAAATTCGTCCACCATATTGGATCCGCTATTTTGAATTTTGCAATTCTGACTTCAGATTCGTAATCAGCGACCCCAAAAACCCCAAGTTACCAAGTTATGTAAAAATCCAACAATTTTTTAAAAATTCGTCCGCTATATTGGATCCGCCATTTTGAATTTTGTAATTCTGACTTCAGATTCGTAATCAGCGACCCCAAAAACCCCAAGTTACCAAGTTATGTAAAAATACAACAATTTTTTAAAAATTCGTCCGCCATATAGGATCCGCCATTTCGAATTTTGTAATTCTGACTTCAGATTCGTAATCAGCGACCCCAAAAACCCCAAGTTATTAAGTTATGTAAAAATTTAACAATTTTTTGAAAATTTGTCTGCCGTATTGGATCCGCCATTTTGAATTTTGTAATTCTGACTTCAGATTCGTAATCAGCGACCCCAAAAAATCTCAAGTTACCAAGTTATGTAAAAATCCAACAATTTTTTAAAAATTCGTCCGCCATATTGGATCCGCCATTTTGAATTTTGTAATTCTGACTTTAGATTCGTAATCAGCGACCCCAAAAATCCCAAGTCAACAAGTTTTGTAAAAATCCAACAATTTTTTAAAAATTCGTCCGCCAAATAGGATTATCCATTTTGAATTTGGAAGTCTGACTTCAGATTCGTAATCAGCGACCCCAAAAACCCCAAGTTACCAAGTTATGTAAAAATCCAACAATTTTTTAAAAATTCGTCCGCCATATTAGATCCGCCATTTAGAATTTTGTAATTCTGACTCAGATTCGTAATCAGCGACCCCAAAAATCCCAAGTTACCAAGTTATGTAAAAATCCAAAAATTTTTTAAAAATTCGTTTGCCATATTGGATCCGCCATTTTGAATTTTGTAATTCTGACTTCAGATTCGTAATCAATGACCCCAAAAATCGCAAGTTACCAAGTTTTGTAAAAATCCAACAATCTCTTAAAAATTCGTCCGCCAAATAGGATCATCCATTTTGAATTTTGTAAGTCTGACTTCAGATTCGTAATCAGCGACCCCAAAAATCACAAGTCAACAAGTTTTGTAAAAATCCAATAATTTTTTAAAAATTTATCCGCCATATTGGATCCGCCATTTTGAATTTTGTAAGTCTGACTTCCGATTCGTAATCAGCGACCCCAAAAACCTTAAGTTTCCAAGTTATGTAAAAATCCAACAATTTTTTAAAAATTCTTTCGCCATATTGGAACCGCCATTTTAAATTTTGTAAGTCTGACTTTTGATTCGTAATCAGCGACCCCAAAAACCCCAAGTTACCAACTTATGTAAAAATCCAACAATTTTTTAAAAATTCGTCCGCCAAATAGGATCATCCATTTTGAATTTTGTAAGTCGGACTTCAGATTCGTAATCAGCAACCCCAAAAACCCCAAGTTACCAAGTTATGTAAAAATCCAACAATTTTTTAAAAATTCGTCTGCTATATTGGATCCGTCATTTTGAATTTTGTAATTCTGACTTCAGATTCGTAATCAGCGACCCCAAAAACCCCAAGTTACCAAGTAATGTAAAAATCCAACAATTTTTTAAAAATTCGTCCACCATATTGGATCCGCCATTTTGAATTTTGTAATTCTGACTTTAGATTCGTAATCAGCGACCCCAAAAATCCCAAGTCAACAAGTTTTGTAAAAATCCAACAATTTTTTAAAAATTCGTCCGCCAAATAGGATTATCCATTTTGAATTTGGAAGTCTGACTTCAGATTCGTAATCAGCGACCCCAAAAACCCCAAGTTACCAAGTTATGTAAAAATCCAACAATTTTTTAAAAATTCGTCCGCCATATTGGATCCGCCATTTAGAATTTTGTAATTCTGACTCAGATTCGTAATCAGCGACCCCAAAAATCCCAAGTTACCAAGTTATGTAAAAATCCAAAAATTTTTTAAAAATTCGTTTGCCATATTGGATCCGCCATTTTGAATTTTGTAATTCTGACTTCAGATTCGTAATCAATGACCCCAAAAATCGCAAGTTACCAAGTTTTGTAAAAATCCAACAATCTTTTAAAAATTCGTCCGCCAAATAGGATCATCCATTTTGAATTTTGTAAGTCTGACTTCAGATTCGTAATCAGCGACACCAAAAATACAAGTCAACAAGTTTTGTAAAAATCCAATAATTTTTTAAAAATTTATCCGCCATATTGGATCCGCCATTTTGAATTTTGTAAGTCTGACTTCCGATTCGTAATCAGCGACCCCAAAAACCCCAAGTTTCCAAGTTATGTAAAAATCCAACAATTTTTTAAAAATTCTTTTGCCATATTGGAACCGCCATTTTGAATTTTGTAAGTCTGACTTCCGATTCGTAATCAGCGACCCCAAAAACCCCAAGTTACCAATTTATGTAAAAATCCAACAATTTTTTAAAAATTCGTCCGCCAAATAGGATCATCCATTTTGAATTTTGTAAGTCGGACTTCAGATTCGTAATCAGCGACCCCAAAAACCCCAAGTTACCAAGTTATGTAAAAATCCAAAAATTTTTTAAAAATTCGTTTGCCATATTGGATCCGCCATTTTGAATTTTGTAATTCTGACTTCAGATTCGTAATCAATGACCCCAAAAATCGCAAGTTACCAAGTTTTGTAAAAATCCAACAATCTTTTAAAAATTCGTCCGCCAAATAGGATCATCCATTTTGAATTTTGTAAGTCTGACTTCAGATTCGTAATCAGCGACCCCAAAAACCCCAAGTTTCCAAGTTATGTAAAAATCCAACAATTTTTTAAAAATTCTTTCGCCATATTGGAACCGCCATTTTGAATTTTGTAAGTCTGACTTCCGATTCGTAATCAGCGACCCCAAAAACCCCAAGTTACCAATTTATGTAAAAATCCAACAATTTTTTAAAAATTCGTCCGCCAAATAGGATCATCCATTTTGAATTTTGTAAGTCGGACTTCAGATTCGTAATCAGCGACCCCAAAAACCCCAAGTTAACAAGTTATGTAAAAATCCAAAAATTTTTTAAAAATTCGTTTGCCATATTGGATCCGCCATTTTGAATTTTGTAAGTCTGACTTCCGATTCGTAATCAGCGACCCCAAAAACCCTAAGTTTCCAAGTTATGTAAAAATCCAACAATTTTTTAAAAATTCTTTCGCCATATTGGAACCGCCATTTTGAATTTTGTAAGTCTGACTTCCGATTCGTAATCAGCGACCCCAAAAACCCCAAGTTACCAATTTATGTAAAAATCCAACAATTTTTTAAAAATTCGTCCGCCAAATAGGATCATCCATTTTGAATTTTGTAAGTCGGACTTCAGATTCGTAATCAGCGACCCCAAAAACCCCAAGTTACCAAGTTATGTAAAAATCCAACAATTTTTTAAAAATTCGTCTGCTATATTGAATCCGCCGGTTTGAATTTTGTAATTCTGACTTCAGATTCGTAATCAGCGACCCCAAAAACCCCAAGTTACCAACTTATGTAAAAATCCAACAATTTTTTAAAAATTCGTCCGCCATATTGGATCCGCCATTTTGAATTTTGTAATTCTGACTTCAGATTCGTAATCAGCGACCCCAAAAATCACAAGTCAACAAGTTTTGTAAAAATCCAATAATTTTTTAAAAATTCGTCTGCTATATTGGATCCGTCATTTTGAATTTTGTAAGTCTGACTTCCGATTCGTAATCAGCGACCCCAAAAACCCCAAGTTTCCAAGTTATGTAAAAATCCAAAAATTTTTTAAAAATTCGTTTGCCATATTGGATCCGCCATTTTTAATTTTGTAATTCTGACTTCAGATTCGTAATCAATGACCCCAAAAATCGCAAGTTACCAAGTTTTGTAAAAATCCAACAATCTCTTAAAAATTCGTCCGCCAAATAGGATCATCCATTTTGAATTTTGTAAGTCTGACTTCAGATTCGTAATCAGCGACCCCAAAAATCACAAGTCAACAAGTTTTGTAAAAATCCAATAATTTTTTAAAAATTTATCCGCCATATTGGATCCGCCATTTTGAATTTTGTAAGTCTGACTTCCGAATCGTAATCAGCGACCCCAAAAACCCCAAGTTTCCAAGTTATGTAAAAATCCAACAATTTTTTAAAAATTCTTTCGCCATATTGGAACCGCCATTTTGAATTTTGTAAGTCTGACTTCCGATTCGTAATCAGCGACCCCAAAAACCCCAAGTTACCAATTTATGTAAAAATCCAACAATTTTTTAAAAATTCGTCCGCCAAATAGGATCATCCATTTTGAATTTTGTAAGTCTGACTTCCGATTCGTAATCAGCGACCCCAAAAACCCCAAGTTTCCAAGTTATGTAAAAATCCAAAAATTTTTTAAAAATTCGTTTGCCATATTGGATCCGCCATTTTTAATTTTGTAATTCTGACTTCAGATTCGTAATCAATGACCCCAAAAATCGCAACTTACCAAGTTTTGTAAAAATCCAACAATCTCTTAAAAATTCATCCGCCAAATAGGATCATCCATTTTGAATTTTGTAAGTCTGACTTCAGATTCGTAATCAGCGACCCCAAAAATCACAAGTCAACAAGTTTTGTAAAAATCCAATAATTTTTAAAAAATTTATCCGCCATATTGGATCCGCCATTTTGAATTTTGTAAGTCTGACTTCCGATTCGTAATCAGCGACCCCAAAAACCCCTAGTTTCCAAGTTATGTAAAAATCCAACAATTTTTTAAAAATTCTTTCGCCATATTGGAACCGCCATTTTGAATTTTGTAAGTCTGACTTCCGATTCGTAATCAGCGACCCCAAAAACCCCAAGTTACCAATTTATGTAAAAATCCAACAATTTTTTAAAAATTCGTCCGCCAAATAGGATCATCCATTTTGAATTTTGTAAGTCGGACTTCAGATTCGTAATCAGCGACCCCAAAAACCCCAAGTTACCAAGTTATGTAAAAATCCAAC
Source organism: Ganaspis brasiliensis (assembly GCA_037103525.1). Taxonomy (NCBI): domain Eukaryota; kingdom Metazoa; phylum Arthropoda; class Insecta; order Hymenoptera; family Figitidae; genus Ganaspis; species Ganaspis brasiliensis. The sequence goes on along the minus strand of JAZKLR010000183.1, from coordinate 155,230 downwards.
AATTTTTTAAAAATTCGTCTGCTATATTGGATCCGTCATTTTGAATTTTGTAATTCTGACTTCAGATTCGTAATCAGCGACCCCAAAAACCCCAAGTTACCAAGTTATGTAAAAATCCAACAATTTTTTAAAAATTCGTCCACCATATTGGATCCGCTATTTTGAATTTTGCAATTCTGACTTCAGATTCGTAATCAGCGACCCCAAAAATCCCAAGTTACCAAATTATGTAAAAATCAAACAATTTTTTAAAAATTCGTCCACCATATTGGATCCGCTATTTTGAATTTTGCAATTCTGACTTCAGATTCGTAATCAGCGACCCCAAAAACCCCAAGTTACCAAGTTATGTAAAAATCCAACAATTTTTTAAAAATTCGTCCGCTATATTGGATCCGCCATTTTGAATTTTGTAATTCTGACTTCTGATTCGTAATCAGCGACCCCAAAAACCCTAAGTTACCAAGTTATGTAAAAATACAACAATTTTTTAAAAATTCGTCCGCCATATAGGATCCGCCATTTCGAATTTTGTAATTCTGACTTCAGATTCGTAATCAGCGACCCCAAAAACCCCAAGTTATTAAGTTATGTAAAAATTTAACAATTTTTTGAAAATTTGTCTGCCGTATTGGATCCGCCATTTTGAATTTTGTAATTCTGACTTCAGATTCGTAATCAGCGACCCCAAAAAATCTCAAGTTACCAAGTTATGTAAAAATCCAACAATTTTTTAAAAATTCGTCCGCCATATTGGATCCGCCATTTTGAATTTTGTAATTCTGACTTTAGATTCGTAATCAGCGACCCCAAAAATCCCAAGTCAACAAGTTTTGTAAAAATCCAACAATTTTTTAAAAATTCGTCCGCCAAATAGGATTATCCATTTTGAATTTGGAAGTCTGACTTCCGATTCGTAATTAGCGACCCCAAAAACCCCAAGTTACCAATTTATGTAAAAATCCAACAATTTTTTAAAAATTCGTCCGCCAAATAGGATCATCCATTTTGAATTTTGTAAGTCGGACTTCAGATTCGTAATCAGCGACCCCAAAAACCCCAAGTTACCAAGTTATGTAAAAATCCAACAATTTTTTAAAAATTCGTCTGCTATATTGAATCCGCCGGTTTGAATTTTGTAATTCTGACTTCAGATTCGTAATCAGCGACCCCAAAAATCACAAGTCAACAAGTTTTGTAAAAATCCAATAATTTTTTAAAAATTCGTCTGCTATATTGGATCCGTCATTTTGAATTTTGTAAGTCTGACTTCAGATTCGTAATCAGCGACCCCAAAAATCACAAGTCAACAAGTTTTGTAAAAATCCAATAATTTTTTAAAAATTCGTCTGCTATATTGGATCCGTCATTTTGAATTTTGTAAGTCTGACTTCCGATTCGTAATCAGCGACCCCAAAAACCCCAAGTTTCCAAGTTATGTAAAAATCCAAAAATTTTTTAAAAATTCGTTTGCCATATTGGATCCGCCATTTTTAATTTTGTAATTCTGACTTCAGATTCGTAATCAATGACCCCAAAAATCGCAAGTTACCAAGTTTTGTAAAAATCCAACAATCTCTTAAAAATTCGTCCGCCAAATAGGATCATCCATTTTGAATTTTGTAAGTCTGACTTCAGATTCGTAATCAGCGACCCCAAAAATCACAAGTCAACAAGTTTTGTAAAAATCCAATAATTTTTTAAAAATTTATCCGCCATATTGGATCCGCCATTTTGAATTTTGTAAGTCTGACTTCCGATTCGTAATCAGCGACCCCAAAAACCCCAAGTTTCCAAGTTATGTAAAAATCCAACAATTTTTTAAAAATTCTTTCGCCATATTGGAACCGCCATTTTGAATTTTGTAAGTCTGACTTCCGATTCGTAATCAGCGACCCCAAAAACCCCAAGTTACCAATTTATGTAAAAATCCAACAATTTTTTAAAAATTCGTCCGCCAAATAGGATCATCCATTTTGAATTTTGTAAGTCTGACTTCCGATTCGTAATCAGCGACCCCAAAAACCCCAAGTTTCCAAGTTATGTAAAAATCCAAAAATTTTTTAAAAATTCGTTTGCCATATTGGATCCGCCATTTTTAATTTTGTAATTCTGACTTCAGATTCGTAATCAATGACCCCAAAAATCGCAACTTACCAAGTTTTGTAAAAATCCAACAATCTCTTAAAAATTCGTCCGCCAAATAGGATCATCCATTTTGAATTTTGTAAGTCTGACTTCAGATTCGTAATCAGCGACCCCAAAAATCACAAGTCAACAAGTTTTGTAAAAATCCAATAATTTTTTAAAAATTTATCCGCCATATTGGATCCGCCATTTTGAATTTTGTAAGTCTGACTTCCGATTCGTAATCAGCGACCCCAAAAACCCCTAGTTTCCAAGTTATGTAAAAATCCAACAATTTTTTAAAAATTCTTTCGCCATATTGGAACCGCCATTTTGAATTTTGTAAGTCTGACTTCCGATTCGTAATCAGCGACCCCAAAAACCCCAAGTTACCAATTTATGTAAAAATCCAACAATTTTTTAAAAATTCGTCCGCCAAATAGGATCATCCATTTTGAATTTTGTAAGTCGGACTTCAGATTCGTAATCAGCGACCCCAAAAACCCCAAGTTACCAAGTTATGTAAAAATCCAAAAATTTTTTAAAAATTCGTCTGCTATATTGGATCCGTCATTTTGAATTTTGTAATTCTGACTTCAGATTCGTAATCAGCGACCCCAAAAACCCCAAGTTACCAAGTTATGTAAAAATCCAACAATTTTTTAAAAATTCGTCCACCATATTGGATCCGCTATTTTGAATTTTGCAATTCTGACTTCAGATTCGTAATCAGCGACCCCAAAAATCCCAAGTTACCAAATTATGTAAAAATCAAACAATTTTTTAAAAATTCGTCCACCTTATTGGATCCGCTATTTTGAATTTTGCAATTCTGACTTCAGATTCGTAATCAGCGACCCCAAAAACACCAAGTTACCAAGTTATGTAAAAATCCAACAATTTTTTAAAAATTCGTCCGCTATATTGGATCCGCCATTTTGAATTTTGTAATTCTGACTTCAGATTCGTAATCAGCGACCCCAAAAACCCCAAGTTACCAAGTTATGTAAAAATACAACAATTTTTTAAAAATTCGTCCGCCATATAGGATCCGCCATTTCGAATTTTGTAATTCTGACTTCAGATTCGTAATCAGCGACCCCAAAAACCCCAAGTTATTAAGTTATGTAAAAATTTAACAATTTTTTGAAAATTTGTCTGCCGTATTGGATCCGCCATTTTGAATTTTGTAATTCTGACTTCAGATTCGTAATCAGCGACCCCAAAAAATCTCAAGTTACCAAGTTATGTAAAAATCCAACAATTTTTTAAAAATTCGTCCGCCATATTGGATCCGCCATTTTGAATTTTGTAATTCTGACTTTAGATTCGTAATCAGCGACCCCAAAAATCCCAAGTCAACAAGTTTTGTAAAAATCCAACAATTTTTTAAAAATTCGTCCGCCAAATAGGATTATCCATTTTGAATTTGGAAGTCTGACTTCAGATTCGTAATCAGCGACCCCAAAAATCCCAAGTCAACAAGTTTTGTAAAAATCCAACAATTTTTTAAAAATTCGTCCGCCAAATAGGATTATCCATTTTGAATTTGGAAGTCTGACTTCAGATTCGTAATCAGCGACCCCAAAAACCCCAAGTTACCAAGTTATGTAAAAATCCAACAATTTTTTAAAAATTCGTCCGCCATATTGGATCCGCCATTTAGAATTTTGTAATTCTGACTCAGATTCGTAATCAGCGAACTCAAAAACCCCAAGTTACCAAGTTATGTAAAAATCCAACAATTTTTTAAAAATTCGTCCGCTATATTGGATCCGCCATTTTGAATTTTGTAATTCTGACTTCAGATTCGTAATCAGCGACCCGAAAAACCCAAAGTTACCAAGTTATGTAAAAATCCAAAAATTTTTTAAAAATTCGTTTGCCATATTAAATCCGCCATTTTGAATTTTGTAATTCTGACTTCAGATTCGTAATCAATGACCCCAAAAATCGCAAGTTACCAAGTTTTGTAAAAATCCAACAATCTCTTAAAAATTCGTCCGCCAAATAGGATCATCCATTTTGAATTTTGTAAGTCTGACTTCAGATTCGTAATCAGCGACCCCAAAAATCACAAGTCAACAAGTTTTGTAAAAATCCAATAATTTTTTAAAAATTTAACCGCCATATTGGATCCGCCATTTTGAATTTTGTAAGTCTGCATTCCGATTCGTAATCAGCGACCCCAAAAACCCCAAGTTTCCAAGTTATGTAAAAATCCAACAATTTTTTAAAAATTCTTTCGCCATATTGGAACCGCCATTTTGAATTTTGTAAGTCTGACTTCCGATTCGTAATCAGCGACCCCAAAAACCCCAAGTTACCAACTTATGTAAAAATCCAACAATTTTTTAAAAATTCGTCCGCCAAATAGGATCATCCATTTTGAATTTTGTAAGTCGGACTTCAGATTCGTAATCAGCGACCCCAAAAACCCCAAGTTACCAAGTTATGTAAAAATCCAACAATTTTTTAAAAATTCGTCTGCTATATTGGATCCGTCATTTTGAATTTTGTAATTCTGACTTCAGATTCGTAATCAGCGACCCCAAAAACCCCAAGTTATCAAGTAATGTAAAAATCCAACAATTTTTTAAAAATTCGTCCACCATATTGGATCCGCTATTTTGAATTTTGTAATTCTGACTTTAGATTCGTAATCAGCGACCCCAAAAATCCCAAGTCAACAAGTTTTGTAAAAATCCAACAATTTTTTAAAAATTCGTCCGCCAAATAGGATTATCCATTTTGAATTTGGAAGTCTGACTTCAGATTCGTAATCAGCGACCCCAAAAACCCCAAGTTACCAAGTTATGTAAAAATCCAATAATTTTTTAAAAATTCGTCCGCCATATTGGATCCGCCATTTAGAATTTTGTAATTCTGACTCAGATTCGTAATCAGCGACCCCAAAAATCCCAAGTTACCAAGTTATGTAAAAATCCAAAAATTTTTTAAAAATTCGTTTTCCATATTGGATCCGCCATTTTGAATTTTGTAATTCTGACTTCAGATTCGTAATCAATGACCCCAAAAATCGCAAGTTACCAAGTTTTGTAAAAATCCAACAATCTCTTAAAAATTCGTCCGCCAAATAGGATCATCCATTTTGAATTTTGTAAGTCTGACTTCAGATTCGTAATCAGCGACCCCAAAAATCACAAGTCAACAAGTTTTGTAAAAATCCAATAATTTTTTAAAAATTTATCCGCCATATTGGATCCGCCATTTTGAATTTTGTAAGTCTGACTTCCGATTCGTAATCAGCGACCCCAAAAACCCCAAGTTTCCAAGTTATGTAAAAATCCAACAATTTTTTAAAAATTCTTTCGCCATATTGGAACCGCCATTTTGAATTTTGTAAGTCTGACTTCCGATTCGTAATCAGCGACCCCAAAAACCCCAAGTTACCAACTTATGTAAAAATCCAACAATTTTTTAAAAATTCGTCCGCCAAATAGGATCATCCATTTTGAATTTTGTAAGTCGGACTTCAGATTCGTAATCAGCGACCCCAAAAACCCCAAGTTACCAAGTTATGTAAAAATCCAACAATTTTTTAAAAATTCGTCCACCATATTGGATCCGCTATTTTGAATTTTGCGATTCTGACTTCAGATTCGTAATCAGCGACCCCAAAAACCCCAAGTTACCAAGTTATGTAAAAATCCAAAAATTTTTTAAAAATTCGTTTTCCATATTGGATCCGCCATTTTGAATTTTGTAATTCTGACTTCAGATTCGTAATCAATGACCCCAAAAATCGCAAGTTACCAAGTTTTGTAAAAATCCAACAATCTCTTAAAAATTCGTCCGCCAAATAGGATTATCCATTTTGAATTTGGAAGTCTGACTTCAGATTCGTAATCAGCGACCCCAAAAACCCCAAGTTACCAAGTTATGTAAAAATCCAATAATTTTTTAAAAATTCGTCCGCCATATTGGATCCGCCATTTAGAATTTTGTAATTCTGACTCAGATTCGTAATCAGCGACCCCAAAAATCCCAAGTTACCAAGTTATGTAAAAATCCAAAAATTTTTTAAAAATTCGTTTTCCATATTGGATCCGCCATTTTGAATTTTGTAATTCTGACTTCAGATTCGTAATCAATGACCCCAAAAATCGCAAGTTACCAAGTTTTGTAAAAATCCAACAATCTCTTAAAAATTCGTCCGCCAAATAGTATCATCCATTTTGAATTTTGTAAGTCTGACTTCAGATTCGTAATCAGCGACCCCAAAAATCACAAGTCAACAAGTTTTGTAAAAATCCAATAATTTTTTAAAAATTTATCCGCCATATTGGATCCGCCATTTTGAATTTTGTAAGTCTGACTTCCGATTCGTAATCAGCGACCCCAAAAACCCCAAGTTTCCAAGTTATGTAAAAATCCAACAATTTTTTAAAAATTCTTTCGCCATATTGGAACCGCCATTTTGAATTTTGTAAGTCTGACTTCCGATTCGTAATCAGCGACCCCAAAAACCCCAAGTTACCAACTTATGTAAAAATCCAACAATTTTTTAAAAATTCGTCCGCCATATAGGATCCGCCATTTTGAATTTTGCGATTCTGACTTCAGATTCGTAATCAGCGACCCCAAAAACCCCAAGTTACCAAGTTATGTAAAAATCCACACAATTTTTTAAAAATTCGTCCGCTATATTGGATCCGCCATTTTGAATTTTGTAATTCTGACTTCAGATTCGTAATCAGCGACCCCAAAAACCCCAAGTTACCAAGTTATGTAAAAATACAACAATTTTTTAAAAATTCGTCCGCCATATAGGATCCGCCATTTTGAATTTTGTAATTCTGACTTCAGATTCGTAATCAGCGACCCCAAAAACCCCAAGTTATTAAGTTATGTAAAAATTTAACAATTTTTTGAAAATTTGTCTGCCGTATTGGATCCGCCATTTTGAATTTTTTAATTCTGACTTCAGATTCGTAATCAGCGACCCCAAAAAATCTCAAGTTACCAAGTTATGTAAAAATCCAACAATTTTTTAAAAATTCGTCCGCCATATTGGATCCGCCATTTTGAATTTTGTAATTCTGACTTTAGATTCGTAATCAGCGACCCCAAAAATCCCAAGTCAACAAGTTTTGTAAAAATCCAACAATTTTTTAAAAATTCGTCCGCCAAATAGGATTATCCATTTTGAATTTGGAAGTCTGACTTCAGATTCGTAATCAGCGACCCCAAAAACCCCAAGTTACCAAGTTATGTAAAAATCCAACAATTTTTTTAAAATTTGTCCGCCATATTGGATCCGCCATTTAGAATTTTGTAATTCTGATTCAGATTCGTAATCAGCGACCCCAAAAATCCCAAGTTACCAAGTTATGTAAAAATCCAAAAATTTTTTAAAAATTCGTTTGCCATATTAAATCCGCCATTTTGAATTTTGTAATTCTGACTTTAGATTCGTAATCAGCGACCCCAAAAATCCCAAGTCAACAAGTTTTGTAAAAATCCAACAATTTTTTAAAAATTCGTCCGCCAAATAGGATCATCCATTTTGAATTTGGAAGTCTGACTTCAGATTCGTAATCAGCGACCCCAAAAACCCCAAGTTACCAAGTTATGTAAAAATCCAACAATTTTTTAAAAATTCGTCCGCCATATTGGATCCGCCATTTAGAATTTTGTAATTCTGACTCAGATTCGTAATCAGCGACCCCAAAAATCCCAAGTTACCAAGTTATGTAAAAATCCAACAATTTTTTAAAAATTCGTCTACCATATTGGATCCGCTATTTTGAATTTTGCAATTCTGACTTCAGATTCGTAATCAGCGACCCCAAAAATCGCAAGTTACCAAGTTATGTAAAAATAAACAATTTTTTAAAAATTCGTCCGCCATATTGGATCCGCCATTTAGAATTTTGTAATTCTGACTTCAGATTCGTAATCAGCGACCCCAAAAACCCCAAGTTACCAACTTATGTAAAAATCCAACTATTTTTTAAAAATTCGTCCGCCATTTTGAATTTTGTAATTCTGACATCAGATTCGTAATTAGCGACCCCAAAAACCCCAAGTTACCAACTTATGTAAAAATCCAACAATTTTTTAAAAATTCGTCCGCTATATTGGATCCGCCATTTTGAATTTTGTAATTCTGACTTCAGATTCGTAATCAGCGACCCCAAAAACCCCAAGTTAGCAAGTTATGTAAAAATACAACAATTTTTTAAAAATTCGTCCGCCATATAGGATCCGCCATTTCGAATTTTGTAATTCTGACTTCAGATTCGTAATCAGCGACCCCAAAAACCCCAAGTTATTAAGTTATGTAAAAATTTAACAATTTTTTGAAAATTTGTCTGCCGTATTGGATCCGCCATTTTGAATTTTGTAATTCTGACTTCAGATTCGTAATCAGCGACCCCAAAAAATCTCAAGTTACCAAGTTATGTAAAAATCCAACAATTTTTTAAAAATTCGTCCGCCATATTGGATCCGCCATTTTGAATTTTGTAATTCTGACTTTAGATTCGTAATCAGCGACCCCAAAAATCCCAAGTCAACAAGTTTTGTAAAAATCCAACAATTTTTTAAAAATTCGTCCGCCAAATAGGATCATCCATTTTGAATTTGGAAGTCTGACTTCAGATTCGTAATCAGCGACCCCAAAAACCCCAAGTTACCAAGTTATGTAAAAATCCAACAATTTTTTAAAAATTCGTCCGCCATATTGTATCCGCCATTTAGAATTTTGTAATTCTGACTCAGATTCGTAATCAGCGACCCCAAAAATCCCAAGTTACCAAGTTATGTAAAAATCCAACAATTTTTTAAAAATTCGTCCACCATATTGGATCCGCTATTTTGAATTTTGCAATTCTGACTTCAGATTCGTAATCAGCGACCCCAAAAATCGCAAGTTACCAAGTTATGTAAAAATCCAACAATTTTTTAAAAATTCGTCCGCCATATTGGATCCGCCATTTAGAATTTTGTAATTCTGACTTCAGATTCGTAATCAGCGACCCCAAAAACCCCAAGTTACCAACTTATGTAAAAATCCAACAATTTTTTAAAAATTCGTCCGCCATTTTGAATTTTGTAATTCTGACATCAGATTCGTAATTAGCGACCCCAAAAACCCCAAGTTACCAACTTATGTAAAAATCCAACAATTTTTTAAAAATTCGTCCGCCAAATAGGATCATCCATTTTGAATTTTGTAAGTCTGACTTCAGATTATATTTGTTGAATAAACTGCATTTTTCAATTTAAGTTTCAAATTCTATTTTTTGATACTAATTTTTATAAGTTTAATATTTTATAATTCAGAAATGTTAAGTTAATTTATATCAATATTTTTAGTATAGGTAACTTATTAAATCTTATTTCGTTAGTACGTTTTTAGCATGGAATTGAATAAATATACTTAAGAAAATTAAGTTCTAGAGTAATTTTAGTATCAATACTAAAAGTAGTAAGGTTTTAATATTATTTAAATTTGTAACCTAATAAAAATTGAATAGATGAAAATTTTGATTTATAAAAGTCTACATGGATGTATACTAAAACTAATTTAAAATATAATAAAGGTTATATATATAAAATTAAATTGTGCAATTAAAAAAAAAAAAAAATTATTAAGTAAAAATTAAAATTGTTCAATTTTAAGGATACCTTAAGATAAGTATACTAAATATATTATTATTATAACTTGACTAAATCTTTCTTTATTATAAAATATTAAATTTATAAGAATTAGTTCCAAAAAAGAGAATCTGGAAATTAAATTTAAAATTATAGTTTATTTAACTAATTAAAAGTAATTTAAAGTTATACTTTACATTATATATATATATCTTTATTGTCTTTATTCGAAATTCATAATATTTATTGGTTTAATCTAACCACAAAGAAAAATTTTATGTAAACGTTTTTATTTTCAATGATCCAGTTTAATTAACAATATTTACATTAATCAAAAATATTATTAATTGTTTTACAATGTGTAAGAAACAATTAATAATATTTTTTATTTAGTAATTTAATAATAAATTATTAATTTTTTAATTAACCTTTTTTTCATTTCAGCATACATTATTCATACATTTCGACAGTTTTCTTCTTTCTTCTGTCACCTCACTGCACTATTTAGTCTTCGTTCTTGTAGTTTTTTACACTTTAATTTAATTATTTATTTTTAGTTTATAAATTTTATAAACTGTTAAAATTCTATTAACCCTAAATTCGCGAAGATTTCAAAATATAAACAATGATCATAATGATCACAAAGGCAAACTGACATTTCACAAAAAAATTTGAAAATCGAACTTGCGTTTTCGTTTTCGGTTTCGTTTTCAAAATTACGTGATAAGGGCCCAGAATATGTGGGTAAACTGATTTAAACATATTCGTCGCTGTTAAAAATTTTTTACAGTGAGAAAGCAAGACGTTCGAGCGCGCGGTCAAGCTTTCAACGAAGTGTGTCACTGAACCTTTTGTGTCGCTTCTGTTTTTTATCCGCGAATTTTATTATTACATACACATATATATAAGTAAAAATAAATACATTTAGAAAAACTTTAGTTTCCTAAACTATATTTTCGAATATAACGGCTGTTTTAGTAATAGTTTGGAATTCATGGCTTTATTCGTACTAGAACTTTGAAACGCGTTTTTCTCGAAACCACATTTTTCGAACTGGCGACCATGATTTTTCAAAAACGACTTAACCGATTTCGTTCAAATTTATAGAATATATTCAGCTCATGTGTAGCTATCGCCCGAACCAGGATAATTGAAAAAGGTCAAGTCGTTTTTTTTATATACAAGAAAATAGACGCAAAAAATCGCGTTTTTTAAAAAAAAAAATTCAAACCTGCGTAAAAAATTCAATTTTTAATATTTTCAAAATATTCTTGTTCCGGCGATAGCCACATAACCACAGATTAAAATGCTATTTCATTTTTTGATTTCTGTTCAGCCAATCATTTGGAATCGTGGTCGCCGATGGACCACTTTTTTATCACCAAAGCCACTTTACAGTGTTATAAGTCATAAATATTGAAATATTTTTAATTAAAATAAATTGTCCGAAGTTCTAAGTTTTCATGGTTCTGAAAAAAAAATTTAAGAAAAAACGCTTAAAAAACGGCCCGTCACATGGGGTGACCCCCTTAATCGAAGCGATTTGTTAAAAAAAAAATTTTTACGATATGGCGGCAGGTTAAAGTCAAAACTTTGAATTTAGAGAAAAATGTCTCTGTTTAATTATTAATAAATAAATTAGATTTTATCAAAAGAAAAAATCCTTCGACTAAAGACTGCTTTTTAATTTATAAAAAAGAGTATCAAATTTAAGAAGGATCGGTCAAGCGGTTTTCTTGTAATCTTGCTCAGCGATATTGAAAACATAGTTTTGAGAAAAACGCGTTTAAAGTTTCAAATTTAGCTTACAACTCGTTACAAATCTATTGCGCGACTCCACAAAGAACTTGCTTACTACCTAAATTTCAAAATTTAGTTTATTAATCATCTTAATAAATAAAAAAATCGATTTCTAGAAAGTAATGACTGCGAGTAAACCCTTAAGAGATTTTGTTCATAATACAGATAGTTTATGTCGTTTAGAAAAAATTTAATGTTTCTGTTAATAATTCACTTTCTTGACTAAATTGGTTCTAAAAGTCGAAAAATGATAAAACTTTTGCAAATTTTACGATTTAAATTCTAAATTTCCAGAAAATAGTATATTACGATACTAGGCCGAAAAGGTGGATTTCCTGGCAAGCGTGATATAATTATCTTGATTATTATATCTTGCTTGCCAGAGCATCCAGCTTTCTGGCCGTGTGTCGTATACGATTTTTCTTCGCCCCCAGTACGTTAAAAAATATGCAAAAAAGCGTTGACAGTGGTTGACGGATGCTAACTTGCTGTCAGCCATATTTGTTTACTATTCTAACTTTTGTGGCCTGTGTTAGCGCGCTCTACTGGACACCTTGCAAAACGTCTCGCAAAATGTTCCTGGATTAGTTGAATTCTTGTTTGGAAATTCGATCTGCCCGCCCGACTTTTGCAAAACCGAGGAGAAGTTATTTTTTTAGTTATTTTTAGTAATATAAAAATTTAGTGACTGATATGATACTTGCCTGGAAGTTTAGAATTAAGAATGAACAATGTTTTTATTCTTTTTTTGTAAATATTGTGTGGTTATTAAGTTAAACACAGTTCCTGTCAAAAATCACAATACAGGAACCATGATGAACTTTGTTATGATAACAAGCCACAAAATCTCGTAGCCAATCAGAGCGCCCGACTGTTCGAGCAGGCAGCAAAATTCGTTGTTCCTGGAGCGAAGTTAGTCCAGGAAGAGCGTACTTTCGGATAGAGGATGAAGAAAACATAATTTTAGTACCGCAAACCAGCTTTTTTTTAATGCTGACATTTACTACTTGCAAAATATACTGAAAACTTTTGTCTTAAAATGCATTGCTAGGGTGATAATATTATTTCTCAAAAGAAGCTATAGATCAAAGTTTGAAAATGAAGCAAAAAATCTTATTTTCGCTGCCAAAAAAAAGCGCCAAGTGAATTTTTTTCATTTTACGTTTATTTTCTTTCTAATAACACCTAGAAACAGAATCCACTTGAAAATTTTCCTTACCTTAAAATTTTATTTAAATCCGCTCCAGAGCACCGTGCTTTTAACATTTTACAACATTGAACTGGTTTTATCAAACTATAATAATAAATTTAATTGAACTTTTTCGATAAATTAAATATGTAAACTATTGCAATTACAAATTTGATGAAGAAGTTTCTCTGAGTTTAGGGGGTATATACTCGCGTATTAGAGTGTACACCTCACGCGTAATAGCACCGTAATAGCGCGTAATACCTTCGATTTTTACATGTAAATACACGTTATACGCGTAATCATCCTTATTAAATGTGCGCATAGTGTATATTAGAGTGCGTAATAGCGTATTAGAGTGAACATCTTCTCAACCAGCATCGATCAGTTTTGTGAAATGAAGCAAATGGCGATAGGCTTCTTTTCGGAACAATCTATGGAGTCCGTTCACTTTGATTTTAATGCAAGTTGGGAAAAAATAAAGTAGTGGCTAAGACCCACCCTGCTTACTCAGAGAAACTTCTGCGTTAACTTTGTACTTTCAATAGTTTACATATTTAATTTATCGAAAAAGTTCAATTAAATTTATTATTATAGTTTGATAAAACCAGTTCAATGTTGTAAAATGTTATAAAGATGTTAAACATGCTTGACTTTTGGTATGCAAATAAAATTACCCAGGTGCGAATTGCGGTCGGCTGCCAGAGTTGAATGGTCGGCCCCCGGTTGGCCCAACTCTGGCTGCCAGAGTGTCGGCACCCAAGGTTAGCCCGACCAGAAATTTCTAAGTTGGGCCAACCAAGTATGCCGACCAAACTTTGTCAACTAAATGCCGACGGTCGGCCCAACAGTATCCAGAGTTGGGACGATCGTTAGCTACACTCTGTCTCTTAAATGATATAATTAAATAATAATATAAATAAAAACTAAATCAAAACCAACACTAGAAGGTCGGCCTAATCTGGGACTGATAGTTGGGCCAAAGGTCTGTGTTACTCTACTGTCTGGATAAGGTTCATTTGGTATTGTTCACTCATACCTCTGATGGGCTAGTGGTTAGCCCACTGGACTGCCATCTGGAAAACCAGGGTTCGAATCTTAATGACTAATGAAATTTTTCTGTTTCAGGTTTTCATTAATATTAAATTTCTACATTCTCATCTGATTATATTTGTGTAACTAAATTTATAACATGTGAATTATGTAATTATATGTGTCTTTATTAATAGAATAATTTGGTACAAGTAATCTCCAGTTGGCCCAACTTTGGGCCAACCGTGAGGTTGCACTTGAGATAGAAGGTTGGCCCAACTTTGGTTGCCAAAGGTCGGCATCCAACGTCGGCCACGGTGATCACTTAACAGGTTGGTCCAACTCTGGGTTCCAAGGTTGGCAGCCAGAGTTGGGCCAACTTTGGTAGCCGACGGTCGGCAGCCAACGTCGGCCATGGTGATCATCTATCAGGTTGGCCCGACCTATGAGCCAAAGGTGGACCAACTTACTGTACGGTTGGCCCAACCATGGGCCGACCGAAAATTCGCACCTGGGTAATTATCTTTTTTATCGTTACAAGTATTCCTATGAATTTTGCTTCAGGTAAACATTTTGTTTTTGTTAAAATAAACTTTTCATCCACTCATGCACAAAAAAACACGTTTTTGTACGCGTGAGCCATGGTTGAAAATCAAAGTTTTAAGGAGAGATGACGTCAGAGGGGAAAAAAGACTCGAGACAGTGAAAAAAATTATGCTTTTTTTTCTTTTTTTCATAATCTTTTTTCCCCTCTGACGTCATCTCACCTCAAACTTTGACTTCAACCATGCTTCACCCGGGTCACCCACATTTTCTCCAAAACTCAATTTTCAGAATATCCATTTGACCGAATTTTATTTATGCAAAATTGCATTTATCAGAAATCTCATTTATCCAAATACGCATTTCTTCACTGAGAAAAAAATGCTATAGAATCAATCTCATATTGGTTTGATACAACAAACGGCGTATTCACCACCGTTCAAACAAATATGCTTTGGTTTTAATAGTACATACTTTAATTTTTAATACTATTGATTTGATATAAATTACTTTTAAAACAAATAAATATCAATTGTCCCAATGAAATATTTTTCCAAAGTAATAAGAAAAATTAGTTAATAGAAACAAAGAAATTATTATAAATCCATAGCATATGTGGAAAATGTGAAAAAAATTGCTCTCGACTAAATAAAATCAGATTATGCAAACTATAGCATATGCTATAAACTTGAGATGAAAATGTTGAGGTCTGAATAGTACTGTATCCATAAGTTGAAAAATTTTGACTTTTAAACGAAAAGCATTATTAAATGTAAATATATACAAAAATTTAGTTTTATATTAATATTCACAATTTTTTTAAATTTCAACTCACATTCAATTATATACTCACCAACCTATCAACATTCTTTTATTTTATATTTGTATTGGCAGATTTTTTTTAATAGGTACATATTTTTTACACATTTTCATACATTCATACACATTGATTTTATTATTATTTAATCTTCCTAAACCTAAACGATAATCGCAATTCGCACGCTCTTAAACATATACTTAAACCTAACGATATTACGCATTTTCTAATATCTAAATCCGATTTCAAGTTCCTTATATACTAACTGAAAAAATTATTCTACACTTGCGAGCAGAAACGAAGCAAATGTCAAAAGAAGAACAGTTAAATAAAGAACAGTTAAGAAACTCATAATATAAATTTAAAAATAATGGAAATTGTAAAAAATTAACTTGAAAAATAGAGTAATATGAAAAATATATTTGCTTTTTATATTCCTAACAAAATAAGCAAAGTAGATAAACTTGAAATAATTCTTTTCGTCCACTAACATGATAAAAAATATACATGTGCAGAGGAAATTATAAAATACATAAATTAAAATTGCATTTCAACGTAGAATATCTTAAATGATTCAGAATATTATTTATAGAAAAATGTATTTACGAATATATCAATAAAACAATCTTTGTTTAAAAATATATGACATCATTTTTGTTGTCGAAGAGAATATTTCAATGTATCAAAATAATTCGTTTCGTAAAGTAGTGAACTTATTTAACATGTTATATACAATTTTCTGTCAATGCAGAATATGTTTATTACTGTTTATCATTATTCAAAGATCAAATACCTTATTTTTTCAAGTAATCGACGATTTTCTTAAGAAAATTCTTTTATTCCTGCTAGACAATCGCAAAAAAGTTTATACTAAAATGGACCATAAACGAAACCACTTCTTAATATTTATAAAGTTTGTGAAAAATGTACAAATTTAATATACAAAATTTAAGATGTAAAATTGGCCAAAATCAAAGGATTTCAACTAATCGAACATTTTATTGTAAAAATTAATCTATTCCGGCTAAAAAATCGCAATGAAATTTATATTAAACAATACTATAAACGAAACCATTTTTTAATATTTATATAGTTTGTGAAAAATCTATAAATTTAATGTACGAAATTTAAAATGAAAAATTGGTTAAAATCAAAAAAATCCAATTAATCGAGGATTTTGTTGCAAAAATTAATCTTTTCACGCTAGACAATCACAATAAAATTTATATTAAACAAGACCATAAACGAAACCACTTTTTAATATGTATATAGTTTGAGAACACTTTACAAATTTTTTTTCGACTTTATATGAAAAATTGTGTAAATCAGAAAATTTCTATTAATCGAAAATTTTCTTTAAAAAAATTATTATTTCCCACTGGACAATCGCAATAAAGTTTATACTAAAAAGGATTATAAACGAAACCACTTTTTAATATTTATATAGTTTGTAAGAAAATTTATAAATTTTTTTTCGACTTTACAGATTAAAAATGGTAAAAATCGGAAGATTTCAATTAATCGGAAATTTTCTTAAAAAAATTTATTGTTTGCTGCTGGACAATTGCAATAAAGTTTATACTAAAAAGGACCATAAACGAAACCACTTTTTAATATTTATATAGTTTATAAAAAATTTACAAATTTATTCGGATTTATAGATAAAAAATTGTGAAAATCATAAGATTTCAATTAATCAAGAATTTTCTTAAAAAAAATTATATTTTCCCTCTAGACAATCGCAATAAACTTTATATTAAAAAAGACTATAAATGAAACCACTTTTTAACATTTATAAAATATAGTAAATTTAAGATGTAAAAATCGCCAAAATCAGAAGATTTCAAGGAATCCAGAATTTTCTTGAAAAAATTAATCTATTGCCGCTAGATAATCACAATGAAATTTATTTTAAACAAGACCGTAAAGGAAACGACTTTTTTTTAACCTTTTTTAACTTTAAATTTTTATTTAAAAAACCTTAAACAAAATCAGGTTTAAATATAAAAATTTATTTGTAAAAATTTATTAATTTACTACTCGATATTTAAGATGTAATAATAAATTGTGAATTATCTGAATCAAATTGTGAATTTGATTTCAAGTAATCAGAAATTTTCTTGTATATATAATAGTGCCTATGGATATTTGTAATTAAGTTTTAACACAACTTTTTTTAATTTCATTGTCAAAAGAAATAAGATCCAAAACAAATTAATTAATAATTTTAATTTTCTTATTTTTTTATTTTTGATGTCTTAGAAATGACTTCACAGAGAAAAATGGATGTTAACCCTTAACATCTAGATGTTAACGCTTAACATATTTATCATTTAACATAGGGACAGCTATTAAGATGTTCAAGGTTAACATCTAGATGTTAAGCTTTAATATCCACATATTAAAATTTAATATCTTAGATGTTAAACTTTAATATTTAGATATTAAGGGTTACTATCTTTTCTTAAACATCTAATATTGAACATCCAGTTTTCTCAGTGTTCATGAGAATTGTTAGTATTAATTTGATAAAAAAATAAAATTAATTTAATTTGTTACTATTTTTTTTTACTATATTTATTGTATTTGTGTTTTAAGAATATAATTTTTATTTTTAATTTTACTTAAGTTTTAATTCATAAATTAAAATTGTTGTAAATTCACGTTCAATTAAAGATTTCTTACGTATTATTTTTTTTGTATTTAATTATTTTACTTTGAATTTTGGTTAAACTCATTTCAACATTCTACGATCTTATATTTAATTTTGTTTGCGTTTAAATATTATAATTTTTAATTTAATTTTTGTTATGGTTTTAATAGTTTAATTTCTAAATTTAGTGATATTTAACTACAAGTTTTTGAATTTTAAATTTATTTAATACATTGATAATTGAATCCATAAACTGCGCTGTACGGTTTATAGCATTATCCTTTTGGCGGTATTCGAATAAATTGTTTATTGAATCTATATAGATTATGCTATAAGTTTTATAGCACGATGCTTTTGGCGGTATTCGAATACATCGTTACTTGAATCTAAAGAATATGCTATAGATTTTATAGCATCTGCTGATGTTTCAGATTAATTACACTTTTGAATTCAAAGCAAACTGCTGTTCGATTAAGAACATATTTATTTATCTTAAATTATACTATTGTATAAAATAAATGAATATTTATTTAAAATAATTACAAGTACTATATAGTTTTATATAAATGTGAATTTTTTTTCATAGTACCATATTTTTAACTTAATAGTTCCATTTATTTAAGTTAGAAAGATAAACATTTAAATTTATAACTGAAAAATTTGTTTTAATGTCATGACATTCTACAGCAGCCGCACTATTGAATTAAAGACATTTTTTTCTCAGTGTTGGAAATCTCATTTGTCCGAAATTGCATTGATCAAAAACCTAATTTGTCAGTAATTTGAATTATTTAAAATCTTCTTTATCAAAAATTGCATTTATCGGAAATCTAATGTTTCCGAGATTGCATTTCTCAGAAATGGCATCTATCCGAAATTACATTTATCAGAAATCTTATTTGTGAGCAATGTCATTTTCAAAATCTTACTTAACACAAATTTCAATTATCAGAAATGTCATTCATACAAAAACGCATTTAATGAAAATCTTATTTGACCAAAACAGCCTTTAGTAGAAATCTTGTTCTTAAAAAAATTAAATTATTACGAATTTCATTTATTAAAAATTGTATTTATCAGAAATCTCATTAGTTCGAAATTGCATTTGTCAGAAATCTAATTTTTAGACAAAGCATTTAACAGAAATCTCATCTGTCCGAAATAGTATTTATAAGAAATCTAGTTTTCCCAATATTGTATTTATCAAAAAACCCATTTATCCAAAAGTGCATTTTACAGAAATTTCATTTGTCAGAAATGCAATTGAGTAGCCGGATGCAATAACTCGCTAGGCGCTCGAACACGCGTAAAACTATTGTCCAAGCCAAATTTTTGGAGTAGATTTTCAAATTGTTTAAAAATGTTTTTAAAAATATGAGGTTATAGAGAAGAAAAATACGCATCTTTTTTTTTCTCTTCAATTTTTTTATAGAATGCATACTTTTAATAATAAAAATTAAAAAGACGAAGAAAAAATTTTTGTAAAATCAATTACCTTTTTATAAATATCACATCATTTCTCAGCTATTTATTATTAAAATTGTTTAAAATTTGGTACACATATGCAGTATATACTGGTAAAGCCTGTAAGCACAGTAAAACATTTAAAAATGATATTGCTTAATAATATTTCATACAAAAGTAATAAGTTTAATAATATTAGTTTTCTAACTTTACAGTCAAAAATTTGTATTAATGATTTAAAATAGCAGTAACTTGTAGTGAGAAAGTTTTTCATTTAGTATTAAGGAAGTTTTTCTCGCCAAGTTTGAAACTCATAATCGTAGAAATAAGGAATCATAAGTAGAATTGTGGAACGTTATTTATTTTATCGTTGCGTCCGCCATATTGTCATGTGTCTACGCTAGAGGGATAGAGAACAGGGAAAACAGCTGACGACCGTAGTACATGATAATATGGCGGACGCAACGATAGAAATAAATAACGCTTTACTATTCTTCTTATAGTTCTTTATTTATACGGTTATGAGTTTCAAACTGTTTGAGAAAAACTTCCTTAATACTAAATGAAAAACTTTCTCACTACAAGTTACCGCTATTTTAAATTGTTAATACAAATTTTTGACTTCAAAGTTAGAAAAAAAATAATAAAGAAAAGAGATTATTCGATCCGGAGGAGCAAAATTGTGTAGGTAACTAACACTAACACAGTAAATAAATTCAAATATTAATTTATTAGCAACGTTTCGTCTACAATTCGTAGACATCTTCAGGCTGTAAAAATAACAAGGGTGAACACTTAGTAAATTTTTTTAACACGAACCAAACACAGAATGTACATTTTAAGAAAAGGATTTTTACCTCATATGGAAATCAAAAATATTTTAAGACATCACAGAGAGTGATTTGTCAGTGTGTTCACTAGTCCTAGGTCATGGACAAACTAACAGAAAAGTGTGATAATGACGATTAAACGTCTAGACGACGAAAACAAATATAGAATAACATTGAGAAATCAAAACAAATCAAAAATAAATTAAATTAGACAGTTAAAATTACAATTAAAACAAATCAAGAAATCGGAAAATTTTTTTGTAAAAGCTGTTTGTAAGTTTTGTTTAAACCATCGAAATTTTCTTTAACATTTATGCTATTCGGGTCACTATTAATAAAAATCATTTCAGACAGAACACGCTTTCTCCAATCACGTTCGTAGTCAACAATTTTTGTATTTTGATAGTAAAATTTATGATTATTATTACTACAATGACAATTAATAACAAAATTTGGGTTTTTATTAGTTTCATGTTCAGAAACTCTCTTTCCAAGAAATCTCTTGGTTTCGCCATAGTAAACCGCATTACAATTTTTACATGGAATTCTGTAAACAACACCACATTTTTTATATTTGTCCACTGGATCCTTGCCTAATTTTACAATACTATTTAAGGATTTTTCAACTTTAGGAATGGTGCAGATGTTATAGTTTTTTAAAGTATGTTTACATTTAGAGTAAAAACGTACATTTTTAAAAGGAACTGAAATTACTTTTGTATTAATACTTTTGTATTAAATACTGGCTTTCGAGCCCGCCTTCGGCGGGCATCGAAATCTAGTGGCGTGCCATTAACAGTATTTTTTGACCAAAAGTATTTTGTGACAGAAAGTATTTTTTGACAGCATGCATTTGTCGACAGAAAGTATTTTTTGACAAAAATTATTTTTATGCAGAAAGTATTTAAAACAAACTTTTCTAAGCAACATAATTCTCTTCCAAAAATTATTAAATTCTAATATCCTTTATTGGAAACTTTCGATTAGCACATATTTTCGATTTCTTTGAAAATTCGTTACTTACGTATTTTTAAGTGCTAATTACAAATATCATAATGAAAATTGGCACCAATTTTATTATAATGTAAAAAAAAACCAAAAATTTACCATAATTCACAGTTTTTTGCTGTTATCTGATGAAATATTTTAATTTTAAAAAATATTTTAAACAAAAATTGTAGATCTGATAAAAATACACATTTTATGCGCTATGAGTTTTTTTATCAAAATAAATATTCTTCGATAAAAATAGATAAGGTTCTATAACCCATATGCATGTACTGCTTTCAGCGCAGGGTATGTATAAACCGGAAGGTAAATTTTTCTATAAAGTTGGAATTGGTTTTACGAAATGAAAAGTATCATAAAAGTTGGAAGTCAAGTTTTCTACATTGATACCATTGGGTCAAAGCGTTATAAAGAGTTGGGTTTTTCATAAACGGATAAGATTAAGAAAAGGTTGTGGTGACATTATAACTGTAAATTTTTTTTAAACGGATAATCATAAAAAGTGTCATAAAAAGTGTAATTTTTTATACGGATTCAGGGGAGTTGGAATGCTATAAAAAGTGGAACCCCGATTTTGATATAATTTAGAATATCCTTTATTAAACTTCACATCCCAGATAGCACCCGAATTTCTAGAAAGTTTCCTGGAACTTCCCTATTTTAAGGTCTGAAATTATCAAAGGAAATCTTCAAGAAACTTTCTGCACATAGCGAAACATCCCCCTCCTGGAAAGTTTCCCTTGGAAACATCCCAGAAACCCTTCCTTGGAATCTTACCATAAGCATCCCTTGGAAACTTCCTGGGAACTTCCCGGAAACATTTTTTGAAAACTTATTGAAAATTTCTCGAAAACTTTCCTTGGAAACTTCCTGGAAATTTGCCCGAGACTTAGTTTGGAAACTTCTCTCAAACATCCCTTGTAATCTTCCTGGAAACTTCCTTCGGAAACTCCCCTAAAACATCCCTTGTAAACTTTCTGGAAACTTCCCGGAAACATTCATTGGAAACTTCCTGGAAACATTCCTTAGAAACTTCCTGGAAACTTTATGGAAACATTCCTTGGAAACTTATTAGAAAGATCTCGGAAATTTCCTTTGGAACCTTTCTGAAAATTTCCCGGAAGTCTTCTTTGGAATTTTCCCAGAGGCTAGCTTTGGAAACTTCCCGGAAACATCCCCTGGAATCTTTCCAGAAACTTCTCTTGGAAATTTCCGGGTAACTTTCCGGAAACATTCTTTAGGAACTTCCTAAAATTTTCGCGGAGACTTCCTTTGGAAACTTCCAGGAAATATCCCTTCGAAACTGCCTAGATACTTCCCGGAAACTTCCTTTAAAAACTTCCTTTGGAAACTTTCAGTTTTTTTTTTAACTTAAATGATAAATAAATTTAAAAAAAAAGATGCTATTTTTTCTTTAGAACAGAGATGCCAGGAAGCGAGACCAAACGCATCTGCGCATGTCTGCGGAAAGTTCTGCCATTGGTCGAGATGAGCGGGATAGTTTGAAAAGGCTTTAATAAAACAATTTTAAATGAGGCCGCTCAATTCGATCAATGGCTGAACTTTCCGCAGACATGCGCAGATGCGTTTAGTCTCGCTCTCTGGCATCTCTGCTTTAGAAAGCTGACAATTGATTACAATATGATTGATTTTAAAAATTACAAAATCGTGTATTACCAAAATTATTTATTATTTAAATTAAAAAAAAACAATAACTGCAAAGTTTCAACGGAAGTTTCCAAAGGAATTTTTCAAGGGAATCTTCCCCGAAGTTTCTGAGAAGTTTCCAATTGAAGTTTTTGGAAAGTTCCCAAGGGAAGGTTCCTAGAAGTTTCTAATGCAAGGTTCTCGGATGTTTCCAAGGGAAACTTCCTTTCCCTTGGAAGAGGAAGGAGGACATTTCGCTATGTCCAGGAAGTTTCCTGCAGACTTCCGTTGTAAACTTCCGACCTTACTATGAGAAACTTCCCGAAAATTAAGGTTCTATTACCAAAAAGAATATTCTCACATGTAAAAGAATATTGAACTTTTCTATGACTTTTCTATTTTTTTAAAATTACATGTTTAGTCTTTTTTTTAACTTAACCTCAATTTAAAGGGATAAAGGATGGGCTGGAGTGCCATAATAAGTTTAATTTTTAATAGGGGTACCGGGGGGCTGGAGTGCTATAATAAACTGAATTCTTTTTAATCTGATACAGGGTTAGGGTGTCATAAAAAGTAGGAACTGTTTTTAAATCAAGATACATAGATATAACATTTGTTTCAATCATCAGATTATTGTTCATTCTTTAGGAACAATATAGCTAACTATAAACAATTTTCTATAACTTTTGTCTAATTAATATTTTTTACAATCCTTATAAATAATATTTTGAATATTTTATGAGATTTAACAAAAAACCGTGAATTATTATAGTATTTTTTACGGTTTTTACCATGAGTTTACAAACCTAACTTGGGTCAATACCTAATATACCAAAAAATTTTGTTTAAATCGGTCAACTCGTTTTAATATGATTGGCGTTCAAAGTTTTGTGATATATATTATATATATATATATATATATATATATATATATATATATATTATATATGTGTGTGTATAGTTGCGGTATAAACATTATTCTTTAACATGGATGTGAAATTATGTATGTGTGTGTTTGTTAGTGTGTATATGTGAGTGTGTGTTTGTGTGTATATGTGTGAGTATGTATATATGTATATATGTGTGTTTATGTGTATGTATGTACGTATATGTGAAAATGTGACTTATTTGTATATCTCAGCTTCTAATAATATTTTCTGAAATTTTTTTTTTATAAATCTAAGTTGAGTGACACCCTAATACTCTGCTAAATTTCACATGAATCGGCCAAGCCGTTTTGAAGTGATGCCCGGACAAAGAATCGTGCACAGACAGACAGAATTTTTTTTTGCATTTTCGCGATACTTATCACTCAAAACGAAAAAGTATGTAAAAATTTTTGAGTTTGGTGCAATGTACAGACAAAATGTTGATTTTATTTATATAGATTATTAAATAATATCATTTTTTAAAGGTTTTACTGTGCTTGCAGGCTTTACCAGTATGTACTGCATACGTGTACCAAATTTTAATTAATTTCAATAATAAATAGCTGAGAAATGATGTGATATTTATAAAAAAATAATTGATTTTACAAAATTTTTTTTCGTGTTTTTAATTTTTATTATTAAAAGTATGCATTCTACAAAAAAATTGAAGAGAAAAAAAAGATGCGTATTTTTCTTCTCTATAACCTCATATTTTTAAAAACATTTTTTAAACAATTGGAAAATCCACTCCAAAAAATTGGCTTAGACAATAGTTTTACGCGTGTTCGAGCGCCTAGCGAGTTATTGCATCCGGCTACTCAATTATCGGAAATCTCATTTGTCCAATATTGCATTTATCAGAAATCTCATTGATCCGAAATATTATTTTTCAGAAATCTCTTTTAACAAAAATGTTAATTATCAGTAATCTTATTTGTCAAAAATTGCATTTATCAGAAATCGCATTTCTCAAAAATGGTTATTGTCAGAAATCTCATTTGTCTGATACTGCATTTATCAGAAATCTCATTTGTCAAAAAAATCAACTATCAAAAACCTCATTTAACCAAATTTTAATTTGTTAAAAATCTAATTTATCAACAATTGAATTTATCAGACTTCTTAGTTGTCCGAAATTGCATTTGTCAGAAATGTTATTTGTCAAAACTTGCATTTATCAGAAATCGCATTTGTCCGAAATCGCACTTATCGGAAGTCTTATTTATCCAAAAGATTATTCTCCATAACCTTTAATTTTGTGAAAGTCCATGTACAAGAAATCTCATTTTCCCAGAATCGAAATCAAGAAGAAAATCCCAGATGCCAGGACCTTTAGGTTGCATGAGTTTAAAACCCACCGTGCATACTTTGTATCTATTACAACAGCTATTGTAATCATTTCCAACCAATTTTTTAAGTCTTTATACATTCTTTGTAATCATTCTCAAATCGTGACACTTATCCGAGCTCTAATATAACCTGTTTCAATCATTACAATTAAATTTTTCTCCGTGTATATTCCCACATACTACAACATACATTTGCTGCATTAATTTTTTGAATCTTAAATTTTGTTTTGTATTATTATAAATTATCTCAAAATTTTTATAAATCATCGCATAAATTACCACAAATAATTTTTTTTACAGAATCGATTGTCATTCATAGTTTCAATTAAATGTGACTTTTTTATTATTTGTTTAAACAAATACTGTCTAACAAATAGAAATTTTAAAATTTCTCTCCTCTAAAACCAAGTAACTCCTTCCTACCTCAAGAATCACGTAACTTCCTTCTACCTCAAGAACCATGTAACTCCATTCTACCTCAAGAACCACGAAAATCCGTCCTATCTCAAGAACATTGAAACTTTCTTCTACCTCTAGAACCACATAACTCCCTCCCACCTCAAGAACCACGTAATTCCCTTCTACCTCTAGAAACATGTAACTCCCTCCAACCTCTAGAACTACGTTACTCCCTCCTACATCAAGAACCACGCAACTCCCTCCTACCTCTAAAACCACGTAAAAGTGGTTATTCAATAAATTCAACAAAGTATTTTAGTAATATTTTAGAAGTGAAATCTTTTTTATTTCAATAAATATGATATTTTAAAAATTTAGGCAAAAACTTATTTTGTCGTAATTTTTTCACAACATGTCAATATTAGACATATCGTTTCCGGTCTAGGCCGTACATTATATGGGGGAGGTAAAGAGGACAATACTGATTAAAAATTACGTTAGAACCAAGTCTGTCCGCTGATTGGTTTAGAAGTTATAAGCGTTGTTACTTTCCACCTCTGTTACTTTTCTCCTAGTCTCCCCTACTTATATACAATCACAAGAACAATAATTTAGTACATACCTTAAATTTAAAATAGTATTGTCACGTTCTCTTCTTATAATCATTGAAGTAGATTCTTTTGTTACTAACACTTCTTTTGTAATGTTTCGTAGCTTAAGTGCTGCCTCTTTTGCTTCCTATAACCGTTAAATTATAAAATTATTAGGTTTATTAAATTTTAAGAAAATATGCTCAACCGAAATCCAATAAAAAAGATATCCACATACAGTACAGTGTATATTAGGGTGGTCCTTAAAATGAAAATTTGCGAAGTTTAAAGTTCTCACCCCTTATTTTGTTACTCATCGAAAAAGAAGAGATAAGGTAAATGTCCCCTTACAAAACAGAAGTATTGGATTCAGTACTGGTTTCAGTACTGGGAAGAAGTACTGGGTACAGTACTGAGATAAGTACTGGGTTCAGTACTGGGTTCAGTACTGGGTGTGGTACTGGGTTCAGTATTGGAAAACCAGTACTTTTTTCGCCATGCACTGTTGAAAATTTGTTCACGTTGCGCACTAAGTTTTTATGGGTCCTACGGCTGCGCAGTAGTTTCTTAATGTAAATAAAATAGAGACCAACTGGCAATGGTTTTAATATTACCATAAAAAGTATTTAAGTACGTACGAACACTTATTTATTATTAAAGTGATCGAATATTCAAATTGTCCCAATATAAAATTAAATCAAATTGTTAATTTTAATATAAAAGAAGGTGCATAATGAAAACATTAATATATGAAACAAATGAATAAATGAGGTTATAAAGATTCTGTATTTTTATCTAAATTTTAAATAATTTATTTCAAAGATAATTGTTTTAAAATGTAAATTAAACTTTTTTAAATAATAAATACAAGTTTTGAAATGCGAAATTAAACTAACTTTAATTTTTATGCATTTAAATTTTTCACTTGGAAGTATATTTAACAGTGAAATGATGATACTATTAATCTCTCCGAGTAAGGTTGAAAAAAATTGTAACTCGTGATTGTAATATTATTTTACGTTTGAACTAACTTTTCTTTAATTTTTTGTTTGATTTGTTTGATTACTTTTCAAGTATTACTAGTTTGAGGCATGCCGCATGGACTAACGTCCATGGTTTGAGGTTATGAATGCACTTCTAAAAATATTGACTACATCCTAAATTATTATGAAAAATATTGAACAGTGTATATATCAAATATGCTTAAAATAACATATTTAATAATTATTTACGATAATTGCAATTGAAACTTGCTAATATAATAATGAAATGTAAATGAACTGCTGACAGGCTCGCTTCTGGTCAATTTACGTTACAATACGTAGCCGCGTAAATTTAGAATATAAAAATGATTAAAAACTGAATTTTTTCGTTTTATATTCATTAAAAATATTCTAAGGATTATAAAGCTGCTTAACTTATACCTAAAGACCCAGTATTTCGACAGTTATCATATTAACACTGAATAGAAATTTCTTGCCTGTAAGCTAAGAAATGCTTACCAACCCAAAGTGAATTTTACGACACTGACTCAAACATTATTTTAACTTTAAAAACTTAAACATATTCATGAAAAAAATTTAATATTGAATGTTTATTACTAAAGTTATAAAAGTTTATTATTATATTAGCTTGATTTCACTTTTACAGCTTAATAAAAAATAAAATTCACGTTAGTGGCTACGTTATGGTAAATGGCTAATAACTGGGACTTTTACCTTACGTATGATAGATACAAGGAAAATATTTTGAATAATTGATAAAAGTTTACTTTTGCACTATCAATTATTTCTTTAAACTTAAAATATATCCCGAATTTATGTCAAAATAAAATTAATGTTTTTCAGACATTTATATCCTTTTAATATTAAAATAACAAAGAATATATTTATAAAGATAGTGAATTCTCTCTTTTCTAAATTATTAGTTCAATCTATTGGCAGAGAGCCATATAAAATCCAAAATTAATTTAATAAATTTATTCAATTAAACAATTGAGCCGCCGGATTCTATAAGGGCTTATAAATTTTTAACAGCGGTGTTCGCTTTTCCCCCACCACCTTGAAATTGATTTTTAAGAAACAAAATTTTGTAATTACTATCTTGTAGGAAATTCTCTGGCGCATCTTTTTTCTTCAGATAATTTTTTTTCTATCTCTTACCGTTTTTGAAAAAAACTCAAAAAACTGAGTTTTTCTGGAAATCATATTTGATTACAATTTTCACTTCAACTCGCTCTAAAATGAAAATTTCTTAATATTTTTACATGAAATTTATAGGAGTTATAATTTGAAGTATTCTTTGGATGATAGGCTATTGATAATGCTTAATTATTTAACTGAAAAAAAGTTATTCATTTTTTTATTGCTCATTGTTACATTATTGTTTGATAATCTTCAACTGTTTTGTTTAACGAGGGAATTTTCAGTAAACACAAAGTGTCATATGTTAAAATGTTCATGGATACCCAATAAAGTTTTCTGAAAAGTTTCATTTGAATTGACATTATCGTAAACAAAATATAAGCAATAATATTTTTGCGGCGCAAGGGGCTTGATCTGAGAACTGTCATAATAGACGTAGCGCTATGCGTCTTCATGTTAATAGATCGTATTATTTATTTAGTTATTTTTTTTCTTTATTGAATTTTATTATTATTATGATTTCTTTGCTCATTGTTGCATTAGTTTTTGATAATTTTCGAGTGTTATAATATATAATGTAAATTTGTGATTGAATAAAAGTCAGTAAAAGTGAAATTATAACGTTCTGAGAGATAAATCAACTTCATTTATTAATTCAATATTTTCTACTTAGAATAATAATGAATGATTACAATAAATAAATTACTTGAAGTACAGTATTGACATAATTTTTAATAATAAATAAGCCTTTAAATGGAAATATTTAGTTACAATAATACTGAATAATGTAATAATAATCGTCAGTAATAATAAAATTATTTAAATTGTCATATTTTAATAATGAACAATGTAAGCGATAAATACATGTTATCATGAAAAAAGTATTTCATTCAGAATCCGATGAAAAGTCTTCTTTTCTTGAACATTTTCTCCCTTTCTTCTTTGTTTGTTTTATTTTCATTTTTGAAAGATAACTTTTAAAAAACTGCTTTCCTTCATTGGAGAGGTATGGCATTAATGTTTTGGCATCTTCAATTTTTGACTTCGTAATACCTACTTTAGGAGGTGAAACGTGTTTTAATTTTTTGAGATCAATTTCGACATTCAAATTGAAAGTCTGGAAACTGTCTTCAGAATAAGAGTCAAAAACTTTAACTTCTTTTGTTGGATAATATTTAATCATCCTAGCTTCAGATATCTTCATTCCTTTTGGTTTTTGTATATTGCCTTGAAAAACTTTTTCATAATCTTGCAAAATATCTTGAGAATTGTCGACAAGAATAAAGGGAGGATTTCTCGCATCTTTAATTATATCAAAGTACTTTTCCGCAGTCTCAATGCGCTCTGTTTTTTTTAATTTTTCTGCATAAAGACCAAAATTCCTATCGCACTGACAATACGAATGACCTCTAATGGGAAAAATGTGCCATATTTCAACGTTGAAATAAATTGACAGTAAAATCATGTACGTAAAAACTGTGTAGTTTCTATTCTGGCCACCTGCAGCATCCGAAAAGAAAACAATTTTTGAGTGACGTGATTCGTGGAATTCTTTTTCAACGCAATAGTTTAAGAAGCTACAAATAGTATTTGCTCCTTTTTTTGCGAATCCGTCTAGATACGGTAAGATGTAACTGTTTGTAGTTCCATGTATATGAACGTTAAATAAATATAACCACAATTTTCTCTTATAAAACTGCTCATTAACAGGGATTTTTGGTAAAACAAGATTTTGCGCGTAGTCAAACTCGCAGCATAATAAATCTCTTATTGTTAACAATAATTTCTTTAATTCTTGATAATGTTTAACATTATTCTTATGCTGAATTAATTCTTCAGTTTCTAGTTTATTATTAATGCGACTAATCTCACAAAAATCACACATATCAGTATGTGGTCTCTTAAATGTAAAGGGTATGTTTCTGTTAAAATATTTAGAATATGTGGATTCTTTTAAAGGACACTCAGAATTTTTAATCGTTGTATAATATTCAGTAAATAAATGGAACATTGTTTTCAGATCTAACTCTGAATTTTCGAAATAATTCAAACATGAATGATCGTAATGTGCTTTTCGATGCGGCTGATTGTAACAATGTTCTTTAATCATATTTTTCACTTTATTAGTTAATAACATTTTTTTACGCCCGCCTTTCCCTCTTTCATCGTTCAAACTTTTCTTTGCTATAATTTTTTTCTGCACCGTTCTTAGTCTCTTTTCATCTATTTTTAAAGCTTTGTAAAGAAAATTTTTGCAAACAAGTATTTTTTCTTCGTAATATGGACATAAATAAAAATTCCACAGTACCAACCTAGACTTAGAAGTTTTGTTGTTCACAGTAACAGGATCTTTACATATCATTAAATTAGAAATAAAAATATTTTGCTTCTCGTAATCTCCCATACTCCAAAACTTTGAGTGAAATTCTTTTTGTACTTCTACTTTAATTTTTTCAAAACATTTTTTCTTCTTACAACAAAATCCAACAGGCTCAAATTGTCTGGATGAAACCCGATTTCCACTAATAGATATGTATTCTTTACCCTGCACAATGTAAAATATGAGTATAAGTCTATTGTTATAAAACTCTTAAGTTGCAAAATAACGTTTACATTAAAATATTAAAAAAGTACAATTATTTTTACAATATAAAATAATACAAAAGCCGTACGATTAATATAAAATACAATTCTTAATTTTATTTATTTTAAACTAAAAATCGTCAAGTAAGTACAATATTAAGCACTCTCAAGGCTAATAACGTGTAACACGTACAGACGTAAACAAACAAATTTTGTTATTCTTAAAATTTTATCTTAGACAAATTTAGTAATAAGAATTATATACAAGAAATATATATATATTTTTGATTTAAACGAAAACTTGAAACATTTTTTTTACTCTATATCTATCAACTGCCATGACATTTATATATATTATAAACATTTAATAAACAACATACCATGTTTCTTTTTCTTTTTTTAACATTCTTTGACCAATTCTCTTTTATAAGTTTTCTTTTTC
Source organism: Ganaspis brasiliensis (assembly GCA_037103525.1). Classification (NCBI taxonomy): domain Eukaryota; kingdom Metazoa; phylum Arthropoda; class Insecta; order Hymenoptera; family Figitidae; genus Ganaspis; species Ganaspis brasiliensis. The sequence goes on along the minus strand of JAZKLR010000183.1, from coordinate 124,058 downwards.
TTCCATTTGAAACTGCCACTGTTTCCAACATTTTTCAATAATAAATTTTGCAAAATTAAATAAATTAAATCCTCTTTCCACTATAAAAGCAACCTTTCATTCTTAACACAAGAATAACAATAATTCAATTAACATGAAGACGCATAGCGCTACGTCTATTATGACAGTTCTCAGATCAAGCCCCTTGCGCCGCAAAAACATTATTGCTTATATTTTGTTTACGATAATGTCAATTCAAATGAAACTTTTCAGAAAACTTTATTGGGTATCCATGAACATTTTAACATATGACACTTTGTGTTTACTGAAAATTCCCTCGTTAAACAAAACAGTTGAAGATTATCAAACAATAATGTAACAATGAGCAATAAAAAAATGAATAACTTTTTTTCAGTTAAATAATTAAGCATTATTAATAGCCTATCATCCAAAGAATACTTCAAATTATAACTCCTATAAATTTCATGTACAAATATTAAGAAATTTTCATTTTAGAGCGAGTTGAAGTGAAAATTTTAATCAAATATGATTTCCAGAAAAACTCAGTTTTTTGAGTTTTTTTCAAAAACGGTAAGAGATAGAAAAAAAATTATCTGAAGAAAAAAGATGCGCCAGAGAATTTCCTACAAGATAGTAATTACAAAATTTTGTTTCTTAAAAATCAATTTCAAGGTGGTGGGGGAAAAGCGAACACCGCTGTTAAAAATTTATAAGCCCTTATAGAATCCGGCGGCTCAATTCGTACTTTCAACTAGTTTATTTAAACATATTTTTCTGTTGTTTTTGATTACATAAATCATATAATAATCTGCTGATTTTTACCCTATTCAAATGTACAGATAACCTCATTTAGAGAATTTATTTTTTCATGTGTTGACAATTTTTATGTGTCAGTGTTTTATTTCTCAATGTCAATACAATTTATCTTCTTACACACGTTTAATCAAAAATGCAATTCAAATAATTTTTATCAATCAAAACTTGAATCAAGTTTGTTCAAATTGTTTTTCCAAAAATCTCAACACAGAGATTCAATCTATCAACTCTTGCTGAGAGTTGATGAAAACTAACTTACAGCTGTCTACACGAGAATCAGCTGGCAGAAAAAGAATCCCCTTTATCATTCTTTTTCCGTTTATATATCCCACAGCTTCGTTAAGAATTATCTTTGTTAGTTTATTTCTTTAATTCATTGCTGTAATTTTCAACAAATTCAGAAGTTTATTTATGTTATATTGCACAAGTCTTTCGAAATGAGTTTGTTCAGTATGATGACGAACCTTGCTAAAAATCTAGAACTTGTTTTATTTCTTAATCATTTAACAGAGTTGCACTTTTGAGTAATCCTTCTTTTCAATAACAAAATTTCATATGTGTTTATTAATTAATCTCCCAGAAGAGTTTTTCACAAAGCATTTCTTATTGACTATTGTATCTGATATTTCAATATTATTACTTAAGGCCGTTGGAGACAGAGAATCTGCCGTGGTTGACAGTGGTTCTCAAACACGGCCCCCATGTGTTTGTACACTTAGGAATTTTTTTCGACAAAACCCAACATTTTATCCAGAAAAGGAAATCGTACTGCAAATTCTACTAAAATAAAGATTCTGAAAAATACTTACTTTTGATACATCAAGTATTCCCCGAGCGTCAGTTTCTCGACGAACTTGATGTGCCGGAATCTACCTACAATGAAACTTCAAGTTTGGCAATTTTTTCCGGCCAAACCCGACACTTTGTCCAAAAATAGGTCCCGTACTGCAAATTTGAATTTAAAAAAAAAGTTAAATCTCACTTAGTTTTTGAGTTTTAACTTTTTACGTGGCGTCAGTTTCTCGAGGAAAAATAAAATCACTTGACACTTCACTCACTGATTCCCACTTTGACAATTTTTTCCGGCAAAATCTGACACTTTTTCGGAAAATGAACACCGTACTGCACATTTAAATTTAATTACAAACTTTATACGCACTTTGTTTTCTAGATTACACTTTTAATTTCGCGTCAGTTTCTCGAGGAAAGTGAAAAACTTTTCAGTTTCTTGAAAGAAGGTGTCAAACAATATAGTTTGTTGTGCGCTGTTCTGATGCGGCATTTTCGGGTACTATTCACCTCAGCGCTGGATTTGAAATTATACACAGTCATACATTATATCCATTATATTATTCAACCTGATTATAGAATTCACTTCGTAGAGACAGAATGTAAAGTATTACATAAATAATTTATATCAAGTTCCAAACATGACTTTACAGACTTTTTTTAAAAAAAATTGAAATTTGTTTGTTATTTCAAGTAAAGTTAGCTCATTGAAAAGACGTATTTAAAATACTTCAAATAATGCAAATTTAGGAAGTAAATAATTTAATGCAAATTATGCATTAATAATTTCTAAACAAATGAAATATTTGTTAAAATCTAAGAGTTTCAACACAAAATAGTAGGGTTAATTTAGTTTATAAGAAGAATACAACCAGCCTTACATACGAGATCGGAAATAGAGATTGTATAGGGACTAAAATAATTGTTTTATTTTTTAAAACTAAATAAACAGAGTACCTAATTAATAAATATTTTCTGTTGTAAAAATTAAAGAAAATAAATATTAATTAAATTTGTTATTTATATTATTTTTACAAAATAATAAATCCAATTTTATATGATCTTAGAAACAAAATATGTTTTAGATTACATTTATTTGATTTGTTTCATGATACACTTACATATATCTTGCTTGTACAAGAAAAAAGTTTACTTTGCAAACTACGTAATTAAAAATAAAAATATAAATAAATAAATTATTTATCAAGTAGTTTCATCATTTTATTTTTAAAAAATACGAAATGCAATTTACTATGATTTTAAAAAGTAAATTATTTTATTTGTGAAAAATAAAATATTCAATTCAATATAATAAAAAAAACAGAAATTAAAATTATTTACATTACATAAGAAAAATATTCAACTTTATTTTTCAAAAATAAAAAATTTGATTCAGCATAAAAAATTTGTTTCCAAACAGTAAAAACTTATTTATTTACATTTAATATTTCAATAAACAATTTGAGAATTTAAAAATAGAAAATAAAAATTTATGTATTACAATATTATTTATTTATATTTATTTTTTCAAATTATTTTTAAATATCCAAAAGTTTTAACACAAAACCTTTTGATTTAATTAGAATAGAGAAAGAATACAACCCGACTTACACAGGAAATCAAAAACAGAGATTAAATGGGGACTGTTATTAAAAAGTTTATGTCAATTGAACAAATAATTATATTAGATATAGTAAAATAAATGTTTTTATTTACATTTTTAGTTGCTACTATTTAATCGTCAAATTTCTCAGCAAATTTGTAACGTATACAAATAAAGTAATTAATTTTCTAATTCTGGAAAAAGATATAACTAAAATATTTGATAAATCTTTGATTCACTTTATTTTTCAAATCATAGTAAATTGCATTGATTACTATAAAAAAATAAAATAAATGAAGTAATTTTGATGCCTAATAAATATTTCAATTTTTTATCAAAATCATATTGAATTGCATTTTCCATTTAGAAAAAAATAATAAAACTTTGATTATCAAAAATTCATATCACATTCGATTACTTATTTATTTTCAATGAAAGAAACTAACTGTCTACTTATTTCATAAATATTTGTTGAATATTTCATTAATTTTATTTTTAAAAACATATTTTTTAAAACTAGACTTTTTTCTAAAATTTTAATAATGTATTTTATAAATAATTTATTTATTTTTATATTTCTTCTAAAGAAAGTATTAAATTATGTAGGATTATAAGAATAAAAAAGGTAAAATATTTAATATGTAAATACTTTATTTATTTTATTCTTTAAAAATCAAAAAATGTTCTATTTAATATGATATTAGAAACTAAATGCCTCAAAACTGTATCAAATATTCATATTATTTTTTTTTAATAATAAAAAAAAACACTGGCCCTAAAAAACACTTTTATACCAAACATTCTTGTTTTTAAAAATAGTACGCTTTGTACTTAATATATAAAAGTAAAATTTACTATTAATATTACAAAGAATTTTCATTAGCTATATATTTGTATATTATTTTATTACAAAGATTTATACAATTATTATTAAAAGTGAGGTACATATATTTTGTTTAACACCTGTAAGAAAAGTATTACTTATCTTGCCTGAAAAGTAGAATAAAAAAAAAAACACTTATAAAACTAAACAAATTAGTAAATGTTCATTTATTAGAAATATTTATCAAATATTTTATATATATTTTTTTCCATAAATAGAAAATTAAGGGTACCGGGTGGTCCAGAGCTCTAAAATTTAAGGTATTTTTAGGAATTTGTTTAAAGGTTAAAATAATTAACAATGATTTAAAACTTCTCAGATAGTTTTGAAAACTTATACTGTACACAAAAACAATTTTTTTCATTTCTAAAAAGATTTTTTATTAATAAGTGTTTTGGAGTTTTATATGCGCAATAGAAAGGGACGAATAAATGAATTGACACCACGATTTTAACTGTAATAAATATAATAAATTATCGTTTATTTAACACTTTGACTCCTTACAAACTGTACTCAAATTGAAGTTTAACAATGAATTGAGGATATAATGAAATTTGGAAGAATTGACTTTGAAAACAAATTCGTCACGTGTCAGTCAAATTTACAAAAGGACTTGTCACGTCCGTTAGGCTAAATGTCGAGATTAGCACTGATCTGTACTCCCGCTACCTAGCCCTTCAGTTCTGATCTGAGCGTCCTTTCTACCACTACTGTACATTGTCTCGTCACAAAGGTAAAGCACGGTCCAGTAATAGTCAGTTTTAATATAGCAAAATATATTCAAGTCAGTATCTTTTAATTTAGTCTAAAATAAGCAAATTTCGTAGTATCAAATTACATCTTTAAATATTATTTCTACAAGGTTTACAAAGCGTCCACCACATTCCCCCTCCTGTATATCGAGCAGGGATATACATTAGAGAATTTCTAGGACGCATAGTTTGGAAACCGGTCGTCTCAGAGTGCCAGTTGAAGTTCGGACATCAGCAACTCTTACACGGCCATCTCTGCCTGGGTGGACAGCCGTAATTCGCCCTCGTTTCTAATGATTTCGAGGCGCGTTGTCGTCCCAGATGATAACCAAATCATCTATTTTTAAATTTGGTCTCTCTTGTTGCCATTTGGTTCGTTGATTGAGAGTTGGACGGTATTCTTTAACCCATCGTCGCCAAAATTGGTTGGCGAGCCACTGAGAGTACCGCCATCGTTTGCGTAGAGCATCTCCATCTGTGAACAAATTAAGCAAACCAGGGGGACCATGGGTATCTCTCACCTTTCCAGGTGTCAACCCAAGAAAATCATTCGGGGTCAGGCTTCTGTTGTCTCTCGGATCGTCAGAGACATGCGTAAGAGGTCGGCTGTTGACAGAATATTCTGCCTCTGCAAAGAGCGTCTGTAGCACCTCTTCCTTCGGTGCAAGCTCCTTCAACGTCGTCGACAGGGTTCGCTTTACAGAACCTATCAATCTTTCCCAGCATCCTCCCATGTGTGGGCTGGCTGGTGGGAGGAAATGCCACGTAATCTTCTCATTTGACGTCTGCTTGAGAATTTCATCTTGATCTAATCCAGCGACTGCCTTTCTTAATTCCTCACAAGCACCTCTCAAGTTCGTACCGTTGTCGCAGTAGATAGTTTCTGGTTTTCCTCTTCTTGCCATCATACGTCTCAGAGCCATGATCATGGAGTCCGTGTCCAACGTAGCGGCTATTTCTAAGTGTATTGCACGTACTGTCAAGCATGTGAAAAGAACTCCATATCTTTTTTCTCTGCGGCGTCCGATGGTGATTGGTATGGGCCCAAAAAAGTCAATTCCAGTGTTGGTAAATGCGGCTACGTTGTCTTGAAGTCGCGGTGGGGGTAAGGGTCCCATCCTTGGAACTACTGGTCTTGCGTTACGATGTCTGCATTCGAGACATTCGATCCAGCCACGTCGCACTGCTGCTCGAATGTGGGTGATCCAGAATCTTTCCCTCAGGTCGTTGATCACCCTCTCGCGTCCATAGTGTCCTGCTTTCCGATGGTAGTCGTGAATCATCAGTTTCACAAATCTGTTTTTTCCGTCTAGTATAATTGGCCTGGATATAGTTCCGTTTTCATCGCTGTTGCGGCCCTCCATTCGAATGAGTCCTTCTGAATAAATTGGTGACAGCGCTATGATTTTTGATGTTGTTGGAAGCCTTTTTTCCTTTTCTAAAATTTTCCATTCCATCGGAAATGAGTCCTGCTGTGAGCATTTTATTAATTGATTCTCTGCTCGTTCAATCTCTGTCCCTGTGAGTTCTCTCAGGTTGGCTGTTGTCAGTTTCCTACGACAACGATCTATGAACCTGAAATTCCAGCCCAACGCTCGAACAGCTCTATTCCAGTTTGAGAAACGGCTGATGTCTATCAGAGGTGGCTCTGCGTTAATTACACAACAAAACTCTTTTTTCAACTCTGTCGTAGGGCCTACGAGTTCTTTGTTAGCAGCTTTCGGTGTCGGCCACTCTGATTCGGGCTTTCTTAAAAATTCTGGTCCTTGAAACCATCTCTTAGATTCTCTTGCTCCTTGTGATTCTCGAGTTCGTGTCGCTTCGTCCGCAACGTTTTGATCCGTAGAAACCCATCTCCAATCTGCTGGCGAAGTAGTGTCCACTATTTCCGCAATGCGATGAGCCACAAACGTTTGATATTTGCGTGCGTCAGATTTAATCGACCCTAGGACTGTCTGAGAGTCTGACCAGAAAGTTACTTTGTCGATGAAAATGCTGTGCTCTTCTCTGATGAACGCTGCTAGTCTAGCAGCCATCACCGCGCTTTGAAGTTCCAGTCGCGGAACTGTTAATAACTTAAGTGGCGCGACTCTCGTCTTGGACATCACTAGAGTAGTCTGGATACCATTTTCTCCCTCCAAGCGGAAGTAAGCGGCTGCTGCAAATGCTTGGATGCTGGCGTCACAAAAAACATGCAATTGCACTGTAGAAACCCGTCCTAGACCTTTAGAATAGTGTCGTGGTATCCTCAGCGTGGATACGTGGTCTAAGTCTTGTAGCCACCCCCACCACCGTTGGGCTATTTCCATTGGAACCTCTTCGTCCCAGTTTGTACCTGCTCTCCAAATATCTTGTAGTAATATTTTTGCTCGGATTGTCAGAAAGGCTAACACACCGACAGGGTCAAATAGAGACATGAGAACCTTCAAAATTTGTCTCTTTTTATTCGGATTTGATGAAACATCTCGCGGAGATCTCCACAAATCGCGATTTTCTTCTCTCTGAATTTAAAGAGCACTCCTGGTAGCGAGTTGAGCAGGTCTGGTCCTTTCAGCAACCGATCGTTTAGGCTGAGTCCACGACTTTTAGCAGCTGCATCGAACAACATACGCAACTTCTTCGGTTTTTGCGGGTTGTATGCTGCAAAATGTGGCAAATACCAAGTCCGGTTTGTGCTTTGCCGCTCTTCTTCCTCGTTCAACTTTAGCGCGTATCCTTTGTCAATGTACGCTCGAATATTCTCTCCGTATCTTTTTCCGAATTCCGGATCTCTCGTCATTTTTCTTTCAATAGCAAGAAGCCTTTTTACTGCGTTGTCGCGGCTTTCCGGTAAAACCTCTTGATCCGTCTTCCAGAGCAGGCCCGCTTCCCATCTACCGTCTACTCGTCTGAGAGACCTTTCGAGAACTTCTTTCGCTCGCTAATCTTCCCTGGAGCTTAGATTGCTTTGTGTTGGCGATACTCCGAATGTTTCAGTTGTCCAGAACTCACGAACAAGCTCGTTCAATTCTTGATCCTTATCTTCGTGTTTTATAAAAAACGCGAATTCTTTATCTGCTCCTTCCGCGTACTCCGGTCCATGCACCATCCATCCCAGAGGAGTTAGAGTCGCGAACGGTGTTCCTATTCGCCCGGTCACTTGTTTCAGGATCTTTTTTAAATAAAGATTATCTTCGCCAATCATGATAGTGGGGATCGCGTTGTTCAAATCGCCTATTTCCAAATTCTTTAAATGCGGCCATTTTTTTCGGATCTATGGACATCGATTGTCCCGGCATTTCCATATTGACGGTTCGCGCGTCTCTTACAAGGAATGTCTTTCCCGAGGTTCCGCGAATTTCAACGCATATATTTCTGGATTTTTGATCGATATTTGTCGTATCGTCAAACCACGATGTGATCAGCGGTCGTACCGGCCCAGTCACTCCTAATTGATCAGCTACCGTTTCTGATATGAGAGACACGGTCGACCCTCCGTCCAACAGTGCGTACGTGTCGAGTTCGTACTTCGGTCCTTTGAGTGTTACTGGAAGAATTCGTAAATAAACACATTTCGCGCCTTTCCGGGTAAAATTTACCCTTTCACTTGTCTCGACGACAGATTTCTCTGCCGTTCCCGTTATAGAAGAGTTACTTTTTTCGTCAGTCCGTTTCTCCCAACGTTTTTTCAAATAATCGTTATGAAGAGTGGGGTGGTGATTCAGGGTGCATCCTGATTGGTTGCACTGTCCTCGCTTACAATCACGAATGCTGTGTTCTGTCGACAAACACCCGAAGCACACACGTTTCCTTTTAACAAATTCCCATCTATCATCAACTGAGAGCTTTTTATACCCCCTACACGCATTTGTCCGATGCGATTTGATCCCACAATAAGCGCATGGTTCTGTCTCTGCGCTGTCGTTTTCGCGGCACGAAAAGACCCGTTTCTCATGCTTTTCCTTTTCCAGAGGCGCAGGCTGGTATATGGCACTCGCGGCTTCGGATTCTTCTTCTATCCACGTCGCAAATTCTGTCAGGCCGTTTCCATTATATGTCTTCGCTATTCTTTTACCCCAGTTCATCCTTTCAGTCGCAGGTAATTTATTTACTAGTTGCTTAACGAGCGTGGGGTTTGATAAATATGACGGTTGATTTAGCGACTCGATAGTAGCTATTAAATTCATCACGGCCTCGGCAAACCGGATCATTGTTATTGGACGATCTTCTCTAACACTTGGTGAGCTAATGACTTTATTCATTAACTCTTCAATAATGTGGTCAGCCCTACCAAAACGTCGCTTAAGCACGCCCATAACCCGATCTACATTTGTTGTCATTAACAAAGCTCTGACCGCTTCTAGAGCCTCCCCTTGAAGGCTTTTTTAAAGTCGAAGTATATTTTCTGCAGCTGAAAATCACACGCCTCGGTCGTTTGATAAAATATTCTTTCAAACAGGATCCATTCTGCCGTCGATCCTTTAAATATCGGTAAATCTTTCTCGATGGCTTGTCGTGCCATATATTTGTTTTGAATCTGCGGTATGGTCTCGTTTGACGGCTCTTGTTTTTTACGCGGTCGCGTTTTGTTGTCAGTGTCGTATTCGTCAGCTCTGCAGGTATTCAACCTTTGATCCTCGTTTTTACTTTGCAGCCAATCTGCTACTTTTGAATGACTCGACCTAATGCTAACCGATCCTTCACAAAAACTGCTGGCTTTCGATCGCCCGCAATATTCTAAGTTGTCGGCTAATTTTACGTTTTTTAAACGAGCCCGTAATTCTATTATCTGTCGTTCTCTGTCTGCTTTCGCGATCGAAAGCCTGGCGTCAGTGTTTTGTCGAACATTTCGCCAGCTTCATGACGTGACACTTGTGATCGGCTTGTTTTTGACATTTTTTGCTTTTTCTGGCACTTGCTGCACAATAAACTTTCATTCGTTCACTTGCACAGTTACGCCTTGTCCCTGTGCACACCACTACACTGTCCGTGTCTTTGGCCTCACGCGTAACACTGTAGAGTATAACCAGCTGTCTACTGGCTCTGCACCCACACAATGTATTCACCTTGCGCTTCACTGTCTGTGTCGCACTCGCGGGCCGCCCTGTATAGTCCACTCGTCTTACGGTCCACTGTCCACTCGTACTGTAGTAGTAAAGCACTGCCTACGGTCGACTCGCACTTCACTGTCCGTGTGGCGTCCGAGCCTGTCGTTGAGCCCACTACTACTCTTACCGCACGACACGTACACTACTGTTCTGTCTCCGTCTGTCTCATTAACGACGCGACGCGTGGCTTGGCTTGCTTCCACGTCATCGGCGTCCTTTTCTATCACACACTAAAACACTTACGCGTAAGAATCCACCACTGTTGGATCCGGCTCGAAGGACCAATGTTTTGGAGTTTTATATGCGCAATAGAAAGGGACGAATAAATGAATTGACACCACGATTTTAACTGTAATAAATATAATAAATTATCGTTTATTTAACACTTTGACTCCTTACAAACTGTACTCAAATTGAAGTTTAACAATGAATTGAGGATATAATGAAATTTGGAAGAATTGACTTTGAAAACAAATTCGTCACGCGTCAGTCAAATTTACAAAAGGACTTGTCACGTCCGTTAGGCTAAATGTCGAGATTAGCACTGATCTGTCCTCCCGCTACCTAGCCCTTCAGTTCTGATCTGAGCGTCCTTTCTACCACTACTGTACATTGTCTCGTCACAAAGGTAAAGCACGGTCCAGTAATAGTCAGTTTTAATATAGCAAAATATATTCAAGTCAGTATCTTTTAATTTAGTCTAAAATAAGCAAATTTCGTAGTATCAAATTACATCTTTAAATATTATTTCTACAAGGTTTACAAAGCATCCACCACAATAAGGAAATGGCATTAATTAAAACCCTTTAAGAAATGTGCCCAGGTAGTGTAGTGGATTTCTTCTCTTCTATCTTCATCTGAAAAATAAAAACCAAGAAAATTCTTAATCAGTATAAGTACAGTTATAGCCGGAACTAGAATAAACAAAAAATATTGAAAATTGACGAAATATGGCGCTTTCGAAACTTAAACTCTAAAAGCAGGCTGCTTTTATATTAATTTTCATATGTAAACAATACGAAGTTTTTGAAATAAAATATTGGTTCAAGTTCCAGACATAACTTTTGTTTATTCTAGTTGCGGCTATAACTGTAGTCATACTAATTAAGAATCTTCTTGGTTTTTATTTTTTAGTTGAAGATAGAAGAGAAGAAATCCATTACACCACCTGGGTCTATTTCTTAAAGGGTTTTAATTAATGCCATTTCTTAATTAATAAAAAATTTTTTTAGAAATGAAAAAAATTGTTTTTGTGTACAGTATAAGTTGTTAAAACTATCTGAGAAGTTTTAATATCGTTGTTAATTATTTTAACCTTTAAACAAATTCCTAAAAATACCTTAAATTTTAGAGCTCTGGACCACCCGGTCCCCTTAATTTTCTATTTATGGAAAAAAATATATATAAAATATTTGATAAATATTTCTAATAAATGAACATTTACTAATTTGTTTAGTTTTATAAGTGTTTTTTTTTTATTCTACTTTTCAGGCAAGATAAGTAATACTTTTCTTACAGGTGTTAAACAAAATATATGTACCTCACTTTTAATAATAATTGTATAAATCTTTGTAATAAAATAATATACAAATATATAGCTAATGAAAATTCTTTGTAATATTAATAGTAAATTTTACTTTTATATATTAAGTACAAAGCGTACTATTTTTAAAAACAAGAATGTTTGGTATAAAAGTGTTTTTTAGGGCCAGTGTTTTTTTTTATTATTAAAAAAAAATAATATGAATATTTGATACAGTTTTGAGGCATTTAGTTTCTAATATCATATTAAATAGAACATTTTTTGATTTTTAAAGAATAAAATAAATAAAGTATTTACATATTAAATATTTTACCTTTTTTATTCTTATAATCCTACATAATTTAATACTTTCTTTAGAAGAAATATAAAAATAAATAAATTATTTATAAAATACATTATTAAAATTTTAGAAAAAAGTCTAGTTTTAAAAAATATGTTTTTAAAAATAAAATTAATGAAATATTCAACAAATATTTATGAAATAAGTAGACAGTTAGTTTCTTTCATTGAAAATAAATAAGTAATCGAATGTAATATGAATTTTTGATAATCAAAGTTTTATTATTTTTTTCTAAATGGAAAATGCAATTCAATATGATTTTAATAAAAAATTGTAATATTTATTAGGCATCAAAATTACTTTATTTATTTTATTTTTTTATAGTAATCAATTCAATTTACTATGATTTGAAAAAGAAAGTGAATCAAAAATTTATCAAATATTGTAATTATATTTTTTTCCAGAAATAGAAAATTAATTAATTTATTTGTATACGTTTAAATAATAAAAATGCAAATAAAAGCATTTATATTACAATATGTAATATAATTATTTGCCCAAATGACATCAACTTTTTAAGAACAGTACACATTTAATCTCTGTTTTCGATTTCCTGCGTAAGTCGGGTTGCATTCTTTCTCTATTCTAAATAAATCAAAAGGATTTGTGTTAAAACTCTTGGATATTAAAAAAAATTTTAAAAAAATAAAGAGAAATAAAAATAATTGTAATATATAAATTTTTATTAACTAATTTTTAATTATCCAATTGTTTATTGGATAATGAAATGCAAATAAATCAGTGTATAGTGTTTGAAAACTAGTATTAAATAAGACTTTTTATTTTTAAAGAATAAAATAGAATATTTGTGTTATCAAATATAAATATTTTAATTTCTTTTTTTGTTTTATCACAGCGAATTAAATTTTTTATTTTTCATAAATAACATGATTTAGTTTTTAAAATGATATTTAATAGAACATTTTTATTTTAAAAGAATAAAATAAGTAATGTTATATTGTTAAACTACTTGATAAATAATTTATATACTTTATTTACTCTCCCTTTAACGGTTTCGAGGGCTCTACTTCCTTTACATTTTTATTACAATATATTTCTTATAACTACCTTTTTACAATCTTAATCTACTTAAATCTAAACGCCATCTTAACTTATTATAACCTATTATTCGCCATGTGTCTGGGCTTCCATTTCCCGTTCCTTTCGACAAATCTGTCTTTATCCCTTTTATCGACCACCCTTTTACCTTTTACTATACTCTCTCACTCACTCCTTACTATCCACTCTTTTTCTTTCTTCTCCATTTATTCCACTTTCGTCATTTACCCCCACACTTTCTTCCATTCCTAACATACCCATGCACTCCATACCTACACACATTCACACTTTTATAACCTCTCCTGTCTCTTTCCTCACTTTCCATCTTATTCCATCCACCCAGACACAATCTCTCCCCATCCTTACCTCACCCCCTTTTCTTCTTTCTGTCCACGCTTTCTCTTCCAAGAACCACCTTATCCTTCTCTCTCTTCATGTTCTATCTTCATCTATCCTCTTCCCACTCCCTCTCAACCTTCCCCTTAATTTCATGACTTCATATTTGTCCTCCTCATCTTCCAACTCCACTATCCACAATTTTATTCTCCCCTGATCTACTCCTCTAATTCCCGTAACCTTTTTAATTTTTACCTTGGCTCCAATTCCTGTAAGTAATCTTTCTACTTCCTCTTTTCCATCCCTATACCCTATTTCCAAACCTTTAATCACGATGTTCCGCTTTCTTTTTTCCCTCTCGAGCAACTCAACCTGACTCGCTAACTCTTTCATTTTCCTTTCCAAATTATCATCCCTTACTTCACCATTCTCTGTACTTCCTTCCTCTTCCCCTATCTCTACAACCTCCAATCCACCCTTCTCATTCTTCCCATCTCCCTCACTCCAATCCAATATTTCTTTCTCTAACTTGTTCATTCTCTTCCACATATTTTCTTTTTCCATTTTCCAATTTTCCTCCCACTTTTTTAAATTCCTTTCCATCCCTTCTATCTCCTTTTTTATTACCTCCGTCTGCTTATCTCTTTTTTCTTCTATGTCCCTATCAATCTCTATTCTGTCCCACACCTCTATCCATTCTTTATCGAACCTTTTTACCAAAAACTTGACAAACTCAGGTAAGTCGATGCAGTCCTGACACTTCATAATTTCCCCGTCTTTTCCCTTTCTTATTTCGCCTATAATATTTCGTATCTCCGATATTTTCCCGCTTATACTACTTGATTCGAATTTCGCCATTCTATATCCCTACCTTACCTACAGTTCATTCGCTCTGCTCGTCATTCACTCTACCTCTCGAACTCACACCCCACTCTTTTCACTTAACCTCACAATTCACGCTTTCCTTTTACCTTCTTTATCTTTCCCATTCACACTATTTTCTACTTACATTATTTTCCAACCATTCACCTTACTTTGCACATCACTTTTCACTCACACCACTACCCACCCTTAACTAATAATAACCAAATTTTCCAAAAAACAATTTACCCTTCACAAACGCGTGCACTACTGTACGGTACCGGAAACGGAAGCCTACTTCATAAATAATTTATTTATTTATTTTTTTATTTTTAATTACGTAGTTTACGAAGTAAACTTTTTACATTGTTAACATTATTTATCCTTATAATCCTACGAAATTAAATTTTTTATTTAGAAGAAATAAATAAATTTTTTATAAAATACTTTATTAAAATTATCACAGAAGTCGATTTTTAAAAATAGTATGTTTATACAGATAAAATAAATGAAATGTTCGTCAAATATTTATGAAATAGGTAGACAGTTAGTTTATTTTATTGAAGAATAAAATTAAATGACAATTAAAAAGTAGCAACTAAAAATGTAAATAAAAACATTTATTTTACTAGGTGTATCTAATATAATTATTTGTCCAATTGACATAAACTTTTTAATAACAGTCCTCATTTAATATCTGTTTTTGATTTCTTGTGTAAATCGGGTTGCATTCTTTCTCTATTCTAAATAAATCAAAACGTTTATTGTTAAAACTCTTGGATTTTTAAAAATAGTTTGTACAAATAAATATAAGTAAACAATATTGTAATATATGAATTTTTATTTACTATTTATAAATTATCCAATTGTTTATTAGATATTGAAATGCAAATAAATCAGTGTATAGTGTTTGAAAAATAATATTAAATAAGACTTTTTATTTTTAAAGAATAAAATAAATAAAGTATTTACATATAAAATATTTTACTTTTTTTATTCATATAATCCTACATAATTTAATACTTTCTTTAGAAGAAATATAAAAATAAATAAATTATTTATAAAATACATTATTGAAATTTTAGAAAAAAGTCTAGTTTTAAAAAAATATGTTTTTAAAAATAAAATTAATGAAATATTCGACAAATATTTATGAAATAAGTAGACAGTTAGTTTCTTTCATTGAAAATAAATAAGTAATCGAATGTAATATGAATTTTTGATAATCAAAGTTTTATTATTTTTTTCTAAATGGAAAATGCAATTCTTTTTAATAAAATGCAATTTAATGCAATTAATGCAATTTAATGCAATTTTTTTTTAATAAAAAATTGAAATATTTATTAGGCATCAAAATTACTTCATTTATTTTATTTTTTTATAGTAATCAATGCAATTTACTATGATTTGAAAAATAAAGTGAATCAAAGATTTATCAAATATAACAAATAATAATAACAGTCCCCATTTAATCTCTGTTTTTGATTTCCTGTGTAAGTCGGGTTGTATTCTTTCTCTATTCTAATTAAATCAAAAGGTTTTGTGTTAAAACTTTTGGATATTCAAAAATAATTTGAAAAAATAAATATAAATAAATAATATTGTAATACATAAATTTTTATTTTCTATTTTTAAATTCTCCAATTGTTTATTGAAATATTAAATGTAAATAAATAAGTTTTTACTGTTTGGAAACAAATTTTTTATGCTGAATCAAATTTTTTATTTTTGAAAAATAAAGTTGAATATTTTTCTTATGTAATGTAAATAATTTTAATTTCTGTTTTTTTTATTATATTGAATTAAATATTTTATTTTTCACAAATAAAATAATTTACTTTTTAAAATCATAGTAAATTGCATTTCGTATTTTTTAAAAATAAAATGATGAAACTACTTGATAAATAATTTATTTATTTATATTTTTATTTTTAATTACGTAGTTTGCAAAGTAAACTTTTTTCTTGTACAAGCAAGATATATGTAAGTGTATCATGAAATAAATCAAATAAATGTAATCTAAAACATATTTTGTTTCCAAGATCATATAAAATTGGATTTATTATTTTGTAAAAATAATATAAATAACAAATTTGATAAATATTTATTTTCTTTAATTTTTACAACAGAAAATATTTATTAATTAGGTACTCTGTTTATTTAGTTTTAAAAAATAAAACAATTATTTTAGTCTCTATACAATCTCTCTTTCCGATCTCCTATGTAAGGCTGGTTGCATTCTTCTTATAAACTAAATTAACCCTACTATTTTGTGTTGAAACTCATAGATTTCAACAAATATTTCATTTGTTTAGAATTTATTAATGCATAATTTGCATTAAATTATTTACTTCCTAAATTTGCATTATTTGAAGTATTTTAAATACGTCTTTTCAAAGAGCTAACTTCACTTGAAATAACAAACAAATTTCAATTTTTTTTAAAAAAAGTCTGTAAAGTCATGTTTGGAACTTGATATAAATTATTTATGTAATACTTTACATTCTGTCTCTACGAAGTGAATTCTATAATCAGGTTGAATAATATAATGGATATAATGTATGTCTGTGTATAATTTCAAATCCAGCGCTGAGGTGAATAGTACCCGAAAATGCCGCATCAGAACAGCGCACAACAAACTATACTGTTTGACAGCTTCTTTGAAGAAACTGAAAAGTTTTTCACTTTCCTCGAGAAACTGACTCCACGTAAAAAGTTAAAACTCAAAAACTAAGTGAGATTTAACTTTTATTTAAATTCAAATTTGCAGTACGGGACCTATTTTTGGACAAAGTGTCGGGTTTGGCCGGAAAAAATTGCCAAACTTGAAGTTTCATTGTAGGTAGATTCCGGCACATCAAGTTCGTCGAGAAACTGACGCTCGGGGAATACTTGATGTATCAAAAGTAAGTATTTTTCAGAATCTTTATTTTAGTAGAATTTGCAGTACGATTTCCTTTTCTGGATAAATTGTTGGGTTTTGTCGAAAAAAATTCCTAAGTGTTCCAAACACATGGGGGCCGTGTTTGAGAACCACTGTAAACCACGGCAGATTCTATGTCTCCAACAGCCTTAATGCTGTGAAGATTATTAATTTTTTTTTAATTATTAATTTGACGATTAACAAAGTAGTTTCCAAAAACTAAAAATGACCATAAGTCATACGTGACAAATGCCCCCTTTTTATATGCTGACATCCCTTGGCAGCATGCAGAAGTGATGTAGTCATTTTCTTAAATTTTGGTTCTCCTCTGTTGTTTGAAATAGTCCGATAAGACTTTACATAATTTAGTTGAATATAGATACATAGTTTTCTGAATGATGCTGAAAAGCAACAAAAAACAACAAAAATAAGAAGAAAAATTTTATTAAGGAAAATTACCGTGTTGAATTTAAAATGTAGGGGAGGGTGGTCCCAAACCGACTCCCTAAAAGGCAAAAGCCAAAAATGTGCCAAAAACTTGTTTCATTGCTGAGGTAAAATTTTTTCTCAGTAAAGGAATCATTTTTCCATGTTTCCACTGGTTGCCGAGGCTCTGGATCTCATTAACTGGAAGATACAGAGAGAAAATCGAAAATGTACGTTTTTGACAAGGGGGGTCGGTTTCGGACCAACCCCACTATTTTCACATATTGTCATGCCGATCATTCATGCTAATGAAAGCGTTTGAATTTGAATATTGTGTATTAAAGTTGAGGCCATAAGCAACCAAAAAAACTTATACTTAAATTTTCCTGAATTCAATTCAACACTTTTAACTTAAATTCAAGATAGGTCAATAACAAAAAATATTATTGCAAAAAACTGATTTTACGTAAAATTCCTAGATATAATTGTACCAATTCACAGTAGACCAGAAGACACTTAAAAGTGGCGAAAATATCAAGCTATAGTTTGTTTTCAAAGGCACTTAGTATAGGGGGGTTTTTGGGGTTGCTTATTACGAATCTGAAGT
The DNA here is from genome assembly GCA_037103525.1 of Ganaspis brasiliensis. Lineage (NCBI taxonomy): Eukaryota > Metazoa > Arthropoda > Insecta > Hymenoptera > Figitidae > Ganaspis > Ganaspis brasiliensis. The sequence goes on along the minus strand of JAZKLR010000183.1, from coordinate 106,033 downwards.
TAGTTTGTTAAAATTTAAAATGGCGATTCCTATATGGCGGTCGATATTTAAAAAAAATTACTGGATCTTTATGAAACCTGATATAAAGGAGTTTCTGGCGTCGCTGATTACGAATCTGAAGTCATGGTTTAATTCGACATAAGATTAGAAGTTAGAAACACCAAAAAAAAACCTATTATAATAAAGTACAATTTATTCAGAGTCCAACAAAATTTTTCTACGCCAAATTTTATAAAAACTTAATAACTTTTCAAAAATTCTAACCACTATTTTGATTTTAGAAAAATTAACTTTAGATTCGTAATCACTGACATAAAAACCCACCCTGAATGAAATTTCGAAAAAGTACGTCTAAAAATTGAAAAACATTTTACACTAAAGCATTTCCTGAAAAATGCTTACCACAGTGGCGGATCCACGGAGGATCATGGGTGTTATGCCCCCCCTGGAGACTTATATTCATGTGAGAGAGAAAGAAATAACACTAGAGACAGTTATATTGCTATCTCTTTCTATCTCATATATAACTCACGCCAAAAATATTGGCTGGTTCCGACCCTGGTTAACCGCCATATTGAATCCGAGATTTTGAATTTTAGTATATGAATTAGGAATTGTAATAATATATTTTAAAGAACCTCTATGCCAAGTTTAACGAAAGTATTGAAAACAAGAATCTTTTCTCCAGAAAATGAGGCAACAAATACGTTTACAAATGTGTTCGGGTTAAAATTTTGGACTTAGATCTAAAAAGTAGCAAAAAGTAGCAGTATTATCTTATAGTGTATACTTTAAGGAAGAAAATTACCTTATAGCCATTTAGATATTGTGGTTAATGGAGGTTAATGGCTTGTTAGTAGCAAGTCATATACTACGAATGACAAGATTTCCAAATTTCAGATACCATCCTACAGTTTAGGTACAGGTATATGTTAATAATCACTTGGTTTTTAAGAAGTTATATCCTTTGGAAGAATAAAAAATGGAGAGATAGCTTATTATTAAATTTACTTTCAAAAATATATGGGCATATCTCTGGAACCTTTAACTTTTATGTCCCTCGCATATATTTTGATAATTTTAATCAAGTTTTACCTGGCTTTTGTTGGAAATATTAATACTTGATACGATGAATCATTTCCAAAAGATTGAACATTTATTTATTAAATAGATAAATAATTATTCCAATTTGAATACCCATTTTTTTTACAATGTTTACTTGTCCCTAACCATACTTTCGAATGGTTTCGACGTTGAAACTTTGTAAATAATAAGAATGACTAGTTATATAACACATATTTTTAAAGTTATTTAAACGCTGAAGACATTTGTGCTTGAAAATTAATATTTTGTTAATTGGGAAGAAAGCTATATGCTTTTAAAAGTTGTCCCTCAATTGAAGCGTTGGGTGCAATAAGGGCGTTAGACAGCTAACGCCCGTTTTGATATTATTCATCCCAAATGGTAACAATATACTCTAGTTTATATTCACAAAAATTCATTTCAATCTAAGGCTTCTTTATGATGCTAAGAATAAATATCTGGAAGTATGTCACATAATTTTATTGCTTTGAATATTTCCTAGATAAATTTGTATTAAAAAACAATTGACGATATAAACAGCATGGCAGGTTCTTTATGGTTAAAAGGAGGTTACAAAATTTTAGATATACTGAATGCATAGATTTAAATAGTTTAAAAAGTTGAAATGGCCATGAATCTGACTTTTAAAATAATAAAGAAAAAAAAAGTTTTTATACCAATCAACAATTATTATTCTATCATTCGAAAAGTAACAAAAAAAGTTTTAAAAAACTTTGATTTTTAATACATTGAAAATTTTTATTTTTTAAATTATTTAAGGCTTAAAATTATGTTTTAAAGTTAAGAATATATAAAAAATAATAGAATATAACGAAATATAACGAAATATGTCTTAAGATTGAAGTTATCTTAAGTTTAAATTCAAAATTTTACTAACGCCTAAAACATTTAGTGGTTGGGTGCAAAAAGGGCGTTAATATTGGTTACGTAAAAACTGAGTTTTTGATAGTTAATCGCAATTTTCAGTCAAGTAAACACATGAATTAGAGAGTTTAATAAATGGTTAATCAAATAAAAAAAAGTTTATTTAATTCGCATTTACAGTTTTTAAACTATAAAAGTTTAAAAACTTTGAGTTGAAATATCTCCGATCGTCGTTTTTTGTCTAACGCCCTTATTGCACCCAACGCTTCAATTTTAGCCTTTTCGACCGTAATCGTCATATTTATTATTTTTCTTGAATAAGACTATTGGCACACCAAAATTGTTTATGGGAAATAAGAGTTCAAATCATTAGAATTATTTTAAGACATACTAAATTGATGTGCTTCATGTCTTCAAAAAACTATTCTAATTTAAATAACGGAAAACACATGTGTACAAAATTTGATAACGACCGCAATCGAGTGATACTCCACGAAAATCAAATAAAAGTATTCGAAAAGTACTAACATAAATTTTTAAAATTACCATTTAACATCGTGTGAATGTACTTTGAGAAAAAATACTTTATTGCAAAGGTAATGTGAAAATATTTATCAATTACGGTCGACCGAAATTTTTTAGAAAGAAATTGTTAAGTACGAAATTGCCGATTTTAATTCTTTCAATAGAAATTGTCAATAATTAAAACGTGAGGGTTAACTAAAAAATTTGTTTAGTTGATTTTTGACATTTGTTTAATTTTATTCCTAGTGTATTATTATTAGTATTTTACTATTCTTATAAATATTAAAAATATTAAACAAGTTTGTCGTTTTTTAAAAATTATAACCCCTCAAGCAGTTCATTTCAACTGTTTTTCATCCTAAAAAACAACCACCTGTTGAATATTTTTTTCTTACAGGTTAAAAATTATTTGCAATTTTAAATAATTTATAACTTTTTGAAGAGAATAAGATTTATCTGTCCATTTGTATAATTTGAAAGCTTAGCTCTTGAAGTTTATGTGGACAAAGTTTTAATACTGTGCTAATAAAAAAAAGAAAATATTTTTTCTTATTGAAAAGTTAAATGTCCCAGAGATATGCCCATATGTTAAATTTGCAAAATATAAGTAAACGTGATTCTAAACAGTTTTCAAAGTTTGAGTGTTCACCATTTAAGAAATACTTTATCAATTCCTTTGATAGTTGGGCTCTGCCTACTTATGGTATGGTACCACCCTCCCCTACTCAACTAAAGAATATAAAACTCTTGCGAATTATTTGTTCACTGCAAATAAACTTGTGTTTTCTTTATTTTAACCAATTTTAAATAATGTTTTAGCATTCTTTCGATTTCATAAAGAAAAGTTGTATATCCTTTAAAGACCAAAATATTGAAGGCAGGCTAAGAATACATAAATAAAGACTTAGTAACCAGAATAAAGTCCTTATTGCTGCCTCCCTTTTTTGAAAAAAATTTTGAAAAAATATAATATATAAAAATTTTTTCATGATTTACCCCCTTTTTGAAAAAAATTATTGACAAAATATAATATATAAAAAATCATTCATGATTTGCCCCCCTTTTTGAAAAATTTTTTTGACAAAATATAATATATGAAAATCTTTTATAATATGCCTCCCTTTTTGAAAAAAATTTTTAAAAAAATATAATATATGAAAAATCTTCCATGATTTGCCCCTTTTTTTGAAAAAAAAAATAATATATGATTAATGAAGAAGATGTGGTTCCTCCGCCAAGTGAACAAGAAAATTTAAATGCTTTAACTTTAGCAGAACGATATAGCAACAGAACTGACTTATAGTTTTCGTGGCCCGCGTCGTTAATCAACGCCACTAAAATCAGATAGAATTAGTTTTAGATTATTTTGATTGAACAAAAGAAGTGAAATAATAAAAAGAATATACAATATCGAAAATGAATATAACATAGAAGCAATGAATACTTGAAAAGGATAATAAAAAGATAATTCAATTTTAAGAAATAACCTCGATGAATCGCAAGTGTAAGAAATAAAATATTGAAAGAGTAAAAGAAAAAAGGCAAAGCCAGATTTGGAAGAGAGAAATAAATACTACAAGAGAGAAATACATAGAAAAGGAATTTGCTAACGTTTGCAAATCGGTAAGAGTTTTGAAACTCCTCACTAAAGCAACACACACACACATATACACATTATATATTATTCGAAACATCTACTGTCAACTAAACAATTAATTTATTGTTGTTTGCTTAATCAATAACTAGTGTCGAAAGTTTTCCTCAGAATACAATCAATTTTGAATTGTTTTAAATTAATAACAATTATGGAAATAGCTCATTACCTTTATTAAACGCGAAGAGCGTAAATCGTTTATCGTTAGGATGTTCTTTTAGGAAGTTTGTATCTAAAAATACTTGAATTTTTCGTATTTGAATCATTCTGTAATAAATCAATTTCTTTCCTTATTAAATTAATTTATTACATCTACCAAAACTAGTGGCAGCGGTGGGATATATTTCCATATTTTGAGAAAAAATTTTAAACTAAAAACAGTAAATTTACACAAAACACAAATTTTAGACGAAAACAAAGGTTAAAATACCTCTAAAAGTTTAAATTATTATTGTATTTAACATGTACTCAGAAATGTTTTGAATTGATTTATATTTCGCAATATATTATTAATATTTCAGGAATTTTATTAATTAATAAATACATTTTTGAGTGCGCGTTTAATTAAAAACTGTTCTAAAAATTCGCAAACGTCGAATTTTGAAAACAGGGTAACTATCCTTACTTCGCTAAGCTCTGGTTTTTTCAACAAACGGTAAATCTCTTCAAATTAAATAATCTTGCCTAAAGTGAATTAGTCACTTGGGCAAGTGAGAGGACTAAATAAAAGTTATCTATGGAAAAACAGATTTTTATGATTTACGGGATTTAAAAAAAATATTACGGAATTTAAAAGAAGTAATTGAAATTAAATTTTTAAGAGCCAGCTATGAATTTTATATCTTCTCACCGTGAGATATTTGAATAAAAATTATTACGCTGATTAATCAACATTTTTATGCCAAGATTTTCTTTGCTTACATAAATGTCTTTTTATAAGAAGACAGTTAAAGGCGGAATTGAAATAGAATTAGAAGGACGAGAAACATATTTTCAAGTGATAGAGCTGATAAGTTCAAAATCAGGAAAATGATAAATTCGCAATAATAGCCATGGCAAACTCGAAAACATCAAACACTATCAAATTTGATAGCGTTTGATGGCGTTTGATAGTGTTTGATATTTTGGTCAAGTTTGTCTTGAAAAAGAGGTAAAATAGGAAAACTGTTCTCAGGCTTAATTATTAGAGTCATAATTAATGTTTTTCAATTGTTATTTGTTTGGAAAATAACGTAATTTTCTTGAAAATGGTGTAAATATGTTGGCATGTCAGGTTAGATTTTAATAGTTGTAAAATTCAGAAAAAGAACATTTGATTATGTAGAAATGATCAATTTAATCAAATATCGGCCTAATATATTAATTTTGAATAATAGTGTGACTAATAATTTACTGAAAAGCATAAATAAAGTATATAAATTATTAAAGGTTTGGTCGGTAAATGTGTCGTGCACGATCACATTTTTATCATACGACAGAAGGTTTTGTCGGTAATTATAATCACTGTTCATCAAATCCGCAAGATAGCGCTGCATAACAATGTTACAAAAGTTAAAAAGGGAGAAAGCTATATTACGTGCTCGTTGTCTTCGTAAATAAAACAGAATAGATATTTTTTTGCATATTTTGAAAATAAATTTTTGGGAAAAATGTGAATAATTTATGTCTCGGCTGAATATTGTTAGTTCCTCTGTTAAACAAGTTTCTTAATAATTAAAGTTTTCAGATTCAATGTTCGAAAATACCGAAAGGTACAATATTTACTTGGCATCAAAGTGTATATTTACATTTTTTAAACAGAAATATTTCAAGATTTTACAACTATTAATAAAGAAAAACATGGCAGAAAATCACTGCAAAATTGGATGTAAAAGAGTTAGAGGTGATTTATGTTATCACGAAATTATAAAAATGTTATTTCCGGAAAATTGAGGTTATGACAGTTTGTTTACAAACGATCATACTTTCTCGAATTTTCTGTATTGATTAAATTTAGATTTCTTAAAATAACCTCGATTCCCGAAGCGTCTGACGTGAGGTGTCATACATTTTTTCCTACTTATTTCTTTTTGTAGGATTTTCTTTAACTTTCTTCTTTTTATGCAAACGGTTTAATATTATTTCACACAATTTTGTTATTATAACATTCATTGAACTTTTTATGTCGTTGATTTCCTTAATTATTTCCATCTTTTAAAAATAAATATTTACATTTTTTTTAAATGTATTAAATTTTTTTCCACACCTTGCCTATTTTTTGCAAATTCATTTATTCTTTCATAAAATTTGTAGATTTTCTCGATTTTTTTAAATTTATTTTTGGACTTGAAATATTATTGTTTACATATTTCAAAACTTATTTTTAAACTTATTTCGTCGATTTTTTATTTAACCTTATATCAATTTTTTCTATTTCTTTTCGGTTTGTAAGGTTAGGGGAAAAAACATTTCTTCATTTTCTTTCTATTTATTTACTTTTACTCTTTTTTCATGATTTTTTGTAGTCCTTCCTTGCATTAAAATTAATTTATTAAATTTTGTAATCATTTTTATATTTCTTAGAAACATTTTCCCTACTTATAAAGTTATTAGTTTTTATCTTATAAATACGAACTTTTGAAAATATTTATTCTATGCTTTTATCTAAATTTCTTAAATTACTTAATTTTCTACTTTCTAGAAACTTTTATTCTTTTATTTTATATTATGTGAAATTAATATTATACTAAACCGGTGCAGAAATTTCCCAAAAATCCAAAAGGTCGAATATTATAATGGTAGAATTATAAAAAGTCAAATCTCGAAACGGTCGAATAACAAAATGGTCGAATATCCAAATAATTGAATATTGAAAATGCAGAATGACCATTTTGTCCATTTTCCAAATGATTGAATATCCAAATGGCAGAATTTTAAAATAATCGAATTTACAAATGATCGAACATTCAAATTGTCGAATATCAACTTTGGCGAATTTCTTAATTCTTGAATTTCCAAACTATCAAATATCCATTCTGTCTAATTTCTGAATTGTCCAATATCCATTATGTCGAATTACTAAATGATTGAATACTAAATTGTCGAATTTATGAATTGTCGAATATCCATTTTATTGAATTTCCAGATTATTGAATATCTAGATATGAAACTGAAATGCTTAAAATATTTTGACCTTTTGGACATTCAACCATTTGGAGATTTGACAATTAGGATATTCGACAATTTAGAAATTCGAAAATTTGGAATTTCGGCAATTCGGATATTCGACAATTTGGAAATTCCACAAAATGATCATTCAATAATTTGGAAATTCAAGGACATGTACATTAAACATTTTTAATATTCGATGCACCTGGAGTTCTGGATGTCCGCGCAGATGAAATTTAAAAAAAAATTTTCAACTTTTACCGACGAAACAATTTTTTATAAAATACATGAAAAATAAGTTTTAATTATGAAATATTATTAACTATATATTTCTAGGGGATGAAAGCACCACTCACAAAAATAATTTGAAGAGTATTTTTTTTAATATCGTCCGTGTGGAAGTCCAAAACTTGAGATACATGAATATTCGATCATTTGGATATTCGAAAATTTCGTTGTTAGACGGTTTAGTGATTTGATTTTTTGAAATTGTACAATTTAGATATTCTACATTTTGTGTTTTTGGGATATTTCCTGCATGACGTATTAAATATGTTTATTTCAACATCGCTTTTATATTTCATAGAATTCTTGCTCCTTAAAAATTTTACAAAAATTTATTCATTCTGTCTTCTTTAATTACAATATTATAATTTGCCAGGAGTTTTTCAAAATTTATAAAATCTGGGGGCGTGACACTTCTTCAAGTAGTGGGGGTCATCAGGTTACATTTGATTGGTCAACAGGGGTTTGTGAAAGTACATTTCAGTAAGGGAGTTGGGAATATTCTTTTTATAAATTCAGTTTTCTATTTTAGATTAACAAAAAAAACTATTATTATTATTATTATTATTATTATTATTATTATTATTAAAAAACTATTATAACATTCAGATTAAAATAACTAATAGTCTTCTGTAATGAATCACATTTCAGTTAACAAAAATTGGAAAAAACCCGATAATAAATTATTTAAATTTCTTACAAATTTTAGAAAATTTGTAAGAATTTCCAATAATTTATTTATTTGTTTGTCATAAACGCATGGGTCAGGTTTTTACCTGGACCCCATTAGAAAAAAACATTTTCCTTTATTTATCTGAAGGAATCCAGCCAAACATTACAATATCATAATTTGCCAGGAGAATTTCAAAATTTAGAAAATCTGGGGGCGTGTCACTTCTTCAAGTAGTGGGGGTCATCAGGTTACATTTGATTGGTCAACAGGGGTTTGTGAAAGTACAGTTCAGTAAGGGAGTTGGGGATATTCTTTTTATAAATTCAGCTTTCTATTTTAGATTAACAAAAAAAACTATTATTATTATTATTATTATTATTAAAAAACTATTATAACATACAAAAGAAAGTTTATTTTTATTGCAATTAGAAAAGAATACGTCACAATTGATGTAAGAAGACAGCGGACTGGCACGACCTGGACTGTAGGATGACCAAAGGAGTACTAAACCGCACAGACAGACCGCAGAAAGACCAGGGGTGCACAGCAAGACACTAGGTAGACCGCAAGAAGACCAAGGGTGCACAGCAAGGCACAAGGTAGACCGCAAGAAGACCATGGGTGCACGTCAAGGCACCAGATAGAACGCAAGAAGACCAGGGGTGCACAGCATGGAACCAGGTAGACCGCAAGAAGACCGGGGGTGCACAGCAAGGCACCAGGTAGAACGTAAGAAGACCAGGGGTGCACGTCTGATGCACGATGTTGCCTCGATGAAAACCATAGATGAACTGCCGAACATCCGTAAAGCTGCCCGAGGGCCACCAGGCTACCTGTCCACAATGCCGGTTGGTGGGAGCCAGGAAGGTACCATTGACGATTCTGTAGACCGCACGACTCCCACCAGACTACCCCCTGCATGATGCCGAAAGGTGGGAAACCAAGATGGTACCATCGACGACCCTGTATCCTATAGAGAGAGAGAGAGAAAAGAACAGGCATGGCCACAGCACAGGGGAAAACCACCTCAATTACAATTTCAAACACTACTCAGAACTTTATGACGGACTAGAAAAGGCCACAATCGAGCAATCAAAATATTGCCAGAAATTCTTCTTATAAATTTAAAAACATTTTAAACAGCTGGCGTGTCACTTCTTCAAGTTGTGGGGGTCATCGGGTTACATTTGATTGGTCAACAGGGGATTGTGAAAGTACATTTCAGTAAGGGAGTTGGGGATATTCTTTTTATAAATTCAGCTTTCTATTTTAGATTAATAAAAAAAACTATTATTATTATTATTATTATTATTAAAAAATTATTATAACATACAGATTAAAATAACTAATACTCTTCTGTAATGAATCACATTTCAGTTAACAAAAATTAGAAAAAACCCGATATTTCTTTGTCATAAACGCAAGGGTCAGGTTTTTACCTGGACCCCATTAGAACTTCTTTATTTCACTTCTTCCTTTCAACTTCTTCATTTCAACAACTTCTTCATTTCACTTCTTCAGGTTGTGGGGGTCATCAGGTTACATTTGATTGGTCAACAGGGGTTTGTGAAAGTACATTTCAGTAAGGGAGTTGGGAATATTTTTTTTATAAATTCAGTTTTCTATTTTAGATTAACAAAAAGAACTATTATTAATATTATTATTATTATTATTATTAAAAAACTATTATAACATACAGATGAAAATAACTAATACTCTTCTGTAATGAATCACATTTCAGTAAACAAAAATTGGAAAAAACCCGATATTTGTTTGTCATAAACGCATGGGTAAGGTTTTTACCTGGACCCCATTAGAAAAATACATTTTCTTTTATTTATCTGAAGGCATCCAGCCATACATTATTACAATATTATAATTTGCCAGGAGTTTTTCAAAATTTAGAAAATCTGGGGGCGTGTCACTTCTTCAAGTTGTGGAGGTCATCAGGTTACATTTGATTGGTCAACAGGGGTTTGTGAAAGTACATTTCAATAAGGGAGTTGGGAATATTCTTTTTATAAATTCAGTTTTCTATTTTAGATTAACAAAAAAAACTATTATTATTATTATTATTATTATTTTTTTTTTTACAAAACAAGTTTAGGAGAGGAAAAAATGCATTTACGCACTTGTTCGTGTGGGACTCGACCACGTGCTGTGGTAATACCTCACTAAAACAACCTCTCCCATTCTTGCTTTACATATTCTAATCCACTATTGCTCTATCCGTCCTGGAGGGTAAGCAAAAGCGTGATTCATTTACTAGAGTTGTTATTTTCGTTTCTTACACTGTTGTTCTAACCCATTGCCGCCGATATTCTTAAGCGGTGGTCAAGAATGTTGTTGGATGCTTTTTTAGAGCTACCGAATAGGATCTTATAATGAACAGTGCTGCCGAACCAGATTTAGAGAGTTCAGAAGAACAGCCTTCTGCATGCGAACCGCCAACGCATTAGCCTTGTGCTCGCAGCTAGGAATTTTTTGTAATTGGCTCACAAATGAAGCTCGCATCCCTCCTAAACAACCGAGTACAAGAACAATTAATCTGACCCTGTAGCCTGGATATATTTTACTCAATTCAAACAGAAGGTCTTGATACTTTGTCCGCTTCTCATCCTCCTTTTGAGTGATATTGCTCTCAGCAGGTGCCGAAAACTCTATCACACAAATGACCTTACTTTTATGATCCTGGAGCACTATATCAGGTTTATTGGCGCTGATACGATGAGTGGTGGAAAAAGAAAAATTCCAGTAGATCTTACACTGATCATTTTCCACAACGGACTCCTGATCCCCCTGGGCATACGGCAAGATGGGTTCTTTATCTATACCATATTGGTGTCGAAGGTGATAATACAACACCTTAAGCGCAGCATTGTGTCTTTCTACATATCTGTAACATGCATACTTCGGGCACGCACTTAGAATGTGACTAAGTGTCTCCGGGTATTGCCTGCACGCTCGACAGTTGGTATTGTCGACAGATATATGCATCACTCGACTGCGATACACCAAAGTATTTATCACTCCATCTTGGCAAGCAAATAAAAATCCTTCAGTCTCCGATTTCAAACCAGCAGACTTGAGGAAAGCAAATGACAAAACCCCAGACAGTCCCAACTCTTTTATGAGACTGAAAAACCGTTATTATTATTATTATTATTATTATTATTATTATTATTATTATTATTAAAAAACTATTATAACATACAGATTAAAATAACTAATACTCTTCTGTAATGATTCACATTTCAGTTAACAAAAATTGGAAAAAACCCGATAATAAATTATTTAAATTGAATTTCAAATAATTTATTTATTTCTTTGTCATAAACGCATGGGTCAGGTTTTTACCTGGACCCCATTAGAAAAATACATTTTCCTTTATTTATCTGAAGGAATCCAGCCAAACATTACAATATTATAATTTGCCAGGAGAATTTCAAAATTTAGAAAATCTGGGGGCGTGTCACTTCTTCAAGTAGTGGGGGTCATCAGGTTACATTTGATTGGTCAACAGGGGTTTGTGAAATTACAGTTCGGTAAGGGAGTTGGGGATATTCTTTTTATAAATTCAGCTTTCTATTTTAGATTAACAAAAAAAACTATTATTATTATTATTATTATTATTATTATTAAAAAATTATAATAACATACAGATTAAAATAACTAATACTCTTCTGTAATGAATCACTTTTCAGTTAACAAAAATTGGAAAAAACCCGATATTTGTGTTGGAACTTTGAACTGTTTTTACAATACGCGGGTTTATTTTAAATTGTCTCATGCTGCCACCTTTATATTTCAGTTCTTATTCCTTGGACTTTGTCCATCTAAATTTCATATTCCTTTTTTAGTACGCATCTTACGATTGCACGCAGCACTTGCTCTTGTGTAAAGTTTTAACGGATTGCTTAAATAAATAGATTCTATCAAATTGTTTCTTTCATATATTTTACCATAACCTGTCGCGATTAACTCTTGCTCATAGGTTATGGGCCCAGGTAACTCGGAAAGTTACTTACATCAACCGAATATCGTTTGAGAAGTAGAATCGAAGTGCGTGATTTCAGAATCACGTTTTGTGCGCAATTTGGAATAACGTTTAGTGCGCGTTTGTGTGATCTTTTGTGAAAAATGAGTGCGGTCGGATTAACGAGAATAGAAACATTAAATAAAGAAAACTATGATACTTGGAAAATGCAAATGGAGGCATTATTAGTGAAAAATGACGCGTGGACATATGTGAACGGTGAAACACTGAAACCGGAACCGACTGAAGACGGCGCCAACGCAAACGAAATCAGAAATTGGACCAAAAATGATAGCAAAGCCAAATCTGATATTATTTTATCAATCAGTCCCTCAGAATTAAAGCAAGTAAAAGGTTGCGTAACATCACGCGAAGTTTGGCTAAAATTGGAAAGTATTTACCAATCCAAAGGACCAGCTAGAAAGGCTACGCTCCTGAAACAGCTGACTTTGCAACGAATGGAAGATGGCGGAAATGTAAGAGAACACGTTGACAAATTTTTCGACGCTGTCGATAAATTAAACGGAATGGATGTTGAAATAAACCCGGACCTTCTCGCCATCATGCTAGTGTACAGCCTTCCACCAACTTTTGAAAATTTTCGTTGCGCCATAGAATCCAGGGACGAATTGCCGACTCCAGAGACATTAAAAGTAAAAATAATAGAGGAAAGTGATGCAAGGAAAAATGATTCGAAGAATTCGACACAGAACGCGATGATTGCTAATAAATTTAAAAATAGACCTCAAAATTCGTATAAAAATCAAAACGAATCGAAAGACTACAAAGAAAAATTTAAATTTCAATGTCACTGATGCAGAAAGTTCGGACATAAATCAGCTGACTGCCGAACAAAACTAAGTTCACAACAAAAAATGGTGTCTTGATAGCGGAGCCACTTCACACTTTTGTAAAGAACTAAATGATTTCATAGACGTTCAAAACACGGAATCGGAAAAATTAAATCTAGCCAATGACGCATCGACGGAAATAAAAGCAAAAGGGACGGTTTCATTTACTACAGATGTTTTCGGAAACAAAAATAAAATTCATTTAAAAAATGCCTTGCATGTACCAGATTTGAGGACGAACTTACTATCTGTAGGAAAAATCACAGAAAATAATTTTGACGTGACCTTCAAGAAAGATAAAGCTCTTATAGTAGATCAAGCTGGGAATACGAAATTGATCGCAACTAAAATAGGAGGATTGTACTACGTTCCCGAAAAGCAAGAACATGCACAAAATATTGCTTCAGAATCAACAAAGAATTCTTTGGAAGTTTTGACCATCTGGCATCAACGACTGGGGCATTTGAATGTGCAGGATCTTACCAACGCTCAACGCAATGGAACTTTTACAGGTATTGATTCTCTGACATTAGTAAAAAATTTCCAGTGCGAAGTTTGTATTCAAGGTAAACTCTCAAGAACACCTTTTCCAAAGAAATCAGAACGACAGACGGAAATACTCGACATGATACATTCGGATGTGTGTGGCCCCATGAGAGTGGAATCATTGAGTAGAGCTAAATACTACGTTACGTTTATCGATAATAGTACCCGCTGGTGCGAAGTTTTCTTTCTCAGATCAAAAGATCAAGTTTTGTCCAAATTTAAAGAATTTCAAAACATTGTAGAAAACCAAAAAGGGAAGAAAATTAAATGTCTTCAATCTGATAACGGTGGAGAGTATAACAATCGGGAATTTGATGATCATCTTAAGGAACATGGCATCGTAAGAAGATTTACCATCGCACACAATCCAGAGCAAAACGGAACGGCGGAAAGAAAAAACCGAACTTTAACGGAAATGGCAAGATGCATGCTCATACAATCTAAACTTCCTCCTTTTTTTTGGGCCGAGGCAATATCAACAGCCAACTTTATTCGAAATAGATGTCCGACAAGAAGTCTAGATGGAAAAACGCCCTACGAAGCTTGAACAGGAAAAAAGCCTGATGTAAGTTATTTCAGAGAATTTGGTTGCTCTGTTCTTTGCCTTAATTTGGATTCTAAAAAGGGAAAATTCGACTCTCGAAGTAAAAAGGGAATATTCTTGGGTTATTCTGAATGTTCGAAGGGCTATCGTGTATGGATTGAAGAAGGAAGGAAATTTGAAATAACCCGAGACGTGGTCTTTTTAAAATCGAAGATATCTCATTCTGAAAAATACGACGATTTTGTTCCTGAAGAGATCACAGATAAAACGAATGAAGACACAACAGTTTCATCAGACAAACGCGAAGTTTTTATTGAAAACATTCCACTGATAAACAGTGAACTTTTGCCTGAAATTGCAAATGATAACCCTATTGATATTCAAGAAATAGATCATCGAGATGCGGAAGATTCACCTGTCACGCCAAGAAGAGGACCAGGGCGGCCTAGAATCGAACGAACCGGACTGAGGGAAAGACCTCGAAAATTATTTCACACCATTGATGCAGAGGCTAGGATGATGGAAACTGAATTAGTTTTCGTCTCGGAAATTCCAATCAAAAAGGCTCTTCTAGGACCTGACTCAGAGGAATGGCTTGAATCAATGGCTGAAGAATTTAAATCGATCTTACAAAACGAAACTTGGGAAGTTACTGATCGACCAAGGAATGTAGAAGTCATTGGTAGTCGCATAGTTCTGAGAAACAAATACAAAGAAGACGGAACTATCGAAAGAAGAAAAGCGCGATTAGTCGCTCGCGGATTTGCTCAACGTCCGGGAGTGCATTTCTATCAGACCTTTGCTCCTGTGGCTCGATTAAGTTCTATCAGACTTCTCATGGCTATTGCCGTTCATCATGACATGAAAGTTCATCAGCTAGACATCACCACTGCCTACCTTAATGGCAAACTCGAAGAGGAAATTTATCTGGAGCCACCGCATTTTATCATTGAATCTTTGAAAACTCTAATCGAAAAAGAAGAAGCAAATAGTAAAATCCACGCCGAGGCTACAAAAATGATCAACAAACTGAAAGCTGGAGATCCAGTCTTCGGATTAAAGAAATCTTTATACGGTCTTCGACAGGCAGGGAGAAATTGGCACACTACGTTGGATAAATCCCTCAGAAAACTTGGAGCAATTCCATCAAACGTTGATCCATGCATCTACATAATTAAAGGTGAAAAGGGTGTAACTTATGTAGCAGTCTACGTTGATGACATCGTGATTATTTCAAACGATGAAAACAAAATCAATAAAATCAAAAAACATCTTGCTTAAGAATTTACCATCAAGGATCTTGGACAAATAAAATATTGTTTGGGAATCGAATTTGATTTAAAAGATGGTAAATTGAGTATGCATCAATCAAGTTACATTATGGAGATTTTAGACCGCTTTGGAATGGCAGACTGCAAACCAGTTGGAACACCTATGGATCCTAATGTGAAACTTACAAAATCTGACAACACAAATCTAGAAATGAACAAGTTTCCTTACAGAGAACTCGTTGGTGCCTTGATGTACCTCGTCATCTCTACCAGACCGGACATCGCTTTCGCCGTCAGCTCATTGAGTCAATTCAATGACTGTCATGAACTTGTTCATTGGACAGCAGCTAAAAGAGTTCTGAGATATCTAAAGGGTTCTATGCATCAAGGACTTGTTTTCGAACGCTCTAAGGAACCGCTTCAGTGCTACGTTGATGCGGATTGGGGAGGTTGTCCAAATGACCGACGAACGTATACGGGATTTGTCACCACCCTCAGCAAAGGACCAATCTCTTGGGAAGCTAAAAAGCAGAGAACCGTTGCACTGTCATCCATGGAGGCGGAATACATGGGACTTACTGAAGCGGCCAAGAAGGTCTTGTGTCTTCATTCTCTATTGGTGGATTTAGAATTGCCTAATCTTGCCGGTACAGAGATTTTCAACGACAATATCGGAGCTCAAAAGCTTGCTGAGAATCATACTTTCCATCCTAGAAGCAAGCATATCGACATAAAACACCACTTCATCAGGGATGCAGTGAAAGAGAAACAGATCCAGATCAAATACATCTCCACGGATAAAATGATCGCCGACGTCCTGACCAAAGGATTACCCGGTCCAAAGCACAATGCATGTGCTCAGAAGTTAGGCCTTGGACTACCTTTATAGTACCGTGAAAAATAAAAAAACAAAAAAATATACCCTTTTATTTAGGGGAAGTGTTGGAACTTTGAAGTGTTTTTACAATACGCGGGTTTCTTTAAATTTGTGTCGTGCTGCCATCTTTATATTTCAGTTGTTATTCCTTGGACTTTGTCCATCTAAATTTCATATTCCTTTTTTAGTACGCATCTTACGATTGCACGCAGCACTTGCTCTTGTGTAAAGTTTTAACGGATTGCTTAAATAAATAGATTCTATCAAATTGTTTCTTTCGTATATTTTACCATAACCTGTCGCGATTAACTCTTGCTCATAATTTGTTTGTTATAAACGCCTGGGTCAGGTTTTTACCTGGACCCCATTAGAAAAATACATTTTTCTTTATTTATCTCAAGGAATCCAGCTAAACATTACAATATTATAATTTGCCAGGAGTTTTTCAAAATTTAGAAAATCTGCGGGCGTGTAACTTCTTCAAGTTGTGGGGGTCATCAGGTTACATTTGATTGGTCAACAGGGGTTTGTGAAAGTACATTTCAGTAAGGGAGTTTTGGATATTCTTTTTATAAATTCAGCTTTCTATTTTAGATTAACAAAAAAAACTATTATTATTATTATTATTATCATTATTATTAAAAAACTATTATAACATACAGATTAAAATAACTAATACCCTTCTGTAATGAATCACATTTCAGTTAACAAAAATTGGAAAAAACCCGATAATAAATTATTTAAATTTTTTTACAAATTTTAGAAAATTTGTAAGAATTTCCAATAATTTATTTATTTGTTTGTCATAAACGCATGGGTCAGGTTTTTACCTGGACTCCATTAGAAAAATACATTTTCCTTTATTTATCTGAAGGAATCCAGCCAAACATTACAACTTTATAATTTGCCAGGAGAATTTCAAAATTTAGAAAATCTGGGGGAGTGTCACTTCTTCAAGTAGTGGGGGTCATCAGGTTACATTTGATTGGTCAACAGGGGTTTGTGAAAGTACAGTTCAGTAAGGGAGTTGGGGATATTCTTTTTATAAATTCAGCTTTCTATTTTAGATTAACAAAAAAACTATTATTATTATTATTATTATTAAAAAACTATTATAACATACAGATTAAAATAACTAATACTCTTCTGTAATAAAAATTGTGAAAATCAAAATATTTCAATTAGTAAAAATTTTTTTAAAAATTTTTTTTCCAGCTAAACAATCGAAATAAAGTTTATACTAAAAAGCTAGATAAACTAAACCACTTTTTAACATTTATAAAGTTTTTAAAAAATATACAAATTTAATATAGAAAATTTAAGATGTGCAAATGGCCAAAATCAGAAGATCTCAATTAATTGAGAATTTTTTTAAAAAAAAATTTATTCTGCTAGTGAAGCATTTACGCCTTTCAACTAGTAGTTTTTTAAATTGAGTCTCAGGGCTGTCTTTGCTCAGCTATAACTACTGAAAGCTTAACATATTCATCATAGACTCTTAGTTGAAAGTGAAATACAATTTTATATTGAGAAATCTCTAGACTCTCTTCACAGAAGTTATTCTTGACTTAATTAAATTCAGTTTTTAAGGATTGTTTTTTTTATATTCAAAATTACTCTCGCAATTTTAAATATTTTAAAAAGAAAAAGATTTTGATTTTATAATTCGCATTAAGCGTATTAATAAGGAAATTTTTCGTAAGTCTCGACGGTTTACCGCAGTTCGCCGTCGAGAGTCGAAGAGGTATCTGAAATGTTATTGAAATTTACCTTGATCGCAATCTAAGGTATAGAGTTTTGTCTTATTATAAGAATTACACCTCAGTGTAGATTCCCAGTCGGGCAGAGTGTGTGATGTGCTTCATCAGTCCCCTCTTAAAAAAATTTTATTGCGTTTACATACAATGTGTGTTTTGTCTTTTGAAGCGTATGTTTTGTATGTTTAGTGGGTGCACTAATTTCCTTCCCCCCCCCCCCCAAAAAAAAGCTTTAAAGAGCAAAACTTATTTGGAAACGCATGAAAATGATCGGAGAAATGAAGTTACTATAACTTTTTGTTTTACCGTTTTTTAAAAAAAATACTTATGTTCTATGTGTATTGTTTTGACGTTTGTTAAATACGTTGTGGATGGATGTCTTGTCCCTCCTAGCAGAAAAAAAATGTAGACAACGTTCAACAAGGTTTGTAAAGAAATAAACAAACAGGACTTTTTATTTTTTATTTTATTTAGTTATGCCCATAATATTTTATATCAACGCAATAGATTTATACAAAAATAAAAATGATGAATTATTTACATGAGTAGTTTTCTCATAGATTTTTTGTAGTGTGTTGGCCACATATAACGAAAAATTTGTGTAATAAATAGGACCCTAAAAATGTTTTGTTTTATGAGTCGTTTGTATTGTTGATTAGATTTTGCAGTGAGTTAAATACTTCGTCGAATGTTTCGTCGTAGCTTTCTTGTGTTTTAATTTCTTTTATCAGTGTTTTATTTATGATTTTAATTGTTAGTGCTTTGTTTTCATTTTTTGTGTGTATTTGTTTTAATTCTGTTGTGTTGTTATTGTTAAGATCAGTTGGTCGTGTGTTGTCGGTAACTTCGCTGATTCGAATGAATTATTTCTTTTTTATTATTGTGTTCGAAGTACTCTATCGACAAACGGATATTTTGTGTCGGCTTTAATTTGTTTAATTAAGTATTTTTTTATTTCCGTGTAGTTGGAGAATGGAGTGCCTTCCTTTTGGTTTGTAGTTTTGACTTTACGTGTTGGTGTTTTTGTTCTGATGTTAATAAGTAAGTTTTGTTTTGGTCGCATTGCACTGTTACCTCGGTTACAGTGCAGGCCCAGGCTTCTCCAAATTCTATTTTTTCCGTCATCTGAGTGTAAAAAAAATTAAAACAAATTTCATGTGATGTTTGTAGTTTATTAATTTTGTTTGTGATATATGTGGGTGGATTTATACTTTCTAAGTTCTCTCAATATATGGTTTTATATCTTTTATGTTAAATATTCCCCGTTCATTATTTGTAATTGGGTTTGTTAAGACATAAGTGGCTGGTCTTATTTGTTTGGATATTATATATGGTCCTTCATATATTTCTAAGAATTTTTGAGTAAGTTTATTTACTTTGTCCGGATTTCTAATTACTTTGCGGCCGAGTTTTAAATCGTTTTTGGTTATATTTTTATTTGCTATTTTTGCACGATTTTTTCCTTTATTTTTAATTCGTGTTTCCACTAATTTTAGTTTAGTGTCGTATGGGATGTTTTGATTATTAGTTAAATTTATCCATTTTTCACAGATTCTTTTTGGGTCGGTTGTGTCGTGGTGTATTTCGTTAAAGCATGTTTCTATAGTTCTAACCCATAAGCCCCATGAGTTGTGATTGTCTTCCAAGATGGATCTAAAAAACCTAGACAGTTCTCTGTGAACTCTTTCTACTATGTTGCTTTGTGGATGTCTTATTGCTATTAAAACTAGTTTAGTGTTGTTATTTTTCAGGGTTTCTGTCCATTCATTAGATGTAAATTGTGTTCCCTGGTCTGAAATTATTTTGCTGGGTTTACCGTATTTTGGGAAGTAATCTTTAGTTAATCTGTTTAGGACTGCTTTTGTTGTGCATTTTCTTAGTGGGTAAAGTTTTACAAATTTGCTTAATACGTCGATTGTGGATAGTATGTATTTAAACCCCACTCTTTTCGCAGGTAATGGTCCGTAGAAATCTAGAGATAGTGCATCATTGGGTTTTTTTGCTGTTATGAACTGCATTTTGGTTGTTTCTTTTTTATTCGCCTACTTATTTCTTTGGCAGAAGTCGCAGCTTGCTAGTCTTTTTTTTTATGTATTTAGCTAGTTTCGGAAAATGGAAGTTTTCTGATATTATTCTGTAGCATTTTCTTGCTCCTATGTGCGCATATATTTCATGTGTTTCGTCAATCAGTATGTCGATTGTGTTGTTTGGAATGCATATTTTGTAATATTTAAATTCACCTATTTTTATTGTTAGAATGTCGTCTGTTATTTTGTACCGTTTTATTGAGTTTTGTTTTGCTAAGTTGTATTTTTCTTTTAAAAATACGTCGGTCAATTGTCCGTTTTCTATGTTTGTGATCAAGGTTTCTAATTGTTTTGATGGGTTTTTGTATAGTGCCTGTATAAAAATTGATTTTGTATTATGGTTTTCTTTGTTACTTGTGTGGCTTGTGTTTGGCAGTCTACTTAGTGCGTCTGCTGCTCTGTTTAATTTACCTTTAATGTGTTCAAGTTCTATATTATAGTCCTGAATAGCTAGTATCCAGCGTGTAATTCTCGCGTTTGTGAAGTTGCATGTTTTTAAGAATGTTAGAGGTTTGTGATCGGTGTGTCTTATGATTTTTGTTCCCATTATGTATGTGCGAAATTTTTCTAAGGCCTATACTATCGCGAGTAGTTCTTCTTCTGTGGTAAAGTATGTTAGTTCTGCCTCTTTTAATGTCCGGCTTGCGCATGTGATTATTTTTTCATTTTCTGTTTCGTCTTTTTGCGTTAATATTGCGCCTAGCCCTGTTCCGCTTGCGTCTGTGTATAAGTAGAAGGGTTTATTTATGTTTGGGTGTCGTATAATCATGGATTCACAAAAAAGGTTTTTTATTGCATTGAAACTATTTTCCTCTTCTGTTTTCCAAGACTAAGGGGTATTTTTTTTAGTAGATTGTATAAGGGGTATGTTGTCTGTGCGTGTTTGTCAGTAAATTTTGTGTAAAAGTTTATAAAACCTAGAAAACTTTGAAGTTGTTTTATGTTTTTAGGTTGTGGGAAATCTTTGATAGCTTGTATTTTTTCCGGGTCCATTTTAATTCCTTCGTTTGAGATTATGTGTCCTAGAAATTTTATTTCCGTTCTGAAAAATTTACATTTACTGAAGTTTAGGGTTAGACCGTTTTTTTTTAATCTTTTGAAAAGAAGTTCTAGATGTTCTAAGTGCTTGTTAATATTTGCTGATTTGCATACTAGGTCGTCTACAAAATTTACTATGAAACTCTGGAGGTCCGAAAGAGTACTGTCTGAACCTCGTATTAAAGCCGCGGTGCTTGTTTTGAGGCCGAATGGTTAAATTCGTAAATTTTACCTTCGTGCATGAACACAGTATATTTGCAAGAGTTCGGGTGTAATGGTATTTGCCAGAAACTTGACGTCATGTCAAGGGCAGACATAATTTTAAAGTTTATCATTTTTTGAAAAATTGTTTCTGTAGATTCGGTAGTTTCTTTGTCATCTATTAAGTTTTCATTTAAGTTTCTAGCGTCTAAGCATGTTCTTATGGAACCATCTTTTTTCTTTACAATTACTAAAGGGTTTATGAAGTTGCTTGTGGATTTTTTTATTATGTTTAATTCTAGCATTTTGTCTATTTCATTTTTTACGGTTTCTTTGTATGCCATGGGGAATGGGTATGATTTGCAAAAATGTTGTTTGTCTGTTTTCATTGTTAGTTGGTGTTGGTCAGTTAGTATTGTGCCGGGTTTTTTGCAAAATATGTCTTTGTATTTTATTATCAAGTCTTGAAATTTTTGTTTGTTTTCTTCATTGAGTGAGTTGCAGTTTTTTATCGAATTTTCGATTTCTGTGTTTGTTAATTCGTAGTTGTCAGTCAGTAGGGTGTTGATTTCTTTTTTATTTAGTTCAGGCTTTTCTTTTTCTGAAATGAATTTTAGGTTTACCTCACTATTATTTGTAGAAAGTATTATGCTATTGTTTTTTAAGTCAATTTTTGTTTCTAAGGTTTTTAAAATGTCTATTCCGAAAATGCATTCTCTAGTTAATTTAGGTACTATCAGGCGAAGCCTTGATTTTATGTGCGATTCCCATCCGTACGGGTATATACCACACAGGTCCGCCTACGGTTCCTTCACGGGGTTGGTTTATGTCAACCACGCGCGGTATGTGTAGTGCAAGAACGAATTCATGCAGCTGGGCTTCTGGTTCTTTTGGGTCACCTTTGGCCATCCGCTCAACTTACTTGCCCCGATCACTAATTCTCTTCGGAACTTTCAGTTTACTAGGGCGGTTACTTAGATCATCGCAAGAGCAGCCTCCCAGGCTCTACACCACCTACCGAATTTCACAATGAGGTGGATCGCCCTCAGTGTGACCCCTCGGTTTGGAGGCGGGCACTTTTCAGGCCCTCATGATTTTTGCACAATCGCTAAGCCAAGTCAAGACATGCAACTCACACATCGACACGTCAGACGCTGACTCCTTAACGTCAGTAATCCGTCAGGCTCAAGCGTTCCTTAGTATCTTGCTCAAGCATTGAGCTTTCAACCAGTACCACCACGAGTCCGACCTCAAACGACTGGGGGGAAGACTCACGTCTTCCCGGGCCATCCCGGTCTCCCATGGTACCATTATACCCAGGTATGGGTACCTAGGTGGGAAGTCGTGTCCACTTCCTTATTTCTAGAATTTGCCAATCATAGGTGCAATGTGCACTTCCCCAGCGGCCCTACAAGGGACGAACGAAGAGAACCATTCGCAAGCCCTTGATCGAGTCCTAACACGGCATTTTGGGACGCTAAATTCTTGGTTGGCGGCTGTATAAACAGCAACCAGGATCGTACCCTAAAGACGTTCAGGCCGTTTTCCCAGTATTCCTCCGGTACACCACGCGGGGACGCTCGCTACAGCATGAATTGGAATGCCCAGTTGCTCATCACAGAGACGCTTCAGCGGACTGAGGCTAATCTCGTCACAGATGTCAACAAGTAGCTTTGGCGCTTGCTGTTTTAGCTGCAATGTAAAATACAGTGCATTGACCGAGCGGTACCACGAGGAGGAACAGCAAGCACTTGAACATCAGAGGCTATATATTCGCTTGAATGTCCCTATTGGAAATTTGACGGATTTACTCCGACGGGCTTCCACCGACCTTAGGTACTATCAGGAAAGGGTATGTTTTTTCTAATTTGTCAATTTTTATCTTGAGTAATATTTGCATTCTGATTTTAGTTCCCTGTTTATTAGTTGCGCCATATAAGATTGTTCCGCTTACCGGTAGTTTGGGTGCTGATTTTAATGAGTTTATATTTTCTAGATACGATTTTTCTGATATGCAAATCACTTCGCTACCTGTTTCTAGTAGAGCTTTTGTTATTACGGAGTTAATATTGCATTTGATTTCTAGACATAGTTGTTTTTGTTTATTTATTGTTTGTTTTTCGCAGGGTTTGCTGTTTAATAATTCATTTCTAATGCTTGAATTTGTTTGCTGTTTGGAAAATTTTTACTTTGTTTAAAATTGTTTGTCTGTCTGTTGTAATTTAATAATACGGTTTTGATTTGTTTGTATATTTTTAAAAAATTCTGTGCGATTGATGTTTCCTGATTTTTCAAAAGATTCTAAAATTTTTAATAATTCTTCATATGTTTTTGCATTTCTAACTAGTACCGCGTTCTTTATTTCTATTGTAAAATGTCTTGATAATTGTTCTACGACTGTTTCTTCTACTAGTGGTGGTATTAGATCTTTCGCGATGGATATTAATTGGATTGCGTAATCTACTTTACTTTGTTTAAAATCATTGAGGAAACCGTATTCTAGGGAATGTGATATTTTTCTACGCGTATTTTCGTTCCAGAAACGTTTTATAAATTTTGTTTCGAATGTTTCGAAGGTATCCGTGCTTTCCTCGACTAGTTGCCACCATTGTAGTGGAGTTTCTGTTAAGCTAGAATGAATTAAATATATAAAGTTTGCGTGGGTGTTTGATGCGTCTAGATATCTTTTAAGATCTTTTAAATATTGCATGGGTTTTTCTGTGTTTGTTCCAGAAAATTTTGGGAACGTTCAGTGTTTAGTCCAGTTTGTTGTTTTTCCAGTATAGGATGCGATACTTGTGTGTTTTTCTAGTAATTAGTTTGGTTTTGTGTTAAATTATTTAATTTTTGTTCATGATCCATCTTGGATGCAATTGTCATGTAACCATAACTATTAATTAATTAATTAATATTTAATTAACATTTAATAGCATTTTAATGCAACAAATAATATAAATTTGTGTTATTTTGAGTTGGCACAATTGACTTATATTTAAGTAGATTAAAATTACAAACCATTAGTAAAGTATGAATTATTGTATTCGATTTGTTTAAACAAGTAATTAGATTGTTTAAACAAATTAAAATAAGAAATTAAGTAATATTTTTCTTTTGATAATTTCTAAACAATCACCTAACATTAAAACAATATAAATAGCCAAATTTGTTTAAACGGATAATGGATTGTTTAAACAAATTAAAATAAACAAATTAAAAGATGTTCACCATTTCGATAGAAATTGCCTTCAAATTTATTGCAGAAGTAATGATTAATTTTATCTAATTTGTTTAAACTAATAGAATGTTTAAACAAATTGAAATAAACAATTGGAACAGTGTTTATAGTTTTTATATAAATAATCTTCTAATTGATTACAAGATAATAATTGATTTTGTCTAAATTTGTTTAAACAAATAAAATTGATTGTTTAAACAAATTTAGTTAACTAAACATTAGATGCCTATTAGGAAATAATTAGTAATTAAATATCTATCTCTTTTTATAAAACAACAATGTAAATCTATTTTTGTTAAAATCTGCTAACTCAACGCACATATGTTATAAATAATAACACAAACAAATCATGTATTTATTAACTTGGTTAATTGAAAATATGGAGATTGTTTTCCTCTTGGCTTATTTGAAATGAGTTCAACGTAAAGAAGAAGACGTATGCAAACCTACAACACACAGAAGAAAACCTACACGGATACAACACACAGAAAGGACACGTAACGGTCCCGCTGAGCCTTCAGCATCTCCGTTCACCCAAACTGCGCCTTTTTATGGGTCCAAGCCCTCAGCATCTCCGTTCACCAAAACTGCGCCTTTTTACGAGTCTAAGCTTTCATCATTTCCAAAACTGCGCCTTTTTCTACATATAAATATCGAGCGACCTTTTAGTGGAGGCAGTCAGAAAAAGAGATCTAAACCAGCATTTTCCGGAGTTAGCCACAGTGAGTTCGATCGGAGAGCAAATCTAAACAAGTGTTGTTTCTTCAAAGTAAATCAAGCAGTTCATGCACTTACACTTAATCAAGTTCATCGACTAGTATTTCGATCCTCAGCCGAGACATAATATCCATTCAAAATCTCCCTGCATGACTACGTCAATTTACGGATTTTACCAAGGATATACATTGAAGCTTATCCACGTCTACTTAAACTCATTAAAAGGTAATAATAATGAAACAAAAGGAAGGAAATGTAAAACAATAGAGAAACTTAAAATATTAAAATCAATATATTAACATTAGACTTTTGTTGCAGATTACTCAAACTCATTTAAAAACCACTTAGAAAACAATCTTAAAATTCCAATTGACCAAAACATTTTTCTTAATCAACAATAATAAATGATGTTTTAATGTAATTTTGTGTATTCATTAGACTGGCCTCATCCCCGCGACAGTTATTTTATAACTTAGCTAAATTGAGGAATTTAGGGAAATTAGATTCGTTTTTCTTTAATTTTAGAATTAAATAAAAATTATAATAATAATAATAATATTAGGGACATAACAGGACGAATCTTAATTTTGGTGCATCGGCCGTGTTGAACCAGTCATTTAAGTTAACAAAATTACAAAGACATATTAAACATTTGCATTTCTTGTTTATTTTAACAATTTATTTCCTTTAAAATTAAAAGTAGCTTCAATTTTAAACAAAACAAGAATTTATATTAATCCGTTTCTTTCAGCATTTCTTGAATTTATATATATATATATATATGCATATTATACTTGTTTTTAAAAAATTGACAAATTTTCTTTTATTTAAGTGAAAGTGACATTAAACAAACAAAAAAAAAAAAAACGTAAAAGAATTTTTGTCCGCTTAGAATACTGTACATTTGTTTATGACCGTTAGTCTCCTTTTGGGTTGTACGTTCAAAATTAAAGAACGGCCACCATTGCACAAAGGGTAGGAGCTGAATTAAAACAACTTAGGACGGTAGCTATACTTCGCGTGCTCGCAAGCTCTGGCTTTCCTTAATAAAATAATCGGTTCCTTTGATTAACCTTGTTGAAAGTGTGTAGCCACTTGAACAAGTGAGGAGGATTAAAATAAAGTGAAAACACAATTAAAAAAAAAAATTGAAATTTACTTTTCGAAAAATACTTCCTATGTAAAATTTTAAAACTTACATTAATACAGTATTTACATATATTAGATTCAAATGTTATTTAATAACACATATATTTCAGACTTTCTTTTCGAAAAGAAAAATTTATTTCTAAGGTATTAACTTGTTATTTGACATGATTTTTGCAAATGTCTAATGAAGTAGACCCTGCAATAACTCGCAATAAAAGTAAAAACAACCTCGATTTAGCAAAACTAGTTTATGAAAATAATAGATCTGCTCTTCAAGATAAGAAATCAAAGACTGTTAAAAAATTACAATTTACGCCGACCACTAATCAATCCAAAACTGACTCACCACATCCAGGGTTGTGCAGTGACGCGTCACTCGAGGTTTTTTACGTATAATTCGTATTTTACATAATGTAGAAAACCATGTATTATACGTATAAAATCCCCCACTCCCTCTTAATTTCCAATTTTTCATGTATAATACGCATGTATTATACGTAGAAAACCTATGTAATTTACCTAATGTATTTTACGTGCACAACCCTGACCACATCCAAACAAAAGTGTAATAATTAGTGGTAGTAGTAAAATTAACGAAGAGTCAATCCTTTTTGATCCCGAAACATCAAAAGACTCTTTTATAAATTCAACATTTAATCCAAACGACTCGACAGTAATAGATAACGGAGACAAAACATTATTAATCGATAATAAAGAAGAAAATAAATCCAAAACCGAGTCTGAATCAGAAACAGACTCTGACGATTTTGATATTGACAATTTAGAAAAATCAATTTCTAATAAAAAGGATATTTTAAAACCTCTACTCAAAAATAAAGTCAAAGATAACATAAAAACATCACTATTTAATTCTCCTGAACGCAATTTAGCTTATCAACCTCTGACAAATAATCATCAACAACAAGAGACAATGGCTGTTTCCAACAATCAAACGATTAGATTACGCGATGCATTAGGGTTAATACCAACTTTCACTGGTGATAACATTTCCTTAGATCAATTTATCTCAGCATGTTCCGAAGCAAAAGATATGTTACCAACAACCGCGAAAGCTAATTTAACCAAATTAATTAGAACAAAAATCAGAGGTGAAGCAAAACAATGCTTACTAAATGATACTTATAATACCATTAATGACCTTATTGATAGTTTAAAAAATGTTAATTCTCCAAATAAATCAATTTATCAACTCCAAGGTGAATTAGGAAGCATTTATCAATGGGAAAACGAAAAAGTAATTTCTTACGGGACTAGGATTCGAGAATTAGGAAATAAAATATTAGATACTCACAAGCGAATTAATCAAGGCGAAGAAGATGAAAACTTTCTAGACGGATTAAATAAAGACATACTAGATTGTTTTATGAGAGGGCTAAAATCGGACATTGAATCAAGATTAAGCAGTAACGAACCAGCAACAATTAAAGATGCTATAAACGAAGCACTTGAAATAGAAAGACAATTAGCAGCAACATTAGCGTTACGATCATCCAATAGAAATAGACACGAGAGACAGGAATCAAAACGAGATAAAGTACATACTTTTCAAGACGATTTAACATGTCAAATATGTAACAAAAGAGGTCACATTGCCCTTTTTTGTCGTCAATTAAATCAAAATACTAATTTTAATAATAGAAATGCTACTGAAACATTTAATAATTTTAACAGGCAACAGTACAATAATAAATTTCCACAAAATATAGTTAATCAACAGCAACAATATCCAAATCAAAGAAACTTTTGCCAACAACATCAAGTTCAGTGGCACCCTCGTCAAAACATAGGATTCTCTTAACAAACAAATAATAGACCATGCCAAAATTTATTTAATCAAAGAAGTAATTCAAATAACTTCAATCCTCCTTATTCAAATCGAATTCAAATAGAATGCTTATACTGTAAAAAACCAGGACACACTATCAGTGAATGTCGAAAAAGAATATACAACAACCAACAACAACTTCAACAATATCAACCCCAAACACAGCAATATCAAAGTCAAACTCAACAACCTCAACAAAATCAAAGCCAACAACAGCAAAATTTTAGCCAACAACAACAACAACCACAATCTTCTAGATTTCAACCGCGAAACGCAAGAAACCAGGAAAACTCCAAACCCCTTCCCACTCCGGGTGCAGCTTGGGAGGCTCAACAGTAAAAGAAAATGCACCCAATAAAAAAATAAAGGAATTAAAAGAAGTGAAAATAAATATTAGTACCGAAAAACCAATTCCTTCGATTATTACGGAAATAAATAGATTAAAAGAACCGGCATGTATGATGGTAGACACGGGAGCAGGTAGAAATTTAATAAAATTAAGTATTGTTGATCACACAGTTGAGATCAAACAAGATGAATTATTACTGATGAAGATAGACTCGAACAAATTAAAAAACTACTTAGACTAGATCACTTAGACTCAAGAGAATTATCACATGTAGAAGAATTGGTTAAGAAACATGCAGATCGATTTCAATTACCTGACGAACCACTCCAAGCCACGCCCCTTTTAGTACATTCAATTCCTACTACTGACAAACGCCCCATAATGACTAAACAATACAGATTTCCTCCAGTACATATAGAAGAAATTACCAGACAAGTAAATGAACTTTTAAAGAACAAAATTATTAAACCTTCTGAATCACCATATAATACACCTATCTTTCTTGTACCAAAGAAGTTGGATTCTCAAGGTCGACAAAAATGGAGAATGGTTTTAGACTTTAGAAAATTAAATGAAAAAACAATTGCAGACAATTTTTCTATACCCAGCATTCTAGAAAAACTAGATCAAATTTCTAACGCTAAATATTTTTCGGTATTTGATCTTGCAAACGGATTTCATCACATACCAATGGACCCAAAAGGCTCACACAAAACAGCATTTTGAACCCCTTACGGACACTACGAATTTGATAGAATGCCTTTCGGTTTGAAAAAATGCCCCAAGCACATTTCAACGTCTAATAAATATTACTCTAGATGGACTAATCGAAAATGATCTCTTTGTCTATCTAGATGACATCGTTATTTATTCAGAAACTTTGGAAGAACATGAAGCTAAAATTAACACACTTATGGATCGTTTCCGGTATGCGAATTTACGTTTACAACCAGATAAATGTGAATTTCTTAAATCTGAAATAACATACTTAGGGCACATTATCGATAAAAATGGAGTTAGACCAGATCCCAAGAAAGTAGAAGCAGTGAAAGAATTTCCAGTCCCCAAAAACGAGAAAAATATTAAACAATTTTTAGGCTTAGCCGGATATTACAGAAGATTTATTGAAGGATTTTCCCAAATAACAGCACCTTTGACTCAATTATTAAAGAAAGATACACCACTTCAATAGACAGAAAAACATCAAATTGCATTTAATACTTTAAAAGAAAAATTATGCGAAGAACCATTATTACAATGACCGGATTTTTCTCAACCCTTTGTACTTACCACAGACGCATCAGGATATGCAATCGGAGGCATACTTTCTCAAGGAAAAATAGGACAAGACAAACCTATAGCATATACATCTCGTACACTTAATGATAGCGAAAGAAAATTTGATACATATGAAAAAGAAGCTTTAGCCATTGTTTACTGCGTACATCACTTCAGACCGTATCTTTTTGGAAGAAAATTTACTTTAGTCACAGACCACAAACCATTAGTTTGGTTTCAAAACACAAAAGATCCTTGTTCACGAGTTACCCGATGGAGATTGAAATTATCGGAATACGAATTTGAAGTTGCCTACAAAGCGGGTAAAACAAATGTCAATGCAGATGCATTGTCACAAAATCCAATTGATTTAAATGAAATAAACAATTTACCTAAAAACAGAATAAATTACACTCACTTCTTACGATATAATAAAAACAGTTATTACTATAAAGAAACAGGTACAAGTGAAGAAGAATCAGATGAAGAAGACTCATACTACGAATATTCAAGTTCTAGCAGTGAAACTAGTGAAGAATCAGACGACGATTTTTTCGATGAAATAGAAATAAACGAAGAAAAAACTGAAGAAAAAGAAGAAACATATAAGGACTTTAAAGAAAAAACAAATGAAGAATCAGATAAAAGAAATTTAGTCACAGGATCTGACAATCAAGAAAAATATGAAATCAAAAACGATGAAAATAAAGATATAAAGAATATACATGTTGAAAATAAGAAACAAGAAAATGAAGAAAAACCAATTTCACGAAATCTGAAAACAAATGACTTGGTAACAAAACCCCAAGCAGAAGAACAAAGCACTCAAAACTTTGTAACAAAAAATTATGAAGAAAATAATACAACTCAAAGCAATACATATACAAATTCCAAAATAAACGCTATGGTAACAAGAAACCAAGCAAGAAAACAAGAGAATCAAAATAATACAAACATAGAAAAAAGCGAAAAATCAACAAATATGAAGAATAACCAACCTAAAACCCCTTCGTCTCTACAAAGAGAAAGGCAAAGAAAAGGAGAGAATTATTCTATCATAAGAAAAAAGAAACAAACCTTAAGCAAAAATATAACAGAAAGCGAAAAATCAACAAATATGAAAAATAACCAACCTACAAAACCTTTACATCTTCAAAGAAAAAGAGGAAGGCCAAGAAAAGAAGAGAATCATTCTGTCATAAAAAAGAAGAAATCAGCTATTAAAAAATCGAAGAAGTTTAGGAAAACGCAAAAAGACTCTTTAGATTCAGATCCAGAATTTACAACGAAACCATTATTAAACAAAAAGAAAAATAAAAAACAAAGTCCTAAATCGGAAACATCAAGTGAAGAATACCTTTTCCTAGACGACAGTGAAGAAGACACTTTAAACGAAATATTAGAGGATAAAGAAAAAGAAGATTTACATTATTCATCGGATGCAGAAAATCGACCACCACCAGAGCCCTTACCTGCAGAAATAAATATGCCGGATGGACAATTGATTAGAAACAACAATATTGTAGAATGCCGCGACCAGCTCACTATGCGAAAGGATAATTATGCTTATTTTACTTCAATCACAGGCGAACCAAGAGATAACGGATCAAATGCTCTTTTTAAAAGAAATGAGTTACCAAAATTAAAAAACTTATGTTTAGGAGAAGTTCACGAATATCGTCGTGGTAATCAGCATCATTTTGTGTTACCAATCGAATCAGAAATTAAACTTAACCTTACGGAGAAACTTAAATACATTAAATTTTCAATCAATTATTTATTTTTGAAGGCCTCAGAATTAAAAATTCGCTCGATTAGCATTGCAAAAACATCCGAAATTAATCATATAACTTGGATTGAAATTCTAGGAATTATTAATTCTATTTTTGAAATTTCTTCAATTAAAATTATTATCTGTTTAGGAATAATAAAATATGCTACAAAAGAACAACAAGAACAATTAATAGAGTAAGCTTATTCTTAGGCATTAGGAGGTCATAAAGGAGTAACAAAAACTTATAATCGAATACGTGAAAATTATTATTGGCAAAATATGAAATTAAATATACAAAAATATATACAAACATGCTTAAAAGGTCAAATTAAAAAACTAGTAAGAGTTAAAACAAAAAATCCTATGGTTATCACAGATACGCCGAAAACAGCCTTTGAAAAAGTTTCCATGGATATAGTAGGACCTTTACCTGTAACAGAAAAACAAAACGAATATATATTAACCATTCAAGATAATTTTACTAAATATTCTTTAGCCATTGCACTACCAAATGCACTCGCAAGTACCATTGCAGATGCTTTTGTAAAAAAATGTATTTGTATTTTCGGTTCTCCGAAAGCAGTGCTTATTGATCAAGGACGAAATTTTCTTAGTGTTCTTATTAGGAATCTATCAAAAAGATTTCGAATTAGACAATTCAAGACAACTGCTTTCCACCTACAATCAAATGGATCTCTTGAAAGATCACATCACGTTCTCGCAGAATATTTAAAACAATTCGTAGATAAAACTTCTCAGTGGGATGATATTTGATAAAACTAGTAACTAAACTACATGAAATTAGAGCAATTGCAAGAGAACATTTAGTTGCTGCGAAAGAAAAATCGAAAATGTATTACGACAGAAAGATTAATCCACAAGATTTTAAAATTGATGACGAAGTATTTTTATTAAGCGGACCTAAACCGAAGAAACTTGGAGACCAATATTCTGGACCCCATAAAGTTTTAGAAGTGCTAGGAAAAGGAAACGTGAAAATAGAAATAAAAAATAAACCAAAGGTGGTACATGTAAACAGACTAAAGAAATCACGAATAAAACAAAATTAGACTCAAAAACACATAACTTATATAACTTTAGCCATCATAATTCATAAATTTACAAAAGTCAAAAAACTATAATTCTAACCACAATGACAAAAAAAAACATTACAGGTTATTAGTAAAATCAACAATCCCTTTAAAATAAAAACTCACAGAAACAAGAATAAAATTATACTCTATATTATTTATTTATTTATATTTAATCTTCTCAAAACTCACTCCCCCTAACTAGAAAATATCATTTTACATAAATGTCTGCCAGAATGAAGACATGGTTAGCCCTTATAATACTAATCTCATGGAGAACATCAGTACAAGCCATCATCGGTTATGACTGTGGTTCAAATCAACTTAACCTCACAACAATATCCCTTTTGGAAATAGCAGAATGTGACATACCTGAGCCAGAGGTAAACGTTGAACAGAAATACGTCCAACTAGTACAAATTAGCGATTTTACCCGTACTAAAGTTTTCACATGCATCAGTAGTAAGAAATGGATTAAGTGCATACATTCATGATATTTCATACGATCAATGTAACACTCTACATCAAGGCGGAACTATAACATTTGGACAAGACGCAAAAATATCAAAGTTGAAACCTAATCATACAATGGAAGGCGGACAGACATTTTGGAACCCTTTACCTCAAGACATTTGCCATCTTAATAAATATGAAGTCTTATATGAAGGTTTCGTTAATAAGACTTATGAAAATAGTACTCAGCATGCAGAAACAATTTATTCTTTGAATACAGAAGATATAACCTTTGCATTAACACAAAGAAGTCTAAACCCAGTTTGCAACTTAATTATGTATAGAACAGAACACCCAAAATTATTAATTGTAGAAACCCAACCAGGAGCATCAATTTTACCAAACAAAAAACCTACTGTACAAAATATGGATCTTTTTACCTACGTAAACTCTAAATTTGTGTATGTTGAAAGACACATTCGTACTCAAATGAAACAATTATACCATGACATATTAATTCAAAAATGCGAATTAGAAAGACAGGTTTTAAAAAATACTTTAACATTAGCAGTTCAAACCCCAGATGAATTTGCATACAACTTAATGAAAGGCCCAGGATATATGTCGATAATAGCAGGAGAAGTTGCACATATAATAAAATGCATTCCTGTTGAAGTAAAATACCGTGAAACTAAGGAATGTTATCTACACTTACCCATTCACAAGGGAAACGATACACTCTTCTTAACACCTCGAACACACATAATAACTTCTAAAGGAACTCAAACTAATTGCAATTCTTTTATTCCATCAATGTATTGTTTAGGCCAAAAATGGTACAAAATGCTTCATAACCCAATAGAAACAACTAACCCCGCTACTATTAGACCCCTAACAAGCGTTACATGGCAATACACAAATCCTTTATCATTAGCAACCAGTGGTGTATATTCACAATCCGATTTAAATAAATTAAAAGATCATATAATGTTCCCAGCAGAAAAACCAATGATTTTAAATAGTTTAGTTCGCGGCATGACAGGGTTACCCACAATTAATCAGGGAATTTCTTTAATGGGTTTACTAGACGAGAAAACTATGGAGAAAATTGCTCAATCAACGTGGAATAAAATTTGGACAGTATTTTTCAGTTTTGGTACTGTTAATGCAGGATTTATAGGCGTTGTCATTGTAGTACGAACAATTAAATTATTAATCGACACATTTATACATGGATATGCTCTGTATACCCAGACCACTTACAAGGTAACATTCAAAAAACCGAAACATCCATTTACCCTCAAGAAGAACTATCTCAACAACAATTAACACAATTAAACTGTAGAAAAACTAACCCATATCGCTTTTAAAAAAAAAATTAAAGCATGAGGTCAATAAAACCATCGGAGAAAGTAGACGAAGCATTGAGGTCAATGGGATCATCCCCTTTGAAATACATTTATGAAATTAAAAGGGATTCAAATAACAGGTTACTTTTTGAAATATCAATTGCAAATAAAATATTCCAATACACTGCAATGGGGCATGATCCAGATTTGATGAAAGAGCTTGTAGCACGAAGTTTCCTTAAAGCATTACCTATAAACAATAACATCCTTATCTCTTGCCTTCCTACTGTTGACGTCATCCGTGAAATGAAAAATATTTGCACTAACTTAAAAATAGAAGAACCAAGATATATTTATTTATATTTTTGTCCTACTAAACGTAATCATTTTATTACTTGCAAAGTAGAAGAAAATGAAGAAATTGGAGTTGCAAAAACTATTAGGGACGCTAAAATTCAAGCAACAAGTAAGATGATCCATAAACTATATAAAAAACAAAACGAATCAACAAATAGCATGACAAATGCAATGAACAATTTATCCTTAAATCCATTACCTTCCACTAGTAATTCACAACGAAATGAAGATAGACCACCTATATTGCCACCAATAAATAAAATTAGAACAAATCCTTTTCACTCCCAAAAACCTAAAGCATGTCACCCTCAAACAAAATCATACAAAAAATGCATGAACTGCAGGTTTCGATCACTAAATCCTTATCATTTCACATAAACAAAATTAATTTGTTCCAGCATGTCTCAACAACCTCTCAACCTTACAACACAAAAATCTACTAAATCGTCCTCAACTCCTCGTAACAGTTGTGTCTTTTCAATATTACATAAGGATATACCGTTATCTGAATTTAAACCAATAGAAGGACAAATTGATGTTTTACAAATACTACGCTATTTTACCTTTGAATTTGGTCTTCCAACACCGAGTATTTCTATGACAATAGATAAACAAGAACAATTTTTAACAACATTTACGGTATATGTATCAGTAGGAGGTAAAACAAAAAAAAAAAAAGCATATTCTTAAGTAGTAGCAGCTCAATATGCAGCATTAGATTTATTAAAATTCTTTGTTAGAACTCACAATCTTGTTAACGATGAAGATCCCTTTTCAATAAATACCTCAAGAACACGAGAAATAGGAACACAAACTGATCCTCGACCTAAGTTAATACAATGACAAAACTATTGCAGATTTTGTTTATTTCACGGTCATACTATTAAAAAATGTGACGCATTGAAGGTAACTCGTAAATTTGAACCTCAAAAGCCAGTATTTTTTCTGACACCAAACCCAAATTTACATAAAACAATCGGAATCTTACGCGCAAACTACTCAAATAGCAATATAAGCAGCATTAAAGAAAGACTAATCTAAAATTTCGTTTGTTTTAGTTTCAAACCTCATCAAGGCTCTACTTGCACCTAGTAAATCACATAGAAATTTATGAAATTCTAAGATTTGGTCGATTAATAATTGAAACCTTTAAAGAAGTAACCGTATATTGTTTAGACTCATGTCCAAAAGATTTCATCAAAGATGAAATAGTAAATAAAGAAAGAGAATTAAAATCAATTTTAGAAGACACAGAGGAAATTTTATACAACAGTACAACAGAATTAACCTCTAATTATCGACAATTTTATCACATTCTGGACAAAATGCACAACACAAACCTCTCCACATTTACCGAACCAGAACAACAAATCCATGTTTTTCCTACTATTTTTTCCGAAACATTTAACGACATTTTTCGAATCCAAGGCACATTAGAGGCTTTCAAAAATTGGCATATTAAAAATGTAAATCAAGAAAACGAATTTTATAAATTATTTTCAAAATCATGGATTAGATATTTAGAAGAACCAATTTCTGATGACATAGTTTACATAGAAAAAATTTTAAACATTTTAATATTAGCAACAAACAATAAATGGCATCCTATATTACAATCTTCAATTCCACAAGAATATCTTTTTAACACTTTTTCACATGAATTTTCTCTCACAAAATTATTAAGACATTCAGAAACAGACGCTTTTACTTATAAAGACAAATTATTTATTGTCCTTTCAGCATGTGGTAAAATATGCCCTTTTTCACCGGACATTAAAACAACAGCTGACAACCCTAGTTGCGAAATTGAACTTTTTATCAAGAAACACTCAAACTTATGTAATTATAACCTACAAACATTTCTTAAAGATTCATGGACCACATTAGAAAATTACCAAGGCTGGTTATATTCAATTCATCTTCCTACAAAAATTAAAATTCGTTGTCCACAAAAAGATAAAATAGAACTAGTTATCCACAATAATGGAATATTAGAAGTTGAACCAGAATGTGCAATAGAAATAAATTTTCTCATTTTACCTAAATTAACTAAAAGAAATCAAGAAAAACCATACCTAGTTATCAGAGAGGAAGACTTAGATATACTTAAAAATAATCATAAAACTTTGTTCGAATTATTTACAAATCCTAACCTACACATTGATTTTCTTTTCAAACACTGGAATAAAAGTAAGGAAATTATCCCATTAAATAATTTAGAAGAAAAATTGCTTATTTTAGCAGAAGTTCAATTACATACGAAACCAAACTTAATTTCAATAATAATAATAAATATTCTTCTATCTATTTTTCTAACATTAGCAGCCATTCTATATTATAAAAAAAAACTATTTACTAATAAAATCGATTCAAGATAAAAAACAAATAACTTACCAAAATCTAGATATACTTCAACAAGAAAATCCACTTCAAATTTTTTCTCCAACTTCAAATCGTAAAATGGTTTGCCTCGAAACTTATGTCTAAAGGAACACATTCGGACTATTCGATTTAATACATATTTATAATTTATCCTTATAAAGATTATAAAGCAATCTACAAACAAAACACAAGTCTTAATTAATTATTTACAAAATTACGAAACAAAATAAAAAATGTAACCTCACTTGTTTTAATTCATTACCAATTATTTGGTATCGTTGATTTTGGTAAATAAATGGTAATTGCCAATTACCATAATTTTTTTTCTTTATTATATTCCTTTTTTTTCTCGCCCTATACTGTACTCCTTCTCAAGACAAGAAAAGCCAATCTTCGGGATAAAATACACGAAGCGATTCATTAACATTGAATCGCCTCGGTTTTAAAGAAGGATCTTCATTTTGTTGATTTTTTTTGGCAACTCGATTTACCTTCACCTAAAAAGAAAATCAATAAGTAAATAAAATCAAAATATATACATTGACATACATATACAAAAACATAAATACCAATTTCATCGTTCCACACTTTTTTCGGAAAGTAAAAAACTTCCCACAAAAGTTGTATACTCCTTCCGGTTTTCCTTCTATTTCCTTTTTCACGTTCACGTAACTATTGATTAGTTAAATAATTAATAATTAATTGAACAATTAATTAATTAACTTATAAATAAACAATTAATTAAATATGAACAATTAAGTTTAAGAATGGAACAACAAACTAAATATAACCCTTAGTTGTTATTCGGAAATACATAACTTGACATGTACTTAACTTATTATTTGTTTAAACAAACAATTGTTTAAACAAACAAATCAAATTATTTTATTAAATACGAAACTGCGAATATTCTTAGCTTCAATTGTAGTGCCAAGCCCACGTAACTTTTAATTCTTTTTATTAATTAATCGACTAATGTTAATAAATAAACAATTTATCGAATACAAACAATTAAGCATAACAATAAAAATAACAAATTAAAAATAACCTATAGTCGTTATTCTTTTTACGCCTATTAAATTTATTATTTGTCTAAACAAATAGAACTAATTGTTTAAACAAATAAAACAAAATGTTCAGTTTAAACAAATATAACAATTATATGTTTATTGTAATCACGTATATTCTAAAGTTTTAAATATTCTCAGAGTGCTTTTTGTCAAACGATCGGCACACGCAATGCACCACTAGACAACTCAAACGACACACCCCAGGGGCCCTTTTAACGAAGACTTGTCTTTAAATATGAGCTCGAAGGAAGTCAGGTAGTCAGTGAGTCACAGATCCAGTCGCCTAGTCGAAAATTACACGCGTCGAAATAGATACAAGTTTGTCAACGGGTCAGTCAGCCAAGCTGTGAAAGTTCCAAAAGGATATATTTGTGCGGATCTATATTTTTCACCCTCAACAAGTCAACCTGTTGGGTCAGTGACCGAACTACGTTGGCGCCTCATTGCGAAACTTCGCTACATTTTCATCTGGAACCTTTGGATTAAAACCCACCAATACAACCAAAGGATTAAGCGATCACCGGAGTGAAACCAATCTTTTGAAAACCATATTTGGAAAATTATTAGGTAATAATACACTAAAAATCAAAGACAAACTTTATCCTCCCCATTTACAAATCTTTCAACTTATTAACAAATAATAATTAATTTACAGATAGGATCAACTAATCCTATATTTACAATTTCAAAAGAACCAATCCTGAGTTAAATGCAATATTCAAATCTTGAAAAAATCGATAAACATTCGTAATTTAAATGTAATAGAACTTGTTTAATTTACCAGCCCTGTCCCAGTATTGGCAATACCTTTTGCCAAACTAAATCAGGGAACATTAGGGATTTAATGCTGGGGTAATAGCTAGAATAAAATAATAATAATAAAAGACATTTTTATTAAATTTAGTTAGGTTTAGGACATAACATA
Organism: Ganaspis brasiliensis; assembly: GCA_037103525.1. NCBI lineage: Eukaryota > Metazoa > Arthropoda > Insecta > Hymenoptera > Figitidae > Ganaspis > Ganaspis brasiliensis. Next base: position 66,598 of record JAZKLR010000183.1, on the reverse strand, counting down.
CCCCGCGTTTTGGTGCATCGGCCGCTGGTACTGGTAAATTGACAGTTCGGTTACAATTGAATTGTATTAAAAAGGCTCATATAATAACAAGTCAAGTAAATTTGTTTTCACTTTCAAATAACAAAAAGAAACGATTTCTTTATTTTAAAAAGAATACTCAAGATTAATTTCATAATTTCAATTCAAAATTAAAATTTTAACCCCTTTTTTTTATTTAAAATAATAAATGTATTACTTTATTTTTTTTCAGCATATTTTTATTGTATTTCATTATTCTACGAAACTGACAATATTTTTTGCATTAGTGACAGTGATTTTTTTTCTCTTTCTCTCTCTTTACGCAAAAAGTTTTGTCAGATACTTTAGAAATCTGTACATTTGTTTATAACCGTTAGTCTCCTTTTGGGTTGTACGTTTGACATTAAAGAACGGCCACCATTGCACATAGGGTAAGAGCCGAATTTAAACAAATTAGGACGGTAGCTATACTTCGCGTGCTCGCAAGCTCTGGCTTTCCTTAATAAAAGAAACGGTTCCTCCGATTAACCTTGTTGTAAGTGTGTAGCCACTTGAACATGTGAAGAGGATTAAAATAAAGTGAAAACACAAAAATTGTAACGTGATTTTTTTATTTCACCCGACAAATTTTATAGTGCGCGATTACATGAGTTTACACAACACATTAGACTTCATTCCAAACATTCTTTTACATTATGGTTAGGAATTTTAATTCAACAAAATCATATAGAAACAACAAATAGATGTCTTACATACTTATATATTAAAATATAAACAATACTCAGGATCTTCATATAACTTTATCAAAGTAAAATCTTTCAACAAACAAGTTAACAACAATAAAAATAAATTAATAAATAAAATCAGAATAAAAAAAAATAATAATAATATTATTAATAAATTTATTTAACTGAAAAGAATTAATATTTACTTTTCGAGAAATATTTCTTATATAAAATTTCAAATTGTACACTAACATAGTATTTACATATATTTAATATTACACATGATTCAGATTTGTTTTTCAAAAAAAATATATATATATATTAACTTGTATTTTGAAATGATTTTTACAAATGTCTAATGAAGAAAACTCTGCAATAACACGTAATAAAAGTAGAAACAACCCCGATTTAGCAAAACTAGTAAATGAAAATAATAGATCTGCTTTTCAAGATAAAAAATCAAGGACTGATAAAACATTAAAATCTACTCCGACCACTAAGCAATCCAAAACTGACTCACCACATCCAAATAAAAGCGTAATAATTAGTGAAAGTAGTAAAACTAACGAAGAATCAATCCTTTTTGATCCCGAAGTATCAGAAGACTCTTTTGTTAATTCAACATTTAATCCAAACGACTCAACAGTAATTGATAACGGAGACAAAACATTATTAGCCAATATTAAAGACGAAAATAAATTTGAAACTGAATCTGAATTAGAAACAGATTCCGACGACTTCGATCTTGATAATTTAGAAAAGTCAATTTCTAATAAAAAAGATATTTTAAAACCTTTACTTAAAAATAAAAATAAAATACAATCATTATTACTTAATTATTCTGATCGCGATCTAGCTTATCAATCTCTAACAATAAATAATCAACAACAACAGACAATGGCTGTTTCCAATAATCAAACAATTTCTTTACGCGATGCATTAGAATTAATACCTACTTTTACTGGTAATAACATTTCCTTTGATCAATTTATCTCAGCATGTACCGAAGCAAAAGAAATGCTACCAACGACTGCGGAAGCAAATTTAACTAAATTAATTAAAACAAAAATTAGAGATGAAGCAAAACAATGCTTACTAGATGAAACTTACAATAACATCAATGACCTTATTGATAGTTTAAAGAATGTTTATTCTCCAAATAAATTAATTTATCAACTTCAAGGCGAATTAGGAAGCATTTATCAATGGGAAAACGAAAAAGTAATTTCTTACGGGACTAGGATTCGAGAATTAGGAAATAAAATATTAGATCCTCATAAGCGGATTAATCAAGGCGATGAAGATGAAAATTTTCTAGAAGGATTAAGAAAAGACACACTGGATTGTTTCATGAGAGGACTCAAATCAGAAATAGAATCAAGATTAAGCAATAAGGAACCAGCGACATTTATAAATGCTATAAACGAAGCAATTGAAATAGAAAGAAAACTAGCAGCTACATTAGCGTTACGTTCATCTAATAGGAATAGAGACGAGAGACAGGAATCAAAACGGGATAAAGTTCATACTGTTCAAAATGATTTAACATGTCAAATATGTAACAAAAGAGGTCACAGCGCCCTTTTCTGTCGTCAATTAAACCAAAATACTAATTTTAATAATAGAAATCCTACACAAACTTTTAATAATTTTAACAGACAACAATATAATAATAAATTTCCACAAAATGTAGTTAACCAACAACAACAATATCCAAATCAAAGGAACTTTAATCAACGACATCAAGTTCAGTGGCAGCCTCGTCAGAACATAGGATTTTCTGAACTAACAAATAATAGACCGTACCAAAATATGTTTAATCAAAGAAATAATTCAAATAACTTCAATCCTCCATACTCGAATAGAATTCAATTAGAATGCTTATATTGTAAAAAACCATTAGTGAATGTCGAAAAAGAATATACAACAATTAACAACAACTTCAACAATATCAACCTCAAACACAGCAATATCAGAGTCAAAATCAACAACCGCAACAAAACCAAAACCAACAACAGCAACATTTCAGTCAACAACAACAACAACAACAACCACAATCATCTAGATTTCAACCGCGAAACGTAAGAAACCAGGGAAACTCCAAACCCCTCCCCACTCCGGGTGCAGCTCGGGAGGGTCAACAATAAAGAAAAATGCACCCAATAAAAAAGCAAAAGAATTGAAAGAAGTAAAAATAAATATAAGTTCTGAAAAACTAATTCCTTCAATTATTACAGAAATAAATGGATTAAAAGAACCAGCACGTATCATGGTAGACACTGGAGCAGGTAGAAATTTAATAAAATTAAGAATTGTTGATCACACAGTCGAGATTAAACAAGATGAATTATTGCGACCTACAGGAATTAATAATCTTCCAGTTTATACTCTAGGTAAACTTACATTAAATATTTTTGGTTTTCCAACAATTTTCCATTTAATCCCTAATAGCGTACCAATAGAAGAAGATGGTGCCTTAGGATCAGAATTTTTTATCAATAACAACGTTAATATTAACTATGCATTAAAATGTTTAGAAATTGAAGGTCAGAAATACTTTTTTCAGAAAGAAGAATCAATATTAAACACTCAAAATATTAATCAAAATTACTTAACTTCAATTGAAGAACCACACTTTGACAATTGCCAAATTAATAACATTACTGGCGAAGACAGAACCTAACAAATAAAAAAATTACTTAGACTAGATCACTTAGACTCAAGAGAATTATCACATGTAGAAGAATTGGTTAAAAAACATCAAGATCGATTTCAATTACCTGACGAACCACTTGAAGCCACGCCCCTTTTAGCACATTCAATTCCTACTACTGACGAACGCCCAATAGTGACTAAACAATACAGATTTCCCCCAGTACATAAAGAAGAGATTACTAGACAAGTAAATGAACTTTTAAAGAACAAAATTATTAAACCTTCTCAATCACCATATAATACACCTATCTTTCTTGTACCAAAAAAGTTAGACTCTCAAGGTCGACGAAAATGGAGAATGGTTTTAGAATTTTGAAAATAAAATGAAAAAACAGTTGCAGACAATTTTCCGATACCCAGCATTTTAGAAATATTAGATCAAATCTCTAATGCCAAATATTTTTCGGTATTTGATCTTGCAAACGGATTTCATCATATACCAATGGATCCAAGAGACTCACATAAAACAGCATTTTCTACCCCTTACGGACATTACGAATTTGATAGAATGCCCTTCGGTTTAAAGAATGCGCTAAGCCCATTTTAACGTGTTATAAATATCACTCTGGATGGACTAATCGAAAATGATCTCTTCGTTTATCTAGATGATATCGTTATTTATTCAGAAACTTTGGAAGAACATGAAGCTAAGATTAACAGACTTATGGAACGTTTACAGTATGCAAATTCACGTTTACAACCAGATAAATGCAAATTTCTTAAATCTGAAATAACATACTTAGGACACATCATCGATAAAAATGGAGTTTGACCAGATCCCAAGAAAGTAGAAGCAGTAAAAGAATTTCCAATTCCCAAAAACGAGAAAAATATTAAACAATTTTTAGGTTTAGCCGGATATTACAGAAGATTTATTGAAGGATTTTCCAAAATAACAACACCTCTAACTCAGTTATTAAAGAAAGATACACCATTTCAATGGACAGAAAAACATCAAATTGCGTTTAATACTTTAAAAGAAAAACTATGCGAAGAACCATTATTATAACGAGCGGATTTTACTCAACCCTTTGTACTTACTACGGACGCATCAGGATATGCAATCGGAGGCATACTTTCCCAAGGAAAAATAGGACAAGACAAACCTATAGCATATACATCGCGTACACTTAATGATAGCGAAAGAAAATTTGATACATATGAAAAAGAAGCTTTAGCCATTGTTTACTGCGTACATCACTTCAGACCGTATCTTTTTGGAAGAAAATTTACTTTGGTCACAGACCACAAACCATTAGTTTGGTTTCAAAACACAAAAGATCCTTGTTTATGAGTTACCCGATGGAGATTGAAATTATCGGAATACGAATTTGACGTTGTCTACAAAGCAGGCAAATCAAATGTGAATGCAGATGCGCTATCACGTAATCCAATTGATTTAAATGAATCAAACATTTTATTTAAAAACAAAATAAATTATACTAAGTTCCAACGATATAATAAAAACAGTTATTACTATGAAGAAACAGATACAGAAAATACAAGTGAAGAAGAATCAGATGAAAAAGACTCATACTACGAATATTCAAGTTCTAGTAATGAAACTAGTGAAGAATGAGACGACGATTTTCTCGATAAAGTAGAAATAAACGAAGAAAAAACTGAAGAAAAAGAAGAAACATGTAAGGACTTTAAAGAAGAAACAAATGAAGAATCAGATAAAAGAAATTTAGTCACAGGATCTGACAATCAAGAAAAATATGAAATCAAAAACGATGAAAATAAAAATATAAAAAATATACATGTTGAAAATAAGAAACAAGAAAATGAAGAAAAACCAATTCCACGAAATCTGAAAACAAATGATTTGGTAACAAATATCCAAATAGAAGAACAAAGCACTCAAAGCTTTGTAAGAAAAAATTATGAAGAAAATAATACAACTCAAAGCAATACAGACACAAATTCCAAAATAAATGCAATGGTAACAAGAAACAAAGCAAGAAAACAAGAGAATCAAAATAATACAAACATAGAAAAAAGCGAAAAATCAACAAATATGAAGAATAACCAACCTAAAACCCCTTCGTCTCTACAAAGAGAAAGGCAAAGAAAAGGAGAGAATTATTCTATCATAAGAAAAAAGGAACAAACGTTAAGCGAATATATAACAGAAAGCGAAGAATTACCAAATATGAAGAATAACCAACCTACAAAACCTTTACCTCTTCAAAGAAAAAGAGAAAGGCCAAGAAAAGGAGAGAATCATTCTGTCATAAAAAAGAAGAAATCAGCTATTAAAAAATCAAAGAAGTATAGGAAAGCGCAAAAAGACTCTTTAGATTCAGATCCAGAATTTACAACGAAACCATTAATAAACAAAAAGAAAAATAAAAAACGAAGTCCACCAGAGCCCCCACCTGCAGAAATAAATATGCCGGATGGACAATTGATTAGAAACAACAATATTGTAGAATGCCGCGACCAGCTCACTATGCGAAAGGATAATTATGCTTATTTTACTTCAATCACAGGCGAACCAAGAGATATCGGATCAAATGCTCTTTTTAAAAGAAATGAGTTACCAAAATTAAAAAACTTATGTTTAGGAGAAGTTCACGAATATCGTCGTGGTAATCAGCATCATTTTGTGTTACCAATCGAATCAGAAATTAAACTTAACCTTACGGAGAAACTTAAATATATTAAATCTTAAATTAATTCTTTATTTTTGAAAGCAAAAGAGTTAAAAATTCGTTCAATTAGTATTGCAAAAACTTCTGAAATTAATCACATAACATGAAACGAAATTCTAGGGATTATGAATTCCATTTTTTATAATTCATCAATTAAAATCATTATCTGTTTAGGAATAATAAAATTCGCAACTAAAGAACAACGAAAACAATTAATAGAGGAAGCTCATTCTTCGGCTCTAGGAGGTCATAATGGAGTATCAAAAACTTACAACCGAATACGTCAAAATTTTTACTGGCAAAATATGAAATTAAACATACAAAAATATATACAAACATGCTTAAAATGTCAAATTAAAAAACTAGTTCGAGTTAAAACAAAGAATCCTATGGTTATCACAGATACACCAGGCACAGCATTTGAAACAGTTTCCATGGATATAGTAGGACCTTTACCTGTAACAGAAAAACAAAACGAATATCTATTAACCATTCAAGATAATTTTACTAAATATTCTTTAGCTATTGCACTACCAAATGCACTTGCAAGTACCATTGCAGATGCTTTCGTTAAAAAATGTATTTGTATTTTTGGTTCTCCAAAAGCGGTTCTTACTGACCAAGGACGAAATTTTCTAAGTATTCTTATTAGAAATCCAGCAAAAACATTTCGGATTAGACAATTCAAAACAACTGCTTTCCACCCACAATCGAACGGATCTCTTGAAAGATCACATCACGTTCTTGCAGAATATGTAAAACAGTTCGTAGATAAAAATTCTCAGTGGGTCGACTGGCTTGAACTAGCCACGTTTTCATACAATACTAGTATTCATGAAGGTACACGTTGTACTCCATACGAATTAGTTTTTGGTAAACTAGCTAGGCTACCGTCAAGCGAATCACCAGACGACAATGAAAAACTCGAAACTTATGACGAATATTTAATAAAACTAATATCTAAACTACACGAAATTAGAGGAATTGCAAGAGAACATTTAGTAGCTGCGAAAGAAAAATCGAAGATATACTACGACAGAAAAATCAATCCACAAGATTTTAAAATTGATGATGAAGTATTTTGATTAAGCGGACCTAAACCAAAGAAATTAGGAGACCAATATTCAGGACCACATAAAGTTTTAGATATTTTAGGCAAAGGAAATGTTAAAATAGAAATAAAAAATGAACTAAAGGTTGTACATGTAAATAGATTGAAGAAATCAAGAATAAATTCAAACACACATAAGTAAAACAAAAAATTCAAAAACAAGTAATAGAACATACCACACATCTAAGAAGTAATAAAAATTATACTTTTAACTTCAAAATATTAGTATTTTTCCCAAATAAATATCCCTTTCTTTGTTCTTTTCCTTTTTTTCCTCTATCAAAAAAAACTCACCTCTCTTAATTAGAAATATCATTTTACAGAAATGTCTGGCAGATCGAAGACATGGCTAGCCCTTATAATACTAATATCATGGAGAACATCAGTACAAGCCATCATCGGTTATGACTGTGGTTCAAATCAACTTAACCTCACAACAATATCCCTTTTGGAAGTAGCTGAATGTGACATACCTGAACCAGAGGTAAACGTTGAACAGAAATACGTCCAACTAGTACAAATTAGCGATTTTACCCGTACTAAAGTGAAACAATGTAAACTGGAGGTCGATAAAACAATTACACACTGTGGAGCATTTTCACATGCATCAGAAGTAAGAAATGGATTAAGTGCATACATTCATGATATTTCATACGATCAATGTAACACTCTACATCAAGGCGGAACTATAACATTTGGATAAGACGCAAAATTATCAAAGTTGAAACCTAATCATACAAATTATCATAGTATATTAATAGCAGGATACACTGACACAGATGCAGATTGCACAGGAGTTCAATTTACAGATCCATTAGGGACCTGGGACAACGTTGTTGTACAAGAAGTAGTAACTGTAACATTAACCGAATACTATGCAAGTGTTAATTTAAATACAGATCGAATCCACTTACAATCTGGTATCACATGTTCACTCTCAGATACCAATTGTTTTGACATGGAAGGCGGACAGACATTTTGGAACCCTTTACCTCAAGACATTTGCCATCTTAATAAATATGAAGTCTTATATGAAGGTTTTGTTAATAAGACTTATGAAAATACCACTCAACATGCAGAAACAATTTACTTTTTGAATACAGAAGATATAACATTTGCATTATCACAAAGAAGTCTAAACCCAGTTTGCAACTTAATTATGTATAGAACAGAACACCCAAAATTATTAATTGTAGAAACCCAACCAGGAGCATCAATTTTACCAAACAAAAAACCTACTGTACAAAATATGGATCTTTTTACCTACGTAAACTCTAAATTTGTGTATGTTGAAAGACACATTCGTACTCAAATGAAACAATTATATCATGACATATTAATTCAAAATTGCGAATTAGAAAGACAGGTTCTAAAAAATACTTTAACATTAGCAGTCCAAACCCCAGATGAATTTGCATACAATTTAATGAAAGGCCCAGGTTATATGTCAATAATAGCAGGAGAGGTCGCACACATAATAAAATGCATTCCTGTAGAAGTAAAATACCGCGAAACAAAGGAATGTTATCTACACTTATCCATTTATAAGGGAAACGACACACTTTTCTTAACACCTCGAACACACATAATAACTTCTAAAGGAACTGAAACTAATTGCAATTCCTTTATTCCATCAATGTATTGTTTAGGACAAAAATGGTACAAAATGCTTCCTAACCCAATAGAAACAACTAACCCCGCTACTATTAGGCCCCTAACAAGCGTTACATGGTAATACACAAATCCTTTATCATTATCAACCAGTGGTGTATATTCACAATCCGATTTAAATAAATTAAAAGATCATATAATGTTCCCAGCAGAAAAACCAATGATTCTAAATAGTTTAGTTCGCGGCATGACAGGGTTACCCACAGTTAATCAGGGAATTTCTTTAATGGATTTACTAGACGAGAAAACTATGGAAAAATTTGCCCAGTCAACGTGGAATAAAATTTGGACAGTATTTTCTAGTTTTGGTACTGTCAGCGCAGGATTTATAGGCGTTGTCATTGTAGTACGAACAATTAAATTATTAATCGACACATTTATACATGGCTATGCCCTGTATACTTACAATCAAACTAATCCATATCGCATTTAACTTAAGCACGCAATCAGTAAGACCTACAGACAAAGTGGAGGAAGCACTAATAACAATGGGTTTATCACCTTTGAGATACACGTATGAAATTAGAAGGGATACGAATAATAGATTACTTTTCGAAATATCGGTATCAAATAATATATTCCAGTATACCGCAATGGGGCATGATCCGGATATGGTAAAAGAGCATGTTGCACGTAGCTATCTTAAAACCCTACCAATCAACAATAACATCCTTATAACAGCCCTTCCTACCGTCGACGCCATTCGCGAACTAAAAAATATTTGCTTAAATTTAAAACTACAAGAACCAAAGTATATTTATCTTTATTTTTGTCCAACTAAGCGCAATCATATTATCACTTGTAAAGTTAAAGAAATCAAAGAAAATGGCATCGCCAATACAATCAGAGAAGCCAAAATTCAGGCAACCTTTAAAATGATTCATAAACTATATAAAAAACAAAACAGATCGATAAACAATGTTACGGATGCAATGCATGATTTATCCTTACACACATCAAACAATCATCCTTCTACTAGTACTTCACAACGAACCAAAGAAATACCTCCTCAATTACCACCAAGAAACAAGATTAAAACAAATCCTTTCCAATCCAGTAAAAATAGAGCATGCCATCCACAAACAAAGTCGTACAAAAAATGCATAAATTGCGGTTATCGGGCCTTGAACCCTTATCATTTTGCATAAATATGTTTGTTTTTTTTTTAGCATGTCACACCAACCTCTCAACCTCACAACACAAAAATCTGCCGAATCATCCTCATCTCCTCGTAAAAATTGTGTATTTTCAATACTACATAAAGATTTACCATTATCTCATTTTAAACCAATAGAAGGACAAATAGATGTACTACAAATCTTACGTTATTTTACTTTTGAATATGGTCTTTCAACACCGAACATTTCAATGGAAATAGACAAAAAAGAAACATTTTTAACAATATACACAGTCTATGTGTCGGTTGAAAACAAAATAAAAAAGAAAAGAGCATATTCTCAAGTAGTAGCAGCTCAATACGCAGCACTAGACTTATTAAAATTTTTTGTAAGAACTCACGATCTCATTGATGATGAAGATCCCTTTTTAGTAAACACTTCAAAAACGCGAGAAATAGGAACACAAACTGATCCGCGACCTAAATTAATACAATGGCACAACTATTGTAGATACTGTTTATATCACGGTCACACTATTAAAAATTGTGACACATTAAAACTAATTCGAAGGTTTGAACCTCAGAAACCAGTATTGTTTCTAGCACCAAACCCAAATTTACACAAAACAATTGGAATCTTACGTGCAATCTACTCGAATAGTAATATAAGCAAGATTAAAGAAAGACTAATCTAAAATTTCGTTTGTTTTAGTCTCAAGTCTCACCAAGGTTCCACTTGCATGACCAAAAGACATTTCGAGGAAAACAAGATAAATTCAATTTCAATTATTTTCTTTTCTATCTTTCAAAAGAATGACCAACATGCTAAGTATGAAATTCGTTTCCATCCTTCTCACACTTCTTATTTTTATTATTTCTTCACACTCTTATAATCAAACAATCCTAACACCAAATTCCACCATTATTTTTGAGTCTATGGGATTTATTACACCTTTAAATGAAAAAAGACATTTTTTAAACTCCATTGAAATTTATGAAATTTTAAGATTTGGTAGACTAATAATTCAAACATTTAAAGAAGTAACTACACATTGTTCCAAATTCTGCCCAAAAGATATTATCAAGGAAGAAATAATGAACAAAGAAAAAGAACTAAGATCAATTTTAAAAGACATCGAGGATATTTTATATAATAGTACAACAGAATTAATCTCTAACAGTCAACAATTTTATCATGTTCTGGACAAAATGCATAACACAAACCTTTCCACAATAATCGAACAAGAGCAACAAATCTACGTTTTCCCCACTATCTTTTCAGAAACATTTAACAACAACTTTCAAATTCAAGATACACTTAAAAGTTTCAAAGGCTGGCATAGTAAATATTTAGATCAACAAGATAAATTTTATGTATTATTTTCCATATCATGGACTAAATATTTAAGCGAACCAATTTCCAATTACATAATTTACATAAAAAAGATTTTAAACATCCTAATATTAGCAACAAACAATAAATGGCATCCGGTATTACAGTCATCAATCCCTCAAGAATACCTTTTCAACACTGTTTCACACGAATTTTCTCTAACAAAAATATTAAGATACTCAGAAACAGACGTTTTTACACATAAAGACAAATTATTTATTGCCCTTTCAGTACCTTATTCACCACAATATAATCTTTTTAAATGACATGCAATTCCAATGTTTAACACTTTCAATAAACGATACCCCCTAATAACACAAATAGACTTAAAAAACTCACTTTTAGCTATTTCTAAAGACAATAAAACTTATTTTTTTCTGGACAAAACAAGTATAAAAAATTGCCACGAAACAACATTTGATAAAATTTGCCCCTCTTCACCGGATATTAAAACCACAACTGAAAATCCTACTTGCGAGATTGAACTTTTTTTGAAAAAACATTCAAATCTATGTACATATAACTTACAAACTTCTTTTAAAGATTCATGGACCATGTTAGAAAATTATCAAGGCTGGTTATATTCAATTAATTTTCCCACAAATATTAGAATTCGTTGTCCACAAAAAAATAGAACAGAGTTAATTATTCAAAATAACGGGATATTAAAAATTAAACCAGAATGTGCAGTAGAAATAAATTTTCTCATTTTACCTAAATTAACTAAAAAGAACCAAGAAAAACCATACTTAATTATCAGAGAAAAAGATTTAAATAATTTTCGAAATAATCATATAACTTTGTTTGAATTGATTTCTAATTCCAAATTACGCATCGATTTTCTTTTGAATCACTAGAATAAAACTAGACAGATTATCCCACTAAATAAATTAGAAGAAAAATTACTCATTATGGCCGAAGTTCAACTACACTAAAAAAAGAATTTAATTTCGAGAAAAGAATTTGATGACCTATTTCTCAATATTATGATAGCAGTAATGATAGTGAATATCCTTCTATCTATTGTTTTAACACTAGCAGCTATTTTATATTATTTAATTAAGAAAAACTATTTACTTATTAAATCAATAAAAAATGCAAAAGAAATAACTTACCAAGAATTAGATCCATTAAAAAAAGATGAAGAGTTTCAAATTTTTTCACCAAATCCAAAACGTAAAAAAACCAGATTGGAAACTTCTGTTTGATAATATATTTTTACATTTAAATCCTAACTGACTGTCTGCAACAAAATATATATATATATATAACAATTCACGAATCAAGACAAGTATAAAACAAAATATAAGTAGTAAACTCACCCTTTTCAAGTCATCTCCTGTAACTTTATATTTGAATTTATCAAAAATAAAAGGCACTGTTCAGTCACCCCCATTTTTTTCTTGTACGATATTTCTGACACGTACTCCTCGTTTTGTTAAAGATAGCCACTCCACAGGAAAATTAACGAATTTTATTGGAGCAATTCGAAATCTTCGTCTTTTAAAACGAAACATACTTCCACCCTCTTCAAATCCTATCTCGTTTTCGTTTAACTGCAAATGAAATATTTAAATAACCAAAACTTACAACATTAAAATCAATGACTAATTATTTTTTTTCAAAATCTCGTACCAACTGCATCTGTTGTTTCTCAAATACAAAAAAATTTCCATCAACAGAATAAACGTTTCCAACAGAATTATTCACTGCGGAAACAATTTTTTCTCTTATTAAATTTTGTTGTCCAACTGGCAGTCTAGTCCACCAACCAAGACCATATAAGTTCTCATTTTTTAAATTCATTATACAAAACTTATCATCACTATCATGTTCCTCCCAAATTTTCTTTTCCCATTCAATCACTTCGAACTTTCTGATTGAATCATTGGAGTCGACAGGATCATTTTGCACCACCTCAGGCACAACATTCACAACAGATAAATCATTATGTTCATTAAGTTCCAATCAATTTCAACATCTGCACTTTAACAATTTTCACTTAACTGAATTTCATTTCCACTTTGTCTTAATTCTTTTATAACACTTTGAAAACTTTGAGAATTAACGTGAGAACCACTTGTCAAAATACAATCCAGTCCTTGGTTTGTATTCAAATCAAAACATTCCTGAACACTTGAACTATTGGAATTTTCATTTGTATTATCACTAAAACTAACATCATCATATGAAAAGTAAAAATATATAATAACGTCTTTGTCTTCCATTTTAAAATCTTCTTTACAAGAAATTCACTCAAGGAAAGCCAAATTGAGACTAAAAACCCATTTAAAGACATATTTTAGCCCAAAACTTACCTCTTACAGGACAAACTCTGCGACAACCTTCTCTAAACTTGTTCCTCTTCTATTAGGTAAAACACGTACAAAGAAAATTGAAAGAGTATTTTAAATTAGAGAAAAATAAATGAAATTATTTCAATTTGTAAACAAGTCGAAAATATATGTAACAACCATACTCATTAAATTTTCTTTTAATAACACAAAAGCATGTATAAAAAATATATCCAGTTAAGGAATAATTGTTTAGCGTTAGCATATTACTTTATCTCACTTATATATTATATATATTTTTCTTAAGCATGTTTAAAAAAAAAACAAACAAACAAACAAACAAACAAAAAAATCAAAAACAAAAAAAAAAAGAGCATGAAAATAGATTATATGTACTCAGCAATCAGAACTTACTTTTAGTGGAGCACTATTGGTATGTGTGTTACAGAACAACAATGGCTGCACATTTTCGCGTTATCAATGCCGAAGCCGTTATTAGCCCGGCACAATTATTGAATGAATTAAGCATAGAATACGATTTTACTGTACCCGAATATGAAGTGGAGAAAGTACCATTTATCTTAGCACCGAGATATAGAGTAAATTGTAGAATTTTTCACAATTAGTAAAGAAGCCCCCAATAAAAAAGAGGCAAAACAAGATGCATCGCGAAAAATGCTAACCGAATTGAATCGAAACTTCATATTCAGCGAGAGAAATGGGTTGCACGAACCACGATTAGAAGTAAATACCAAAAATCGCAGAATACTGTTTAAATGGACAGGCGCATGTGAGCGATGTTTCGTTAGAGGACATAGTATTTACGTATGCCGAGGGCCTACTAGAAATAGAAACCTAAGATAATAATTTGATTATCATACTTATATTAGATTCATACTTTTTCTTTTTTGTCTTTTCTATCTTCTAAATTTAGATGTTACCTGTAGAAAATAACATCGAACCCGGAGAAGAGGGTAACGGATTAAAAAGAGCTTTTATTATAAGAAGAATTTTATCACTTTTTTATTGTATTGTAAAATGTAACGATTCTATTGTATTTTATAATGATTATTGCGGAGAGCTAATATGTGAGGAATGCTACGTGAACAAAGTTCCGAATGAAGGAAAAATATTTGGTAGAATTTTTTACGCAACGCATTTTCCAATAAAAGACATTAATGATTTATATTGTAAAAAATGCCAATTACAATTATTCGGCATAATATTACGGGCTAACTCGTGCAGAGAATGCACTATCTTTATTTTAAAACATGCGATACTTTTTCATTCAGAACTCAAAGGCATCCCTCCCGTTAACGATCCTCGCCACAGTGGGGAATACTAAAAAAACGGGCCTCAAAATAGGCTAGAGCCTTCAATTTTCATCGGATTTAAACTTTTTTTTTTAAAAATACTCTGCATTAAATTCCAAAAAACTCTGTCGAGGCCAATTTTTTAATTTTTTGTTATTGTTTAAATAAAATTAATGTAAAACGTATAAACAATTATAATATTTTGGTTTTTGCAGAATATACTACCATAAATTGCTTTAATATTTTAGAAATCAATTAGCCTGAAGATCCTAAAATACAAACAGTAAAAATATATTGTTTAAATAATGCTAGTTAATTGTTATAAACAAATTTTATAAACAAATTCCCACTTTTCATCGTTTTCAATTGAAAAACCTTTTTTACCACAAATTAACTAAAACTTATGTTAGAAAATATAACTCATTACAAAGTGTCAGTATATACATATAATTATAAATGTTTTAAACAATTAGGATAAACACATATTAAATACAGCATCTAAAGAACTAAAAAAATTGTTATTTTTTAAGTCATGCTTTATTTTAGAAATTGATTAACCTGGAAATCCATAAATACAAACAGTGAAAGTATATTGTTTAAATAATGCTAGTTAATTGTTATAAACAAATTTTATAAACAAATTCCCACTTTTCATCGTTTTCAATTGAAAAACCTTTTTTACCACAAATTAACTAAAACTTATGTTAGAAAATATAACTCATTACAAAGTGTCAGTATATGCATATAATTATAAATGTTTTAAACAATTAGTATAAACACATATTAAATACAGCATCTAAAGATCTAAAAAAATTTTTATTTTTTTAAGTCATGCTTTATTTTAGAAATTGATTAACCTGGAAATCCATAAATACAAACAGTGAAAGTATATTGTTTAAATAATGCTAGTTAAATGTTATAAACAAATTTTAAAAACAAATTCCCACTTTTCATCGTTTTCAATTGAAAAACCTTTTTTACCACAAATTAACTAAAACTTATGTTAGAAAATATAACTCATTACAAAGTGTCAGTATATGCATATAATTATAAATGTTTTAAACAATTAGTATAAACACATATTAAATACAGCATCTAAAGAACTAAAAAATTGTTATTTTTCAAATCATAATTTATTTTAGAAATTGATTAACCTGAAAATCCGGAAATACAAACAGCGAAAGTATATTATATAAATAATGCCAGTTAATTGTTATAAACAAATTATATAAACAAATTCCCACTTTTCATTTTTTTCAATTGAAAACTCTTTCTTTATTTAAATTAACTAAAACTTATGTTAAAAAATATAACTCATTACAAAGTGTCAGTATATGCATATAATAATAAATGTTATAAACAATAAGTATAAACAAATATTAAATACAGCATCTAAAGAACTAAAAAAATTGTTATATTTTTAAGTCTTTTTTTTTGTTTTAGAAATTGATTAACCTGGACATCCAGAAATACAAACAGTGAAAGTATTGTAACAAAGAAAGAGTTTTCAGCGAGGTTTTCAGTTGAAAACAAAAAAAAGTGGGAATTTGTTAATATAATTTGTTTATAACAATTAACTAGCATTATTTAAACAATATACTTTCTCTGTTTGTATTTCTGGATTTTCAGGTTAATCAATTTCTAAAATAAAACACGACTTGAAAAAAAAACAATTTCTTTAGTTTTTTAGATGCTGTATTTCATATTTGTTTATACTAATTGTTTAAAACATCTATAATTATATGCATATACTGACACTTTGTAATGAGGTATATTTTCTAACATAAGTTATAGTTAATTTGTGGTAAAAAAGGTTTTTCAATTGAAAACGATGAAAAGTGGGAATTTGTTTATAAAATTTGTTTATAACAATTAACTAGCATTATTTAAACAATATCTTTTTACTGTTTGTATTTCAGAATCTTCAGGCTAATTGATTTCTAAAATATTAAAGCAATTTATGGTAGTATATTCTGCAAAAACCAAAATATTACAATTGTTTATACGGTTTACATTAATTTTATTTAAACAATAACAAAAAATTTAAAAATCGGCCTCGACAGAGTTTTTTGGAATTTAATGCAGAGTATTTAAAAAAAAAAAAGTTTTAATCCGATGAAAATTGAAGGCTCTAGCCTATTTTGAACCCCGTTTTTTCAGTATTCCCCATACAAGAGTATCGTTATGACTGGGAGAAAGACGATCACGAGGTTAGAGGATACTGGGCGCCGCCCGGTTTTGTGCATCCGGCAGCATGCTGTAACGTCAAAAATGAATCCGTGGAGACGCCTTTAGGGATCTTACAGCGATATTCCTCAACAAGGTGATTTTTAGACACCCAAAAAAAAAATATTTTTCTTTCTGGAAATGGCATTTTATGATTATGATATACCTTTGTTTCTCCTTTCTTCCCTTAGGAGGTTTCGAGAACTGCCTACTTTTCCCCCAAGGATGGAGTACAGGGCGACCTGGAATGCTTTAGAGCTAATTTTCCGCCAAACCTATCAGTCTAGTGAGTGGGGGTCATTGGGAGAGGCCCACTGCGATTGGGAGCTGGTAAGTGGTAGAAAAAAAAAATTTTCATCCTTTCAATGTTTCAAAAAAAAATTTTCCTCTTAAAAAAAATTTTTATTTTATTTTGTTTATTTTAGCGCTGGAAAGTCACACTTCAACCGCATTGGGTTGAATGCTAGATGAGGGGCACCGAGGGACCACATACTAAAAAGAAGACACCTTTCCCTTCGCCATTACTGCTTGAAAACATATTCTTTTACAATTATTTATTTTCGTCAATACTTCATGTTATTAGTTTTAAGAAAAATAAGTAAACACAAATATTTAAAAAAAAAATTAAATAAACAAATATTAATTAAAAAAATTGTTTTTGCTTTAATTATTTGACTTCTAAATTACTTATCTAATTATTAACTATCCGGATATTGATTTAGAAATAATTAAGGAGTTATATTTTGATTTTAATAATAGTGCATTAGAATATTAAAGCGTCCTATGTAATAACACAAAAAAAAATTAAAATTACCTTGAGGGGTGTCAACGTAATGAAACTTCGGTATCAAAAATAGGACAATACTCTATTATATGTAAACTACTATCTAAAGAGTGTCAAAATAAATTTGACAATCCAGAAGATTTAACCTTACACTCCTTAATGAGAAACTTGATAATCTCAGGAAGAATCCATTTTACACTGTAAGAGAATATGCAGTGTTTTGCAGATTAAACCTAATTTAGGAAAAAAAAATTTGTTCATAATGAAAATTAATGTTGAAATGTTAAACATAACATTTCAAAGTATTTACCTTCTACGGTAAAACCATTAATAACATTAAATTTTTATGTTTTTAAATAATTCTTCTTGAATGTTTTAAATTTTGTATTAATCTTAAAAAAAAAATTAAAATCGTTTTACACAACCTCCACTACCTTTGTAAAAATTATTAACTAAAGTCCTTTTTTTTTAACATAACAAAAAAAATAATTCAAGCATATATTGATTAAAGCTTAAAAGGACCAACAATCGTATTTGCTATAATTTTTGGATATTTAAGACTTTTTCGTAATTTTAATTATAATTTTTCTGAAATTTAGATCTGAATCTCTACATAGTTTTCTCAACTACAAAATTTTTTCCAAATGAAGGATTTATTTTCTATTGCCTTGACTGTTAAGTCGAGCATCTTTTGTCAGATTCAATAAATAAAAATAATATAATAAATAATAATAATAATAATTAATAAATTGAATTAAATGTTTATATTAATTCAACGAATAAAAATCAGTAAATGTTTCAATTTCCCCCTTGTTTTAAAATAGCCTTATTTTAATAATTACGGTACGAAATAGGACGAATTTCTCCTTATTTGATGCGCATCCGATGACAGCACAAACATCATCAACATAACGCTATTCTTACGTTGAACAACAATGTGAATAATTATTTCGAATCAGTTATTTCAATAGTTTGAAAATCGATTACGATTACAACTAGGTATTAAGTTAAGAAAAAAAATTTTTCTACGAGACAATTACTCTCACTGTTGTCAGGTGCAGCGAACAAATTGTAAATTTGGCCTAGCAAAATTATGATCAATATAGTGTATTATGGTATGCACTCAGTTAAACTTGTCTTCTACAATTCTCCGAGAATAAATTGTTCGTAATTTGTTTGTTATAACAATTAACAAAACGTAGAAAAAAATGTTTGTATATATAAAAATATATTATTATTATTCCTAAGAAGTTTTTAATTGGAGAATTGCTAGATTTTGAAAATCAATAAAAATAAAAATTAAAACTTAACAGTTTAGCAACGCTGAAAATTATGGTATATGATACAAGGCTTAAAATTGTGGTACGACTCCATAGTTATGGTACGGTCTGGCAACACTGATTATTTTTAATTGACATTCCAGTGATAACAGATTCATATATAAAATATGCAGACCTATATGAATTATAAAACTATACAAACTTATATATTTATATAATATAGTCCTAATATATATACACCCATATATATATATATATATATATATATATATATATATATTCCGACGTTATGGTTATAATATAATTATAATGTCCAAGAAAATTCATTATTAAATTCATTAAATTTTGTAAAGAATAAAATATTGAAATTGTTGAGATTTATTCGTTAAAAATTTTACAAAATACTATTAGCCGTTAAATTTTAACATTTCAAAGGAATTACAGTTAACTCACCTTTATATGACTCGTAGGTATAGACTTCAAAATATAACTTCTTGTAAAAAATAAAATAAGTTATGGGTTAAAACCAATGACATGGAATTTATTGTTTTTGAATTTTAAATTCTCAATGCAGTAACTAAATAAGAAATTTTTTTTGCATTTTTCTTTAAATTTCAACTTTTAAAAATTGAAATTTCTAGAACTCAATTAATGTTGAATTTTGAATTTTATAGCATTTATTTTGTTAGATTCAATGAATGTTTCATGTAAATATCCGTAACGGAACTGAAAGTGATTTAGAAAATAAAACTGTATACCTTCGTTAAAAATTTAAAAATTGCGATTTTAAACGGAATGTTATTATTGAAATCAAAAAGGTCAGTAATGTTTTGATTTATAAAAAAAATAAATAGATCACTGTAATGGCTCTAGGGTTGCTGTATGACATCTATTTTAATTCTGTATTGTAACTAGAAAATACTCGTTTTTCCAAAGGTCGAGCTTAGGGACAAGCTCAGAAAGTCCGTGGTGGGTGGTTACGACCCTAAGTAAAAATTTTTTTTATTATTATTACTGTTGTTTAAAATTGACAATAAATTGAAACAAAGTAATAGATTTAAAGTTTTACTAAAAGAGTCAAGAAATAAGGCACGTATTCACAAGGTTGCTGACGTAAGCACCATGCGTCGTGCCAAAGACCCAAGAAAGAACGAGTAATTTCGAAACCGATTTTAGTATTATTTTAGTCTTAATAAATGTATTTCAGAAATAATAATTGGTAAAAATTTAAAGATATAATTGTATACTATACCATTACTATATTAGGTATTGTTTCTTGTATATTTTCAACAATATAAATTATTGTAAACATCTCATCGAATTATTCTAGATAAGAAAAGGAAAGCAATAGAAATCATTTGTCCAAAAGAGAGTCCTCGAAAGATGGAAAATTTAGATATATGGGATGAACCAGAAATCATTATTATTTCCGACCTGAAAGAAACATAATTCCTTCTGATTCTTCCTCCTCGCGCTCTTCGTGATAACGAAAGCAGGCTGGACGTTACCTTTGAGCCCACATACATGTCGAATGGCGGTTGGTGCGTGAGAGTATACCTGCACATACATCGCCATACGCGAGAACAGTGACTTGGCTCGCCGGCCATCATGAATTCTTTTTCTTTTCTCCGTCTTACCTATGGGTGCAATGCCGTGCTGGACCTCGTGCGTTTCTTGACACTAAGCACGTGGCCTACCTCAACGAATCTATGCTAACACAGTGAGAAATTAAAACTCATGTCGACTTCTCGACAAATATTCTCTGCGAATCATTGGAAATTGATAAACCACTTATTATCAATTATTTGAACTCTAAACACCATTGCTAAATTTTTAAAAATAAATAATTAATTAACTGAAAGTTAATTAATCATACTTAGAGAATATTAATAATTCAATTAACTTAAAGGTTAATTGAAATAAATTCACTAAGTTGGGCTGAAGATTCTAAATGTTGCCGATGTAGCATTTTTGCAACCGTTTGGCAACATAAAATAGCCGGATTGCATTTCCTATCGCTTCCTCTTTCCCCGTCCTAAAATCATTCGATTTCTTTAAACCAATTAAAATTGTCCACACTTCCTGCCTATCTCCGCCCAATTTTTGAAGGCTTGGGTGAAATTATAAAATAAATTTTTCACACTAAATCTTCGCAGTTCCTGAATCGACGCGAACCTGGCTCGACAGGTAAACTCGCCCGTCTAGCGGCCATACGACTTGGGGCGCGGTCACTTAAGTAGGCAGAAATTGGGACAACAATTTCGGTTAAATTGTCTAAATTAAAGTAAAGTACCATCCAGTCTTGCAGACGTTAAAATATTTAATTGTAAAAATTACCAACAAACTTGGATAAATTTCTTTATGTGCGGATAACTGTAATCAATTTTTTGAATCTCTAAAAAGTTTTCCGGGAAGTAAAAGAAAAGGCGATTGCGGACAAGTGCTCCCCTTTTTGACTGTCGGAAAAATTTAAAGGCAACGAGGAAGAAGAATTAAAATTACAGGGCCATAGTAGATTCCAAGAATATTAAAATATTGACTCTTAGCACAATAGACAATTTCAGAGTGTGTGAGGTTGTGCACAAATTTTCTGATTTTTTTTTATTTCTGGTTGAGCCCGCTGCAGGACTAAAAAGGATTTTTAATTCTTTCCTTGAGTGGTAGGATTAAGTTACGTGTGAGTATTAAAACCCTCGCAAGTATCGTTCCAAAAATTCACTTTTGATCAGCAATTAATATAAAATTTGTAAAAGGGGAAAACAGGGGTTTCAGAATATATTGTATGAAATTTTTAAACTAAAATTTATTTGAGTTTTTCTTGACAATTTCGCTACCAACAATAAATTCCTACTCCTGGGCAACTAATTCCAAAAGATAGAGTAAGACGAATCCCGCAATAAAAATAAACACAAGTTTATACTTGTGAATGCGTGGTTCTGAAGAGCGTAAGTAAAGATTAGAGTTAAATTCTACTATCCATGTTAAAAATTAAAGTGACAGGTAATAACAGGGTGGGAGAAAATAATTAAAATTTTTCCGAACGTAACAGTTTTGATCTACAAAATCATTTATATTTCAATAAATTGTTTCCAAGATCCTCTGTTTGGTTTTAATTACTTTTAGGAAATATGTATTTTTTTATTTAAGAATTAGAAGATTTAAAATTGTATATATATATATATCTGTACAGATTTTCTTGATAATTATTTACATGAAAATATTTTAAAGCGAGAAATTTCGCGATTTTACAGAAAAAATCAAATTTCTCAAAAAGGGACCGATGAATGATTTTGATTTTTGCTTGAAATATCTTCTTTTTTGTTCTAGAATACATCCCAAAAAGAGAATCTTGGTTGTTTTGACTGTTTATAATAATTGGTTTAAACTCACTGTGATGTAGACGTAAAGGAGCGGCGTCCCTGGAATAGGGCACTCCATGAATACGTCCTTTTGTTTGTTTTATATTGAGCGATATGTGTGAAAGAGTGATTCTCTGGCATAGAGTGCTCTAAGAATATCCCATTGCACAGAATTAAAAACAAACAGAAGTAAAGAGCGGAGATTGTGCTCGAACTTTAAAACACTTGCGTAGTTTTGATTTTATTTATTGTCCCGAGGAACCTTCGATTTACTAGTGTTTTGTATTATTTTCTGCATGCTTTGTACGTAATTTTCAATCTTGTATTATTTGTTCAAAATTTATACAATTTTACTTTGTTATACACGTTTCACAATGTCTTGCTACGCCCATATACTTTTGGTCAATAAATTACATGCTAAGACCCTAATTAAATCTACAGATATTTGTTAATTGCCCTAATCCTAACAGGTAGCCATTACCGATCATTAACACTTTTTAAACATAAATATACCTCAAAATACTATTACGTTTTTAAATATCTGTAGTTTTTACGTTTGTGATTTTTATTTTCTCTTAAAGATAACTTTTTATCCATTAATTAGTTAATTTTGATTATAAAATTTTTCAACATATCTTCACTTACAATATAATATACTTTAAATTACATATTTTCACTCATGCGACAACCAACCCAGGGTTGTGCGCCACTTAACCCCGGTCCGGGGCTGGTTCCTGTGCAATATAGTTTTCATAAATGAAAAATTGGCAGAGTTAATCAACAAAGAGTGAAAAGTGCGCCAAGTACCCCTAGTCTCCCCTACAACATTTTGGCGGTGGTAAACATGTTTAGTTGTACATAAAAGTCAGTTTAGTATTATTAGTTCTTCTATAGTAGACATACCTTAAGACGCAACATTTCAGATTCCATTTCTTTGCTGTTATCTTCAAGCGTACACAAAGATGAAATGTAACGTGCCGCATCCATCTTTAAACTTATATTAACACAATAGTATTTTTTATGAACAGTGTCAGCTTCCATTTGCATTAGGTTTATACATTGTAATTGATTTTCCAACTTTAGGATTTTCTGCAATTACATTTATAATTAAACAGTTTAAATGTTGGTAAACGTACGGTCAAGTGGGGCTATTTTATGCACGCTGGGTAATTAATGAATTAAATATTTATATTCAGTTGTTTAAGTTTGCTACTTGGTATAAATATTTTCTGATATCTAGACTACATAACTAAATGAAATTACTTAATTATTTATCAATAATCATAAAAAAAATCTTAAAGTCGCAAAAATCAAGCTAAAATTTTTAAAGTTCTCAAAATTCTGTTTGGATCTCTGGAAGTTTAAAAGTGTTTCTAAAAGTATTAATAATACTTGTTGACAATTAAGTTGTGATGGTGTAAACTCTCTAAATCTGAATTAGTTAATAATAACTAACTATTAGTGAAAAAACGACTAATTGTTATTAAAAAAAGTAAGTAAAAAATAGTTAAAATTTAACTAATTGAACTAATAAAATTAGCAAAATTCTGTTTATTAGTTCAATTAGTTAAATTTCAACTATTTTTTAGTTACTTTTTTACTAAAATTTGTCATTTTTAGGGTTCGGACACAAAGTGTCAAATCCATAACCCTTATGTTTTCACTCGTTTGTCCGTCGCCCAAAACCATTACACTCTTCCCCCTAGCGGCCAAACTATTTGACATAGAGAGTTAAAATTTGGTACACTTATGTATTTTCACGTGTAGATAACAGAAAAAATATAGCGAACATGATTGAACGTGATTTTTATAGCGTTATCAAGGAAATAACAAGATTTTTTTCAAAAAATGCATTAAAATGACTATTTACCCACCCCCCCTTATCTCCCAAAATATTTGACCTAGAGTATTGAAATTTGGTACACATATATATTTTCGCGAGTGGAGTACAGGAAAAATATAGAGAACCTGATTGGAGGTGATGGTCATAGCGTTGTCAAGGAAAAACTTTTTTTTAAAAAAAAACGTGTCCCCCCACTTATCTTCCAAACTATTTGACCTAGAGGTTTGAAATTTGGTATACCTGGGTATTTTTGCGTGTAGATTACAGGAAAAATATAGCGAACGTTAGTGGACTTAATTTTCAAAAGTTATTAATGAAAAATTAAAAAATGACAAAAAACACCTATGCAAGAGGTGCCTATTTATTATGAAAAGTTGGGAATTAACAGAAATGTGTAAATTTATTTAGAAATTTTTATAAAACTATAAAAATTATGGTTTAAATTTATTATCATAACATTTTTTCCAAAAAACTGATATTTTACAAAAAAAAAATTTTTTCTTCTAAACAGGTACAATATTTAATAGTTTCAGATTATTTTTTTTGTACCAAATGTTTATTTTTATGTTTAAATTACTTTAAAAGTTTAAAATTAAGAAAAAAATTCATAAAAATCAAAATTATCTAACTCTCCGCGCGCGAGTCCGACTCGCACTTGCCCGGTAATTTTTTAACTAATAATTAGTTATTTTTCACTAATTGCTGCAGTAAAATCTCAGCCACGATTTTACTAATAATTAGTTAATTTCAACTAATTCTGATTCAGAGAGTTTGCACCATCACAACTAAATTGTCAACAAGTATTATTAATACTTTTAGAAACACTTTTAAACTTCCAGAGATCCAAACAGAATTTTGAGAACTTTGAAAATTTCAGCTTGATTTTTGCGACTTTAAGATTTTTTTTATGATTATTGATAAATTATTAAGTAATTCGATTTAGCACTCTCTGTAGTCTAGATATCAGAAAAATTAGTTATTTTTAACTAATTTAGATTTAGAGAGAACGTGATATGCTAACTTTGTATTGCATATCTTAAGAAAAAAGTGAAAAAAACTGAAAAACCAGGATTTAGTGATTTATTTTGTCCATTCTTTTAAATCAATTATTTTTCGAAAATTTGTTTTGTAGGTAGTAATAAATGCTTTAGAATTTAGTTTTAAAACATTTTAGACTTATTTTTGTAATAATAAAACGAGAAATAAGCATAACATTTCAATTTTACAAGCGGTGCCATAAAAAGAAAACTATTTTACCGATCTTACAAAAAACACGTGTTTTTGACTATCTTGTCTATATACATACTGTTAGTATTGTTTATAGGAGTTTTCTACTACAGAAGTTGTGTTGTGTGGTATTGGTGCAAAACTTTGTGTGCGGTGGATCCTTTTTTCAGACTGTAAGGTGCTTTTTTGTGCAGTTATTTAACTTTTGGAACATTGACCTTCTTACTGATGTGCTATGGCGATTTGTACGGAGTGTGGTGCTGTTATTTCTAGAGCTAATAAAGATACAAACTGCGTGTACAAGTTGTAATAGAATAACACATGAAAACTGTGCCACAACCAGTGCTAAACTTAAATTTAATAGTGGTGTTAAGAATTTATTTGCATCAAATGCATAAATGATAAAAAAGAGACATCTCTGGTTTAAATAATGTACTGGTAAATTCTGGATCTGGTAGCTATTCTGCTGGGATTTCGCAAGAAGTCAGCGACGATATATGGGTGGCAGTTGAGCAGGGGCAGAAGGCAGCTTTACTCTTATTTAGAAATTGATTCGCTGAATCAAAGCAAGGAGTTGCAAACTGCAAAAAAGAAACCTAAAGACTTGGAGGCAATAGTCGAAATTCTTGAACGAGATATAAATATGCACGAACAAACTTTTTTACAGACTTCGTTGGAGATTCCTGGTGTGCCAGTCAAGACGAACGAAAATCTCTCTGTAATTTTTCATAAAGTCGCTGATGCCTTGGGAGTCTCGATTGGTGAAGACGATTTTTAAAACATTTACCGACTTAATAGAAATATTAGTAACCAAGTCAGTCAACAACTGCCGCACAGTGGGGCAAACGTGGAATTTATTGTTCAAAACTATCTACAGCTTGCAATTTTTAACGGATTTTTCATTTTTTTTTATTTCCAAGATAATTAAATTCTTAAGAGGTGTAGAAAGCTACTTTTTGTATTTTTGTATATTTTATAACTTTTTTTTTAAACAAAGTTGTAAAGGCGAGCTTTTGCAGTGAAGTGATTTTTATTTCTGGACTCGAGGCCTTTATTTGTGCTCAAAATGAGTTTAAATTATATTATTTATCATCATAGAAGATACATAATTGACTTATAATGAAATTTTGACAGTTGACAGCTGTCAATTTAACGGTCAACTTTGCTAAAAACAAATTTATTGAAAATGATAGCCTAAGGGTTTTCGGTATCGATGATAAAGAAGATAATGCCAAATTGACATTTGGACAGTTGACAGCTGTCAATTCAACTGTCAACTTTTCCAAAAAGCAATACATTTTTTTATGAAAATGACAGGATAAGGGTTTTTAGGGTTTCTGATAACAATGTCAAATTGACATTTTAACACTTGACAGTTGTTGTCAATTCAACTGCAAACTTTCCAAAAAGCAATTCATTTTTATGAAAATGACAGTCCAAGGGTTATCAGGGTCGCTGATAACAAATTTAATGTCAAATTCACATTTTGTCACTTGACAAATGTTAATTCAACTGTCAAATTTTCCAAAAAGCAATTTATTTTTATGAAAATGTCAGTCTAACGGTTTTCGGCTTCAATAGTAACGAATATAATACCAAGTCGACATTTTGATTGTTGACAGAAGTCAACTTTGCTAAATAACAATTTATTTTTATGAAAATGAGAGTGTACGAGTTTTGAGGGTCGCTGATAACAAATCTTATGTCAAATTGACATATTGACAGTTACTAACTGTTAATTCAACACTAAAGCTGACGTTGAATTTACTATCTAAAAAGGACTACAGTTTGCAATTCCTAACGGATTTCAAGTTTTTTTTGTTTAAAATATAATTAAATTTTCAAGAGGTTTAAGAAGCTGCTTTTTTATTTTTTACAACTTTTTTTTACACGAAGTTGTAAGAACAAACTTTTGCAGTAATCCAATTTTTCTTTCTGAATTCCAGGGCTTTATTTATGATCAAAATAAGTAAAAATTAAGAATTAAAAATCGTAGAAGATATGTACTTAACCTATTATGAAACTTAATTGTTATAAACCATTAGATGTTAACGAATAAACAATATTCATTTATATAATTTTAAGTTGACACTATATATAGTATATAAGTTGACAGTTGAATAGACAGCTGTCAAAAATCAAAATGCCAATGTGGCATTATTTTCGCTACTATCGAAGCCAAAAACCGTTAGACTAACATTTTCATAAAAATAAATTGCTATTTGGCAAAGTTGACAGTTGAATTGAAAGCTATCAACAATCAAAATGTCAAGTTGGCATTATATTCGTTACTATCGAAGCCGAAAACCGTTAGACTGTCATTTTCATAAAACTAAATTTTTTATTGGAAAAGTTGACAGTTGAATTAACAGTTGTCAAGTGTCAAAATGTCAATTTAATTTTATATTCATTATCAGCGTCTTCGAAAACCCTTAGGCTGTCATTTTCAAACAAATGAGTTGGTTTTTGGAAAAGTTGACAGTTGAATTGACAGCTGTTTAATGTCAAAATGTCAATTTGGCATTATCTTCGTTATCATCGATACCGAAAATCTGTAGGCTATCATTTTCAATAAATTGGTATTTAGCAAAGTTGACCGTTGAATTGACAGCTGTCAACTGTCAAAATCTCATTAAAAGTCAATTATGTATCTTCTATGATGATAAATAATATAATTTAAACTCATTTTGAGCACAAATAAAGGCCTCGAGTCCAGAAATAAAAATCGCTTCACTGCAAAAGTTCGCCTTTACAACTTTGTTTAAAAAAAAGTTATAAAATATACAAAAATACAAAAAGTAGCTTTCTACACCTCTTAAGAATTTAATTATCTTGGAAATAAAAAAAAAATGAAAAATCTGTTAAGAATTGCAAGCTGTAGATAGTTTTGAACACTAAATTCCACATTTGCCCCACTGTGCGGCAGTTGTTGACTGACTTGGTTACCAATATTTCTATTAAGTCGGTAAATGTTTTAAAAATCGTCTTCACCAATCGAGACTCCCAAGGCATCAGCGACTTTATGAAAAATTACAGAGAGATTTTCGTTCGTCTTGACTGGCACACCATGAATCTCCAACGAAGTCTGTAAAAAAGTTTGTTCGTGCATATTTATATCTCGTTCAAGAATTTCGACTATTGCCTCCAAGTCTTCAGGTTTCTTTTTTTGCAGTTTGCAACTCCTTGCTTTGATTCAGCGAATCAATTTCTAAATAAGAGTAAAGCTGCCTTCTGCCCCTGCTCAACTGCCACCCATATATCGTCGCTGACTTCTTGCGAAATCCCAGCAGAATAGCTACCAGATCCAGAATTTACCAGTACATTATTTAAACCAGAGATGTCTCTTTTTTATCATTTATGCATTTGATGCAAATAAATTCTTAACACCACTATTAAATTTAAGTTTAGCACTGGTTGTGGCACAGTTTTCATGTGTTATTCTATTACAACTTGTACACGCAGTTTGTATCTTTATTAGCTCTAGAAATAACAGCACCACTCTCCGTACAAATCGCCATAGCACATCAGTAAGAAGGTCAATGTTCCAAAAGTTAAATAACTGCACAAAAAAGCACCTTACAGTCTGAAAAAAGGATCCACCGCACACAAAGTTTTGCACCAATACCACACACCACAACTTCTGTAGTAGAAAACTCCTATAAACAATACTAACAGTATGTATATAGACAAGATATCTAGACTACAGAGAGTGCTAAATGAAATTACTTAATAATTTATCAGAAATCAGAAAAAAAATCATTAAGTCGTAAAAATCATGCTGAAATTTTCAAAGTTCTCAAAATTCTGTTTGGATTTTTTGGAATTTTATATTCATTATCAACGTCTTCGAAAACCTTTGGACTGTCATTTTCATAAAAATGAATTGGTTTTTGGAAAAGTTGACAGTTGAATTAACAGCTGTTAACTGTTAAAATGTCAATTTGAGATTATATTGGTTATCAGCGATACCGAAAACCGTTAGGCTGTCATTTTCATAAAAGTGAATTGGTTTTTAGCAATGTTGACCGTTGAATTGACAGCTGTCAACTGACAAGATTTCATTATAAGTCAATTATGTATCTTCTATGATGATAAATAATATAATTTAAACTCATTTGGACCACAAATATAGGCCTCGAGTCCAGAAATAAAAATCGTTTCACTGCAAAAGTTCGTTTTTACAACTTTGTTTAAAAAAAAGAGTTATAAAAAAAGTAGCTTTCTACACCTCTTGAGAATTTAATTATCTTTAAGATAAAAGAAAATAATTGAAAATCAGTTAAGAATTGCAAGCTTTTAGCGCTTTAAACAGTAAATGCCACGTTTGCCCCACTGTGTGCTGCCTATTATAAGAGTCACTTTATATTTAAAAAGAAGTTAAGAGATCGGCTTCTCGAACAGCGAAAATGGACTACAATCTTCACCACCATAAACATCGCATCGGTTGGCCGGAAAAAGAAAAATTCCCTATATATATGCGGGAAACTTTGTCTCCAATTAATCGAAAGATTTATGCCGCTGCTCTTCAACTAAGAAAAGTTAATAAGACCAAGTATCTTTGGGTGGCAGATGGAGAAATTTTCTGTCGGCACGAAGAGTTTGCACCAAGATTCCGACTGGTTAGTCTCGGCGATGTCAACAAACTGCAATAGCAACCAACGTTGGAATACGCATCTTATTCATCTAGAATTAATCTGGTTCTTTTCGCATCATGTTTATATCTTATTAGTTTACATTATAACAATATTTGTTTTTTATGTTTCTTATTTCTATCTGACGTTAAGACAAATTTTCAATTGTAAGCTTACAATTTTTTCGTATTAACAACTCTAACTAAGTTTACTTATGAAAAATTAGTTAAAATCATTTTTTGAAAAATTGTATTTAATATTGCTTGTTTTGTGTAACTGAGCTATTTGCGTGCGTTGATGTATTTTTCTTTGCTTACCCTTATATCATCTTGTTCTCATGAATTTTATTGATGCAATCTCGTTATGTAGTATCGAAGTATAAGTTCTTAAAATCTACACATCCTTTATTGCTGGTTTGTTTGAAATTTAGTCATTTTTAACTCTGTTATTTTATTTTTATTTTCATTAAAGTCTTTTTTTTACACTAAAGAGGATGTGTTGAATATTTGTCATGTGAATGCACAATTATTAAGGGCTCACTTCACAGAATTTAAAAATTTTTTAATAATGAATTCTATCTAGTTATTGCCGTATCTGAAACTTGGTTAACTCCAAACGACAATTTCAAACTAGTCAATCTTGATAATTATATATTTTTCGTAATGATAGAACAATGCGTAGAGGTGGAGGGGTATGCATGTACATACATAAGAGTATCCAATCATGAGTGGTATCTATGAGTTTTGAGGGTGCATATCCGACAGCAGAATTTCTATTTTTTAAGATTTAAAGTGAACATGATAATGCAATAATGAGTGTTGTGTATAAACCACCAAAGGTCACTTTTGGCAATGAATTAGAGAGTAAAATTTCTTCTTTAACTCAATTATTTAACAATACATTAATTATAGGCGATTTTAATTGTAATTTAAATAATGTTCACCCTATAACAAAATATCTTACTTCTATGATGTTTTCTTTGGGTTTGTCTGTAGTGCCTCACGATTCAACTCATCATTCCAGTACTTTTAGCATAAGACTTGATGCTATATTTGTAAATAATTTGAGTAAAGTTTTTACACATAATCAACACCCAGCTGCATTTCTGTCCAATCATGATTTGATAAATATTACATTTGAGTTCGAGGGAACTTGGTCTCGGAATATGAGACAATCTAATCTGATTCGTAGGTTACATAATATTCCTGAGATTAAATTCCTTCCGCACTTGGCATGTTATGATTGGACTGGTATATATTCAGAACCTGATATCAATATTAAAGTGAATAAGCTTACATCCTTCTTAACTTCAGTTTTTAATCAGTTTTCTCTCCTTCATGTTCCTTGCACAAAAAACAGTTTTTCGCCTTGGATGACTAATGAACTTAGATCCCTTATTAAAAAAAGAAACAGACTCCGAGGAATTGATAAGAGGAATGAAAATCTTGATGATTGGATAAATTTTAAGAGAATTAGTAACTTGGTAAATACTAGAATCAGAGATGCTTTTAATAAATACAATTATAATGTAATAAAAATACAGTCAAATGTACGGATATATGGCACACATTAAAAAGACTTAACCTCATACCTGATCGAAAAAGATCAATAGATTAAAACTTTGAAGAACATGAGATTCTGGATGTATTTTCTCATGACTCTAGTCTGTCCCCCTCCTCCACCTATATGCCTTCTTTAGATAACACGAAATATTTGATGAAACACAATTTTTTTTAATGATATCTCCCCAGAAATGTTATTAAAGAGCTTTAGTCGTATTAAAACCAATGCAATGGGACCAGATTATATTTCCCTAAGAATGATAAAATTGTCTCTTTCAATTATATTTCCGGTTTTGCTGCATATATACAATTATTTTTTACAGACAGGGACCTTTCCGGATATATGAAAAATGAGCACCATATGCCCCATTCCTAAGACTTCAAATCCAAAGAAAGTTACTGATTACAGATCGATTTCCATTGTTTGTGCCTTATCTAAAC
Source organism: Ganaspis brasiliensis (assembly GCA_037103525.1). Lineage (NCBI taxonomy): Eukaryota > Metazoa > Arthropoda > Insecta > Hymenoptera > Figitidae > Ganaspis > Ganaspis brasiliensis. The sequence continues at coordinate 34,231 of JAZKLR010000183.1, read as the reverse complement.
CTTTAGAAAAAATTGCATGTCATCAAGTGACTACTTTTCTGACTAATAACAATCTTCTTGAAACTCTGCAATCGGGCTTTCGCGCTTAACATAGCACTTGCACAGCCTCCCTGAAATATACATCAGATATAAAGATTGCGGCAATAGTGGTATTCTTTGGATTTTCTAAGGCATTTCCTTCGGTAAATAATAAGTTATTAATTAATAAATCATTTAAACTGTGAAAGTCGGTCTGCGATTGGTTTGAGTCTTTTCTGAGTATAAGATGGAAGTGGTCACTATTCAGATTGGGATAGAGTTGGATGTGGTGTACCTCAGGGATCGTCACTTTTAACCATTTTATTTAATATGTTCGTGTCTGATCTCGGGAGAAAGCTTAATTACGTTAAATATCATAAATATGCTGATGATTTTAAGGTATAGCTTTCTGGGCCTTGTTATCACTCCCTTAACTTCTTCAAATGATGCAAGAGGATATTGATTATGTTGTGGAATGGGCAAATAATAATAGTTTGTCATTGAATTCAGATAAGACTCAGGCTCTTATTGTCACAGCATCGATTGGTGCCTGTGATAATATGATGCTTACTCTCCTATTACTTTTAGTAACACTGTTAAAGATCTTGGCTTGACAATTGACCGCGCTTTGACTTGGAAAGAACATATATTGGGGTTGTCGCGCAAAGTTTATATGGTCCTTTAACAATTAAACAGAAGTAGAGACTCTCTTCCAACTACAACTAGACTACTACTAGTTAAATCATTAATTCTGCCCTTTTTTGATTATTGTTTTCCTATTTATGATATCATCACTGATGATTTAAATTATAAGTTAGATAGATCTTTAAATACATGTATTAATTTTGTGTACAATTTACCTAGATTTGAACATATTACGCTGTACAGGATTAATTTGAGATTATTAAATGTAGCGACTAGAAGGCAATTTTTTATGGGGAATTTGTTGAACTCAATTTTTAATAATAAAAGCCCGCTGTATCTTAACGATTTTTTTGAATTTAGGGACCAGAATGAAGCGATGTGTAGCAGACTTCGAGATAGAAATATTGTTTTAAAAGTACCTCCTCATCGTACTTGTAAAATGCAGAGGTCATTTGTTATTAGAGGCACTAGACTGTAGAACAAGTTACCAATTAGAATTAGAGACGCATCAACGCAATATACCTTTAAGAAACTATTATTTGATTTTTTATTTAAGAACGAAAATGAGATCTTCAATATAACATTTTGGTAATTTAATTTATTCTAGTGAGTTAGCATATGCGAAATATTGTGTTATAGTGGATGGAATAAGATATTTCTTCTATATGAATATTTATTTTGGTTTTTATTGTTTCTACTGATTTTTTTACGTTTTGTTTATTATTGTTATAAGATATATATCTTCTAGAAAGATTAAAATTTTGTATTTATCTTAGGAACAAATTATGTAATAGAATGTAGTTAGACAGTTGTCGGTCTGTAAACAATACACCCATGATAAAGTGATTTATTATTATGTACATAAGCATAATTATGTTATAGATTATTATAGGTATGTGTATTCTTATAGTTGTTCCATAGTAAGCTTTTAGCCCTAGGAACTTTAATTTCTGCAAATAAAATAAATAAAAACCTAATGAAGTACTTTAATAATTACATGCTTTTCAAGTTAATTTTGAAATTTTGTTTCTTAAAATAGCTCAAGAAGTGTATTAGAAGTTTTATTAAGTTAGATTTACTTAAAAAAATAACTTTTTTTGTAAATCTACATTTTTGTAAAATTTTAGTGTTTTATTTATTTATTTATTCGAAAAAAAGTTTCTAGGGCTAGTAAGCCCTCAATGGAACAGATCATACAGAACTAATAATAATAATAACATGGCCATAATCAGAGTACAATAATGATATAAAATAATATCACAATCGATGCAACAAAGGTATAATAATAATTGAATAAAACAAGAAGGATGATAATAAAAAAATATACAAAAAATTATAATAGAGAAAATCGAAAAAACAGCTTGCCCATCTGCATATTCGTTCAAACAACCATACTTATTCTCGAGTAGTGTAACAAAAAAAGTCAATGAATGCACGTGACAATTACATTTACCAGTATGTAATCTCGAAAACAGAGTTAGATGTTGAACTTAAATACTTAATAAAATTCAACTTAAAGAGCTGCTTTGAGGATGCATTTCTAATAAACTAAGGAACTTTGTTCCATAAACGCGTACCTCTAATGACAAACGAACGCTGATATTTAGAAGTGCGATGTACTGGTACTTTCAGAATATAATTTCTCTCTCTTAAGTTATGCCTACTGCTTAAATTAGAGTTTTTATACTCAAAGTAAACGAAAAGGTAATCAGGAACTCCAGTTTTAAGAATAGTATAAAGCAAATTTCCTATAAAAAACTGCCTTCTTTTTGGGATATTCAACAAACTCTATACTGTGTAATATGTTCGCTTTTATTAAGGTTACAAATAAATCTAACACAAGCGTTGAGAGTTTTCTATAGTTTATAATTAAGATCATCAGTAATATCGTCGTACACCAGACAACCATAGTCGAAATAGGGAAGAATTAAGCTTTTTAATAAGTAAAATTCGCGTGAAGGTTGGAAAAGAATCCCTCTTTTTATATAGCCGTCTGAGCACAATATAAGTCTTCCGACAAATCTCAAGAACATGATTCTCTTAGGATAAAGTAGAATCAAGTATTAGACCAAGATCCTTAACTGACTCTAAAATTTCAATGGGAGTATTCCCTATATACAAAGGAGGAAGAATGCGCAAGTTGTCGGAAAGAAGTCTCTTATTAGTACAAATACCCAAAGCCTTCGTCTTGGATGCATTAAGAGTTAGACCGTTATCCTTTGCCCAACATAGAACTGCATCTATGTCAATTTGAATCATAGGAAGCAAGTCAGACAAAGCAGAAATTGGTCCAGAACGATAAGTCCACTCTTAACATCTCTCCAGTCAGAGCTAACTCCATTTGAGTTAGTCACTCTAAAAGTTCTATCATCAAGGGAAGACTTAAACCATCGCAAAACTGACTCGGACAAAATAAAGGATTCTAATTTTTTTAGAAGAAGCTTATGGTTGACAGAGTCAGAAGCTTCTGAAAAGTCAATAAAAACTGCAAAAGAAATTTCCTTTCTATCCAAAGTATACTTTGTCTCCTGTGTAAATTTCAAAAAAACTGTATTGGTGCTATGGTGTTTACGGAAGCTAGATTGAAAAGGATCAAAGAGGTTTTGGGAGCATAAAAAGAAAGTTAGCTGCTTGTGAACGATGCGTTCAAGAGATTTGGATAGTGTGCAAAGGATTGAAATTGGCCGGAATTCGGAAGTAGAAGTTTGGGTGGTGGTTTTTGGGATTGGACGTATAATACCCTTTTTCCAGGTATTAGGGAAGATTTCGACCTGAAGGCTATAATTATATAAATGAAGGAGTTCTGGAGAGGTAGGTCATCGGGAGCTACATTTGAAAAAAAACTTAGAATTATCGAACCGATACGAATCATTATAAGAGGTAACTGGAAAACAAGGAAGTGTAGGGGAGACGGAAAACTTGTAAAAAAATTCATTAATAGGGATATTTTGGTCAAAATTTTTTGGTTTTGATGAATTAAATTAAGTTTTTAAAGCGTATATCAAATTTTATTTGTTTTACTGGCCTCAACTATAGATTAATGATTATATTTATGTCATCCATCTCTTGTTATGTCCGAGCAGAGCGTGGCTATTCTAATCAAAATGTTAAGCATAAACTTAACACAATCAAGTAAAAAACAGCTAAACAACTAGACCTGAGATCTAATCTTTATATTTTTTATTAATGGGGATCGTATATAATATCAAGCCTATGGGGCTTGTGTTAAATAAATGATAAAATGCTTCCTTTAAAGAATATGATGGTTTATTTATAAAAATTTAAAGTTATACAAGCTTATACAAATTCATTATCAGTGTCTATGCAAGGTCGAGTATAATATAGAAATCATTAGATTCTATGGAACTATCCATTTAAAAAAAAAAAAAATTATTTGACAATTTACCTTTTTGTATATAAAGAATATAAGAGAATACAATATAAACTTAATTTTAAAATGTTACGGTTGATAACTACGGTTGAAACACGCTAAGCTTCGCTGATATTGGCGTAATAACGTATGAACGCTGGCCCAACAATGGTACAGGAAAATTATGGTTTTTGAGTTCGTTTAACAGCAATTTGCATTTCACGACTCGAAACTTTTACGTCACTGGCGGATTGTTATGATTTATGGTGCCTTACCGATTAAGACTATTACTTTATTATTAAAAGTTCAGTTTTTTAAACTGCCAAACTTGCGCAGAAACTGGGTTATTATTAAGCGTACTATAGCCAGTATTGGCAACACCATAAATGAACAAAACGTTAGTGACGATTACAAGAAAAGAAAATAGATTTAAGCCGTCTAAAAGATAGCACACTTCACGACTCGAGATTAACGTCGCTGTCGTGTTATTTAATACTATGGTATTTGCCTGTTTTTTTCGTACTTTGCCCTAAAATACTGTTTTTTAAAATACCAAATTTGGGCAGAAACCGATTTATCGCTAGGCATAAGTAACGACAGACGAGCTCAGGACTTTAACCAGTACCGACAATACCATAGGCAAACAAGACGACTAACGACGGGTCTACTCACGAAGTGCACTATAATCAGCTCACAAAACTTTTAACGACTAGAGCTTGCTCGTCGCTAGTATTTAAAGACAATCTTCCCATTGTGAGGGCAAGATCGGTACAATGTGGGGGTAAGGTCATGACAAAGTGTTCATGAGCACGTACAAGACAATACGGCAATCTTATGATAAACTGTGTTTAGGCACGCGTCGTAACAAACTGGCAATCTCATAACAATTCATGCTTACTTGTGTTTGGTCACGTACTATGAATCACGCATGACTCGCTCTTCGACTCAAACGTTAAACCATATGAATGTCAATGTTCACTCCAAGATCAGTAGTAAGACAGTATGACGGAGAGACAAAACGATGTCTGACATCCTCGTTGACTCTCATCACTTAACATGTCATATATAATAATATGCATGGTAACTACTTCTTATACCGCACTATGATAAGTGCTCTATATGACGAAGTGGTAAAACACCGATGTCACTCTGCCTTATCACGCCCAGCGCTTCATTCTATTACCATTATAAGAGTACGACTAGTTATCATCGGGTTCGTTACCTATAGTCGTATACTCGTTATAGATTTTACATTGATTCAAGATCTTTAACAGTTTCCTTTTATATAATACAATGTCATAATGTATGATGTACGGAACACAGATGCTCGAGACATGCATACGCATGTAAATAATATAGGCATACAAGCACATACACCTGCATGTATCACACCTAGAGTGACATATAATTATACTGATACACACGGACAATATGAAATAAAGCTATTTAAAGAAGTTTTATCAAAAATTTGGTTATGGGATATAACAGTCCTCCCCCCTTATTAATCATTAATTTTCTTTTTTTAATATATTATGTATGCGGCGCACCAAGGTCGCTTTAGACCAGCTAACACTTACACCAGGTGCTCCATGGCTTTCGTTTTTTGTTTCATGCTTAGATTTACAGTTTTTGTACCTTTCCTTCATAATTTTGAGGACAGAAAGAATAATATGAGAAGCAAAGGTCATTTCAAGTATTTAACAAAAAATTACGTTAAAACTTTAAATGCGTTTTTCTCAAAATGACATTTTCACATCTAAGTCGAGTAAATGATCGAAAGATTTTTTTTATGCAAAACTTTTTTTTATATAGCTGAAAATCGACCGTTTATTTTAACGAAAAGCATACTGTTGACTTTGACAGGTCACCATTTTGTCGAATATTCTTTTTTCTTCAAATCCTTCGATCACTAACAGTGATAATCTTATAATAAATGTAAATCAATTTCCTTTTTCCATTTCATACGAAACATACTTGCAGAATCCTGATAACAGCGAAACACCTTTTTTCGGAAGGCGTCGCTTCAATGGCTCACATCTTCAAAAGTTTTGGTTGAAAAACACTTTTTTTTTTTTAATTACAGTTTTTAACATGTACTTTTAACTAATAAATAGTATTCTTCAAAAAGTTTCATGGTTTTCTAGGGAAAAATTCTTGAAAAATACACTATTTTTTAGTTACAACTGGTGTTCCCCCCTTAAGAAATAATAAAATTTGGCGTGCGCTTTAGCGCGTGCTTTTTTTTCTAGTAGATTATAATAAGTAATAGCCTGACAGGATCGTCAAAACAAAGAAAAAAGTTTATGTAGGACACTAAAATTCTAAAACTCTAAACTTGATGGTTAAAGTGAGTTTGTTTGATTAAATTTAATTTAAGAAAAAGGCATTCTATTGAAATTTATTTTTTTTTTAAGTAAAATAGCCATAGAATTAAACATTTAACCACCTTTTGTAAACAATAACAAATTTTATGACGCAGAAACTGGCTGCCTTAGCTAGCGGCCAGAAGTTCTTTTGTTTTTGTACTTACATATTGAAAATAATAATTTCGACACCAGAACTTCATTTTTTTTGCACTTAAAATTATCAAAAATTATATTTTTCAAAAAGATTATAAGCTTCAGGTACTCTTCACGACTACGAGGCACTAGGAATATAGGATACAAAACTTCGAAATAAATATACATAAAGTTTTATAAAAAAAAACCTCTGACTAAAAAGTATTTTCTCCTACTTATTAATTTTTAAAAGTTTCATAATTTTCAGCAAAAAAGCAGCATTAAGATAGGACTTCCGCTATGGGCTACAAAATTAAAAATTAGAAATTGTCAATTTTTTAGCCCATTCCCCTTAGTCGCCGATTAATGCCTGTGCCTAGCAGAAAATTATTAAACTTTCGAAAACTTAAAAATCGGAGATACTAATTTTCTGCCAGAGCTTTCTCTTGAAGAACTTTTTTCAATAATATTTTTGAATTTTTTTAGACAAATCCTGACCCAATAAAAAGGAGAAAATACTTTTCTGCCAGAGCATTCTTTTAAAAAACTATTATCAATCATTTTTTTGGAACTTTTTTAGCCTATAGCCCAATTGGCGGCCCAATGCTGGAAAGCAGCAGAAAATCCTAAAACTTTTGAAAATTAATATTTACCAGAAATTACTTCGCTGCCAGAGCTTTCTTTTAAAAAACATTTAACAATAATTTTTTTTTTAACTTATTTAGCTCATAGCCCAATTGTCGGCCCAATGGTTTCCCTTAAAAAACTTTGAACAATAATTTTTTTAAACTTTGTTAGCCCATAGCCCAATTGGCGGCCCAATGCTGGAAAGCAGCAGAAAATCATAAAACTTTTGAAAATTGATATTTACCGGAAATTACTTTGCTTCCACAGCACAGTGAGTTTAAACCAATTATTATGAAAAGTCAAAACAACCAAGATTTTCTTTTTGGGACGTATTCTAGAACAAAAAAGAAGATATTTCAAGCACAAATCAAAATCATTCATTGGTCCCTTTTTGAGAAATTTGATTTTTTCTGTAAAATCGTGTAATTTCTCGCTTTAAAATGTTTCCATGTAAATAATTATCAAGAAAATGGGTACAGATATATTATATAAATATAAATTATATATGGGGGATTATTTCTCAAGTGTCACAGGTCCGAAAAGCAAGTTTATTCTATCGGGCTGAAACTTGGACAAAATGTTGTCCTATTGAATAGTAATGAATAAAAAAAAATCTTGACTATAGAAGAAATATTAAGATTGGGGGAGGGGATGATATTTTTGACTTTTTTAAGGAAACTGTTAACTTTAATAATTTTTTGTTCTTATAATTTAAATTTCAAAAATTCTTGTAATACCAGTTTCGATAGATTTTTTCACGCTCTTTCGATTGGTCATATTGTTTTTACATGAAAAAATTTGTTGATCCCTAAAAATGGAAAATAAAAATAAAAATGACTTTTTCTTCAAAAAGGACAATTTTTAATTTTTTTTTTATTTTTTTAAATGAAAGCCCTACTTTTTTTCTATAAAAAATCTTTGGAGTAAAATGTTGGATGAGAACTCCTAATCATCGAAAATAAATGTTGAATAGAACCTAACGCCTGTGACGTTCGCTGCCACTAGGACACACTGTGGCCAAAAGCACTATTTTTGATAAAAATCAGCCGACAACTCAAAAATGAACCGATTTTAATTATTTTTTTTTAAATACTCAAGAATGTATGTACTATAACGCTTAACTGCTACAAAATCAAGATTTCTTTTATAAACTAAAATAAATGTTAATAACTTTTAAAAAGTAAAAAATTGATTTTTGAGAAAGTGATTTCCAGATACTTTGATGCAAGAAACTATATAAACTTATATATTTTACACACAAATTTTGTCTAAAATATTTTTAAATGGTTCCAGTTATAACACAACAATTTTTAATTTGTTTAAACAACCTTAGTTAACAAACAAATAACTTCCAAACTTTTCCTACCTTAGACTTCGTTTCTTTTGTAAAACTAATTAATTACTATTGGCCTAGGGTTCTAATACAGTTGGGGATAATTTCTAACAATTTTTAAATTGTTTAAACAATCTTAGTTAACAAATAAATTACTTTTAAAGTTTTCTTTATATAGATCTTGTTTTTTTTTAAATTAATTAATTACTATTGGTCTAATATTCTAATACAGTTCAGGTTGTTTATTAACAACCTTTAAATTGTTTAAACAATCTTAGTTAACAAATAAATTACTTTGAAAGTTTTCTTTACTTAGATTTCGTTTGTTTTGCAAATTTAACTGATAACTTTTGGCCTTGATTTATCATAGAGTTTAAGATGTTCAGTAATAATTATTATATTGTTTAAACAATATCTTAGTTCACAAATAAATTACTTGGAAAGTTGTGCTCACTTAGATTTCGTTTTTTTTTAAATTTAACTAATAACTATTGGCCTAGATTTATAAAATAGAGTTTACGATGTATACTTATAATTATTATATTGTTTAAACAATATCTTAGTTAACAAATAAATCACTTTAAAAGTTTTCCTTCCTTAGATTTGGATTCTTTTGCAAATTTAATTATTAAGTATTGGCCTAGATTTATAAAACAGTTTGAGATGTTTTCTAATAATTATTCTATTGTTTAAACAATATCTTAGTTAATTATTAATTATTACTAAACATCTTAAACTTTATGATAAATCAAGGCCAAAAGTTATTAGTTAAATTTGCAAAACAAACGAAATCTAAGTAAGGAAAACTTTTAAAGTAATTTATTTGTTAACTAAGATTGTTTAAATAATTTAAAGGTTGTTAATAAACAACCTGAACTGTATTAGAATATTAGACCAATAGTAATTAATTAATTTAAAAAAAAACAAGATCTAAATAAAGAAAACTTTAATAGTAATTTATTTGTTAACGAAGATTGTTTAAACAATTTAAAAATTGTTAAAAATTATCCCCAACTGTATTAGAACCCTAGGCCAATAGTAATTAATTAGTTTTACAAAAGAAACGAAGTCTAAGGTAGGAAAAGTTTGGAAGTTATTTATTTGTTAACTAAGGTTGTTTAAACAAATTAAAAATTGTTGTGTTATAACTGGAACCATTTAAAAATATTTTAGACAAAATTTGTGTGTAAAATATATAAGTTTATATAGTTTCTTGCATCAAAGTATCTGGAAATCACTTTCTCAAAAATCAATTTTTTACTTTTTAAAAGTTATTAACATTTATTTTAGTTTATAAAAGAAATCTTGATTTTGTAGCAGTTAAGCGTTATAGTACATACATTCTTGAGTATTTAAAAAAAAAATAATTAAAATCGGTTCATTTTTGAGTTGTCGGCTGATTTTTATCAAAAATAGTGCTTTTGGCCACAGTGTGTCCTAGTGGCAGCGAACGTCACAGGCGTTAGGTTCTATTCAACATTTATTTTCGATGATTAGGAGTTCTCATCCAACATTTTACTCCAAAGATTTTTTATAGAAAAAAAGTAGGGCTTTCATTTAAAAAAATAAAAAAAAATTAAAAATTGTCCTTTTTGAAGAAAAAGTCATTTTTATTTTTATTTTCCATTTTTAGGGATCAACAAATTTTTTCATGTAAAAACAATATGACCAATCGAAAGAGCGTGAAAAAATCTATCGAAACTGGTATTACAAGAATTTTTGAAATTTAAATTATAAGAACAAAAAATTATTAAAGTTAACAGTTTCCTTAAAAAAGTCAAAAATTTCATCCCCTCCCCCAATCTTAATATTTCTTCTATAGTCAAGATTTTTTTTTATTCATTACTATTCAATAGGACAACATTTTGTCCAAGTTTCAGCCCGATAGAATAAACTTTCTTTTCGGACCTGTCACACTTGAGAAATAATCCCCCATATTATATTATATATTTATTTATTATAATTATAATAGAATAGTATATATTATATTATAATATTATATATTATATAATATATTAATTAAATAATTATTAAAATTTTTATTTAAAAGCGAGAAAGTACATTATTTTTTTTATTATTAAATTATTAATATACATTAAAATTTGGGCTTTTGTTTCCGGTACCGATGAGTAGTTGACGCGTTTTGTGAAGGGGAAATAGTTTTTTGGAAAATCTGATAATACTAAGTGAAGGGTGGGTAGTGGAGTGATTGGTGAGTATAGAGTAAATAGATGTGAGTTGAATCAAAAAAGTGTATGTGGAAGGAAGTGTGAAATGAATGGTAAAAAGACGTGAGAAAGGAGGCAAAATTGTGAGGTTAGAATAAAAGCGTGTTAAGTGAGAGTGAGAGAGCGAGAGAGTGACAAAGATAAAAGTAGTGCTTCTGGGTAGATAAGGTAGAGCTTGACAATGTCGAAGAAAGAGGAAAGCAATGACGCAAGTGGTAAAGGCGGGAATGAGTCTAAGGCGCGAAAATTTGAAAAGGGATTAGACAGGAAAAGTTTTGAATGCAAGGATTGTTAAGTTTTACTTAGTCTAATCAAAGGAACAGTGAATGAGAATGATGAGCAGTTTAATGAAGCCTGGGATGAAATGGAGGAAATTAGGAAACTGGAGAAAAAGAGGTTTAAACAAATTGAGGGATTATGAAAGGCAGTGAAAGCAATTTTAGAGATGGTTGAACAGTGGGAGGCAAGTTGGGATAAGGAGGCGGAAGATATGTGGAAGAGAATGGATGAGTTAGAGAAAGATATAATAGAGAGTGAGGAGAGGAGGAAGAGAGAACTCGTAGAAAGGGAGAGGGTAACATTAAATGAAGGAGTAGAAGAAAGGGTGGGGAGTAGAGAAAAAGCAGATGATGATCTAAAAATCAAAATGGGGGAACTATCGATGAGAGTAGAAGTTATGGAGAAGGAGAAAAGAAAAAGAAATATTGTGATTAGAGGTATGAAGGTAGAGTGGAGAAAAGGCAAAGAGGAGGTAGAAAAACTGTTGTCAAGAATTGGAGCGAAAGTTAGGATTAAGAACGTTAAGGGAGTAAGAGGAGAGGATGTGGATAAACCGAAATTGTGGATTGTGGAGTTAGGAGATGAGAATGCTAGGATGGAAGTAATGAGATTAAAATGTAGGTTGAAGGGAAGTGGAGAGAGAATAGATATTGATAGAACTTGGAGAGAGAGAAGAATAAAATGGCTGCTGGAACAAAAAGCGTGGATGGAAAGAAGAAGCGGAAGGGTAGTGAATGTGAATAGGGAAAGTGTTTGGGTGGATGGAGTGGAATGGCGGGTGAAAGAGGATATAGTAGGGGTTATCAAAGTGGGATTGGAAATAGGTTAGAAGAGGAAGAGAGAAGGTAAAACGAGCAAGAAAAAGGAATAAAGTGCGTTAGTTGGAGAATGGAGATGTTGGTAGGAGCGGATGAGAAATATGTGGAGAGATATGATTGAATGGTTATGATTAGAATGTGAGATATGATTGATGAAGAAAAGAGTGAAAATAGAGTTTTATAAAAGGGTGGGCAAGGAGGTGGATAAACCCTGAAATGGTAAAAGGAACAGGAAACGGAAGCCCAGGCACTTGGTAGTTAGTTAAGTGAAGTATTAGAAGAGCGACGAGTAAATATGTAAATAGTAGATATAAGTTAAACTGTTGTAATATAGATTAAGTGAGTTGTAAGTAGGTTAAGAAAGAATGTAAGACTCGAACCTGTAAAAAGGAGAGTAAATAAATATGTAATATATATTAAAATTTATAATATATATTTATATATTACAGTACCGGCCAGTAATGTGTGGCCACCTGTTTTGAGTGATTCAGATTAAACCATTTTTTTTTCTATCTGATTCTAAAAAAAAAGTTTTTCTCTATTATTAGTTTAAAACCAACTAAATTCTGAATAAACTGAGCTCATGATGAAGTCGCTTTGTCCACTTTAAAAAAATTTATTTTAAAAAATGTGTAAAATGCGGTGTGTTTTTAAATTTTAAATAACTTTTGAAAGAATAATAATTTTTTTATACCCTTGATGTTGATGTTGTTTATTTTGAAGATACTTTTTTATACAGTTTAAAAGGTTCATTACTATTGTTGCACAGTTTTTTTCTTAGTTTTTTCCTAAAGCTAAAGTGAGTACAAAAAAAAATACAAAAAAATTAAATTAAAAAATTAGGGGAAAAAATATGTTTTAAAATTATAATGAATTAATTTTTTCAAAGTTTTTGCAAAAAATCTTTTATAAATATTTTTCATTATAATTTCGAAAAATTATTTTTTTACTTTTTATATCATTTAAATTGTTTGCATTTTTTTGTACTCACTTTATCCACAGGAAAAATCTAAGAAAAAAATTGTACAACAATAGTGATAAACTTTTTAAATTCTATAAAAAATTATCTTTAAAATCACATCAAGGGCATAAAAAAATCTATATTATTTCAAAAGTAATTTACAATTTTTAAAAACACCGCAATTTACAAATTTTTTAAAATAAACTTTTTTAAAGTACACAAAGCGACTTCATCATGGGCTCAGTTGATTCAGAATTTAGTTAGTTTTAAACTGATTACAGAGAAAAAATTTTGTTTTAGAATTAGATACAAGATAAATGAAATAATCTGAATCACTTAAAACAGGCGGCCACATACTACTGGCCGGTACTGTAATATATAAATATATAGTATATAATATAAATTATGTTACATACGTAACTTATATATATATAAATTATTATATACATTGTTATTTATGTTTATATTCAATTCTTATTAATATAAGAATTTTCATCATTGTATATCATTTTGCTTAATATTGTATAACAAAAGTAGATTTGATTTTATAATTGAGAACGCTTTAAGAGAGAAAAGACCATGTTTACATATTACACATATACAAGTCTAGACAAGCTTCTCCAACAGCTATAGAGGAGGGAAATACATAAGTTTTGTCAGCGGTAAAGGGAACGGGGAGAAGAGGCAAGCAAAGACAAACGTTTTCCAAATATCAAGAACTACGATATACTTTCACTTCTGCATAAAAGAGAGGGGAGACAAAGGACAAGCGAGGCATCTTCTCTTTTTATCAACTATTATGATTCTCAATTTTTTGATATATAAATTGGAGCATCAGATTAACCAGTTCAGTTCGTCGAGTTTAAACAAGGGTTAACGTTACCATCAACAGTCTGAGTCTATACAAGTCGTGAAGTTACTTAATCATCAACAGTTCGTCGAGTTTAAACAAGGGTTTACGTTACCATCAACAGTCTGAGTCTATACAAGTCGTGAAGTTACTTAATCATCAACAGTTCGTCGAGTTTAAACAAGGGTTTACGTTACCATCAACAGTCTGAGTCTATACAAGTCGTGAAGTTACTTAATCATCAACAGTTCGTCGAGTTTACAAAAAGGTTTAAGCTATCATCAACAGTCTGAGTCTATACAAGTCGTGAAGTTTCTTAATCATCAATAAGTATTGAGTTTTCACATCACGGTCTTACCATCTCGTCTGTGACTACTGACATTTAAATACTCAAGTTTATTTGTAGTATTACGCTAAATTAGTTCAATTTCAATCAACTTGATCCAAGTTGTCATTCCGCATAATAACGGAATTTCACACATTTTCGTGAGAAAAACAAGTTACAAGTCTCCTGCAAGAAATCTCTAATCTCTACGAAAAATCACCTGCATCGACGTCCAGTGCTTAGGATCACCGTCTGTTTACTCAGAGCCTAATCTACTTCAAGCCTACTACTCCTTTATCGCTTGTCTTCAACAAACAAATCTTCGAGTTCGAAAGGCAATCTTTTCATCTCTCAAAAGTAAGACTCAATTTATAAAATCACCTTTGTAAATTCACAACTCACAATAATTATCTAATAAATAAATATTATTCAACATACTTTAGTACTCTCATTGACTTAATCCTCATCCCAAATCAAGTTCTTAATTGAAATTGATTTAAAAGGAGGAACTAGGGAATATTGTAAGGGTTTTTGTACATCAGAACGTAACAATTACAATACATAATAATAATTTAATACTAATAAAAATAATTTACTTTCTCGCTTTCAAGTAAAAATTTTAATAATTATTTAATTAAAAAAAGAATTGAGTTTATTAATTGTTTTATGACATTTAAGTCTATACAATGGAGTTAAACACTTTTTTGTGACCATTTCAAGCAATTGATTCTAAAATTATAAACATTCTAACACTCTTTTTACATATAAATATATCTTTCTCGCACCACTTACATCCGTATTACTGAGCAATTTAATCCATTCTTCCCTTATTTCATCTATATTACTACTACTAGTTATATACAACTTTCTTTCATCGTTATAAAAAGGACACTCGGTCAACAGATAATATTCGCACTCAAGCACTCTCATTCCACACTTGTCACAAATCTGATTACTGTCGAATTTTACATTATTCCCCTCTAATATAATCCTAGTTTGATATTTATTTAACAATCTTAATTGTGCAATCATTCTCATCTGATTGATGGAAATGTTCAGGAGTAAATACTTTTGAATTCCTTCATAAAAAGTTAAGTGGGGGAAAATTTGTAGTGACAAAGATTCATTCCTTCGTTTAAAATCTTCTACATACAGTACTGTCTCATATGCCTTTACCCATCACATTTTATACTCATTTAAGAGGGGGACAGATAACTCATTCCAGTTTGCTAACTCTCCTATTTTTTCAAAACAAATTTTAACCTGTAAACACCAATTAAATTTACTTATACAAAAGTTATCATCTGCTAAATTTTTTAGTCTTAAAAAACAAATTTTTGGGTATCTATCCTCCTCCATACTTAAAATGCGTTCTATAAAATTCAATATTCTTTTACAATGGCGGACAGCTTATAAGTGCCCATTTCAAGTCGACATGCATACGCAGGTGTATTTCTCGGTACTTTTAGTAATTTTTTGAACAACCCAGTTTGTACTTTTTCCAGCTCATCTAAATATCTAAGACTCCAAATTTCCGATGAATACAAAAGCATATTAAAAATTAAACTCTTAAAAAGTTTTTTAATAGACTTCCACTGAACTAGTTTTAATTTATTTATTAACAAAATCAAGTTACCCTGTGCGATATTTGCTTTGCTATTAGCATTGTTCGTTGCTTCAGCAAAGACTGATGATTCCGAAAATGAAATTCCTAGGTAACAATATTTGCTAGTTATCTCTATTTTCTCGTCTCCGTACATAAAAGGTTTATATTTATTATTGTGCCCATGTCCACCTTTAGCAAAGATTACAATCTTTGTCTTCTCAATATTAATTTCTAGACAGTTTAATTCAACATATCGATGTAGACAATTCAAGATGCTATAGCTTGTGTTAAAACAATTTTGAAAGTAGACCTGCCATTCATTTAATCCAATTATATCTACATTATTTAATTTTGATTTACCGCTATTTATTAAATTTCAAAATGTTCTTGAGTCCTTTGCTTCTGAAATTTTTTTAACTATAGATATTTTATATTCTTCTTTTTTTCTGTTCATAAGAAGTTTATACTCTTTTTTCTTTTTAATATATAAAGCTACATACTCAGATTCAAATAATTGATCCTTTCATTTTTTTAATAGCATTTTGAGCAGTTCCTTACAGTTCCCCCCTTCCGCATGTTGCATTAAGTCTAAGGGTGGAATCCAAGATGAATTATTCATTCTTTCAGAATATTTTTCACACAATTTATCTTCCCACCTCAATTTACATGTGTTATATCCCTATCTTTCTCTATATTTATATTGAGTGTAACTACTGCCGGAAAATGATCCGATCCTGTAATCTTGTTTACTATTTCCATACTGAGTATTTTTGCAATTCCCGTAAAATTAGTCCAAATTAAATCTATTGTGGATTTACCATTTTTACTAACACATGTAAATTGCGCTGGATTGTCCCCAAGAGTTCGACCATTCAATAGAACACAACCGTTACTCTCCATGCACTCCACCAGCTCTCTACCTCTGTTATTTATAACTTTATCTAAATTTTTTCTGCTATTTGTAACGTTAACATTATTTAGTAACAATTGGTTGTCCAACTGATTCGATTCTCCTACTCTAGAATTGAAGTCTCCTCCAATAAAAAAGGATAAATCTGGATAATTTAACATAATTGTTTCAATAGCTTCATTTAGCTGACAGAGAGATTTTTTTTTCTCCAGATAAAATTAGAACTTTAAACTTATATTTACAAATATCCAATGCGATGAACAGACCTCCCTTTGCCCTTCCTCTTGTCTCCGTCTTCACAGCTCGGATGTCGATTACTTTGAAATTGATTGTCTCTCGAGTGTTGATTACTGGTGTAGATAATTACCATGATTCACACACACAAATAATATCCGAACTTGTCAGATCTGTGAGAATATCTTTCAAATTTTTAAATCCTCTAACATTCCAAAAAAAAATACGAGGATTTTTTTCCTCGGTATCAGCTAAACTTTCTCTTTCAACTCAGTCTTGTTGGTTTTTTGAAGTAAAAAAGATGTAATTGGACTATTAACCATTAATGATCCAGAGGTAATCCCTAATTTTTTCTTTTTCTTTACATTTTTAGATCCTGATGGCCGTCCTCTTTTTTTTGCTTCCCGTGGAGAACACTGATGTCGTTGATTCATCAGTTTCTTCACTTTCGCTGTCTTTTCCTTGTAGAGAATAATTAATTTGCGTAAAACGTTTTTTAAGACTTACTAAATCATAAGAAGTGACCTCCATTATCAATTGATTTCCTCGAATTATTGATGATTTGCCTTCTTGTTCTAGGGCTCTCCAATATTCCAGTAATTCCAAAAATTCCTTTCTTCTATTCTCTCTTTGTTCTTTTAAAAGATCATTCGAGAAAGTTATATTTAAAGGTTTAAAATTCTTGGAATTGTCAAAGATGAGTTTTTTACAATTAGAATCAGCAAACGACACTAAAATTGGTCTTGCTCCTTCCAACGTTCCCAGTCTTATAACTTTTAAGATTTTTTCACTTGCAATTGTTACATTTGCTTCCTCAAAGATTTTTTTTAATGTCGTTATCAGGTCACTATTTTCAACAGAGGTATCTTTTACTTTGTAAAAAATCATGTTATTTCTTCTATCTTTATTTAGCACCATATGGCTAAGGGAGGTTTTTGTTGCTTTAACATCTTCTTGAACAACTTTAAGAACTTTCATTATATCCTCGTTTGAAGTCATTTTATTTATTTATTTTATTTTTTTTTTAAATAAATAATTATTTCACTTTTCTTAAATTTTATAATAAAATTGTTTTCCATGAATAAAGGTGACTTTCATTTCGAAATTTTAATGAAAATGAAACTCTTGTTCACTATTTATCAATTTATTACGCGATTTTACAGAAAAAATCAAAATTCTCAAAAAGGGACAGATGAATGATTTTGATTTTTACTTAAAATATCTTCTTTTTTGTTCTAGAATACATCCCAAAAAGAAAATCATGGTTGTTTTAACTTTTCATAATAATTGGTTTAAACTCAATGTGCTAGGTTTCTCTTAAAAACTTTTGTCAATAATTTTTTTGAACTTCTTTGGCCCATAGTCCAATTGGCGGCCCAATGCTGGAAAGCAGCAAAAAATTCTAAAACTTTTGAAAATTGATATTTACCAGACATTACATCGCTGCCAGAGCTTTCTTAAAAAACACTTTTGTCAATAATTTTTTTGAACTTTTTTAGCCCATAGCCCAATCGGTGGCCCAATGTTGAAAAGCAGCAGAAAATCATAAAACTTTTGAAAATTGATATTTAACGGAAATTACTTTGCTGCCAGAGGTTTCTCTTAAAAAACCTTTGTCAATAATTTTTTTAAACTTCTTTAGCGCATAGCCCAATTGGCTGCCCAAAGCTGGACAGTATCAGAAAATCCTAAAACTTTTGAAAATTGATATTTAACAGAAATTACTTTGCTGCCAGAACTGTCTCTTAAGAAACTTTTGTCTATAATTTTTTTGAACTATTTTAGCCCATAGCCCAATTGGCGGCCCAATGTTGGAAAGCAGCAGAAAATCATAAAACATTTCAAAATTGATATTTACCAGAAATTACTTTGCTGCCAGATCGTTTCCTTAAAAACTTTAAACAAATATTTTTTTAAACTTTTTTAGCCCATACCCCAATTAGCGGCCCAATGCTAGAAAGCAGCATAAAATCATAAAGCTTTTAAAAATTGATATTTACGACATTACATCGCTGCCAGAGCTTTCTCTGAAAAAACTTTTGTCAATAATTTTTTTCATCTTCTTTAACCCATAGACCAATTGGTGGCCCACTGCTGGAAAGCAGCAGAAAATCAAAAAACTTTTAAAAATAGCTAATTACCAGAAATTACTTCGCTGCCAGAGCTTTATCTCAAAAAAATTTAAACAATACTTTTTTTGAACTATGTTAGCCCATAGTTCAAGTGGTGGCCTAATGCTGGACAGTATCAGAAAATCCTAAAACTGTTGACAATTGATATTTGCCAGAAATTACATCGCTGCCAGAGCTTTCCCTTAAAAAACTTTTATCAATTATTTCTTTGAACTTTTTTAGCTCATAGCACAATTGGCGGCCCAATGCTGGACAGCAGCAGTAAATCATATAACTTTTCAAAATTGATATTAATTAGACATTACTTTGCAGCCAGAGCTTTCTCTTACAAAACTTTTATCATGCTTTTTTTTGAACTTATTTGCTTATAGCCCAATTGGTGGCCCAATGCTGGAAAGCAGCAGAAAATCATAAACCATTTGAAAATTGATATTTACCAGAAATTACTTTGCTGCCAGAACTTTCCCTTAAAAAACTTTTGACAATAATTTTTTTGAACTCTTTTAGATCATACTCCAATTGTCGGTCCAATGCGGGAAAGCAGCAAAATATCATAAACCTTTTAAAGTTGACATTTAACAGAATCTACTTTGCTGCCAGAGCTTTCCCTTAAAAAACTTTAAATAATAATTTTCTTTAACTTTTTTAAGCCCATAGCCCAAGTGGCAGCCCAATGCTGGAATGCAGCAAAAAATCCAAAACTTTTGAAAATTGATATTTACCAGAAATTGCTTTGCTGCCAGAGCTTTCCCTCAAAAAACATTAAACAATAATTTTTTTTAACTTCTTCAGCCCATAAACCAATTGGCGGCCCAATGCTGGGAAGCAGCAGTATATCATAAAACTTTTCTAAATTGACATTTACCAGACATTACTTCGCTGCCACAGTTTTCTCTTACAAAAGTTTTATCAAGCTTTTTTTAAACTTTTTTGCCCATAGCCCAATTGGCGGCCCAATACTGGAAAGCATCAGAAAATCCAAAACTTTTAAAAATTGATATTTACCAGAAATTACTTTGCTGCCAGAGCTTTCTTAAAAAAAAGTATTGTCAATAATTTTTTTGAACTTTTTTAGCCCGTAGCTTAATTAGCGGCCCAATGGTAAAAAGCAGCAGAAAATCCTAAAACTTTTAAAAATTGCTATTTACTAGAAATTACTTCGCTCCCGGAGCTTTACTTTAAAAAACTTGAAAAAATAGTTTTTTTGAACTTTGTTAGCCCATATCCCAAGTGGCGGCCCAATGCCTGAAAGCAGCAGAAAATCATAAATCTTTTGAAAATTGATATTTAAGTGAAGGTTCTAGTCTAAAGTCCCGAAAATTAACGTAATTTTAGGATTTTTTTTTGAGTTAACGCAATTATTTTTTTAAATAACTTCTTATGGTATTTATTGGTATAGATTTGAAAAATTTTACAAAATTTTTTCAAGGAATAATAATTAAAAATGGCGGTTCCAGCCCTCTTTGAAGAGTGTCGTGCGTGACGGGTGTCCAAGTGCGCGGGGCACTCTACAGACCTTTCAAATGATCTAAACTAAAAAAACCAAAAATATTCTTAAACTATATAAAATTTGGGGGGCAATATGAATCTTCGATTTTTTTAAAGACCCTTTAAAAAAAATTGGGGTCATTTGAAAAGGAAAAACCTGTTTTTCCCCCTTTTTTTTTTGCTTTATCGTAAAATAAATAATAACAAAAATTGTTTAAAAAAAAAGCAACCAAGTGGCCCTCTAGATAGAATAAGCTTTAATTTGAGCCGTCAAACTTTAAAATCGGTTCAGCCGATGAAAGTGAATCGTGCCCCGCGCGCAAAAAAAGGTGTTTAGAGAAAAACGCGCTTAAAGTTTGACGAAGGAAAAATCGTATGTAATGTTTGTTTTTTAATTTTACTTCTAATCAGCTATTCCAAGACCATATAAGGTTCCTTCCTCATCTTTGAAGAGCATTTTTTTCTGAACTTCAACACTGATTTTCGGTGTGTTTTGAAATACTTAATATTTTAGAACATAGCCCCATTGGTGGCCCAATGCTGGAAAGCAGCAGAAAATCCTAAAACTTTTAAAATATGCTATTTACCAGAAATTACTTCGCTGCCAGAGCTTTACTTTAAAAAACTTTAAACAATAATTTTTTTGAACTTTCTTAGCCCATAGCCCAAGTGCCGGCCCAATGCTGGAAAGCAGCAAAAAATCATAAACCTTTTGAAAATTGATATTTACCAAAAATAACTTCGCTGCCAGAGCTTTCACTTACAAAACTTTTAACAAACTTTTTTTTGAACTTTCTTGCCCATAGCCCGATTGGCGGACCAAGGCTGGAAAGCAGCAGAAAATCATAAAACTTTTGAACATTGATATTTAACATACATTACATTGCTGCCAGAGGTTTCTCTTAAAAAACTTTTGTCAATAATTTTTTTTATCTTCTTTAGCCCATAGCGCAATTGGCAGCACAAAGCTGGACAGTATCAGAAAATCCTAAAACTTTTGAAAATTGATATTTGCCAGAAATTACATCGCTGCCAGAGCTTTCCTTTAAAAATCTTTTATCAAATATTTCTTTGAACTTTTTTAGCTCATAGCACAATTGGCGGCCCAATGCTAGACAGCAGCAGTAAATCATATAACTTTTCAAAATTGATATTAATTAGACATTACTTCGCAGCCAGAGTTCTTACAAGCCAGTTTCTTACAAAACTTTTATCATGCTTTTTTTTGAACTTTTTTGCTTATAGCTCAATTGGCGGCCCAATACTAAAAAGCAGCAGAAAATCTAAAAATTTTAAAAATTGATAATTACCGGAAATTACTTTGCTGCCAGAGCTTTCTTAAAAAAAAGTTTTGTCAATTATTTTTTTCAACTTTTTTAGCTCATAGCACAATTGGCGGCCCAATGCTGGACAGCAGCAGAAAATACTAAACTTTTGAAAATTAATATTTACCAGAAATTATTTTGCTGCCAGAGCTTTTCTTTAAAAAACTTTAAACAATAATTTTTTTGAACTTTGTGAGCCCATAGCTTAATTGGCGGCTTGATGCTGGAAAGCAGCAGAAAATCCAAAACTTCTGAAAATTTATATTTACCAAAAACTACTTTGCTGCCAGAGCTTTCTTAAAAAAAACTTTTGGCAATAATTTTTTTAAACTTTTTTAGCTCATAGCCCAATTGGCGGCCCAAGGCTGGGAAGCAGCAGAAAATCATTAAACTTTTGAAAATTGATTTTTAACAATAATTACTTTGCTGCCAAAGCTTTCTCTTAAAAGACTTTTGTCAATATTTTTTTTCAACATCTTTAACCCATAGCCCAATTGTCGGCCCAATGCTGGAAAGCAGCAAAATATTATGAAACTTTTAAAAATTGATATTTAACAGAAATTACTTTGCTGCCAAAAATTTCTCTTACAAAAGTTTTATCAAAATTTTTTTTGAACTTTTTTGCCCATAGCCCAATTGACGGCCCAAGGCTAGAAAGCAGCAGAAAATCATAAAACTTTTGAAAATTGGTATTTAACGGAATTTACTATGCTGCTAGAGCTTTCCCTTAAAAAACTTTTAACAATAATTTCTTTTAACTTTTTTAGCTCATAGCACAATTAGCGGCTTAATACTGGAAAGCAGCAGTAAATCATAAAACTTTTCAGAATTGATATTTACCAGAAATTACTTTGCTGCCAGAACTTTCTCTTAAAAAACTTTTGTCAATAATTTTTTTAACTTTTTCAGCTCATGGACCAATTGGCGGCCCAATGTTGAAAAGCAGCAAAAAATCCTAAAACTTTTCAAAATTGATATTTACCAGAAATTACTTCGCTGCCAGAGCTTTCTTAAAAAAAAACATTTGTCAATAATTTTTTTGAACTTTTTTCGCCCATAGCCCAATTAGTGGCACAATGGTGGAAAGCAGCAAAAAATACTAAGCTTCTAAAAATTAATATTTACCAGAAATTATATTGCTGCCAGAGCTTTCCCTCAAAAAACTTAAAACAATAATTTTTTTGAACTTAGTTAGCCCATAGCCCAATTGGCGGCCCCATGCTAGAAAGCAGCAGAAAATCCTAAAACTTTTTAAAATTGATATTAAACGGAAATTACTTTGCTGCCAGAGGTTTCGCTTAAAAAACTTTTGTCAATTATTTTTTGCAACTTTTTTAACCCATAGACACATTGGCGGCCCACTGCTGGAAAGCAGCAGAAAATCATAAAACTCTTGAAAAATGATGTTTACCAAAAACTACTTCGCTTCTACAGCATTTCTTTAATAAACTGTTAACAATAATTTTTTCATACTTTTTAAGCTCAGACCCCTAATGGCGGCCCAATGCTGGAAAGCAGCAGAAAATCCTAAAACTTTTAAAAATTGCTATTTACCAGAAATTACTTCGCTGCCAGAGCTTCACCTCAAAATACTTTTAACAATTTTTTTTTTTGAACTATGTTAGCCCATAGTTCAAGTGGTGGCCTAATGCTCAAAAGCTGCAGAAAATCATAAAAGTTTTGAATTTTGATATTTACCAGAAATTGCTTCTCTGCCAGAGCTTTCTTTTTAAAAACATTTAACAATAATTTATTTCAACTTTTTTTAGCCCATGGTCCAAGTGGCGGCCGAATGGTGGAAAGAAGCAGATAATCCAAAACTTCTGAAAATTGATATTTACCAGAAAGTACTTCGCTGCCAGAGCTTTCCCTTAAAAAACATTAAACAATAATTTTTTTGAACTTTGTGAGCCCATAACATAAATGGCGGTTTAATGCTGGATAGCAGCAGAAAATCCAAAACTTTTGAAAATTGATATTTACCAGAAACTACTTTGCTGCCAGAGCTTTCTTAAAAAAAACTTTTGGCAATAATTTTTTTTGAACTTTTTTAGCCCGTAGCTCAATTAGCGGCCCAATGCTAAAAAGCAGCAGGAAATACTTGAACATTTGAAAATTGATATTTTCCAGAAATTACTTTGCTGGCAGAGCTTTCTTTTAAAAAACTTTTGTCAATAATTTTTTTCAACTTCTTTAACCCATAGACCAATTGGCGGCCCACTGCTGGAAAGCAGCAGAAAATTAAAAAACATTTGAAAATTTATATTTACCAGAAACTACTTCGCTTGCAGAGCGCTCCCTTAAAAAACTCTTAACAGTACTTTTTTTAAACTTTTTCATCTCTGTTAGGAATTACACTGAATTAATTGAAGACACAATCACTTGTTTTTAGACTCTTCAACACATGATAGTTTATTTTTAATAAAAGAATATAAGTACATAATAAGTGTCTATTAATTATGAAAATATAACAAATCAATCACTTATAATAGTTTTGATGATATCACATTAGTAAATGATTATAAAGTTCTTTTACATTTATTGTCAATTATATCGAAATGTAAGATTAAAGATTCTTATTTAATTTTAGATTACAATGGTAATTTTAAAAGATTTATAATTCAGTACACTATTAGTTGAAGTTTTGATAAATGATTATAAGAAACTTTAAAATAGATGTAAAACTTTAAGAAAGCATACAGAAAACTTCAAAGATAGATATGAAATTCTGGAGGTGTTTGTAAGATTGACCCAAATAAACTGATAACTCTTCTTTAAAGTTTATTAAGGTCGATAATAAACCAAATCTTACAAACGATTGATTTACTTGTCCAGAATTTCCTATGAAACTGATTTTGAATTTAAAATTGAAGAAACTTATTAGATTATTTTTGATCACGTAATAGATTTAGATCACGATTCACAATGATTCTTAGTCGTTAGATAACAAATCAACGTACATTCTTATTCGTTCTTTAAGAAAGATTATTGGATCAAAATTGGCGTGAACTTGACTGTTCGAAAATCAACGAAAAACTGACTTCGATGACCTCTTCATGCCCCTTGGTAACAAGGAATACAAAGAAAAGGTCTTTTCGTAAGAAAACTACAGCCATGTGTTTTAGATTCTTTAGCAGTTTTGTTTAGAAATATGACACTCGATAGTTGGTATCGGCCGGACCCATACTGTCGCTGCGCTCAGAATGAATAAAACTTAAAGTAAAAAAAGGAAGAAACCAAATTTTTAAAATAAACTTTTATGATTAACTTTAACTATAAGAAACTAAAAATTCTGCAAAAATCGTTCAATTTTAAACAATCTCATAATCCAATTGGCGACCCAAGGCTAAAAAAGCAGCAGAAAGTCATAAAACTTTTGAACATTGATATTTACCAGAAATTACTTCGCTGCCAGAGCTTTCCTTAAAAAAACTTTTAGCAACAATTTTTTTAAACTTTTTTAGCCCACAGCCAAATTGGTGGCCTAATGCTTAAAAGCTGCAGAAAATCATAAAAGTTTTGAAAATTGATATTTACCAGAAATTGATTCGCTGCCAGAGATTTCTTTTTAAAAACATTTAACAATAATTTATTTCAACTTTTTTAAGCCCATGGTCCAAGTGGCTGCCCAATGGTGGAAAGAAGCAGATAATCCAAAACTTTTGAAAACTGATATTTACTAGAAATTACTTCGCTGCCAGAGCTTTCCCTTAAAAAATTTTAAACAATAATTTTCTTAAACTTTTTTAAGCCCATAGTCCAATTGGCGGCCCAATGCTGGAAAGCAGCACAAAATACTAAACTTTTGAAAATTAATATTTACCAGAAATCACTTTGCTGGCAGAGCTTTCTCTTAAAAAACTTTTGTCAATAATTTTTTTCAACTTCTTTAACCCATAGACCAATTGGCGGCCCCCTGCTGGAAAGCAGCAGAAAATCATAAAACTTTTGAAAATTGATATTTAACAGAAACTATTTCGCTTACAGAGTGTTCCCTTAATAAACTGTTATCAATAATATTTTTGAACTTTTTTAGCTTATAGCCCAATTGGTGGCCCAAGGCTGGAAAGCAGCAGAAAACCATAAAACTTTTGAAAATTGATTTTTAACAGAAATTACTTTGCTGCCCAAGCTTTCTCTTAAAAAAATTTTGTCAATAATTTTTTTCAACATCTTTAACCCATAGCCCAATTGGTGGCCCAATGCTGAAAAGCAGCAGAAAATCCTTAAACTTTTGAAAATTGCGATTTACCAGAAATTACTTCTCTGCCAAAGCTTTCTTGAAAAAAACTTTTGTCAATAATTGTTTTGAACCTTTTTAGCCCGTAGCCCAATTGGCGGCCCAATCCTGGAAAGCAGCAGAAAATCCTAAAACTTTTGAACATTGATATTTACCAGAAACTTCTTTGCTGCCAGAGCGTTCCCTTATAAAACTTTTAACAGAAATTTTTTTCAACTTCTTTAACCCATAGACCAATTGGCGGCCCACTGCTGGAAAGCAGCAAAAAATCATAAAATATTTGAAAATTGCTATTTACCAGAAACTACTTCGCTTGCAGACCGTTCCCTTAATGAACTGTGAACAATAATTTTTTTGAACTTTTTTAGCTTATAATCCAATTGGCGGCCCAAGGCTAGAAAGCAGCAGAAAATCATAAAACTTTTGAAAATTGATATTTAACAGAAATTACTTGCTGCCAGAGCTTTACCTTAAAAAACTTTGAACAAAATTTTTTTTGAACTACGTTAGCCTATAGTTCAAGTGGCGGCCCAATGCTGAAAAGCAGCAGAAAATCAAAAAACTTTTAAAAATTGATATTTACCAGAAATTACTTCGCTGCCAGAACATTCCCTTAAAAAACTTTTGACAATAATGTCTTTGAACAATTTAAGCTCATACCCCAATTGTCGGCCCAATGCGGGAAAGCAGCAAAATATCATGAAACTTTTAAAAATTAATATTTAACAGAAATTAGTTTTCTGCTAGAGCTTTCCCTTAAAAAACTTTAAACATTAATTTTTTTGAACTTAGTTAGCCCATAGACCAATTGGCGGCCCAATGCTGAAAAGCAGCAGAAACTCCAAAACTTTTGAAAATTGATATTTAGCAGAAACTACTTTGCTGCCAGAGCTTTCTTAAAAAAAACTTTTGTCAATAATTTTTTTCAACTTCTTTAACCCATAGACCAATTGGCGGCCCACTGCTGGAAAGCAGCAGAAAATCATAAAACTTTTGAAAATTGATATTTACCAGAAATTACTTCGCTGCCAAAGCTTTCTTAAAAAAAACTTTTGTCAATAATTTTTTGGAAACCTTTTTAGCCCATAGCCCAATTGGCGGCCCAATGCAGAAAAGCAGCAGAAAATCATAAAGCTTTTAAAATTTGATATTTACGACATTACTTCGCTGCCAGAACTTTCCCTTAAATCACATTTAACAAAAATTTTTTAAAACTTTTTTAGGCCATAGTCCAATTGGCGGCCCAATGCTGGAAAGCAGCAAAAAATACTAAACTTCTAAAAATTAAGATTTACTAGAAATTACTTTGCTGCCAGAGCTTTCCCTCAAAAAACTTAAAACAATAATTTTATTGAACATAGTTAGCTCATAGACCAATTGGCGGCCCAATGCTGGAAAGCAGCAGAAAATCCAAAACTTTTGGAAATTGATATTTAGCAGAAACTACTTTGCTGCCAGAGCTTTCTTAAAAAAAACTTTTGTCAATAATTTTTTTGAACCTTTTTAGCACATAGCCCAATTGGCGGCCCATTGCTGGAAAGCAGCAGAAAATCCTAAAACTTCTGAAAATTGATATTTACTAGAAACTTCTTTGCTGCCAGAGTGTTCCCTTAAAAAACTTTTGTCAATAATTTTTTTTAACTTCTTCAGCCGATAAACCAATTTTCGGCCCAATGCTGGAAAGCAGCAGTAAATCATAAAACTGTTCAAAATTTACATTTACCAGACATTACTTCGCTGCCAGAGCTTTCTCTTACAAAACTTTTATCAAGCTTTTTTTGAACTTTTTTGCCCATAGCCCAATTGGCAGCCCAATGCTGGAAAGCAACAGAAGATCCTAAAACTTTAAAAAAATTCTATTTACCAGAAATTATTTCGCTGCCGGAGCTTTACTTTAAAAAACTTGAAAAAATAATTTTTTTGAACTTTGTTAGCCCATAACAGAAACTAGCCCCCTTAACAGAAACTACTTCGCTGCCAGAGCTTTCTTAAAAAAAAGTTTTGTCAATAAATTTTTTGAACTTTTTTAGCCCATAG
The DNA here is from genome assembly GCA_037103525.1 of Ganaspis brasiliensis. Classification (NCBI taxonomy): domain Eukaryota; kingdom Metazoa; phylum Arthropoda; class Insecta; order Hymenoptera; family Figitidae; genus Ganaspis; species Ganaspis brasiliensis. The sequence goes on along the minus strand of JAZKLR010000183.1, from coordinate 6,307 downwards.
CCCCATTGGTGGCCCAATGCTGGAAAGCAGCAGAAAATCATAAAACTTTTAAAAATTGCTTTTTACCAGAAATTACTTCGCTGCCGGAGCTTTACTTTAAAAAACTTAAAAAAATAATTTTTTTGAACTTTGTTAGCCCATATCCCAAGTGGCGGCCCAATGCTGGAAAGCAGCAGAAAATCATAAATCTTTTGAAAATTGATATTTAAGTGGAGGTTCTAGTCTAAAGTCCCGAAAATTAACGAAATTTTGGAATTTTTTTGTTGAGTAAACGCAATTATTTTTTAAAATAACTTCTTATGGTATTTATTGGTATAGATTTGAAAATTTTACAAAATTTTTTCAAGGAAAAATACTTAAAAATGGCGGTTCCAGCCCTCTTTGAAGAAAGTCGTGCGTGACGGGTGTCCAATTGCGCGGGGCACTCTTCAGCCCTTTCAAATGATCTGAACTAAAAAAACCAAAAATATTCTAAAACTAGATAAATTCCCCCTTTTTTTTGGCTTTATCGTAAAGTAAATAATAACAAAAATTGTAAAAAAAAAGCAACCTAGTGGCCCTCTAAATTGAATAAGCTTTAATTTGAGCCGTCAAACTTTAAAATCGGTTCAGCCGTTGAAAGTGAATCGTGCCCCGCGAGCAAAAAAAATGTGTTTAGAGAAAAACGCGTTTAAAGTTTGACGAAGGAAAAATTGTATGTAATGTTTGTTTTTTAATTTTACTTCTAATCAGCTATTCCAAGACCATATAAGGTTTCCTCCTCATCCTCGAAGAGCATTTTTTTCTGAACTTAAGCACTGATTTTCGGTGTATATTGAAACACACCACTTAATAGGCGGTGCGAGCGTACGTTTTTACTTGTTTTTCGGCCGACGCACTTTTTTGTCTAATATGCTATCACTCGTAAAGTGAATTAGATAGAGGAATATCCTTTTGCATACACATTTTCAAGGCCCTAAGAATGAAAATAAAGCAATAAAAAAAAAATTTTTTTTTTGACAATTTGGACTAGAACTTCCCCTTAACAGAAACTACTTCGCTGCCAGAGCTTTCTTAAAAAAAAGTTTTGTCAATAATTTTTTTGAACTTTTTTAGCCCATAGCCCAATTGGTGGCCAATTGCTGGAAAGCAGCAGAAAATCATAAACCTTTTGAAAATTGATATTTACAAGAAATTACTTTGCTGACAGAACTTTCCCTTAAAACACTAAACAAAAATTTTTTAAAACTTTTTGAGCCCATAGCCCATTCGGCGGCCAACTGCTGGAAAGCACCAGAAAATCATAAAACTTTGGAAAATTGATATTTACAAAAATTACTTCGCTGACAAAGCTTTCTTAAAAAAAACTTTTGTCAATAATTTTTTTGAACCTTTTTAGCCCTTAGCCCAATGGGCGGCGCAATGCTGGAAAGCAGCAGAAAATCCTAAAACTTTTAAAAATTGATATTTACAAGATACTACTTTGCTGCCAGACCGTTTCCTTAAAAAACTTTCAACAACAATTTTTTTAAACTCTTTTAGCCCATAGCCCAATAGGCGGCCCATGGCTGGAAAGCAGCAAAAAATCTTAAAACTTTTAAACATTGATATTTACAAGATACTACTTTGCTGCCAGACCATTTCCTTAAAAAACTTTCAACACAAATTTTTTTAAACTCTTTTAGCCCATAGCATAGTGGGATGAAAGGGCATTTTTCGTCTCAAAATTCTACCGAAGGCCCAAATCTTAACGGCTTTTAAAGTTTTTTTTTTTTAAATACTCTTGAAGAATTGTTTAAAAAGTAAAGATGCAGGAAAATTATGATTTTTCCAAAATAACCTATCTACTTGACATTTTCCTAGTGAAAAACACGATTTTTGTTAGAAAAATGATTTGCAAAATATATTTTCACTCATATTTAGGGCAAATTTTGATAAGAAATCTACAAATTATACTTCTACGGGTTCCAGTCCACAAACATCAACAGATATATATTCAAAAATTCTAAATGGCGGATTATACTTGTCATTTTGATTAAAGTTCATTAAAAAATCATAGTTCTTAGTTAAGAAGTGCTCAAAAATATAATTTATTTTCAAAAAACTTGACTTTTGGTGTTTTTGATTACGAATCTGAAGTTAGCTTTAAAAAAATTGTAAATGTCGAATCCAATATGGCGGCAAATATTATACAATTTGTGTTTATTTCTTAGAAATTAATTGTTAAAAAAGCAATTAGGACCTATACGAATGAAATCTGAAAGTTAGTCCCTCCGATTTCAAAAATGGCGAATCCAATATGGAGGAAAATATACAATTTTTGTTTATTTCTTTGAAATTAAGTGTTAAAAGGCAATTAGGGCCTCTATGAGTGAATCTGAAGTTAGACCCTCCGATTTCAAAATGGTGAATCCAATATGGCGGTAAACATACAATTTGTGTTTTATTTCTTTGAAAGTAAGTGTTAAAAGGCAATTAGGCAATTATGAATCTGAATTTAGATCCTCCGATTTCAAAAATGGCGAATCAAATGTTTGTAATATTTATTTATTTTATATAATATTTATAATCTAATATTTAGAAGCACTAACTTCAGATTTTTTCGCAGAGGTCCTAATTGGCTTTTGACACTTAATTTCAAAGAAATAAAACACAAATTGTATAATATTTGCTACCATATTGGATTCGTCATTTACAATTTTTTTAAAGCTAACTTCAGATTCGTAATCTAATATTTAGATTCACCATTTTGAAATGGAAGGGTCTAACTTCAGATTCGCTCGCAGAGGCCCTAATTGCCTTTTAACACTTAATTTCAAAAGAAATAAACACAAATTGTATATTTGCCCGCCATATTGGATTCGCCATTTTGAAATCGGAGGGACTAACTTCAGATTCATTCGTATAGGTCCTAATTGCTTTTGAACAATTAATTTCTAAGAAATAAACACAGATTGTATAATATTTGCCGCCACATTGGATTTCGACATTTACAATTTTTTTAAAGCTAACCTCAGATTCGTAATCAAAAACATCAAAAGTCAAGTTTTTTGATAATAAATTATATTTTTTGAGCACTTCTTAACTAACAAGTAACACTACTTAAGTGTAACTCACCGATTTCTTTGGTACTTGGTATACACATTCTAGGTCGAAAAATATTAGACACGTATTTTTTTATATCTGCTAAAAAAGTTTTTTTAAGGGTTGAAACTACCCTTGTAATATTTTTACATTGTACGTATTGGTAAATTAGAAAACTATGGTCAAATTACTGGTGTAAATTATCAATTTTTTGCATGGAATCTTTTTTGTGGTAAGGAAGAAACATTATTGACAGAGAAAAAATGAAGAAAGCAATTTGTTTATAAAAAAAATTGTTTAAACAATTAAAAAAAAATTGGCTCTTCCGCAAATTTTTTTTTTTGCGCAAATCGATAGAACAAAAAAAAATTACGCTATTTAAAAAATAGCTATAAGCATTAAAGCTAAATTAAAGCGTAATTGTCAAAAAAAAAATAAAGAAAAACAATTTGTTCATAACAAAATTGTTTAAACAATTAAAAAAAAATTGGCTTTCTCCGTAAATTTTTTTTTGCGCAAATCGATAGAACAACAAAAAATTAAGCTATTTGAACATAGCTATTAGCATTATAGCTAAATTAAGCATTATTGCAAAAAAAAAAAAATAAAGAAAACAATTTGTTCATAACAAAATTGTTTAAACAATTAAAAAAAAAAATTGTCTTTTCCGTAAATTTTTTTGCGCAAATCGATAGAACAACAAATCTTTAAGCACTTAAGCCAAATTAAGCATTATTGACAAAGAAAAATAAAGAAATAATTTGTTTATAACAAAATTGTTTTAATTTTTTTTTAAAAATTGGCTTTTACGTAAATTTTTTGCGAATATCGATAGAAACAACAAAAATTAAGCTATTTAAACATAGCTTTAAATATTTAAGCCAAATAAAGACAAATTAAGCGTTATTGACAAAGAGAAATAAAGAAAACAATTTGTTATAACGGAGAATATTATGCGGAGATGCGGAGAATATTGTATTCTCGCTTTCAGCCGAACCCAGGAATAACTAACGTGGAGGTAGCGAGACTCTATTCCCTTTTTAGGGTTCCGTACCGTAAAAACGGAACCCTATTAAAATCACTATGTGTGTCCGTTTTCGCACCCCTTCTAACTTCTAAACTATATGAGCTAAAGTCTTCTAATTTAGTCCACATATGTAATTTCACGTTGGATTTACGAAAATGATATGGAAAACGCGATTCCAGCTCATGAACATGCCGAAATCCAGCAAAAACCACTTTTTTGCCCTAAAATTGAAATAAATGACCATGTCCCCCCCCCCCTAATCTTCTAAAACTATTTGACTTAAAATGCTGAAATTTTGGTACACATATGTAGATTCACGTGTGGTTTTTTTTAAAATGTTTTTTAAATTTTACGTAAATTTTTTGCGAATATCGATAGAACAACAAAAATTAAGCTATTTAAACATAGCTTTAAATATTTAAGCCAAATAAAGACAAATTAAGCGTTATTGACAAAGAGAAATAAAGAAAACAATTTGTTATAACGGAGAATATTATGCGGAGATGCGGAGAATATTGTATTCTCGCTTTCAGCCGAACCCAGGAATAACTAACGTGGAGGTAGCGAGACTCTATTCCCTTTTTAGGGTTCCGTACCGTAAAACGGAACCCTATTAAAAATCACTATGTGTGTCCGTTTTCGCACCCCTTCTAACTTCTAAAACTATATGAGCTAAAGTCTTCTAATTTAGTCCACATATGTAATTTCACGTTGGATTTACGAAAATGATATGGAAAACGCGATTCCAGCTCATGAACATGCCGAAATCCAGCAAAAACCACTTTTTTGCCCTAAAATTGAAATAAATGACCATGTCCCCCCCCCTAATCTTCTAAACTATTTGACTTAAAATGCTGAAATTTGGTACACATATGTAGATTCACGTGTAGATTACAGGAAAAATTATAGAGAACTCTCGTAAAGACTGTCTTCATAGTGTTTTCTAGCTAAAAAAGTACGATTTTTTTGAAAAAAAATTCGAAAAAAATGACCATGTCCCCCCCCCCTAATCTTCCAAACTACTTGACCTAGGATGCTGAAATTTGGTACACATATGTAGATTTACGTGTAGATTACAGGAAAATTATAGAAAACTTTCGTAAAGACTGTCTTCATAGTGTTTACTAGCTAAAAAGTACGATTTTTTGAAAAAAATTCAAAAAAATGACCATGTCCCCCCCCCCTAAATCTTCGAAACTACTTGACCTAGGATGCTGAAATTTGGTACACATATGTAGATTCACGTGTAGATTACAGGAAAAATTATAGAGAACTCTCGTAAAGACTGTCTTCATTAGTGTTTTTCTAGCCAAAAAGTACGATTTTTTGAAAAAAAATTCGAAAAAATGACCATGTCCCCCCCCCTAATCTTCCAAACTACTTGACCTAGGATGCTGAAATTTGGTACACATATGTAGATTTACGTGTAGATTACAGGAAAATTATAGAAAACTTTCGTAAAGACTGTCTTCATAGTGTTTACTAGCCAAAAAAGTACGATTTTTTGAAAAAAATTCAAAAAAATGACCATGTCCCCCCCCCTAATCTTCGAAACTACTTGACCTAGGATGCTGAAATTTGGTACACATATGTAGATTCACGTGTAGATTACAGGAAAATTATAGAGAACTCTCGTAAAGACTGTCTTCATAGTGTTTTCTAGCCAAAAAGTACGATTTTTTGAAAAAAAATTCGAAAAAATGACCATGTCCCCCCCCCCCCTAATCTTCCAAACTACTTGACCTAGGATGCTGAAATTTGGTACACATATGTAGATTTACGTGTAGATTTACAGGAAAATTATAGAAAAACTTTCGTAAAGACTGTTCTTCATAGTGTTTTACTAGCCAAAAAGTACGATTTTTTTGAAAAAAATTCAAAAAAAATGACCATGTCCCCCCCCCTAATCTTCGAAACTACTTGACCTAGGATGCTGAAATTTGGTTCACATATGTAGATTTACGTGTAGATTACAGGAAAATTATAGAGAACTTTCGTAAAGACTGTCTTCATAGTGTTTTACTAGCTAAAAAAGTACGATTTTTTGAAAAAAATTCAAAAAAATGACCATGTCCCCCCCCCCTAATCTTCTAAACTATTTGACTTAGGATGATGAAAATTTGGTACACATATGTAGATTTACGTGTAGATTACAGGACAATTATAGAGAACTTTTCGTAAAGACTGTCTTTATAGTCTTTACTAACCAAAAAAAAA